>CM061750.1:90353990-91039529 GCA_030979885.1 Lolium multiflorum | reverse complement strand
CCGATTAGAGAATATTTAGTTACTAGGATTTCTGAAACCAAAAACAGCGAAAAACAGGAAGTGGCACTTCGACATCTTGTTAATGGGTTAGTTCCGGAAAAGAAAAATGCATAAATATGACATAAAAAGTGTGCATAAAACACGTAGATATCATCAATAATGTGGCATGGAACATGAGAAATTATCGGTACGGCGTATCAGCATCCTAGCTTAGTTCTGTCGTCCCGAGCAGAAGTAAAACGATAACAAAGATAATTTCTTAAAGTGACATGCCATCATAAACTTGATCATATTATTTGTAAAGCATATGCTAATGAATGCAGCGATCAAAACAATAGTAATGACATGAGGTAAGCAAGTGAATCATAAAGCAAAGACTTTTCATGAATAGTACTTCAAGACAAGCATCAATAAGTCTTGCATAAGAGTTAACTCATAAAGCAATATTCAAAGTAGAAGTATCGAAGCAACACAAAGGAAGATTAAGTTTCAGCGGGTTGCTTTCAACTTGTAACATGTATATCTCATGGATAATTGTCAACATAGAGTAATATAACAAGTACGATATGCAAGTATGTAGGAATCAATGCATAGTTCACACAAGTGTTTGCTTCTTGAGGTGGGGAGAGATAGGTGAACTGACTCAACATAAAAGTAAAAGAAAGGTCCTTCAAAGAGGAAAGCATCGATTGCTATATTTGTGCTAGAGCTTTGGTTTTTAAAAACATCAAGAGGGCATAAAAATGAAGTTTTGAGAGGTGTTTGTTGTTGTCAACGAATGGTAATGGGTACTCTAACTACCTTATCAACAGAACTTTCAAGAGCGGCTCCCATGAAGGACGTTATTTCTACCACCGTGGTAGATCATCACTCTTCTCTTTTGTTTACACATGTATTTTAGTGGGGTGGCACTCCTTCCAACCTTTCTTTCACAAGCCATGGCTAACCGATTCCTCGGGTGCCTACCAACAATCTCATACCATGAAGGAGTGCCTTTTTATTTTATTTTATTATGATGACACTCCTCCCCACCCTTTGCTTTCTCAAGCCATGGCTAACCGTATCCTTCGGGTGCCGTCCAACTTTTCACATACCATGAAGGAGTGTCCTATTTGCAAAATTAAGTTGCTTACTGATGAATCAGAGCAACACATGTGAAGAGAATTATTAATGAAGTTAATTAATTGGGGCGGGGAACCCCTTTGCCAGCTCTTTATGCAAAGTTATTGGATAAGCGGATGAAGCCACTAGTCCATTGTGAAAGTCTGTACGAAGTAAATGACAAGATCGAAAGATAAAACACCACGTACTTCCTCATGAGCTATAAAACATTGACACAAATAAGAGATGATAAATTTTGAATTGTTTAAAGGTAGCACTCAAGCAATTTACTTTGGAATGGCGGAGAAAATACCATGTAGTAGGTAGATATATGGTGGACACAAATGGCATAGTGGTTGACTCAGCAAGGATTTTGGATGCATGAAGTATTCCTCTCGATACAAAGGTTTAGGCTAGCAAGGTTATTTGAAACAAACACAAGGATGAGCGGTTGCAGCAAAACTCATAAAAGACATATTGTATGCAAACATTATAAGACTCTACACACGTCTTCCTTGTTGTTCAAAACTCAATACTAGATATTATCTAGATTCTAGAGAAACCAAATATGCAGACCAAATTAGCAAGCTCTAAGTATTTCTTCATTAATGGGTTGCAAAGTATATGATGCAAGAGCTTAAACATGAGCACAACAATTGCCAAGTATCACATTATCCAAGACATTTTAGCAATTACTACATGTAGCATTTTCCAATTCCAACCATATAACAATTTAACGAAGAGGGAACTTCGCCATGAATATTATGAGCTAAGAACACATGTGTTCCATCGAACCAGCGGAGCGTGTCTCTCTCCCACACAAGGATGAACTTATTCAAACATAAACAAAAACAAAAACAAACAGACGCTCCAAGTAAAGTACATAAGATGTGACCGAATAAAAATATAGTTTCAAGAGAAGAAACCTGATGAAGTTGTCGATGAAGGGGATGCCTTGGGCATCCCCAAGCTTAGATGCTTGAGTCTTCTTGAAATATGCAAGGGATGAACCATGGAAGCTTAGACTCTTCCCTCTTCTTGATCATAGTATATCATCCTCCTCTCTTGACCCTTGAAAACTTCTTCCACACAAACTTTAAGAACTCATTAGAGGGTTGGTGCATAATCAAAAACTCACATGTTCAGAGGTGACACAATCATTTCTTAACACTTCTGGACATTGCACAAAACTTCTGAAAGTTAATGGAACAAAGAAACTCATTCAACTTAACAAAAAGCGGCAATGCGAAATAAAGGCAGAATCTGCTCAAAAACAGAACAGTCCGTAAAGACAATTTTAAAATGGCACCCAGACTTGCTCAAATGGAAAAATAAAACTAATGAAAGTTGCGTACATATCAGGGGATCACTCACGTAAATTGTAAGCTTGCTACAGGTTACCTACAGAGAATTAGCCCCAGATTCGTGACAGATAGTAATGCTGTTTCTGCACGGCAATCCAAATCTAGCATCAACTTTACCATAGAAACTTACATAGCACAAAAACATGATAAGGAGGTTGCTACAGTAGTAAACAACTTCCAAGACACAAATATAAAACAAAGTACTGTAGCAACAAATAAACACATGGGTTATCTCCCAAAAGTTCTTTCTTTATAGCCATTAAGATGGGCTCAGTAATTTCAATGATGCACTCGCAAGAAATAGTAGTTGAAAGCAAAAGAGAGCATCAAGAGGCAAACAAAACACATTTAAGTCTAACATGCTTCCTATGCATAGGAATCTTGTAAATAAACAAGTTCATGAAGAGCAAAGTAACAAGCATAGGAAGATAAAACAAGTGTAACTTCAAAAATTTCAGCACATAGAGAGGTGTTTTAGTAACATGAAAATTTCTACAACCATATTTTCCTCTCTCATAATAACTTTCAGTAGCAACATGAGCAAATTCAACAATATAACTATCACATGAAGCATTCTTATCATGAGTCTCATGAACAAAATTATTACTCTCCACATAGGCATAATCAATTTTATTGGTTGTAGTGGGAGCAAATTCAACAAAGTAGCTATCATTATTATTCTCATCATCAAATATAGGAGGTATATATTGTAATCATAATCAAATTTATCCTCCATAACAGGTGGTAACAAAAGACTACTATTATTATAATCATCATAAATAGGAGGCAAAGTATCATCAAAGTAATTTCTCCTCAATGCTTGGGGGACCAAAAATATCATGCTCATCAAAACCAGCTTCCCCAAGCTTGAATTTTCCATAGCATTAGCAACAATAGTGTTCAAAGCATTCATATTAATAACATTCCCATTAGTTTGCATATAAAGTTCCATGGGTTTTTCAATTCTCTCTTCAAACACATCATGTCCTAATTCAAGATAAAGTTCATAAAGATCTCTCATATTTTTGTTGTTTTCCATTATGCCTAACTAGTGTAAACAGAAACCAAATGTCGCAATTGCGGAGATCTAAAGAAATAGCTTCGAGTACCTAGCGAGCGCGGAAAATAGCTTGGTAGCGAGATCGGGAGTGTAGTACCTTTACCTTTCCCTACCGACACTTGAGCGCCCGAAATACGTGCTGTATCAGAGTAAGCGCCAGGGTTGGCGAGGGAGAAATCCCAATGTAGCTTGCAGTCCCAGCAACGAGCGCTGAAAATAGCTTGATGTCTACGTTCCCCCTCCTTTCATGATTGTTGGGCCTCCAAGTGCGAAGGTTTGTAGAACTGACCCGTGAGTTTTCCCTTAAGTGGATGCTTCAGGTTTATCGAACTCGGGAGGTAGAGGTTAAAGATATCCCTCTCATGCAACCACTGCAACCACAAAGCAAGAAGTCTCTTGTGTCCCCAACACACAAATACACTAGTTGAGCGAAGAGATAGTGAAATACAAGTAGTATGAGATGTTATGACGTGGTAACGGTGCCCAGAAAAATAGCTGGCAGCGTGCGATTGATGGTGGTAGTATTGCAGCGGTAGTAACGCAGTAAAACAGTAAACAAGTAACGATAGCGATATTTGGGAACAAGGCCTGGGGATTACACTTTCACTGAGTGGACACTCTCAACATTGATCACATATAACAGAATAGATAAATACATACTCTACACTCTTGTTGGATGATGAACACATTGCGTAGGATTACACGAACCCTCAATGCCGGGGTTAACAAGCTCCACAATAATGCTCATGTTTAAGTAACCTTTAGTGTAAGATAGATCAAAAGACTAAACCAAGTACTAGCATAGCATGCACACTGTCACCTTCATGCATATGTAGGAGGAATAGATCACATCAATATTATCATAGCAATAGTTAACTTCATAATCCACAAGAGATCTTGATCATAGCATAAACCAAGTACTAACACGGTTCACAACGCTGTCACCTTTACACACGTGCGGGGAGGAATAGAACACTTTAATAACTTTGCTAGAGTAGCACATAGATAAATTGCGATACAAAACTCATCATGGATCTCAATCATGCAAAGCAACTCACGAGATCATTGTATCACATGCGAGAGAGAGATGAACCACATAGCTACGGTGAAGCCCTCAGCCTCGGGGGAGAACTACTCCCTCCTCATGGGAGGCAGCAGCGGTGAAGAAGATGGCGGTGGAGATGGCAGCGGTGTGATGGAGAAGCCTTCCGGGGAGCACTTCCGCTCGAGCGAGAATGGAGCAGAGACTCACTGTCCCCCGGATGCCAGCCCAACGCGACGACGGGCGGCTGGAAGGTTTACGTGGGTTTCGTCCAACGTAATAGGGTTTCGATCTAGGGGCTTTATATATAGGCGAAGAGGCGGCGCGGAGGGCTTACGGAGGGCCACACCATGGGCGGCCACCTGACCCCTCTGGCCGCGCCCAGTATGGTGTGGGGCCCCCCAGGGCTCCTCTGGCGACTCTCGGGTGTTACGGATGGTTAAAGGGAAAATAGGAACTGGCGTTGATTTCGTCGGTCCAGGGAATATTTCGTTACTAGGATTTCTGAAACCAAAAACGACAGAAAACAGGACTGGCACTTGGCATCTTGTTAATAGGTTAGTTCAGAAAAATGCATAAATATGACATAAAGTGTGCATAAAACACGTAGATATCATCAATAATGTGGCATGGAACATGAGAAATTACTCGATTTGGAGACGTATCAGGTATTTCAAGGGGAAAGAAGTTCTCGTCGCTGGTATACCCATCAATGTTGATCCCATTCTTGATGGCATTGATGGGCTCTTTTGGAACTTAGTGCAATGTCCGGTGACCTCCCCAAAATTCTCAAGAATTCTTGCCAATTTGATGATGTACTCTTGGATAGGGCAACAAAAATCGCCGCATCGTCCGCATAAAGGGAGGTTCGAAGAATGGTTCATCGCACCCCGGAGCTTGTGAAGAAGACCGTGAAGGCTAGCGCCATCAAGAATTTTGGTTAACAGGTATATGGAGAGGACGAAAAGAAGCGGAGAGAGCGGGTCTCCTTTCCTAAGCCCACACCCGTGCACAATGGGATTGCCGGCAATGCCATTGAGAATCACCTGAGGTGAGGAAGTGGTTAGAAAAGCGGTAATCCAATTGCGAAATCTAATAGGGAAACCCCAACGTTAGAGAAGCTTGACAATGAACTCCCATCGAATAGAGTCGAAGGCCTTTTGAATATCAAGCTTGAAGAGAAGCGCCGGGGTCTTGCTCTTGTGAAAGCGCTTGGCAAGGTTCATCACATAGAGGAAGTTGTCATGAATGCTCTGCTTCTTTATGGATGCACTTTGGGCGTTGGAGACAAGGTCGTTCATGAGCGGTCCCAAGCAGATAGCAAGGACCTTTGCGGTAATTTTGGCAATGGCATGAATTGGGAAAATGGGCCAAAAGTCCGAAATGTCCTCCGTCCCATCCTTCTTAGGCAAGAGGGCAATGTTTGCGGAATTTAGCCAATGAAAGTTGGCCACATGGAGATTCCAAAATTGATTCACCGCCTTCATCAAATCCTCTTTTATGATGTCCCAACACTTCTTGAAGAAAAGCCCGTTGAACCTGTCCGGCCTGGGTGCCTTGTCGTCGAGCATTTGGTTGATCGCCTCTTTGACCTCATCCTCGGTGATGGGTCCCAACGGCATCCAAGTCCGGGTTCTCAAATGTAGCTCATCCCAATTGAAATCTTGCGTCCTTGGCTCCCCACATGTGATGACTTTATGGAATTTGTTGTGAACCACCTCCTCTTTGCATTTATGATCCGTTGCCCACCCATGGTTGTGTTTTAGGCAGTAAATGTGGTTCTTCCTTCTACGTACGTTGACCCTTAGATTGAAAAAAAATCATGTTTGCATCCCCTCTTTAATATTTATGATCCAGACGCTTTGCTTTTTTTCTATCCCTCTCAACCACGGCTAGGCGACGACCTTTCTTTTCAACCTAGTCCGGAGCTCCCTCTCTCCATTTCTAAGGAGATGATTTTCTTGCGCCGTGTCGAAGTGAACAATGACAAGCAGCGTCGCGTGCAACATGACCTTGTTGTTTGAAAAAATACCTCTTCTCCCATTTGCTCAACATTATCCTGGTGTGCTTGAGTCTATAGTAAAGGATTTGGCAAGGCTGTACATGCGAGGAAGGCTCACTCCATGCTTTTAGGAACATCTCATTAAAACCCGGAAGCCGAGTCCAAAAGATTTCTAACTTGAAAGCACGTGGTCTTCTAGGGCGGCTATCATCGGCGAGGAAGACCTAGCGGGCAATGGTCTGAGAGCGAGGTGGAAAGGGCATGCAAGACATGTGTGTCGAAGCGAAGGTCCCACTCGGAATTACAATAGAACGCATCAAGCTTGCATAGAGTTGGGCTCGCCTATCATAGCTTCCCAATAACACTCATTTCTAACAAGTGGGTTTGGAACTACGTTTCATAATTATGTCTTTGCCTATCAAACAAGATCCAACTCACACAAGAACTCAACAGAAAAAAGCAGAAGCTTAGAATGACAATATTTGCAACTAAAGATGTGAATCACACACACACTATATCGGCATATTAAAAGTTTTGAGAATGGCCATAGAGAACTTGTTTAAATATGAGGAGGGGACGGGGGCTCAAGCTATAAGTATATATATATATATGGAGAGCAAAATGCGTGGTTGCAAACAGTAATGAGGTTGTACTTAGTTGGTGAAAGTATTTATATCAATTTTTAAGGGCTGATAGAGAGGAATATATGGGGAACTAAGTTGTCACGTGTTGAGAGAGAGATCAAAAACTTTTTTTAAAATCAATACAAGAGTATCCTCACATCAAGTCAGGTAATTGATAAAGTAATTAAATATTCAAACTGGGTCCATATCCAACTACTTCTTTCTCTATTTATTAGTAGAGAGCAATTTATCTTCATACATAACATGTATTTGTCAAGCTGCTAAATTCCCTCTTTTACCCTACTAGACTACCGGTTAACGAGAGTTGGTTGCCCTCACAACTCTTGTGTCCTTTAAATCCTTGGTTGTTACCCCATCAACACCAAAGCCATCAATGCCAAAGGGGAGTTTTTTCTTCTTCTGATGTTCTAGTGTCATCCAATATACTTCTCCTTTGACAAGTTTCACATTCCCTTTTTAATTTTTAATTTTGTTTCTGCATTTTTATAATTATGTGAATTATGAGCCTTTAATAAATGAAAAATGTGTTCTCCTTTTGTATGCACCGGACCGATGGGAACACCCCCAGATGCAAACAGACATGCGATCGATTTCGACCATTTGGATCACGCAAACGAACCCAATCGGTCACTTTTAACGTCCGATTTACGTCGGCCCATTGGAGATTCTCTAATGAACCGCATACTTCACGAGGAACAGCCAGACCACGAGCAGAAGAGGCGGGTGGTGGGTCCTTCCATTCTCTCACACTAGACGTGAACCCCAATGATTTTGGATCCAAAGCAAGCACCGAATATCAGGTTGGGGAACAAATTGGATCCATTCTCTTAAAAAATAGGTACATTTAACTACACTAATATTTCTGATTAATGAAAAAGACTAGACCTACATCTTATATATCTTTTTTTCATTTTCCCCTCCCATGAAAAATATAAACAATAATTTTTCACATGGCTGCATTACATCCGCTTTATTTCTTCCGTGGAACCTATTAAAATTTCTCACTTTAGTTAGTAACCAATATATGGGTGGAAATTCAATTGTAGTCCAGAGTGATATGCTTGCTTTACCCAAAAAAACATTTTAATGAAAAGTTATGAAAGAAAACTTGCACGTGTATATGTATATTCATGTGCGCACGTAAAATTTCACGGAAAGCCAATAATTTAATGCTCTCTGTATAAACAAAAAAAACAAATGCAAATCCTTATTTTAGTACTTTTCTTTCCTTATTTCCACAAGCCGGAAAATCGGGTTGTTCTGAAATGAGTGTGAACATAGATTGTAAACATGACCACGGCATATATATTTGGAATTTTTGACATTTTTAATTGCATTTAAAATACATTTAAAATATATTGAGCATATAAAACTCAGAGCCAAAAACGTTGCTCTCATATATGCGTGATTTTCTGACATATGAATCATGTATTGCCCCGTACAGTCACACTCTCAGACCCCGTGTCCCCTTCCGACACTAGTAACGATGTGCTTATAGGGGACCAAGTAGTATTTTGTTAGTGTTCGCGTGGCATTATACCGCGCTCCTAGTAGTGGTCTTATTAGTGGTGTTTGGCTATAAGACAATTCCACCAAACTTCTTAAGATGGGCCCGCCTCTATATTCCATTAATTTGTGATGCGCCATTTGCCGGACACGCGACCACTAAGTAGTAGTAACGTTTTTTTAGTTTTGGCATGCAACTAGCGGCGCCGCAGATAAGTGTTACACATGTGACCCCTTTATGCTCTTTCTTCCTCCCCTGACTTTCTTTCTCTTCACATTGCCTCTACATTCCCTCTCTCGTGCTCTTCTCTCACTTCTCCATGTTGGATCTAACTAGATTTACCTAACTAGTTAAGGCAAGCATATAGTTCTATCTCACCACATGCATCAAATTTTTTGTCCTCTCCATTCATGAAATAGCATGGTTAGATAGCTCCTTCCTCTCCTACCTTTTGCTTTTCCACCGCACTTGCTAGGTGAGAATTTCAAGGCATGCATTAAATAATCCTATATTTTGTTTGCAAATGTGATGATTTGTATGTATGTTATACATATATGTCTCCTGATCGCACGCTATGTTTCCTTTTGTTGGAAATGAGTGCCAATGTTCTAGATTTTTCGTTTCGTCAAATTTTCTGGCAATCAATATTTCCTTGTCTTAGCAAAGGTCATGACAGTAAAATATAATACTTATTTGTTATATTTTTCTCTATTCCCTTATAGGCATATATCATGGATGAAAGCTTAAATGGGTTCTTGAAGTTCGCGGTGGAAGATATGTATCGAAAAGGTGCTTGGATATATTTGTTTGTGTAAAATTGCATGTTGTTTGAAAGGAAATAGTGGCCGAGCACATCACTTCCTCCAAAAGGTTGCATGCATGGTGGTTGTACAAGGTGGACAAGTCATGGTGAGGAGGATGTGAATGTTGCAGATGAAGAAGGAAAAAAAAAAAAGGGCTAGAAGGAGAACTGAATGAAGATACACCCTAACATGATGCAAATACTAGAGATGTAGAAGATGCTAGCGATAAAGAAAAGGCAGATAAACATGACTCACTATTGTTGGCCTCAATAGTCCATAACCCTCATGTTCAATATCTTCTTCGGAAGACGGTGACAAACAAAGTTGTTGCTTGTAGAGAGACATCCAAGTTGGGGCAACTTAAGGTAGACTAGATAACACCATTATATCCCGGTTCCAAACTTGAGGACCCTCGCTTGAACGTCACGCTTAATTTTCTAGATATCAAGGAACAATACAAAAACAATGACCTAATTATTGGAGATATGCCCAAGAGGCAATAATAAAGTGGTTATTATAATATCTTTTGTTTATGATAAATGTTTGCATACCATGCTATAATTGTATTAACAAAACATTGATACATGTGTGTTATGTAAACAACAAGTAGTCCCTAGTAAGCCTCTTGTATAACTAGCTTGTTGATTAATGGATGATCATGGTTTCGTGATCATGAACATTGGATATTATTAATAACAAGGTTATGTCATTAATTGATTGATATAATGGACACACACCCAAATGAGCGTAGCATAAGATCAAGTCATTAAGTTCAATTTGCTATAAACTTTCGATACATAGTTGCCTTAGTCCTTCGACCATGAGATCATGTAAATCACTTACACCGGAAGGGTACTTTGATTACATCAAACGCCATTGCGTAAATGGGTGGTTATAAAGATGGGATTAAGTATTTGGAAAGTGTGAGTTGAGGCATATGGATCAATAGTGGGATTTGTCCATCCTGATGACGGATAGATATACTGGGCCCTCTCGGTGGAATGTCATCTGATTAGCTTGCAAGCATATGAATGGTTCATAAGAGATCACATACCACGGTACGAGTAAAGAGTACTTATCGGTAACGAGGTTGAACAGGTGGAGATACCGATGATCAAACCTCGGACAAGTAGAATATCGTGTGACAAAGGGAATTGGCATCGTATGTAAATGGTTCAGTCGATCACTAAGTCATCGTCGAATATGTGGGAGCCATTATGGATCTCCAGATCCCGCTATTGGTTATTGCTCGGAGAGGAGTCTCGACCATGTCTGCATAGTTCGCGAACCGTAGGGTGCGCTTAAGGTTCGATGTCGCATAAGTAGATTTGAATATGGTATGGAGACGAAGTTTGTTCGGAGTCTCGGATGTGATCCAGGATGTCACGAGGAGGTCCGGAATAGTCCGGAGAATAAGATTCATATAAGGGAAGTTGATTTTGGGTTTCGGAAATGTTCGGGATTTTTCCGGTGGTTGACTGGAAGGTTCTAGAAGGTTCCGGAGGGGTCCACCATGGGGCCCACGACCTAGGAGGCCTAGCATGGGCCGAGGGGATGCTCCCTGGCCTAATGGGCCAGGGGCACATGCCCCCAAGGCCCAGGCCGGCCAACCCCTAGGGTTTCCCAAGGGGATCAACTTGGGGGAGGGGAAAGCCCTCTCCCCCCTTTGGCCGCCGCCCCCTAACCCTAGATGGGAAGGGGGCCACCCCAGCCGGCTGGCCCCCTATATAAAGAGGGGAGGGGGGGCCGGCCACCACCCCCCATCATTGCCTCCTCCTCTGGCCGCCACTCCCTCCACCTACCCGCTCAAGCCCCGCGAAGCCCTTTTCTTCCTCCACTACCACCACCACGCCGTCGTGCTGCTGGAACTTGGAGGAGATCTACCACACCTCTGCTGCCCGCTGGAACGAGAGAGGAAGGAGCTTCATCGACACCGTACGCGCGACCGAGTACGGAAGTGCTGCCGGATTGCAGCACCGGGGACGATCGTCTACACCAACAACGAGATTAATCTCGTAAGCTTTGGAATCTTCGAGGGTTAGTCTCATCTCCATCTCGTTGCTTCGATCTTGTAGATTAGATCTTGGGTGTTCCATAGGTTAGATCTTGGATTTATTCGTCTTTGCGGTAGGAATTTTTTGTTTTCTATGCTACGAACCCCATCAGTGGTATCAGAGCCATGTCTATGCATAGATCTGTTGCACGAGTAGAACACAATGGTTTTGTGGGCGGTGATGCTTTTGTTGCTTTAGTTTGTGTACTTTGCTTCTTGCGGGATGGTGGGATGAAGCGGCCGGGCTAACTTTACATGACCGCGTCTCATGAGACTTGCTCCACGCTTGACATGCAACTTGTATTGCATAAGTGGCTTGGCGGGTGTCTCTCTCCCACCATAGTGAAGATTGTAATTTGCACTTCTATTGTCAACACTAGTATCACCGTTGTGGTTCATATTCGTAGGTAGATTGGATCTTACTCGAAAACCCTAAACCACGTAAAATATGCAAACCAAATTAGAGGCGTCTAACTTGTTTTTGCAGGGTTTGGTGATGTGATATGGCCATGATGTGATGATGATTATATTTGATGTATGAGATGTTCATTGTTGTATTATGGCAACCGGCAGGAGCCTAATGGTTGTCTTTAATTTTTGTTAAAGACCTGCGTGTCTATTCATCTTGTAATAGCTTTATTTCAAGTAGTTGTTATAGTAGCTATAAGTGATGGACAACCATGAAGCGGCGCCACTGACCTTGACGCCATGCTGGTGATGATGGAGATCATGTCCGTGCTTTGGAGATGGAGATCAAAAGCACAAGAAGAAAGGCCATATCATATCACATATTATGAATTGCATGTGATGTTAATCCTTTTATGCATCTTATTTTTCTTAGATCGCGACGGTAGCATTATAAGATGATCCCTCTCACTAAATATCAAGATAATAAAGTGTTCATCCTTAGTATGCACTGTTGCTAAGACTTGTCGTTTCGAAGCATCTCGTGATGATCGGGTGTGATAGACTCTACATGTGCATACAACGGGTGCAAGCCAGATTTGCACACGCGGATACTAAGGTTGCCTTGACGAGCCTAGCATGTACAGACATGGTCTCGGAACATGGGATACCGAAAGGTAGAGCATGAGTCATATGAATGATATGATGAACACTTTGAGTGTTCGCCTTTGAAGCTACATCTTTTCTCGTGAAGATCGGACTTGGTGTAGTGGATTTGGTTCGTGTAATCACTAAGACAATGCGAGGGATGTTGTTTTGAGTGGGAGTTCACCTAGTTAATTTAAGAATTAAAATTGAACTCATTTTATCATAAACTTAGTCTAAACTTTTGCAAATATGTTGTAGATCATGGCGCCCCCTCCATCAATTTTAACCAGTTCCTAGAGAAAGAAAAGCTTAAGGGCAATGGTAGCAACTTCACGACTGGTTCCGTCATGTGAGGATTTTCCTCACTGGCGTAAGCATGCAATATGTGCTCGAAGCACCGCTAGGTTCCCCACCACCTCCTGCAGTATCCGAGGACATAAAGAATGTTTATGAGACTCGGGTAACTCGGTACTCCGAAGTTCAGTGTGCCATCCTGTGCAGTTTAGAGGCAGAGCTCCAAAAGCGTTTTGAGCACCACGACCCTTGTGATATGATGCGTGAGCTCAAACTTATCTTTGAAACTCATGCGGCCGTGGAGAGCTATGAGGCCTCGAAACAGTTCTTTAGCTGTATGATGGAAGAGGGCAGCTCCGTTAGTGAGCACATGTTCGCAATGTCCGGACATGCCAAGAAGCTCATTGACATGGGGATGATGATCCCTAACCAGCTGGGTATTCACCGTGTCCTTCAATCACTGCCACCAAGTTACAAGAACTTCGTGATGAACTACAACACAGAACATGAACAAAGATTTACCTGAACTCTTTTCCATGCTGAAATTTGCTGAAGTAGAGATAAAGAAGGAGAAACCAAGTGTTGATGGTCAACAAGACCACCAGTTTCAAGAACAGGGCAAGCCTAACAAGGGCAACTTCAAGAAGGGTGGCAAGAAAGTTGGCGCCCTGAGAAGCCTAAGGCTGGTCCTAAGCCTGAGACTGTGTGTTATCACTGCCAGGGAAAGGGGCACTGGAACCGTAATTGCCCCAAATACTTGGCCGATCTGAAGAGCGGCCACGTCAAGAATAAAGGTATATTTGATATACATTTTATTGATGTCTATCATACTGGTTCTCGTATTAGTGCCTGGGTATTTGATACTGGTTCGGTTGCTCACATTTGTAACTCGAAACAGGAACTGCGGAATAAACTGGGCGAGGGACGAGGTGACGATGCGTGTTGGAAATGGATCCAAGGTCGATGTGATCGCCGTCGGCACGCTCCTCTACATCTACCTTCGGGATTAGTTTTAAACCTTAATAATTGTTATTTGGTACCTGCGTTGAGCATGAACATTATATCTGGATCTTGTTTAATGCAAGACGGTTATTCGTTTAAGTCTGAGAATAATGGTTGTTCGATTTATATGAGTAATGTCTTTTATGGCCATGCACCTGAGATGAATGGTTTATTCTTGTTAAATCTCGATAGTAGTGATACACATGTTCATAACATTGATGCTAAGCGAATTAAATTGAATGATAATTCTACTTATATGTGGCACTGTCGTCTTGGTCATATTGGAGTGAAGCGCATGAAGAAACTCCATTCCGATGGACTTCTTGAGTCACTTGACTTTGAGTCACTTGACAGATGTGTGATACGTCTCAAACGTATCTATAATTTCTTATGTTTCATGCTACTTTTATGATGATACTCACATGTTTTATACACATTATATGTCATTATTATGCATTTTCCGGCACTAACCTATTGACGAGATGCCGAAGAGCCAGTTGCTGTTTTCTGCTGTTTTTGGTTTCAGAAATCCTAGTAAGGAAATATTCTCGGAATTAGACGAAATCAACGCCCAGGGGCTTATTTTTCCACGAAGCTTCCAGATGACCGAAGGAGAAACGAAGTGGGGCCACGGGGCGCCACCACACTAGGGCGGCGCGGCCTAAGGGGGGCCCGCGCGGCCCTAGCGTATGGGCCCCCCGTGACTCCTCCGACTCCGCCCTTCCGCCTACTTAAAGCCTTCGTCGCGAAACCCTCTGTACCGAGAGCCACGATACGGAAAACCTTACTGTGACGCCGCCGCCAATCCCATCTCGGGGATTTAGGAGATTGCCTCCGGCACCCTGCCGGAGAGGGATCATCTCCCGGAGGACTCTTCATCGCCATGATCGCCTCCGGATCGATGTGTGAGTAGTTCACCCCTGGACTATGGGTCCATAGCAGTAGCTAGATGGTCGTCTTCTCCTCATTGTGCTATCATGTTAGATCTTGTGAGCTGCCTATCATGATCAAGATCATCTATTTGTAATGCTACATGTTGTGTTTGTTGGGATCCGATGAATATTGAATACTATGTCAAGTTGATTATAAATCTATCATATATGTTGTTTATGTTCTTGCATGCTCTCCGTTGCTAGTAGAGGCTTTGGCCAAGTTGATACTTGTAACTCCAAGAGGGAGTATTTATGGTCGATAGTGGGTTCATGCCTCCATTGAATCTGGGACAGTGACAGAAAGTTCTAAGGTTGTGGATGTGTTGTTGCCACTAGGGATAAAACATCGATGCTTTGTCTAAGGATATTTGTGTTGATTACATTACGCACCATACTTAATGCAATAGTCTGTTTCTTGCAACTTAATACGGAAGGGGTTCGGATGATAACCTGAAAGTGGACTATTTAGGCATAGTTGCATGTTGGATAGCGGTCTATGTACTTTGTCGTAATGCCCTGATTAAATCTCATAGTACTCATCATGATATATGTATGTGCATTGTTATGCCTTCTTTATTTGTCAATTTCCCAACTGTAATTTGTTCACCCAACATGCTATTTATCTTATGGGAGAGACACCACTAGTGAACTGTGGACCCGGTCCTATTCTTTACATCTGAAATACAATCTACTGCAATTGTTCTTTACTGTTCTTCGCAAACAATCATCATCTTCCACACAATACGTTTAATCCTTTGTTTCAGCAAGCCGGTGAGATTGACAACCTCACATTACGTTGGGGCAAAGTACTTTGATTGTGTTGTGTAGGTTCCACGTTGGCGCCGGAATCCCGGTGTTACGCCGCACTACACTTCGCCGCCATCAACCTTCAACGTGCATCTTAGCTCCTACTGGTTCGATAAACCTTGGTTTCTTTCTGAGGGAAAACTTGCTACTGTACGCATCACACCTTCCTCTTGGGGTTCCCAACGGACATGTGTTAATTGCACGCATCAAGCATATTTTCTGGCGTCGTTGCCGGAGAGATCAAGACACGCTGCAAGGGGAGTCTCCACTTCCAATCTCTTTACTTTGTTTTTTGTCTTGCTTTACTTTATTTTATTTACTACTTTGTTTGCTGCACTAAAACAAAACACAAAAAAATTAGTTGCTAGCTTTACTTTATTTACTGTCTTGTTCTCTATAACAAAAACACAAAAAAATTAGTTACTTGCATTTACTTTATTTAGTTTGCTTTATTTACTACTGCTAAAATGAGTAATCCTGAAGTTGAAGTTCGTTCTTTTAAGCAACAAGGTGGAGAAAGTTTTAAAGATGCTTGGTATAGAATTAGTAATGCTCATCATAGGTGCACTAAGAAACACTCCACTATTATCCTACTTAGGAACTTTTATGTTGGTATATCTAGTTGGAATAGGTATGTTCTTGATACTCTTTCGGGAGGTAATTTCCTAGGGTACTCCTGCTTTAGAAGCTAGTTGCATCATTGAGAGCCTAGTTGGAATACCACCTGTTAATGAAACTAAAATTGAAATCTCTCTTGAGGATGTTATGAAAAAGTTGGAAGCCATAGAGAAAAATCTTCCAAGTGTTGAGACTAAATTGGGTATATTACTTGATAATATTGATAAACTTGATAAATCCCTAGGAGGACTTGATGAAAGAATTGCTGTTTTAGAAACTTGTGCTATCCATGATAATCAAACCCATAGGATTGGCAAACTTGAAGAAGCTATGGGAACATTGGGTTCAACTTTTTCTTCTCTTAAATTTAAGGAGAAAGCTTATGTGGGTAAAGAGCAAAAATTCATGTATGTCTCTAAGGTGCCTAAACCAAAGAATTATTATAGGCCTAAAATTGATAAAACCCTTGGTACCACTATGAGAATTTAGATAATGGAGCATCTAAGGTACCCTCTGCAACAAGTTGTGTTTGTAAGAAAAATTGTGATGTCGATGCTTGATACGTCTCCAACGTATCGATAATTTCTTATGTTCCATGCCACATTATTGATGTTATCTACATGTTTTATGCACACTTTATGTCATATTTATGCATTTTCTTGAACTAACCTATTAACAAGATGCCGAAGAGCCAGTTGCTGTTTTCTGCTGTTTTTGGTTTCAGAAATCCTAGTAAGGAAATATTCTCGGAATTGGACGAAATCCGCCCAGGGTCCTATTTTTGCACGAAGCTTCAGAAGACCGAAGATGGAAGGAAGTGGGGCCACGAGGCGCCGACACCATAGGGCGGCGCGGCCCGGCCCTGGCCGCACCGACCTAGGGTGTGGGGCCCTCGTGTGGCCCCCGCGTTGCCCTTCCGCCTACTTAAAGCCTCCGTGGAAACCCCCGTGCGAGAGCCACGATACGGAAAACCTTCCGAGACGCAGCCGCCGCCAATCCCATCTCGGGATTCGGAGATCGCCTCCGGCACCCTGCCGGGATTCATCTCCCGGAGGACTCTACACCGCCATGGTCGCCTCCGGAGTGATGAGTGAGTAGTTCACCCCTGGACTATGGGTCCATAGCAGTAGCTAGATGGTTGTCTTCTCCTTATGTGCTTCATTGTTGGATCTTGTGAGCTGCCTAACATGATCAAGATCATCTATACGTAATACTATATGTTGTGTTTGTCGGGATCCGATGGATAGAGAATACTATGCTATGGTAATTATCAATCTGATGTTTATGTGTTGTTTAAGATCTTGCATGCTCTCCGTTATTAGTAGAGGCTCTGGCCAAGTTGATGCTAGTAACTCCAAGAGGGAGTATTTATGCTCGATAGTGGGTTCATGCATTGATCTGGGGGAGTGACAGCAACCCCTAAGGTTGTGTTGTGCTGTTGCCACTAGGGATAAAACATTGATGCTATGTCAAGGATGTAGTTATTGATTACATTACGCACCATACTTAATGCAATTGTCTGTTGTTTGCAACTTAATACGGAGGGGGTTCGGATGATAACCTGAAGGTGGACTTTTTAGGCATAGATGCAGTTGGATGGCGGTCTATGTACTTTGTCGTAATGCCCAATTAAATCTCACTATATTTACCATGTCATGTATGTGCATCGCGGTGCCCTCTTTATTTGTCAATTGCCCGACTGTAATTTGTTCACCCAACATGCTTTTATCTTATGGGAGAGACACCTCTAGTGAACTGTGGACCCCGGTCCAATTCTCTTTACTGAAATACAATCTACTGCAATACTTGTTTTCTACTTTTTCTTGCAAACAATCATCTTCCACACAATACGGTTAATCCTTTGTTACAGCAAGCCGGTGAGATTGACAACCTCACTGTTTCGTTGGGGCAAAGTACTTTGGTTGTGTTGTGCAGGTTCCACGTTGGCGCGGAATCCCTGGTGTTGCGCCGCACTACATCCCGCCGCCATCAACCTTCAACGTGCTTCTTGGCTCCTACTGGTTCGATTAAACCTTGGTTTCATACTGAGGGAAACTTGCTTCTATACGCATCATACCTTCCACTTGGGGTTCCCAACGGACGTGTGCATCTACGCGTATCAAGCTAAATTTCTGGCGCCGTTGCCGGGGAGATCAAGACACGCTGCAAGGGGAGTCTCCACTTCTCAATCTCTTTACTTTGTTTTTGTCTTGCTTTATTTTATTTACTACTTTGTTTGCTGCACCTAAACAAAACACAAAAAAATTAGTTGCTAGTTTTACTTTATTTACTGTCTTGCTCTCTATATCGAAAACACACAAAAAATTAGTTACTTGCATTTACTTTATCTAGTTTGTTTTATTTACTGTTGCTAAAATGAATACTCCTGAAAACACTAAGTTGTGTGACTTCACAACCACAAATAATAATGATTTCCTATGCACACCTATTGCTCCACCTGCTACTACAGCAGAATTCTTTGAAATTAAACCTTCTTTACTAAATCTTGTCATGAGAGATCAATTTTCTGGTATTAGTTCTGATGATGCTGCTGCCCATCTTAATAATTTTGTTGAACTTTGTGAAATGCAAAAGTACAAGGATGTAGATGGTGATATTATTAAATTGAAATTGTTTCCTTTCTCATTAAGAGGAAGAGCTAAAGATTGGTTGCTATCTTTGCCTAAGAATAGTATTGATTCATGGACTAAATGCAAGGATGCTTTTATTGGTAGATATTATCCTCCCGCTAAAATTATATCTTTGAGAAGTAGCATAATGAATTTTAAGCAATTAGATAATGAACATGTTGCTCAAGCATGGGAGAGAATGAAATCTTTGGTAAAGAATTGCCCAACCCATGGACTGACTACTTGGATGATCATCCAAACCTTCTATGCAGGACTAAATTTTTCTTCGCGGAATTTATTGGATTCAGCTGCTGGAGGTACCTTTATGTCCATCACATTGGGGGCGGCCACAAAACTTCTTGATGATATGATGATAAATTACTCTGAATGGCACACTGAAAGAGCTCCACAAGGTAAGAAGGTAAATTCTGTTGAAGAATCCTCCTCCTTGAGTGATAAAATTGATGTGATTATGTCTATGCTTGTGAATGGTAGATCTAATGTTGATCCTAATAATGTTCCTTTAGCTTCATTGGTTGCTCAAGAAGAAAATGTTGATGTGAACTTCATTAAAAATAATAATTTCAACAACAATGCTTATCGGAACAATTCTGGTAATAACTATAGGCCATATCCTTCTGCTAATAGTAATGGTTATGGTAATTCTTATGGGAATTCTTACAACAATAATAGGAGTGTACCCCCTGGTCTTGAAGCTATGCTTAAAGAATTTATTAGTACACAAACCGCTTTTAACAAATCTGTTGAGGAAAAGCTTAATAAAATTGATATTCTTGCTTCTAGAGTTTATAATGTTGATCTTTTAAAATTGAAAGTTATGCCTAATAATGATATTGATAATAAGATTACTACTACAGCAAATGCCATCCAAGTTAGAATTAATGAGAATATAAGATTAATGGCTGAACTGCGTGCTAGGTGGGATAGAGAAGAAAATGAAAAACTAGCTAAAAAGAATAATGTAGCTAAAGTTTGGACTATTACCACCAAAAGTAATGTTGATTCCTCACATATTGCTGCACCTCCTACTATCAATGGTAAAATAATTGGTGTTGGCAATGTTTCTACTCCTAGTGCAAAGCGTGCAAAACTGCCTGAAATTGCTAAAACTGCTGAAACTGCTTGTGATAAAACTGCTGAAATTTTTTCCAACCTTGGGGATGATGATCCCATTGCTGTAGCTCATAATGATTTAGATTTTGATGATTGCCACATCTCTGAAGTTATAAAGTTTTTACAAAAACTTGCTAAAAGTCCTAATGCTAGTGCTATAAATTTAGCTTTCACAAAACATATTACAAATGCTCTCATAAAAGCTAGAGAAGAGAAACTAAAACTTGAAACTTCTATTCCTAGAAAGTTAGAAGATGGTTGGGAGCCCATCATTAAGATGAGGGTCAATGATTTTGATTGTAATGCTTTATGTGATCTTGGTGCAAGTATTTCTGTTATGCCTAAGAAAGTCTATGATATGCTTGACTTGCCACCATTAAAGAATTGTTATTTGGATGTTAATCTCGCTGATAATGCTAAAAAGAAACCTTTGGGGAGAGTTGATAATGTTCATATTGTGTTTAACAATAACCTTGTCCCCGTTGATTTTGTTGTCTTGGATATTGAATGCAATGCATCTTGTCCCATTATATTGGGAAGACCTTTTCTTCGAACTGTTGGTGCTACTATTGATATGAAGGAAGGTAATATTAAATACCAATTTCCTCTCAAGAAAGGTATGGAACACTTCCCTAGAAAAAGAATGAAGTTACCTTATGACTCTATTATTAGAGCAAATTATGATGTTGATGCTTCATCTCTTGATGTTACTTGATTACACTTTCTGCGCCTAGCTGAAAGGCGTTAAAGAAAAGCGCTTATGGGAGACAACCCATTGTTTTTACTACAGCACTTTGTTTTATATTTGAGTCTTGGAAGTTGTTTACTACTGTAGCAACCTCTCCTTATCATGTTTTTGTGCCAAGTAAAGTCTCTATAGTAAGGTTCATACTAGATTTGGATTACTGCGCAGAGACAGATTTCTTTGCTGTCACGAATCTGGGTCTAATTCTCTGTAGGAAACTCAGAAAATTATGCCAATTTACGTGAGTGATCCTCAGATATGTACGCAACTTTCATTAGTTTTGAGTTTTTCCATTTGAGCAAGTCTGGTGCCATTTTAAAATTCGTCTTTACGAACTGTTCTGTTTTGACAGATTCTGCCTTTTATTTCGCATTGCCTCTTTTGCTATGTTGGATGAATTTCTTTGATCCATTAATGTCCAGTAGCTTTATGCAATGTCCAGAAGTGTAAAGAATGATTGTGTCACCTCTGAACATATAATTTTTATTGTGCACTAACTCTCTAATGAGTTTGCTTGAAGTTTGGTGTGAAGGAAGTTTTCAAGGATCAAGAGAGGAGTATGATATACTATGATCAAGAGGAGTGAAAGCTCTAAGCTTGATGCCCCGTGGTTCACCCCTGCATATTCTAAGAAGACTCAAGCGTATAAGCTTGGGGATGCCCAAGGCATCCCCTTCTTCATCGACAACATCATCAGGTTCCTCCCCTGAAACTATATTTTTATTCAGTCACATCTTATGCACTTTGCTTGGAGCGTCGGTTTGTTTTTGTTTTTGTTTTGTTTGAATAAAGTTGGATCCTAGCATTCACTTTGTGGGAGAGAGACACGCTCCGCTGTTGCATATGGACAAATATGTCCTTAGGCTTTACTCATAATGTTCATGGCGAAGTTTCTTCTTCGTTAAATTGTTATATTGTTGGAATTGGAAAATGCTACATGTAGTAATTGCTATAATGTCTTGGGTAATGTGATACTTGGCAATTGTTGTGCTCATGTTTAAGCTCTTGCATCATATACTTTGCACCTATTAGTGAAGAAATACATAGAGCTTGCTAATTTGGTTTGCATATTTGGTTTCTCTAGAGTCTAGATAATATCTAGTATTGAGTTTTGAACAACAAGGAAGACGGTGTAGAGTCTTATAATGTTTACAATATGTCTTTTATGTGAGTTTTGCTGCACCGTTCATCCTTGTGTTTGTTTCAAATAACCTTGCTAGCCTAAACCTTGTATCGAGAGGGAATACTTCTCATGCATCCAAAATACTTGAGCCAACCACTACGCCAATTGTGTCCACCATACCTACCTACTACATGGTATTTTCCGCCATTCCAAAGTAAATTGCTTGAGTGCTACCTTTAAACAATTCAAAATTTATCATCTCTTATTTGTGTCAATGTTTTATAGCTCATGAGGAAGTATGTGGTGTTTTATCTTTCGATCTTGTCATTTACTTCGGACAGACTTTCACAATGGACTAGTGGCTTCATCCGCTTATCCAATAACTTTGCATAAAGAGCTGGCAAAGGGGTTCCCAGCCCCAATTAATTAACTTCATTAATAATTCTCTTCACATGTGTTGCTCTGATTCATCAGTAAGCAACTTAATTTTGCAAATAGACACTCCTCCATGGTATGTGAAAAGTTGGTCGGCACCCGATGGAATCGGTTAGCCATGGCTTGAGAAAGCAAAGGTGGGGAGGAGTGTCATCATAATAAAAATAAAATAAAAAGGCACTCCTTCATGGTATGAGATTGTTGGCAGGCACCCGATGGAATCGGTTAGCCATGGTTTGTGAAAGAAAGGTTGGAAGGAGTGCCACCCCACTAAAATACATGTGTAAACAAAAGAGAAGAGGGATGATCTACCACGGTGGTAGAAATAACGTCCTTCATGGGAGCCGCTCTTGAAAGTCTGGTTGATAAGGTAGTTAGAGTACCCATTACCATTCGTTGACAACAACAAACACCTCTCAAAACTTCATTTTTATGCTCTCTTGATGTTTTTAAAACCAAAGCTCTAGCACAAATACAGCAATCGATGCTTTCCTCTTTGAAGGACCACTCTTTTACTTTTATGTTGAGTCAGTTCACCTATCTCTCTCCACCTCAAGAAGCAAACACTTGTGTGAGCTGTGCATTGATTCCTACATACTTGCATATTGCACTTGTTATATTACTCTATGTTGACAATATCCATGAGATATACATGTTACAAGTTGAAAGCAACCGCTGAAACTTAATCTTCCTTTGTGTTGCTTCAATGCCTCTACTTTGATTTATTGCTTTATGAGTTAACTCTTATGCAAGACTTATTGATGCTTGTCTTGAAGTACTATTCATGAAAAGTCTTTGCTTTATGATTCACTTGTTTACTCATGTCATTACCATTGTTTTGATCGCTGCATTCATTACATATGCTTTACAAATAGTATGATCAAGATTATGATGGCATGTCACTTCAGAAATTATCTTTGTTATCATTTTACCTGCTCGGGACGAGCAGAACTAAGCTTGGGGATGCTGATACGTCTCCAACGTATCGATAATTTCTTATGTTCCATGCCACATTATTGATGTTATCTACATGTTTTATGCACACTTTATGTCATATTTATGCATTTTCTTGAACTAACCTATTAACAAGATGCCGAAGAGCCCGTTGCTGTTTTCTGCTGTTTTTGGTTTCAGAAATCCTAGTAAGGAAATATTCTCGGAATTGGACGAAATCTTCGCCCGGGGTCCTATTTTTGCACGAAGCTTCCAGAAGACCGAAGATGGAAGGAAGTGGGGCCACGAGGCGCCGACACCATAGGGCGGCGCGGCCCGGCCCTGGCCGCGCCGACCTAGGGTGTGGGGCCCTCGTGTGGCCCCCGCGTTGCCCTTCCGCCTACTTAAAGCCTCCGTGACGAAACCCCAGTGCGAGAGCCACGATACGGAAAACCTTCCAGAGACGCAGCCGCCGCCAATCCCATCTCGGGGGATTCAGGAGATCGCCTCCGGCACCCTGCCGGAGAGAGGATTCATCTCCCGGAGGACTCTACACCGCCATGGTCGCCTCCGAGTGATGAGTGAGTAGTTCACCCCTGGACTATGGGTCCATAGCGGTAGCTAGATGGTTGTCTTCTCCTTATGTGCTTCATTGTTGGATCTTGTGAGCTGCCTAACATGATCAAGATCATCTATCTGTAATACTATATGTTGTGTTTGTCGGGATCCGATGGATAGAGAATACTATGCTATGGTAATTATCAATCTGATGTTTATGTGTTGTTTAAGATCTTGCATGCTCTCCGTTATTAGTAGAGGCTCTGGCCAAGTTGATGCTAGTAACTCCAAGAGGGAGTATTTATGCTCGATAGTGGGTTCATGCCGCATTGATTCTGGGTAAGCAACCCCTAAGGTTGTGTTGTGCTGTTGCCACTAGGGATAAAACATTGATGCTATGTCCGAGGATGTAGTTATTGATTACATTACGCACCATACTTAATGCAATTGTCTGTTGTTTGCAACTTAATACGGAGGGGGTTCGGATGATAACCTGAAGGTGGACTTTTTAGGCATAGATGCGGTTGGATGGCGGTCTATGTACTTTGTCGTAATGCCCAATTAAATCTCACTATATTTACCATGTCATGTATGTGCATCGCGGTGCCCTCTTTATTTGTCAATTGCCCGACTGTAATTTGTTCACCCAACATGCTTTTATCTTATGGGAGAGACACCTCTAGTGAACTGTGGACCCCGGTCCAATTCTCTTTACTGAAATACAATCTACTGCAATACTTGTTTCTACTGTTTTCTTGCAAACAATCATCTTCCACACAATACGGTTAATCCTTTGTTACAGCAAGCCGGTGAGATTGACAACCTCACTGTTTCGTTGGGGCAAAGTACTTTGGTTGTGTTGTGCAGGTTCCACATTGGCGCCGGAATCCCTGGTGTTGCGCCGCACTACATCCCGCCGCCATCAACCTTCAACGTGCTTCTTGGCTCCTACTGGTTCGATTAAACCTTGGTTTCATACTGAGGGAAACTTGCTTCTATACGCATCATACCTTCCACTTGGGGTTCCCAACGGACGTGTGCATCTACGCGTATCAATGCTTCATCTCTTGATAATACTTGATTCACATTCTGCGCCTAGGCGTTAAAGAAAAGCGCTTATGGGAGACAACCCATCATTTTACTACAGAACTTTTGTTTTATATTTGAGTCTTGGAAGTTGTTACTACTGTAGCAACCTCTCCTTATCTTTATTTTATTGCATTGTTGTGCCAAGTAAAGTCTTTGATAGTAAAGTCAATACTAGATTTGGATTACTGCGCAGAAACAGATTTCTTGCTGTCACGAATTTGGGCAGGGTTCTCTGTAGGTAACTCAGAAAAATCTGCAAATTTACGTGCGTGGTCCTCAGATATGTACGCAACTTTCATTCAATTTGAGAATTTTCATCTGAGCAAGTTAAGTGCCTCTGTAAAATTCGTCTTTACGGACTGTTCTGTTTTGACAGATTCTGCCTTTTGTTTCGCATTGCCTGTTTTGCTATGTTTGATGGATTTCTTTGTTCCATTAACTTTCAGTAGCTTTGTGCAATGTCCAGAAGTGTTAAGAATGATTATGTCACCTCTAAATATGTGAATTTTTTATTATGCACTAACCCTCTAATGAGTTTGTTTTGAGTTTGGTGTGGAGGAAGTTTTCAAGGATCAAGAGAGGAGGATGATACAATATAATCAAGAAGAGTGAAAAGTCTAAGCTGGGGGCCCCCGTGGTTCATCCCTGCATATTTCAAGAAGACTCAAGCATCTAAGCTTGGGGATGCCCAATGCATCCCCTTCTTCATCGACAAATTATCGGGTTCTTCTAGTGAAACTATATTTTTATTCCGTCACATCTTATGTGCTTTGCTTGGAGCGTCTGTTTGTTTTTATTTCTGTTTTTGTTTGAATAAAGTCGGATCCTAGCATTCTTTGTTTGGGAGAGAGACACGCTCCGCTGTTGCATATGAACACATGTGTTCTTAGCTTTATTCTTAATGTTCATTGCGAAGGTTGAACTACCTCGTTCATTGTTATATGGTTGGAAACGGAAAATGCCGCATGTGGTAAATGGTATAATGTCTTGAATAATGTGATACTTGGAAATTGTTGTGCTCATATAGATCATGTTTAAGCTCTTGCATCATGTACTTTGCACCTATTAATGAAGAATACATAGAGCTTGTTAAAATTTGGTTTGCATGATTGGTCTCTCTAAGTCTAGATATTTTCTGGTTGAGGTGTTTGAACAACAAGGAGACGATGTAAAGTCTTATAATGCTTACAATATGTTTATATGTGAGTCTTGCTGCACCATTTATACTTGAGTTTGCTTCAAACAACCTTGCTAGCCTAGCCTTGTATTGAGAGGGATTCTTCTCGTGCATCCAAATCCTTGAGCCAAAAACTATGCCATTTGTGTCCACCATACCTACCTACCACATGGTATTTCTCTGCCATTCCAAAGTATATTACTTGAGTGCTACCTTTAAACTTCTATTCTTTGCCTTTACAATACATAGCTCATGGGAAAATAGCCTTAAAAACTATTGTGGTGAAGAATATGTACTTATGTATCTTATTTCTTAATAAGTTGCTTGTTGAGCGGTAACCATGTTTCTGGGGACGCCATCAACTATTTTACCTTTGTTGAATATCATGTGAGTTGCTATGCATGTTCGTCTTGTCTGAAGTAAGGGAGATTTTCATGATCAAATGGTTTGAGTATGCATATTGTTAGAGAAGAACATTGGGCCGCTAACTAAAGCCATGAATCATGGTGGAAGTTTCAGTTTGGACACAAATCCTCAATCTCTTATGAGAATATTATCTGTTGTTAAATGCTTAAGCAATTAAAAAAGAGGAGTCCATTATCTGTTGTCTATGTTGTCCCGGTATGGGTGTCTAAGTTGAGAATTATCAAAAGCGAGAAATCCAATGCGAACCTTCTCCTTAGACCCTTGTACAGGCGGCATAGAGGTACCCCTTTGTGACACTTGGTTGAAACATATGTTATGCAATGATAATCCGTGTTAATCCAAGCTAATTAGGACAAGGTGCGGGCACTATTAGTATACTATGCATGAGGCTTGCAACTTATAGGATATCTTATACATAACACATATGATTTATTACTACCGTTGACAAAATTGTTTCTTGTTTTCAAAATGAAAAGCTCTAGCACAAAAATAGTAATCCATGCTTCCTCTGCGAAGGGCCATTCTTCTACTTATTGTTGAGTCAGTTTACCTATTCTTTCTATCTTAGAAGCAAACACTTGTGTAAACTGTGTGCATTGATTCTTACATGTTTACCTATTGCACTTGTTATATTACTTTGTGTTGACAATTATCCATGAGATATACATGTTGAAGTTGAAAGCAACCGCTGAAACTTATATCTTCCTTTGTGTTGTTTCAAAGCTTCCTACTAAGAATTTATTGCTTATGAGTTAACTCGTTATGCAAGACTTATTGATGCTTGTCTTGAAAGTATTATTCATGAAAAGTCTTTGCTATATGATTCAGTTGTTTACTCATTATCTTCATCATTGCTTCGAATCGCTGCATTCATCTCATGTGCTTTACAATAGTATGATCAAAATTATGATAGCATGTCACTTCAGAAATTATCTTTGTTATCGTTTACCTACTCGAGGGCGAGTAGGAACTAAGCTTGGGATGCTTGATACGTCTCAAACGTATCTATAATTTCTTATGTTCCATGCTACTTTTATGATGATACTCACATGTTTTATACACATTATATGTCATTATTATGCATTTTCCGCACTAACCTATTGACGAGATGCCGAAGAGCCAGTTGCTGTTTTCTGATGTTTTTGTTTCAGAAATCCTAGTAAGGAAATATTCTCGGAATTGGACGAAATCAACGCCCAGGGGCTTATTTTTCCACGAAGCTTCCAGAAGACCGAAGGAGAAACGAAGTGGGGCCACGGGGCGCCGTCACACTAGGGCGGCGCGGCCTAAGGGGGGCCCGCGCGGCCCTAGCGTGTGGGGCCCCGTGACTCCTCCGACCTCCCTTCCGCCTACTTAAAGCCTTCGTCGTGAAACCCTCTGCCGAGAGCCACGATCGAAAACCAGTGACGCGCCGCCACCAATCCCATCTCGGGGGATTCGGAGGTCGCCTCCGGCACCTGCCGGAGAGGAATCATCTCCCGGAGGACTCTTCATCGCCATGATCGCCTCCGGATCGATGTGTGAGTAGTTCACCCCTGGACTATGGGTCCATAGCAGTAGCTAGATGGTCGTCTTCTCCTCATTGTGCTATCATGTTAGATCTTGTGAGCTGCCTATCATGATCAAGATCATCTATTTGTAATGCTACATGTTGTGTTTGTTGGGATCCGATGAATATTGAATACTATGTCAAGTTGATTATCAATCTATCATATATGTTGTTTATGTTCTTGCATGCTCTCCGTTGCTAGTAGAGGCTCTGGCCAAGTTGATACTTGTAACTCCAAGAGGGAGTATTTATGCTCGATAGTGGGTTCATGCCTCCATTGAATCTGGGGTGACAGAAACTTCTAAGGTTGTGGATGTGCTGTTGCCACTAGGGATAAAACATCGATGCTTTGTCTAAGGATATTTGTGTTGATTACATTACGCACCATACTTAATGCAATAGTCTGTTTCTTGCAACTTAATACCGGAAGGGGTTCGGATGATAACCTGAAAGTGGACTATTTAGGCATAGATGCATGCTGGATAGCGGTCTATGTACTTTGTCGTAATGCCCTGATTAAATCTCATAGTACTCATCATGATATATGTATGTGCATTGTTATGCCTTCTTTATTTGTCAATTGCCCAACTGTAATTTGTTCACCCAACATGCTATTTATCTTATGGGAGAGACACCACTAGTGAACTGTGGACCCCGGTCCTATTCTTTACATCTGAAATACAATCTACTGCAATTGTTCTTTACTGTTCTTCGCAAACAATCATCATCTTCCACACAATACGTTGAATCTTTTGTTTACAGCAAGCCGGTGAGATTGACAACCTCAACATTACGTTGGGGCAAAGTACTTTGATTGTGTTGTGCAGGTTCCACGTTGGCGCCGGAATCCCTGGTGTTGCGCCGCACTACACTTTGCCGCCATCAACCTTCAACGTGCTTCTTGGCTCCTCCTGGTTCGATAAACCTTGGTTTCTTTCTGAGGGAAAACTTGCTACTGTACGAATCACACCTTCCTCTTGGGGTTCCCAACGGACGTGTGTTAATTGCACGCATCAATGCGAAGCATGTCTAATGGGAAAAATGACTAAGACTCCATTTTCTGGTACAATGGAGCGAGCTACGGACTTATTGGAAATCATACATACCGATGTGTGCGGACCAATGAGTGTAGCATCGCGCGGTGGTTATCGTTATGTTCTAACCTTCACGGATGATCTGAGTAGATATGGATATATTTACTTTATGAAACATAAGTCCGAGACTTTTGAGAAGTTCAAGGAATTCCAAAGTGAAGTAGAAAATCAACGTAACAAGAAGATTAAGTTTCTGCGTTCTGATCGCGGAGGCGAATATCTGAGTTATGAGTTTGGCATGCATTTAAAGAAATGCGGAATACTTTCACAATTGACACCGGGAACACCACAGCGTAATGGTGTGTCTGAACGTCGTAATCGAACTCTCTTAGATATGGTTCGGTCTATGATGTCTCTTACCGATTTGCCATTATCGTTTTGGGGCTATGCATTAGAGACAGCCGCATTCACTTTAAATAGGGCACCACCTAAATCCGTTGAAACGACACCGTATGAATTATGGTTTGGGAAGAAACCTAAGTTGTCGTTCCTTAAAGTTTGGGGTTGCGAAGCTTATGTAAAGAAGTTACAACCTGACAAGCTAGAACCCAAAGCGGAGAAATGCGTCTTCATAGGATACCCTAAAGAAACAATTGGGTACACTTTCTATCACAGATCCGAAGGCAAAATCTTTGTTGCCAAGAACGGACCTTTCTTGAGAAGGAGTTTCTCACTAAAGAAGTGACTGGAAGGAAAGTAGAACTCGACGAGGTTAATGAACCTTCTCTCATAGATCAGAGTAGCGCAGTGCCGGAAGAAGTTCCTGCGCTAACACCGATAGGAGAGGAAGCGAATGATGATGATCATGAAGCTTCGAACGAGGAAGCTACTGAACCTCGCAGATCGACGAGGGAACGTACCACTCCTGATTGGTATGATCCTGTCTAAATGTCATGATTGTGGACAACAATGATGAGGACCCTGCGACGTATGAAGAAGCGATGATGAGCCCAGATTCCAACAAATGGCAAGAAGCCATGAAATCCGAAATGGGATCCATGTATGATAACAAAGTATGGACTTTGGTAGACTTACATGATAGCCGCAAGGCTGTCGAGAATAAATGGATCTTCAAGAGAAAAACAGATGCTGATGGTAATATTACTGTCTATAAAGCTCGACTTGTCGCAAAGGGTTTCCGACAAATTCAAGGAGTTGACTACGATGAGACTTTCTCACCTGTAGCTAAAGTCTGTGAGGATTTTGTTAGCAATAGCTGCATTTTTCGATTATGAGATTTGGCGGATGGATGTCAAAACGGTGTTCCTTAATGGTGATATTGAGGAAGAGTTGTATATGGTACAACCCAAAGGTTTTGTCGATCCTGAAAATGCGACAAGGTATGCAAACTTCAGCGTTCCATTTATGGACTGAAGCAAGCATCCCGGAGTTGGAACCTACGCTTTGATAGAGTGATCAAAGACTTCGGTTTTATACGGACTCATGGTGAGGCCTGTATTTACAAGAAAGTGAGTGGGAGCTCTGTAGCGTTCCCGATATTATATGTAGATGACATATTATTGATTGGGAATGATATAGAACTATTAAGCAGCATTAAAGGTTATTTGAATAAGTCTTTTTCAATGAAAGACCTTGGTGAAGCAGCGTACATTTTAGGCATCAAGATTTATAGAGATAGATCAAAACGCCTAATATGCCTTTCACCAAGTACATACCTGGACAAGATTCTAAAGAAGTTTAGAATGGATGAAAGCAAGAAAGGGTTCTTGCCTATGTTGCCAGGTAAGGTCTTGAGTAAGACTCAAGGTCCGGCTACGGCAGATGAAAGAGAGAGGATGAGCAAGATCCCCTATGCTTCGGCAGTAGGCTCTCTCATGTATGCCATGCGTGTACTAGACCGGATATCGCACATGTTGTTAGTTTGACCAGCAGATATCAAAGTGATCCAGGAATGGAACACTGGACAGCGGTCAAGAATATCCCGAAGTACTTGAAAAGGACTAAGGATATGTTTCTTTGTTATGGCGGTGACCAAGAGCTTGTTGTAACCAGTTATACCGACGCAAGTTGGAACACCGATCCCGATGACTCTAAGTCTCAGTCCTGGGTACGTGTTTATATTGAATGGTGCGGCAGAAGTGGAGCAGTTCCAAGCAGTGCACGGTGGCGAAATCTTCAACAGAATCTGAATATATAGCGGCTTCAGAGGCTTCATCGAAGCGGTATGGATGAAGAGGTTCATTGTTGAGCTTGGTGTGGTTCCTAGTGCATTGGACCCGTTAGTCATTTATTGTGACAACACGGGTGCCATCGCCAATGCAAAGGAACCAAGGTCACACAAGAAGCTAAAGCATATCAAGCTGCGTTTCCATTCGATTCGCGAGTACATCGAAGATGGTGAAGTAGAGATTTGCAAAGTACACACAGATCTGAATGTTGCAGATCCGTTGACTAAAGCTCTCCCAAGGGCAAAGCATGACCAACACCAGAATGCCATGGGTGTTAGGTACCTTACAATGTAATCTAGATTATTGACTCTAGTGCAAGTGGGAGACTTGGAGATATGCCCAAGAGGCAATAATAAAGTGGTTATTATAATATCTTTGTGTTTATGATAAATGTTTGCATACCATGCTATAATTGTATTAACCGAAACATTGATACATGTGTGTTATGTAAACAACAAGTAGTCCCTAGTAAGCCTCTTGTATAAATAGTTTGTTGATTAATGGATGATCATGGTTTCGTGATCATGAACATTGGATGTTATTAATAACAAGGTTATGTCATTAGTTGAATGATATAATGGACACACACCCAAATGAGCGTAGCATAAGATCAAGTCATTAAGTTCAATTTGATATAAGCTTTCGATACATAGTTGCCATAGTCCTTCGACCATGAGATCATGTAAATCACTTACACCGGAAGGGTACTTTGATTACATCAAACGCCATTGCGTAAATGGGTGGTTATAAAGATGGGATTAAGTATTTGGAAAGTGTGAGTTGAGGCATATGGATCAATAGTGGGATTTGTCCATCCTGATGACGGATAGATATACTCTGGGCCCTCTCGGTGGAATGTCATATGATTAGCTTGCAAGCATACGAATAGTTCATAAGAGATCACATACCACGGTACGAGTAAAGAGTACTTGTCGGTAACGAGGTTGAACGAGGTATGGAGATACCGATGATCAAACCTCGGACAAGTAGAATATCGTGTGACAAAGGGAATTGGCATCGTATGTAAATGGTTCAATCGATCACTAAGTCATCGTTGAATATGTGGGAGCCATTATGGATCTCCAGATCCCGCTATTGGTTATTGCTCGGAGAGGAGTCTCGACCATGTGTGCATAGTTCGCGAACCGTAGGGTGACGCGCTTAAGGTTCGATGTCGCATAAGTAGATTTGAATATGGTATGGAGATGAAGTTTGTTGAGTCTCGGATGTGATCCAGGATGTCACGAGGAGGTCCGGAATAGTGGAGAATAAGATTCATATAAGGGAAGTTGATTTAAGGTTTCGGAAATGTTGGATTTTTCCGGTGGTTGACTGGAAGGTTCTAGAAGGTTCCGGAGGGGTCCACCATGGGGCCCACGACCTAGGAGGCCTAGCATGGGCCGAGGGGATGCTCCGTGGCCTAATGGGCCAGGGGCACATGCCCCGAGGCCAGGCGGCCAACCCCTAGGGTTTCCAGGGGGATCAACTTGGGGAGGGGAAAGCCCTCTCCCCCTTTGGCCGCCGCCCCCTAACCCTAGATGAAGGGGGCCCCGGCCGGCTGGCCCCCTATATAAAGAGGGAGGGGGTGGCGGCCACCACCCCCCATCATTGCCTCCTCCTCCGCCGCCTCCCTCCACCATCTGTTGCTCCGGCAGGCGAAGCCCTGGTTTTCTTCCTCCACTACCACCACCACGCCGTCGTGCTGGAACTTGGAGGAGATCTACCACACACCTCCGCTGCCCGCTGGAGCGGGAGAGGAAGGAGCTTCATCGACACCGTACGCGCGACCGAGTACTAAGTGCTGCCGGATTGCAGCCGGGGACGACCGTCTACACCAACAACGAGATTAATCTCGTAAGCTTTGAAATCTTCGAGGGTTAGTCTCATCTCCATCTCGTTGCTTCGATCTTGTAGATTAGATCTTGGGTGTTCCATAGATTAGATCTTGGATTTATTCGGCTTTGCGGTAGGAATTTTTTTATTTTCTATGCTACGAACCCCATCACTAATAGACCGAGAAGAAGAGACAAGTAGAGAGATCAAATGTTTCTTATAGAGGGAAGCTCACATAAGGGACACATCAGCCAGAACCATAAACTGCTCCATCGGGTAACATCAACTAGGTCCAAAGAGAGGACACAACCGGAAAACAAATTCACCAGAGACATTGCCATTTGGGTTCATTTCACACGCGCAACTGAAAAATTGACATCTACCACGCACCGATTGACCATGCGTTACGTTTTTCTTTCAAATTCATGGTGGTAGCGGGACTCCAAAAATGAGTTTTTTTGTGATCTACCACGGAACACCCCGAAAACGTTGTAGATGATTCACCATCCACCACGATTGTTGGCCAAGTTCACCGCCCAAAACAAATGTTTTTCTAGTGGGTACATAAGTACTTGTTTTGTTGTAGAACTACTTGAATTATGATGCGTGCATACCATGAATTTTATTTGATCTGGTTTTTTCATTGTTATGAAATATATTTGTTGCAATGCTACATTAATTGTGTTTTCTATTGGCACAATGAATTTTCTTTGATCATTTTTTGTCGTTGTTGTGAAATGTTTGTTGCAAAGCTGCATTATGTTTTCTTTTGGCATGTAAAGGTACATAAATTGTGTTGAAAGCATACGGCGGATTTTGCAACATTCTTTGTCTTTTTTCCGATTTTTTTTGCAATGCTATATACAACATTTTTTTGTCGACCCAACCGGTTGCATGTTGTGTAAGAATAGAAGGAGACCATAAAGGTCACTAGAAAAGACGCTATGCCCAGCCACGTGGCAATCGACATATAGGGAAAACTACGTTTCAGGGGCATCAAATTTCTCTTGTTTTTTTTGTGATTATTCATTCAAACAACTAAACGCTTTGTTGCAAAGCTATAAACAACAAACAATTATTTTCAATCGTGTTTATATTTCTAGTGAGATTTTGTTGCAATGCTACATACGTGTCTTTTGTTGTAAAACTATATAAATGATGCTGCAAACATACGACAAATTGTCGTTGGTCGTCTTTTATCAATGTTATGAACATTTTGCTGCAATGCTACATATGGTATATTTTTTGGTTTATAATAAAAGTACATAAGTTATGTTGCAAACATACAACGGATTTTGTTTTCTACTATATATGTCTGCATGTTGTGGTTTTTTTTACGACCCAACTGGTTGTGTGTTGTGTGATAATAAAAAGAGGTGAGTAAAATCAGTGGAAAGGATGCTCTGTTTGGAGACACACATGGCTGGGTGGGTCCCAACCAACGCGCACTTGACAACCGATCCCTCCCGAGATGGGTCACCCGACTCCTAGCATGGGTCTTTATTAATTTCTAGAGATGCTCTTATGTACCAAACTTTTTTGATTCCATTGCAACATATTCTTTGCTCATGATTTTACAATTAGAAAATACAAAATACGCGAGCTTCTTGATGAGAACGAAGATCCTATCCAAATAGAGTACTAAAAATTCGTTCTTTCCCCACCGATTCCCCTTTCTTTTCATTCAAAAAAAAAAGATTACCAAATAGTGGCGTTGGTCGCCCGAACTTTCAACCTCAAATCCTCAATCCATCATTGTCGTGAGATTCAACGACCATCTCGTGGGGGAACGAGATCGTCTGACGTAGTGATGAAAACTGCAGAGGGACGTAGAGTCTGTAGTCCGTCCGTTTTGGATCCGATGGCAGCAGGTTGAATCCCCTAAAAACACGGCGCCGCTGCCCAGGAAAAAACTCATGTCTAAAATTCACTTTCGCTCTCCATGGCCGTTCACGGAAGCTTACTCGCACGCCCAGCTTTCAGCCATGCCAACGCCGCTCTCGACTATCTGCAAACCTCAAAGCAACATCCAAAGAGATTTAGGGCATCTCTGGCGCCGCCAGCAGGTAGCGCCGTTTGTGTCCGCCGTGACCGAAAATGCGTCTGGCACCACCTCCAGCGGGGTGACGCAAAGTGACCGGACCGTCCGCGAAGACGCAAACCTGGCCCAAATATGCGCCTCGGATGCGTCTCTGGCGGACGCTCGGCGGACGCGAAAGGTGTCCGCTCGCGTCTGGCGGACGTTTTGTCTGGCCCACCAGGTAGTGACGACGTCGATGCGTCTTCTCGCCCGATGCGGCACCGAGGCGTCGCTTCGGCAGTGTGCGGCCGCGTAAATGGCGATGCCTCGCGTGCCGCGTGGCCTTCGCCTACCTCTGCGCACGTAGTAATGGCGATGCCAAGCGTGCCGCGGCCGTCGCCCTGCCTCCGACCTATATAAACAGGGGCGCGAGCATCTCATCTCCTCCCCACTAAACCCTAGCCGCCGCTGCCGTAGCGCCGGCCTCCAGCAGATCCACCATGAACATAGGCGGACGCGGCCAGGTTGCAGCGCCACCTTCACCTCCCACTCCACCTCCCGGCCTCGAGCTCCGACGAGAGTTCGACTCGGAGACAGCACCGACCTCCTCCACCCGGTCGGGGGCGGCGGCTGCGGCGAAGCGGAGAAGGAAGCACAGGAGGAGCGGGCGGCCCATGCGGCGGTCGACACCGAGATGGAACAGCGCAGGCTGGCGGCCGCCGCTGCAGCAGAGGACTCCGACTCAGAGATATCTTGGTCCTCCGATGATCCTGATGCGCCTACGCCGGAGGAGAGTGCAGCGGAGCAGAGGCCATCGTCGAGTCTTTTGAGACGCTCTCAAGGACGACGCCACGAGCGCGAGGCTGGAGCAGCGCCTGCAAGAGGACGTGGCGGCACACCGAGCCATAGCGGCCGCGCGGGAGGCGGCGGAGAAGCAGGTTCCCGCGCTTTCTTCCCGCCTTCTGACCTCTTCACACGCTATCTTACCGCATCTTCTGACGATGTCGGCATCTATAAAAGGCCTCCCCGCTCAATGGTAGCCACCACAGTCGCCGGCACCCTTTTCTTCGCCGCAAGCACAACCCTCGTCGCATAAACACCACCTGCGCAATAACGAACCAGAAGCTGCGGAGAACGAAGCGTGGGAGGAGGCGGCGCTAGCGGACACCATCGCGGGTTCGACGTCGCCATGGCGGAAGAGGCGCGACAGCGCCGGGCGGAGGAGATGGGCAAGCGGTGGCGTGCAAATGGAGGAGGAGGAGGACGAGGACAAGACGGAGGAAGAGGACGACGACGAGGTGGAGGCGGTGGAGGAGGAGGACGACAACGATGACTTCGACTGGTCCGACGATGACCAGTGGGTCAAATCCTCTAAAAACTCAGCGATTTTTTTGTTCAGTTTGCATCTGACGTGTCGGGCCCGCTTCTCATCGCCTCGCATTTTGTTGTGTCCGGCGTGCCCTGAACCCGTCCCCGCTCCACAGGAGACAGTCCAGGCACGCCGAGCACCGTATTGGGCCGCGCCTAACGGAAAGAGCTTTTAGGATCCACGGTTGGGAATAAAATTTTGTCCGGCACGCCTAAATCTCTTTAGATGTTGCTTTAAGGGACGCGGATGGAGATGCTCTAAGCACTAGTCGAGAGCGGCGTTGGCATGGCTGAAAGCTGGGCGTGCGAGTAAGCTTCCGTGAACGGCCATGGAGAGCGAAAGTGAATTTTAGACATGAGTTTTTTCCTGGGCAGCGGCGCCGTGTTTTTAGGGGATTCAACCTGCTGCCATCGGATCCAAAACGGACGGACTACAGACTCTACGTCCCTCTGCAGTTTTCATCACTACGTCAGACGATCTCGTTGGGGCTGCAAAACTGGAGAGTCGGTCATTGAAGTAATGTTCAGATGTGATAGAAGGAGTTACAGTATATATACATGTATTCTGAAGGAAATAAACGGTTAACTAACTAACCAATAGACAACAAAATTTACCAACAAAGTCCAAACGCACTTACAGATATCACGTTAGTTCTCAATCTTGCAAGGTCCTAAGGGCATGTACAATGCAGGCTCTTAACCCAGACGCTAGGATGTAAATCCTTGCAGTTAGACGAGAATCCCAGCTAATCCCGGGAATTAGGCTGGCATCGACGCAAGTCCATGCGCCGGGCGCTCTATCCTTTTTTTCTGCATGGAACCCACCGGCAGGCCTAAACTCATGCACTAAATTCGTTTTGACTCCCACAATTAACCGCCCCAGTTAGCGCCTAGTATTGTACTTGCAGACGCTAACAAAAAAATTTTACGGTAATTTTTTTTTTTTGGCTGCACAAGCGCCTACCTAAGAGCCTAGCATTGTACATGCCCTAAGTAGAGGAGTCAGTACTGATTCGGTTGGCACCGGGACGGTGGGCGAAATTGGGGCCGGACGCGGGACGGTGGCAGGGATGGTAGAGGTGGGCGACGGGATGGCTGTCGGATCCACGGGAGGGATAACTTTGACGCAGCAACTAACAACGAGGTGGTCTGTCAACGTCGTGCTCGGCTCCTCCTCCGGCGGCTGCTGGTATTTAAACTCGCAATCAGGGTTGTCATGGTCGAACGTGTGCGTCATCTTCTCGGACTGGACGTTCACCGCCCCCTCGAGCACGAAGCTAAACTTCGCCGTCATCCGCTTCTCCTCGCCCTCCTTGATCGCGCGGACGAGGCGCAAGGTCCCGAGCCCTGGACAGAGCTTGAGGTACCACCTGCTGCCCCCGACGGCGAAGCGCGTGGAGTGGACGGACTCGCTGCTCGGGAGCGCCGCCTTGATCTCCGACAGGCTGCCGATGGTAAGGGTGTGGTGCCAGGACATGTCGACCTCGGACTTGGACGAGAACCAGTTTCCGAGAAGGCCCGGCCGCCGCTTCTCTTTGATGGTGCACCTGACGTAGAAGCTGTCATCGCAGCGGATGCACGAGGACGCCTCCAGCTCGCCCCTCCGCACGCTCAGCACCAGGCACGTCGGGTCCCGGCTGCTCTCGCGCTGGAAGACGGTGTACAAGCCGGTGTGGTCGAGGATCTCGATGGACATGTCGGTGCCGACTGCCGGGTCGGGGCTTTGCAGGCCGCCGAGGAAGACCACCACTTGTAGTAACTCTGACACGCCCGTCTCCTCGTTGAAACACGACGAGCTCACGGTGATTTCCCACAAGAGGTTGCCGAGGCGGATGAAGTCCCGGTGATGGTTACGCCCGGGTGACCGCATCAGCTTGGAATACTCTTCGATGTACACCAGCACCGTCTCCGTCTCAGGCGACGAGCAGCTGAAGGTGGCGCCCATTTTGTTGCTATAATGATCAATCGATTATAGTAGTAGTATGCTGTTACCGCCGCGCCTCCTGTGTATATATGTAGGCCCGGGATTGGAGTCCGGCTGGTGGAGCAGAGTCCGTCCCGTTCAATAAACCGACCTCGCTTGGAAGTCGGAACGGTGAGCTTCCACGTTAAACTGATTCACTTTACAATCCTATCCAAATATTTAAATACAATAAAAATAGCAAATATATATCAGGCATTCAGGCCATAGTAGCTACTAGATACAAAATAATGTACTACCCGTGTAGTTGAGTGATGACCCGATTCTATATTCGGACATTTGGTGGATATGTAGGAAGTTGGTTTGTCATGCAAAGATGAATGATCGTACGATATGAGATGATACATTCCTATATACATACAAAATGGCCACCGGCGCAGGACTCGAAATCAGGCCACGATGTTTTTTTTTTCATGTGAAGGATACGTTTACTAAAAGTCTAAACACTACGGGAAAATTGTCATTGCCGTGCAGGCAATCATTGCCGTGAGCCTCCGCACGGTAAAGAAATCTTTGCCGTGCGCCGCAAACATCACGCACGGCAAACACAAAAACCACGGCAAAGATTTAGAGCAGCGCACGGCAATGAAAAACAGCACGGCATACTCAGCAGTGGCGCACGGCAAAGAAAATACGCACGGCAAAGTCTGAGAAGAACGCACGGCAAAGAAACACATCACGGCAAAGACCCTGCAGGCCGCACGGCAATGAAATGCTGCACGGCAAAGGGTCTGGACGTTGCCGTGGCCCTCCCTTTGCCGTGCGGCCAGCCAGTATGCACGGCAAAGGCTCCTTTGCCGTCCGAATCTTCCTTTGCCGTGCGCCACCATTCATTTTATTTGTTTTTCTTTCTATTTTATTTCATCTAACACTAATATTTATTTTTTTAATTAGTTTTACTTTTTGATAACTATTTATTAGTGTTACTTAAGACAATGTGCAATACAAAATTACTCTCCATGTTCATCCCCCCACATATATCAGGGTTCCGGTGCTCCGGCGGTCGTCCCCCTCTTCCCCCAAGAACAGCGGGACGACGGGTCTACCACCCTAGATTTCTCCGCGCGAGGGTGCACCAATGTAACTTTTCATTCTTTTAGGTTTGTTTAGTACATATACACATGGAGAACCAAAGATTGGGACCCTTTGGCACATATACCCGCAGCTAGAGCCATTATCACACGATCGACGGTGTGCCTGATCTACTGGTTAGGGTTAGGTGTAGGGTTAGGGATAGGGTTTAGGGGCTAGGTCTAGGGTTTAGGTTAAAGGTAAGTATTTATGGTTAGGTGTAGGTTTAGGGTTTAGGGTTAGGGTTAGGGTTTATGATGCATGGTTCTGCAGCTCCGGCGTCGTGGTTTAGGGATTTAGAGGGGTTTAGGGCTCGAAGCCTCCCAGTTTAGGGTTTAGGGTTTAGGGGAGCTACTTTTGCACCATTACACCTTGCATCACACTTTGACACATATCATAGGTCCACATGCAAGGTTTGGTGGGGTTCCGGTGCTCCGGCGGTCGTTATCCCCCTCCTCCCCCCAAAACAGCGGAACGTGTGCCCCGGCGGGTCTACCCCCTAGATTTCTCCGCGCGAGGGTGCACCAATGTAACTTTTCATTCTTTTAGGTTTGTTTAGTACATATACACATGGAGAACCAAGATTGGGACCCTTTGGCACATATACCCGCAGCTAGAGCCATTATCACGGATCGACGGTGTGCCTGATCTCTGGTGAGGGTTAGGTGTAGGGTTAGGGCTAGGGTTTAGGGGCTAGGGCTAGGGTTTAGGTTAAAGGGTAAGTATTTATGGTTAGGTATAGGTTTAGGGTTTAGGTTTAGGGTTAGGTTTTATGATGCATGGTTCTGCAGCTCCGGCGTCGTGGTTTAGGGATTTAGGGGTTTAGGGCTCGAAGCCTCCCAGTTTAGGGTTTAGGGTTTAGGGGAGCTACTTTTGCACCATTAGACCTTGCACCACACTTTGACACATATAATAGGTCCACATGCAAGGTTTGGTGGGGTTGTGCTCGGTCGTTATCCCCCTCCCCCCAAAACAAGGAACGTGTGGCGGGTCTACCCCTAGATTTCTCCGCGCGAGGGTGCACCAATGTAACTTTTCATTCTTTTAGGTTTGTTTAGTACATATACACATGGAGAACCAAAGATTGGGACCCTTTGGCACATATACCCGCAGCTAGAGCCATTATCACACGATCGACGGTGTGCCTGATCTACTGGTTAGGGTTAGGTGTAGGGTTAGGGCTAGGGTTTAGGGGCTAGGGCTAGGGTTTAGGTTAAAGGTAAGTATTTATGGTTAGGTGTAGGTTTAGGGTTTAGGGTTAGGGTTAGGGTTTATGATGCATGGTTAAGGCGTCGTGGTTTAGGGATTTAGAGGGGTTTAGGGCTCGAAGCCTCCCGGTTTAGGGTTTAGGGTTTGGGAGCTACTTTGCACCATTACACCTTGCATCACACTTTGACACATATCATAGGTCCACATGCAAGGTTTGGTGGGGTTCCGGTGCTCCGGCGGTCGTTATCCCCCTCCTCCCCCAAAACAGCGGAACGTGTGCCCCGGCGGTCTACCCCTAGATTTCTCCGCGCGAGGGTGCACCAATGTAACTTTTCATTCTTTTAGGTTTGTTTAGTACATATACACATGGAGAACCAAGATTGGGACCCTTTGGCACATATACCCGCAGCTAGAGCCATTATCACACGATCGACGGTGTGGATCTACTGGTTAGGGTTAGGTGTAGGGTTAGGGCTAGGGTTTAGGGGCTAGGGCTAGGGTTTAGGTTAAAGGTAAGTATTTATGGTTAGGTGTAGGTTTAGGGTTTAGGGTTAGGGTTAGGGTTTATGATGCATGGTTCTGCAGCTCCGGCGTCGTGGTTTAGGGATTTAGAGGGGTTTAGGGCTCGAAGCCTCCCGTTTAGGGTTTAGGGTTTAGGGGAGCTACTTTTGGACCATTACACCTTGCATCACACTTTGACACATATCATAGGTCCACATGCAAGGTTTGGTGGGGTTCCGGTGCTCCGGCGGTCGTTATCCCCTCCTCCCAAAACAACGGAACGTGTGCCCCGGCGGGTCTACCCCTAGATTTCTCCGCGCGAGGGTGCACCAATGTAACTTTTCATTCTTTTAGGTTTGTTTAGTACATATACACATGGAGAACCAAGATTGGGACCCTTTGGCACATATACCCGCAGCTAGAGCCATTATCACGATCGACGGTGTGCCTGATCTACTGGTAGGGTTAGGTGTAGGGTTAGGGCTAGGGTTTAGGGGCTAGGGCTAGGGTTTAGGTTAAAGGGTAAGTATTTATGGTTAGGTATAGGTTTAGGGTTTAGGTTTAGGGTTAGGTTTTATGATGCATGGTTCTGCAGCTCCGGCGTCGTGGTTTAGGGATTTAGAGCAGGTCTAACAGGCCCCGTATAACCCGCCCACCCCGTAAAATTCCGGCGACATACGGGGCAGGCGCGGTTTGGGCCGTCTAGCCCCGTGTTCGGGCCGCCCCGTTTCGGCGGAATACGGGGCCAGAAATCGGCCCCTCCGCCCACTATTTATCTGGGCGCGGTGCGAGTGAGGGGTTAACCCTCACTCGCAACCTACCTCCGCCGTGCGCCGCCGCCTCCCACTCCGGCGAGCAATTCCTCCCTCCCCCGCGCCCCATTCGTCTAGCCCAGCATGGACCGCCGCCGCGCAGAGCGCCTCGCCGCGAGCGGATCGAGCGATCCCGCTCGCCGGACACCGTAGAAAGCTCGGCGGCCGGTGCAAATATTCCGCCGCCGGGAGCCGTCGCGCGCTCGCAAGTACGCGGCGCTCCTACGTGCCGAGCCGCTCCGGAGTACGCCGCGGGTGGGCGGTGGTACAAGCAGGACCCGCCGCTCAAGCCGATGAGCGGCGAAGCGTTCGAGAAATGGCGCGCGCGGCAGCGCGACCGCGAGGCGTTGGCGGCATGGAGGGCGACCATCGGCAGCAGCGGCGGAGGAAGCGGAGGCGGTGAGGAGGAAGAGGAGGCGGCGGAAGAGGAGGCGGCCTACCGCCGTGCGGTCGCCTTATCCGAGGCGGATGCCGCCGAGAAAGCTGGGCGGAGGCGGAGGAGGAGGCGGCCATCGCCGCCGTCGAGTTCGAGGCGCGGCAGGCGCGGGAGGCGCGGGAGGAGGCGGCGAGGATCGCCTTCATCCCCTACGTCATCCTTGACGAGTAGAGGTAGGTTAATATGTAGGATCCGTAGTATGATCCGTAGTAGTATGATCAATATGTATGTATGATCCCTAGTATGATCAATGAAGATGAACTTCCCGGGGTTTTTATTTTGAAAATACGGGGCGAAATACGGGGTCTGCTAGACGGAATGGCTCGAAATGGAGCAGTTTTTCGATACGGGGCGAAATAACAGAGTTATACGGGGCGGAGAAATACGGGGCTTGTTAGACATGCTCTTAGAGGGGTTTAGGGCTCGAAGTCTCCCCAGTTTAGGGTTTAGGGTTTAGGGGAGCTACTTTTGCACCATTAGACCTTGCACCACACTTTGACACATATCATAGGTCCACATGCAAGGTTTGGTGGGGTTCCGGTGCTCCGGCGGTCGTTATCCCCTCCTCCCCCCAAAACAGCGGAACGTGTGCCCCGCGGTCTACCCCCTAGATTTCTCCGCGAGGGTGCACCAATGTAACTTTTCATTCTTTTAGGTTTGTTTAGTACATATACACATGGAGAACCAAGATTGGGACCCTTTGGCACATATACCCGCAGCTAGAGCCATTATCACACGATCGACTGTGTGCCTGATCTCCGGTTAGGGTTAGGTGTAGGGTTAGGGCTAGGGTTTAGGGCTAGGGCTAGGGTTTAGGTTAAAGGTAAGTATTTATGGTTAGGTGTAGGTTTAGGGTTTAGGGTTAGGGTTAGGGTTTATGATGCATGGTTCTGTAGCTCGGCGTCGTGGTTTAGGGATTTAGAGGGTTTAGGGCTCGAAGCCTCCCCTAGGGTTTAGGGTTTAGGGTAGCTACTTTTGCACCATTACACCTTGCATCACACTTTGACACATATCATAGGTCCACATGCAAGGTTTGGTGGGGTTCCGGTGCTCGGCGGTCGTTATCCCCTCCTCCCAAAAGCGGAACGTGTGCCCCGGCGGGTCTACCCCTAGATTTCTCCGCGCGAGGGTGCACCAATGTAACTTTTCATTCTTTTAGGTTTGTTTAGTACATATACACATGGAGAACCAAGATTGGGACCCTTTGGCACATATACCCGCAGCTAGAGCCATTATCACACGATCGACGGTGTGCCTGATCTACTGGTGAGGGTTAGGTACGTTAGGGCTAGGGTTTAGGGGCTAGGGCTAGGGTTTAGGTTAAAGGTAAGTATTTATGGTTAGGTGTAGGTTTAGGGTTTAGGGTTAGGGTTAGGGTTTATGATGCATGGTTCTGCAGCTCCGGCGTCGTGGTTTAGGGATTTAGAGGGGTTTAGGGCTCGAAGCCTCCCCAGTTTAGGGTTTAGGGTTTAGGGGAGCTACTTTTGCACCATTAGACCTTGCATCACACTTTGACACATATCATAGGTCCACATGCAAGGTTTGGTGGGGTTGGTGCTCGGCGGTCGTTACCCCCTCCCCACAAAACAGAACGTGTGCCCCGGCGGGTCTACCCCCTAGATTTCTCGCGAGGGTGCACCAATGTAAATTTTCATTCTTTTAGGTTTGTTTAGTACATATACACATGGAGAACCAAGATTGGGACCCTTTGGCACATATACCCGCAGCTAGAGCCATTATCACACGATCGACGGTGTGCCTGATCTACTGGTGAGGGTTAGGTGTAGGGTTAGGGCTAGGGTTTAGGTTTTCGGTGCTCCGGTGTCAGCACGTTTAGGTTTAGGTTTAGGTTTAGGGTTTTGGTGCTCCGGCGGTTGTTCTCCCCCTCCTCCCCAAAAGAGCGGTATGTGTACGCCGGGGCACACATGTGTTCCCCGGTGGATCTACCCTATAGATTACGCCGTGCGAGGTATGCGATCGAGTTTGCACCCCTATAGCTTTAAGAAAACATGATAAGAACATTATAAAATATTACTAATGTTGGAAAAACAGGTTTAATTTAATTTGAAATAAAATTAAATGTTCAATAAAAATGGTAAAAATTAAAAGAAAACTTTGCCGTGCACTAGCTCACGGCAAAGAGAAAAATTGCACGGCAAAGGGTTCTTTGCCGTGCGGCAAAGCCTGGGCCGCACGGCAAAGCCTGGGCGCACGGCAAAGAAACTTTGCCGCACGGCAAAGAGCGCGCGCACGGCAAAGGCCCCTCAACTTATCCGGACCGGGCGCGTCCCGACCACACAACACGCGCCCCCCCATCCACACGCAGCAGCTCGCGACCGCGCCCTCCCCTTCCCACGCCGCCGCCGCCGCCGGAGGACCTCCCCTGCTGCTGCTTGCCCACCCCGCCGTGCGCCGGTGCTGCTCCACCGCTCTCCCCCTCCGCCTCTCCTCCTGCCTGCTCCCGGCCACCCGCGCGCCATTGCTGCTCGCCGGCAGCTGCTGCTCCCCACGGTCGCCGGCGCCACCACCCGAGCCGCCACCACTCGCCACCACCCGAGCCGCCACCACTCGCCTCAATCTGCAGCCTCCCGCGCTGGCCACCACGCCTGTCCGTGCTGCTGCTCGCCCCTCCGCCGGCCGCCCGTGCTGCTGCTACTCTTCCCCTCCCCCGGCCCCGGTATGCCTCTCTTCCTCCTCCACTCTCTCCGATTTCATTTGCTGCTGAAACTACATGGATTGATGAGTGTTAGTGTAGGTTTTAGATGATTTTAGTGTACATTTAGATGATTTTAGTTTATAGATTGAGATGATTTAAGTGTAGTTTCGGATTTTAGATGATTTATATGTATTTAGTGTATAAATTTAGATGCATTTAGTGTATAAATTTAGAGGATTTTAGTGTATAGATTTTAGTGTAGATGATTTTATTGTATAGATGATTTTAGTGTAGTATATGACTTAGGGAATTTAGTGTTCACTTGCATGACTATTTTATTTTCTCGCTATGTAGGTGATGCTTCGAGGTGGACACGGTGGACGGCGTCGCGGGGGTGTTTGACGGTGGACGGCGTCGCGGCGGTGTTTGACGGGGGCAGCGTCGTGGGGGTGTTTGACGGGGAAGGCGTCCCGGAACTTCTTCGGCGATTCTCTCACGCGTCTAGGGTATAAATCTCCCTCCCACCTTTACATGTACCTAGGTTTTCTTTTTGTCTAGATCACCAAGTCTGTCGCGATACCTAGGCGTCTCTTCCCGACCGTAAGGGTTACGCGGATAAATATGCATTAGTGGTCTCGCATATTATGAACCGTAACTCTTACGGCATTTATCGGGACAGCCGGCGGATGCGTAGTTGGGTACGTTCTCCCTGCTCTACCCCGATCCGAGACAGATTTCGGTAGCGCCTCCCCGTTGTTCTCCGGATGCACACCCCTCTCAGCTTTTTGCCGAGACGTGTATCGGGAGAAGCGGAGGGGAAATTTCTGATCGGGTAGAGCTGGGAGAACGTACTCAATCTACGGATCCGGCGGCTGCTAGGAGCCCACCTAGTAGAGTTTCAGGTTGATGCACGCGTAAAATAAATAAATATATGATGCATTTATTTCGTATTTGATATATAAATGCTATGTTCGTCTGTTTTGTTGCTGATTAGAGGATGGATAATCGTGGCTGGATGTACGATGGCAGAATCAGTCAGTGGAACTATACGATGAATGGGGAGAAAAGACCGAGCAGTTTGTGGATAGGGCGTTTGCCATCCCTAGCAGACCTATAAGTGTTTGGTGCCCTTGTAGTAAGTGCGCTAACCGAAAGGCACAGGACAAGGAAACTATGAGTATGCACCTGATCAAGTTTGGGTTCACATCGTCCTACAGGATTTGGACTTACCATGGAGAAAAGGCAAAGAAACGTGCTAGGAAGGAGGTGCAGCAGATTCAACCTAGGGGGAAATATGACACTGGTTTTGATAGGTGCTTAGAAAACTTGGCTAATGTACCTGAAAGCTCTCATGTAGAGGTGGAGACACCTCAGGATGCGGAGACAAGTGAGGACCCGGAGGAAAACACAAAGGAGTATTATGAGGCTCTGTTTGCTTCGCAGAAACCCCTACATGAAAATACAGAGGTTACCCAACTAGATGCCATCGCTCGCCTTATGGCCTTGAAGTGCCATAGGAACTTGTGCAGAGATGGGTTCGATGAACTTCTGGTCATCGTAGGCAGCCTTCTGCCGAAAGGGCACCTCTTGCCGCAAAACTTCTACTATTCGACCAAATTGCTCAGTGACCTTAAGATGTCATCTCAGCAGATACACGCTTGTCCAAAGGGATGCATGCTATTCAGAGAGGAGCACGCTGACACAAATTATTGCATCAAATGCAATTCCTCTAGGTACTTTGAGGTAGACCGCAATGGTGATGGTCAGAAGAGGCAGACCACGGTTGCCAAGAATATCCTCCGCTATCTTCCAGTTCTACCGAGGATCCAGCGGCTCTTCATGACCGAGGATACTGCCCAGCAGATGAGGTGGGCCGTGGAAGGAAACAGATACACCGACAAGATGATACATCCGTCGGATGGTACTGCATGGAAGAACTTTGTGAAGAAATTTCCACTGAAAGCAGGTGACCCGAGGAGCGTAGCAGTTGCGATATCAACCGATGGGTTCAATCCATATGGTATGTCGGCTGCAGTATACAGTTGTTGGCCAGTGTTTGTTATTCCCATGAACCTCCCCCCTGGCGTCTGCATGAGATCAGAGAACATGTTTGTGTCGATGATAATCCCAGGGCCCAAATACCCGGGCAAGAACATGAATGTGTACCTGGAACCGCTGGTGGATGACTTGGTTCGTGGCTGGGAAGGTCGCGGGATCCGAACATATGACGCATCAAAGAAGAAGTACTTCGATATGTATGTGTGGTACCACACGTCCCTGCATGACCTGCCAGCACGTGCTTTGTTCTGCGGGTGGTGTACACATGGGAAGTGGCCTTGCCCACAGTGCAGGCAGGCCGTGACTTTCTTCTGGCTAAACAAGGGAGGCAAGTATTCATGCTTTGATGAAGCTCGACAGTTCCTTGAGCGGAGGCATGCATACAGGAGTGATGTAAAGAGTTTCAAGAAAGGCCGTGTTGTCCGTGGCCCGAAGCCAATTCCGACGGGAACGGAAATCAAGGCCGAGTTAGATGCTCTTCAGCCTAGCCCCGATGGGAATGGTTTCTTAGGATATGGGGAGACACACCAATGGACTCACAAGCCGTGCTTATGGAAGCTCCCTTACTTTGAGTTTCTCGAGCTCCCGCATAACATTGATGTAATGCACACCGAGAAGAATATCAGTGAAGCCATTTGGAGCACGATTGTGGACACTGAGAAGACGAAGGATAACATAAAGGCTCGAATTGATCAAGAAAGGTGGTGTGATAGGCCGGAGTTGAACATGCAGCCACCTAATGGTGCCAAAAAAACTTGGACTAAGCCACACGCTCCGTTCTGCCTCACAAAGGCCCAAAAAAGGGAGGTCTTCCAATGGATGAAGGACTCCTTGTTTTTCCCGATGGGTTCGCAGCCAACTGGATGAGGGGCCTGAACATTGAAACGCTGCGAGTACAAGGACTGAAGAGTCATGACTACCACATATGGCTTGAGCGGATAATGCCGGTGATGATTCGAGGCTATGTCCCCGAGAAGACTTGGCGAGTGCTAGCGAGGTTGAGTTTTTTCTTCCGCCAGATTTGTGCTAGGGAGTTAGACACTAAAGTGATTGAGAAGCTGGATGAAGAGGCACCCGTGTTGCTTTGCGATCTAGAGAAGATCTTTCCTCCATGGTTTTTTAATCCGATGCAACACATGATCCTGCACCTCGCGGAGGAGTGCTTAAAGGGGGCCCGAATTGGGGCCGTTGGCAGTTTGGTCCCGAGAGAGAAACACAAAAGCTTCGTCAAATGACTGGCAATAAATGCAAGATCGAAGCATCCATAGCCGAGGCAGTCCTGAACGTGGAGGTGGCAAACTTCACCACTAAGCACTATGATCCCAACATTTCTGTTGCTTTCACTAATATTTATCTGTTTACAATATTGCGTACTAATAAACCACTCTCTTCATTTGTGTTTGCAGGTGATTGAAGCATGCCGCCAAAAAAAGGGGTGGCGGTCTTAAAAAGAAGCTCAAGGACTTGGTAGGTGTAGGGACTTCGAGGCGGGGCCGAGCTACTACCCCCTCCTATCGCTACCACAGGGCGGCCGCGTAGGAAGAATGCGACGCGGGTACTCACTCCTAGTCCTAGCCCCCTCCCGCAGCCGATGATGATGAGGAGGAGGACCAGGAGCACCACGGGGGTGGGGAGGACCAGGAGGAGGAGGGGGGTGGGGAGGAGGAGGGGGTGGGGAGGACCAGGAGGAGGGGGGTGGGGAGGACCAGGAGGAGGAGGACCTCTCGGAGGATGAGGGGTTGGGGAACTTAGTGTTCGATCCTGATCAAAGCCTACATTGGAAAGAGCCGGCGGATTACCAGTACGTTCCAGCTGTGGAGAGGCTGAGGCCACGTGATAGGAAGCCATATCGGCGTGGGATAACACAGCTCCCCGCGCTGAAGGATTGGCGCTACAGGCACGTTGTTCTACAGCCCTATGGAAGGAGGTACATGTTAATTTTTGGCATTTCGTTATCGCAATTTTGTCATTATCAAAATTATTATCACATACATATTGATGTTGTCATTTCATGGTGCAGCTCATTCCAGTATGAAGACCCGTCGCAGAGACCGCCACGTGGGTACTCGAACATCCTTGGGGGCATACTTAGATGGTATTTCCCTGGGATAGTCAATCTCCCTACTGGTGGCTGCGACGTAGCTTGGAGGTGGGCACACTACAGCCTCGCGGAAGATCCTCTTGGCCGCGGCACCGCGGCGGATTTGGTTGTTGCCAAATTCTGGGTATGTGACTTTTGACTTCTTACCATTCATACACTCTCCTTGGTTCACAATAATTGCACTAATGCCCCTTGTTTTACCTATGTGCATGGTTGCAGAGATACTTCAAGAGGGCCGAGGGCAAGGAGAATGCGTGCGATGATGTCCTACACCAGCTTGCAAGGAAGAGGGTGACTGGCATGCACTACGAGGCACGTATTCAATGCGTCCGCGACTGGCACGCCGACCGCTTCGTCCACATGACTAAGGAGGACGCTTGCGACACGCTCATGCAGCCGTGGCAGTACTTGCAGGTATTTGCATTTATGTGTTATTGATTTCTTTATCGCCATATAGTTTATTTTACCATAATGGGTTTATCTTGTGCATGTAGAACCCTCCTCAGTACGTCGGCAACGACGATAGGTGCTTTCTTGCGATGGTCATGTGGTGGACATGCCCCCAGTACCTCAAGAAGCACGAGGAGGGCAAGAAGAAGCGGGCAGAGATGCGAGGTGGATCGCATATCCAAGGCAGCATCCCCATCTCTCTTCACCTGCAGAAGGAGGTGAGCAAATTAATGGTTCCTTCATTCTTTGAATTCATGTTATATATTTGTTAACTCCGCAAGGGTGTGTCACTTCACTCAATTACATGTTCTCTTTTGCAGGAAGTCAGGACAGGAGCGAAGCCTAACGTCTTTGCCGTGCTAAAGAAGATGAAGCAAAGGAAGACGCCTGAGACGGGGTCCGTGTGGGTTAACCCGCAATCCGAGACCCAGTGCACGTCGTATGTCTCCAAGTTCAAGCAGAAGTACGGCGAGGACGCCAACCCAGAGGCGAGGACTTTGACCCTGAGGTCGCGGTGCTTGCGGGAGAAGGCTTGAAGCATGGCCGCCTATGGTTTGGTGACGGGTGCGTCGACCCAGCGAGGTTCCCTCTCTCCGCCAGATCCGCCGTGGTCGTAAGAGCGGCCAGCCTGAGGTAGAGCCCCGGCCACGGGCTTCGGATCTAGCTGTCGAGCGGTTACGGGTATGTTCTTCCTCGGGTCTCTACATTTCCTTTACATGCTTTCCATTGAAATGTTAATGACATCGCGGCAACACAACGTAGGAGGAGATGGCAGCGAAGGAGCGGCCGAGAGCAAAGGGCGCAGATGGAGCAGCAGATTGCAGCAGCGGCAGACACGATGATGCGCAGATGCAACAGCAGCAGATGATGCAGCAGCAGCAGGCACGGATGAGCTGGCTCATGAGCCGACGGTTCGACTTCTCCACCGGGGAGTCTTCCTGCTCCACCTTACTTGCCGTGGATGCCGCCACCGCCACTCAGACCCCGGGGACACCTATCACCGTCAACAACATGAACATCATCCGTAGCATGAACCGCGGTGAGTCCTCCTACACTTGTGCCCAACCCGCTACTTGTACTTGTTCAAGTGTTCAATATGCAAATGCAAATGTTCATTCCATCAACCTTGTAGATTATATGTCACAAGGCAATGACGATGAGGCCGGCGGAAGCGGAGGAGGACAATAAGGTTGATGGCATGGTCTTGATGGATTTGTGGACATTGCACTTGTTATGGATTGTACTTGTACTTGATGTGTGTTGATGTATTTGTGGACATTGCACTTGTTATGCATAAACTATGTGTGTTGATGTATTTGTGGTGTTGTTCATGTGTTTGGTGATGCTATGGTGAATATATATGTTGTATATGTTATATATATGTGAAATGCTATTTTGAAATGCAGGGATTAGTGGAAAACAGAAAAAAATAAAAATCCAGGAGCCTTTGCTGTGTGTATGCACACGGCAAAAGACATTTGGTCACCGTTACCGTGCGTATACACACGGCAAAGGAGCCACGTGGTGCAAGCCTGTGCTCCTGGGAAGCCAGTGGGTGTGCCTGGAGATTCCTTTGCCGTGCATGCTGGGGCTTGGACGCACGGCAAAGAGGAGAAGCACGGCAACGACTGGGCGCACGGCAATGTCGGGGCGCACGGCAGCCTCCATGACGCACGGCAGAGATTGCGCGCACGGCAAAGGTGCCAGCGCACGGCAAAGAGCGCGCGCACGGCAAAGGGGCGGCCGCACGGCAAAGGGGCGAGCGCACGGCAAAGGCCTTTGCCGTGCGGTATGGTCAGGCGCACGGCAATGTCTTCGTTGCCGTCGAGATCGTTGCCGTCGAGATCGTTGCCGTGCAGACGTTGCCGTGCGTCGACGCACGGCAAAGCCTTTGCCGGGCAAATAAGGGCCTTTGCCGTGCGAATTGTCGCACGGCAATGAATTGTTTTCCCGTAGTGAAAACTAAGTTGTATCTAATGTTTTGCAGATTTACAGAAAAGGTTTTCTCTGTTAGGTGTAACTTCTACATGTTCCTCGACCAATAGAGAAAACAAGATATAGTCAGCCAAGAGTTCGGAAAGTGCATTTGGCTCCTTAGCACTGGTGCTCCCTTCATTTTAAAAAGTAAATAAAAAATGATATTTATAAGTTCGAAAAAATTATGGGGAAAAATCTGGACGTAGTCAATGTCGTAACCTGCAAGCATGCAAAACTTCAATGCAATTTTTGTATATTCTAGGCCACAAGAAACTGACGAAATATATTAATTTGGAGGTTTTAAAATATGCATACTCAGACCCACACTTTTTTCATTTTTGTGTAGCTCAAAATACAAAGTATGTTAAATTGATATTTTGCACAGTTTTTTTGGCATACAACATTGGCTACATTCAGATATTTTCATATATTTTTTAAAAAATCATAATAAATTTCATTATCGATTTTTCTAAAACAACGAGATCACTAGATCCGAGGAGCCAATAATCTCCACTGGCCAAGAGTGTATATTGATCAAACAACTAAGTGGTTGTACAAGAGAACCGTGATTTCCAAAGTTGCACCATAATTTATTCGAGTATTCACTATCAGGAAAAGGCCTATAGTAAAGTAGGCACCGTTGGCGCTATAGTCAAATTGGTACCGTTGGCGTACCAAATTAGAGGTATGCTAGCGCTATTTACATCTAGCGTACCACTTATTTCGTGTGCCACCGGTACCTGGCTACCGGTGACGTACTAGCAATGCCCCTGCAAGCTCAATGAGCATGTCAACATTTCATCTCTCGTGGAAAAAATCTTACATGGAAATACTATATTCTGTACCTTGTGGCAAACACATGGGCAAAAAATGTAATAGAAACTATGTGAGGCTAGCTTTGGAAAAAAAATGTTTGTAGATGATCTATATTAACAATTTCTGGGACTAACTGAGCCCCCATGTGTGTTTTTTTTTTTTTGCACCAGTTGCTCAACCTGCTGTAGCAGTTCATGAACCGGCTGTGCCACACCCAGCTAACCGATATGGCCCTTCGTCTTTTCAATTGGGTGTGGCTCATCATACTCCGCAACAGCTTGCGATTGTGATAAAATGGAGAGGTATGATCAAATTGGTCTGATTACCGTAGCACGCCAGGATCGCTCATGACATGCTGAAAGGCATTGCCGCTATTGGCCTGAGGCTAGCAGATGGTTGGAACATCGACATCCGGGATTGTCAATAGTGCACAGCCGTATATATATATTCCCATTGTCCATTGAGAGCGCACAGGAAAAATATACATTTGTGTTTTTTTGGGGCGTAGCTAGCTCTTTGTGTTACGAAACAAATTTGCCTTGAAAACGCTATTTGCCTTTCTTCTTGCTGTATGTGTGCATGTCCTCTTGAGAGAAAGAAGGTAGAGAGATGGGAAGGCATATAATATAGCATCAACAATTGGTACGAGAGCACGGTGTCATGGTCCAAGTGTATGTCATCATCGAGCTTCACGACGGCTATGGCGTGAAGGCTATAATGAGGTCAGGTGTGTCATCGGTTGCAATGTGTAGGAGAAGATGTGCCCGTGAACATGGAGCAATGCAATGGGTTGACCCTTGAGCAAAACACTGACATACTTGGCACAAGTATATCAAGAGACGTGCCGCACAATCTCTCTTCAGTGATATGACAGGATGGAAGTGCCCGAGTTTTTGGATTCTCACCCATATATGGTGGCAACATGAATAACCACTTGAATCAATTAACCTGGTCAGTTCTTCAAACAGCTAACACGGGACATGAGGCTGTTTAACTATATGCGAAAAAAATTTGATGTATGAGAAATACATACATGGCGGTAATGTGATACAAAGTCTACGATATGATTGGGAATGAAGCGCGAGACAAATGTGTTGCAGATTTTTTTTTTTTGTACTTGAATATGTTGCATAAATTTAGAGAGGGAGAGATACGCCTCTTAAAAGTTTGTTCTCCCCAAGCACGTTCATCTGATCCAACAATTCCAGAATCTACTCAATATGGACTTAGCATTGGAATGACGATCAAATGGACAGCATTTCCCTCAAGAACAACCAGCAGCATCTGCCATGGTCGCTTGCACAGAAGGAGCTTCCCAATGATGACAAAAATCTGCAAGTTACACAATCACCGCTATTATTAGTTTCACTGAATTTCAAATTTTGCAGGAAAATGCTCGAATTTGGTTGCCATGCCTGGTCATTTTGTTGATCACTTCAATCCAACTTAATTCGGGGACCTTGTCGGCTCACATCAGGATATACCAGTCTATCACTTCCTGCAGAAACATGCAAAACCAACAATATACAAATTTGTTTAGACCAACTTGGTCTGCCTAAGTATTACAGATTCTAGTTAGAGCCAGCTCTATTTGTGTTTTATCCTCTTATAATTAATATTCACTTGGTGAGGAATTGCAAACAGTTAGTATTAATAATTCGGGCAGCTTTAATCCAGATGCAGATGAAGGGAAGTTAAAGAGGAGGCATCGTCGTATTGCTGAGGCTCTAAAACATGGAAGTTTCTTAAGAGTGTGCTACGGTTTTCCTAGTGCCAAATAGACTTTCCATTGCACCTTTAATAGCTATTGTTTATGTTTGTCCAGAATTTGGAACAGACGTGCCAAATTACGGAGTCACTACAGAAATTGCGCAAATGGTGCAACGTGTTCATTCACATTTCCTTCCTTTTATACTGTCCATCAGGTGTGTGCTTCTTCTTGTACTGATCTATAGCAACTTGCAATGGAATTTTTTTGGTAAATCAAACCTTAATGCTTTTATTACTGTCTAAAAACTAGAATAACTTAGGATTGCCAAGATGAGCCTACATGATCAAATAAATTTGGTGAAAAGAAAAAAAACTGAACGACCTTGCTTCCAAGAGCCCAAACCAAGCACAATAAGCACAAAAGAGAGGAAAACAACGAAAAACACACAAGCTGTGCTCAGCCTCAAAAGTAACAGCACACCCCAAACAACTAGCCGCTGGCTCTTGCCGTCAACGGCACATGTACGATGCATGTAATCCTGAACAATGAGCTTGTTTCTTAGATTGAATTGAAAGATTGTGTTTTGGTAAATGTGCCTTGGTCTTTTACTGATGAAGGAATCGGAAAGCTATTTATTTAATACACGTAAGCTGTGCTTGCCAGCAACGGCAATGAACTAAACATGCAGCCAAGGCAAAGCCAGCAATGCCGAGCTAGCTGGTTTAGCTGAGCTACAACCCAGCTAAGCAAGGGAACCAAACGCACCATTATTTATCTAGCTAATTAACTATCATACTAACAAGCATCACAAATACTTCAGCGTGCGCAGATGTTTAGCATGGACATATCTCATGTACTGTTGTACATTTTGTCAAACAATCAAAAATAGTGAATTTAAGAATACTGACCTGTTGTGTTGTTCAAAAATAAAATGACGTGCATTGGTTCATTGCTCCGGGGCAAGTTGATGCAAAGCGGGGTTGGTTGCCCGTGGCGGCCAGCACGAATGCAGAGAGTGGTCGGTAGGGCAACCAAATGGCTAAGCTCCTTCTCTAGGTTAGAGAGATCCCTGCCATGAAACAGATATCTTCCCCAATATGCATCATTTATATTACCAGCGCAGTCTGCGAGAACCCAATTAACCTCCCGCTCTGAGGAGCACAACCGTTGGAGATTGGCGAGGAGCTTCACCCACTTGGACTTTGTCTGCATATGATTATCAGTAAGAACTAATATTTGATCATTATCTAATGAAAAAAAAAAGAGACAGGCAACTCACATCAATCATAAGTTGCGGCCTACTGAGTCTCGGGCGTACGTCCACCTTCCAAAGTCGTGTCGTGGAAGAACTACGAGGTGTGGAGTAATACTCAAGATAACACCCAGTAGCAGACATCAACGTGATCATGCCATCACTTTTGAAGACCTGCCACATGATATCCTTGACCATTGGCTCGTCGAAGTCGCGTTGTGCGGCGACCACCTGTAGACATGGGAAAGAGCAAGAAGGTGTGTCGATTGCCCCCAGGTATCGGCCGTATGCTCCGCGAAGGAGTATAAAAGGCGTGACGCGGCCTTGACCATCGGTCCACGGGCGCCGCTCCACCGCCCACACTGCGTTGTACGACACTTGGCAGGCATCGAGACAGACAGAACGGCCATCATCCGCAGCGTGAACATATCCGTCGTCCAACATGGTACTTAACCGCAGAAACTCCACGTCTGGATCCATTGCTGGCAGCTGGTCAAACAAACAATTGAAATCAGCAAGCAACCAACCAGCACAGAAAAATTGAACAAAAAGCTCCATATGTCTTTCCCCCTACAATGGCATGTCTCCTATATACATATTTGCATTTTCTAACGACATAAAAGCAAAAAAGTATGGAATCTATGTGTCTCTATCTTTATTTTATCTTCGACATTTCTTTCCCTTTATCCGTTATACAAACAAAAAACTAAGAAAAAATTGGAGGACAAAAACTTTGAGCCAAGTAGTATTGCATATCGTGTTGAAGAAAGATTTCATGAACATACATGGATCAAAGTATCAAACTAGTAGATCCATCTTTTACATCTCGGACAAAAAAAAATAGAGAATCAAGGATTTTGTTTAATGTTATTTGTACTTTCTGAAGAAAAAAAAGATTTGAGAAATATTTCCTGTGCTACTCATGATTTGCAACCGTGTCTTCCATAGTTCCACATAGTATCCTCCCAATATAATCTCATGTCGGGGTGTGCTCCGGTGTCCCCCCCCCCCCTCTCGTTGAATGGGTAAGTTAGCATAAAAGCTTCAGATGTTTCAAGTTTTGGAAACAACACCCCTCAACTTAAAACATGCACACTGGGGACGAGGCGGTTAAAGAGGTAGCCACGGCTCCGACATGCCGTCGCCGGCGCGAACAGCAGGAGGCTACAATAGGATTTGATGGCGTCCTGCAAATCGACATGCTCCCGCCGCTCCGGACGTGGCGCCGGAGCATGCTCTGCTTGTTTCTTGTAGGAGTAGATGAGCCCGGCCGCCTCGCCCAATACCTTGCGGATGAGATCTCCCATCTCAGTGCACAGAAGCCGCAACCTAATGGCGCCCGTCGTCAGCCAATGTAGCTGCACGCGGAGACTGCAGTAGCACTGCTCGAGCCTGGGTACTCCCACTTGTTTCTCTTCCTCTGCTGCGCCACGAGAGGTCGTGAGCACAGCGACGAGCATGGCAGCGGGCAGTCCGGACATCTACGCCAGCTTAGTGGCCTTTGTCAGCAGGTCCCACGCCAGTGGCGCCTTAGGTGCTCCCCTTGCAGCTGGCAGAGGGCTCGTGCGTGCGGTTTGTTCCTAGTAGCTAATCTGTGAAGTTTCTAGATAGCATCTATCATCTGGTTTTGATCATCAAGCTGCCTGCTAACTTGGTAGATTTTACGTGCGGTGTATTGCCGAAGGTTTGCTTAGTTCTTTTGCACGCCTGGCGAAGGTACTACCGGATCTGGGCTAACAGTCCTGGCGGTGCCGGAAACTTGCATGCACTACTCTTGAGCAACAACGTCTCCGTCGAACAGGAGGTGCCAAACAAGTCCACGGTAGGCAGCCTTCTTACTAGACGCGAGCTCCAGGTCCATGGCGCTCGGTGACGAGTTCACGCCTTTGTCGCGGTCGCGGCTGCCGCACACTGCGGACTTGTTGCCACCCACGCCATCGACCCAGGCCTGCCGCTCGCTACTACTGGTCTGGTGCTTGCCGCGCCCACGACAAGGACATCATATCATAGCGGGCTGGCAATAGCATCGTCGTGCAACTAGGCTTGCCTGGCACTGCTGCTGAAGTTATGCTTTAACTTGAGGGGTGCTATGTCGAAAACATAAAACATTTGGGGGTTATATAGATCTTTTTCTAAGTTAACCATGAAGGGGTATCAGAGGATCCTAACCATTCACTGGGTCTAAAATTTGGAGAGGGGGGGACACCGAAGCAATGGTCTCTCATGTCAAGGTCATCTAACAGACAGGATACTACTACCTCCGTTTCAAGGAATAAGGCGCCCTCGTTTTACGAGCTTTTTGTTTGACCAAGAATTACTTTAAATAGATAAAGATTGTTTGTATGAAATTAACATCATTAAAAAGTGTTTTTCAATACGAATCCAACGATACTATATACATATAATATAATCAAGATTTTGTTGCTCAACTTTTATGGTTAAAGTTTGTCTTGGAATACGCGTGCGCCTTATTCCTTGAAATGGAGGTAGTATCTACTATCAGAGTCAGGGGAATAAAATAATAAATGCTACTCCACACCAGTCAGGGGAGTAGTATATCCTTTAACACATTTATTTACAAGGAGATGTAGGTCCACGTAGTGTCCTGAAGAGTAGAAGACCACCTCAACATCTCAATCACATGACGAAGACATAGATGGTATCTAGGAGACTAGGGGGCTTTACCTGAGCTGAGGACGTAGAAGAGGAGCGGCGACGTGACCTTGACGAAGGGGAGGTAGTCGAACTGCCACCGCACGGTCACGTCGTCCCTGCCGAGCCGCACGACAGCGCGCGGCGGAGGAGGTAGCTGGGGAGAAGGAGGTGACGCTTCGGAGCGGACCACTTCACCGAGCTGTTGGGGGAGCCGGTGACCAGGGATTACACGCTGAATTTGGACTGAATTTGGACGCCCTTGGACTACCCACGGTGGACACAGGCACCTGGAGCTCCCGTTCTCGAAGGATGAAATTTGGGCGGCGATTAGGGAGATGCCACCAGACAAGGCGCTGGGCCCGGACGGTTTCACGGCACGGTTTTTCCAGAGCTGCTGGTCGATGGTGAAGGGCGCGGTTATGAGGGCAATCAGCTGCTTCGATTCAGCAGATAGTAGGGGCTTTGCACGGCTCAACAGCGCGTACATCACATTGCTACCAAAGAAAGAGAGGGCTATCTTTCTGACAGATTTCAGGCCAGTAAGTCTTATTCACAGTATCGCCAAGATCTTTGCCAAAGCCATGGCTCTACGGCTCACGGCGCATGTTCCGAGCTTGGTTGATCCGAATCAAAGCGCTTTCGTCAAGGGCCGCTCCATCCATGACAACCTCTTCATGGTTCAGCACTCGATTCGCAGCTTGCATCAGTGTAGAACACCAGCCCTTATGCTAAAACTCGACATGGCCAAGGCATTTGATTCTGTTTCATGGCCGTTCCTCATCCAGATCCTGCAGCACAGGGGGTATGGCCCTAGGTGGATTACGAAGTTGATCGCATTACTCTAAGCAACAAATACTAAGGTTCTATTGAATGAAAGTGCAGGCCAGAGATTTTGGCACGTCAAGGTGCTGCGACAAGGTGACCCAGTTTCCCCAACCCTGTTTATTCTAGTCATGGATGTGTTGAACGTTGTTATCAGAATTTTGGATTGTTGGAGCCGTTTCAGCGGAATGGCATCAAGCACAGATTGTCGCTGTACGCGGACGATGTGGTCATGTTTATCAGGCCAGACCACAGAGAGGTAGCGGCGGCACTGCAGCTGCTGCAATGCTTTGGGGAGGCGTCTGGGTTACATGATGAGGGCAGATTGCACACCGTTAGGGAACCCCAAGAGAAAGGTATGATAAGCACAATAGCAAGTTTTCCTTCAATAAGAAACCAATGTTTAATCGACCGGTAGGAGACAGACGTGACTTCTGAAGATGTTGCTAGCTGACTAGTGGCAGGGCGCACTACCGATGTCAGCAACAACGTGGAACCAGCACACAACACAACCAAAATACTTTGCCACAACTTACAGTGAGGTTGTCAATCTCACCGGTTTCGCTGAGCACAAAGAATTAAATGTATCGAGTGGAAGGCGATGTTTGCAGTAAATAAAGAGAACAAAGCTTACATTAAGTAAACAGAGCAGGATTGGTGGTTGAATTTATCATTGTAAAGGAAAGAACCGGGGTCCACGGTTCACTAGAGGTGTTTCTCCATAAAGATAAATAACATGTTGGATGAACAAATTACAGCTGGGCAATTGACAGAATATCGACCATACATGACAAGATGATTACTATGAGATTCGTTTGGGCATTACAACATAATAGATAGACCGTAATCCAACTGCATTTATGACTAATAATTCACCTTCCCGTTATCGTCCGAACCCCTTCCAGTATTAAGTTGCAGGCAACAGATTATCGTATTAAGCAATGTGTGTAAAGTAAACAATAGAATTACCCTAGGATAAAACATTGCTGTTTTGTCCCTAGTAGCAACAACACATCTACAATCTTAGAAGTTATTGTCACTCTCCCAGAAAACTAGAGGCATGAACCTACTACCGAGCATAAATACCCCCTCTTGGAGTCACAAGCATCTACTTGACCAGAGTATATACTAGCAATGGAGAGCATGCAAGATCATAAATAACATATGACAAGAATATATAATCGATCTCAACATAGTATTCAATATTCATCGGATCCAGCAAACACAACATGTAGCATTACATAAGGATGATCTTGATCATGTAGGGTAGCTCACAAGATCTAAACATGAGGCACAAATTGGAGAAGACAACCATCTAGCTACGGCTATGGATCCATAGTCCCCGGATGAACTACTCACGCATCACTTCGGAGGCGGGCATGGTGATGTTGATGCCTCCAGCAATGATTTTCCTCGGCAGGGTGCGGGAAGAGCGTAACCCTCCCGAGCTAGGGTGCAATGGCGGCCGCGACGGAATTTTTCGGGCATGGAGGCTCGGGTGTCCAGGGTTTTCCCGAGATCGTGATTAAATAGGCGGAGGGGCGATGTCGGTGGAGGTCAGGGGGCCCACACCACCCCTAGGAGCGGGCCAGGGCCAGGCCGAGCCTAGGGCTGGTCTGGCCGCCCTGCGACTCTTCTTCGACCCCCCTCTGGACTCTGTCTTCGTTACGGAAAAATATTGACTTCGGCTTTTCTTTCGTCCAATTCCGAGAATATTTCCTGTATAACTTTTCTGAAATATAAAACAACAAAAAATAGGGAGCTCGCACTGTGGCATCTTGTTAATAGGTTAGTGCCGGAAAATGTATAAAAGTGCAACGAAGCATGAGCAAAACATATTAAATTGGTGTAAAACAAGAATGGAGCATCAAAAATTATAGATACGTTTGAGACGTATCAAGAATCCCCAAGCTTAACTCCTGCTCGTCCTCGAGTAGGTAAGTGGTTACAAAATAATTTTTGAGGTGACATGAAGCCAACACAATCTTGATCAAGCATTGTAAAGCATTGTGAGCTGGGATCAAAGTACTCTAAACATAGGCATGATAGATACAATTCTAACAATAGAACTTAGCAACTATGTTATAACATGAAGAGTAACTCAAACAAATGATCATGAATAATTGTGCATTGAAAGCAACTGTTTGTTTATGATCATAGATAAAACATAGTGAAGTGGTACTCAACATGTCCTTTATGAAGTAGCAAAACATAAATGCTAGAACACCTTCAAAGTTCAGAGGGTGACTAGATACAAGTAATTTAAGAACAAGAAATGGCATAATCATGAATCAATCAATAATAATTTTGGGACTATGCACATTGCACTAAGAATGACAACTATGCTCTCTTAATTGGTGCATAAAGAAGAAGGTGAAGACTCAACATAAAAAAAAAGAAAGACTCTTTGCAGAGTAAGCAAGATAAACAAGTTTTATAAACCTTCCAAAAACTATGGTACTTATTAGTTTTGAGCTCTCATTGCCCCTATCATAAGCATCTTGAATGGTTAAAGTTAATGTGAGTGCAAATCTGAGCTATATGTTTGACAAATCACAAGTTGAAAATCGCATGCCCCTTAAATACGAGTACCTAAACCTCATGCTACTCAACTTAGATCCCAAATATTTTTTTGTCATTGTAAGTATACATGTATCATCGAGAACCGCCAACGGGGTACCTCCTGCCCGATGATATGGAAGTACTCTTGTAGGAGCAATCACATGCCAAAATGACGAGACAAACAGACAATGAGCATATCAACAATTTTTTATTTACTATGGGTATAACTTTTTATTGAAAATGCTTCATAGAATGCTCACTATGGTTCGCTGTAAATTTCCACCATGAATGATGCATGGCTTAGATTAGCGGCCAGGGCGTTTCTCTAACTCATATACAAACTCCATGGATGGATTTGACTTAAATGGATGGATTTGTTGTTGATGTGACCACAGTAGCCTTGCTACTGCTTGGTTGCTCACACAGTTGGCTAGTTCTTGTTGGCTACTCATCTCTGCTTGCACAGTAGGGTATCATACATGATATTAATGCCACTATGCTTGCCTGTGAAGAAATATAGGGTTTAACGGATGGTTTCCTTGGCTAGGATCTAACTAGGTGGCTTTTGGTAGCTTATATTACCTGTAGATCCTCTACTGGTGCTATCTGTGCATCTATGCTTTGTCTATTTGCACTGCAATAGTATCTAGATGGGTTTTGGGCTCTAGCTGCTCCATTTCTGCATGTGATCCTTGGTCAACACCAAGTGATGACAACCCCCTGAGCATCTGCTCATCTCATGCCTTGTGTCATGTAATAATTATGGATTGGATCCACTGGATCCTCTCCAGATATTTGTTATACCTTGTTCCAACTCCTAAATCGATGGTTATGCTCAACTGCTGTTGAGCTGCTGTTGGATGATCTTGGTTACTTGCCCTGCTCCTCCTAGCTCCTGGTGATCTTGTTTAAGTTCCCATCTTCCTACTGGTTTGGTTTGTGGATTTTGGATGGATAAATGGTTTCAGTGGTTGGCTTTGCTGTTCTTGCGCAAGAACAAGATGAACTATGCACTGTTCCTTGCTGGTTGTTTGGTGAATACTTATCTGATCGACTTGTGAATTGTTTCTAGGGTTTCTACCCTTTTATACTGCATGTGGTTCATCTCTGGCTGTGACACACAAGCCTGGCATGGCTTGGTGACTAAGCCATGGCCTTGGCTTTCTGTTGGATGCACAACAACTCTATGAGCTATGTGTGTCTTTGATAAAACTTGAGCCCAACAGTGGCTCAGGTTTGGTCTGCTGATGCATATCTTTGTTCTGGCCAAGTTTTGGACATGGACAAGTGTCTTGGACACTTGGTTTTAACCCCATGTCTAGTTTCTCACTTGGTTTAAACCCCCTGTCTAGTTTCTTCTTTCTATTTTGCAGGTTTCCAAAGCTTGGAAATAATCCAAGGACAATTCCTTCCAAGACACTTAGTTTAGGTTTTAGCATAGATTCAAATTCTTGTAATCTTCTTTTTATTTAGTTTATTATTCATCAAATTCTTGTATGATAAATATTGTAAAGACAATGTATGTGTGTGTATGACCAATAAAGCTCAAGTTTTTCTTATGAGCTAATTTGTAAATGTATCATTTACTTATGAATTATTTGTGTATAAATATTGTGATTTGAATTTATAAAGTCATTTGAATTACGATTTCATAATTCATTTATATTTTTGTTTACTTATTATTTCTTTGTTTGAATTCAAATATGAATTGTCAATTCAAATCATCTCCCAAAATTAACAAGTTACAAAAAAGATCATGTCAAAATTCTTAACCTCACATTGCCTAACCCTAATTGCATTGAGAGAGAACCTCGATCCCTCTTAGGTTTTTATGCAATAAGGTGCGAAAATTTCCCTCGTTTTGCGATGAAATCCACATCCCATATATAAATCTACCCTTCGATGTTCCTATGTTCTGGGTTATTACAATGCATCAAGGCATGCAGCTTCAAAATTTTGTCGAGGAGTGGCTGGAAATCCACACGTCAGATAACTCGGTAAACATTGGACGTGCAGATTCCAATTAACAAGTCATCGGCGAACATGGACGGGTGGAAGGGGATTTGTGTGTTGTCGGGGCCCTGGAGCACGCCGCTCTGCACAATCATGTGGAAGACGGCCACCAGCGAGTCCATCGCCACCACAGAGAGGAGGGATAGGGGCGCCCAGCTGAAACCCTCGACGATGGCGGATGGGATTGGTCAGCTTTTCATTGATGAGGACTCGTGTAGAAGTAAGCGCTATGATCTAATTTTTCCTAACATTGTCCATATACTATGTGATAAGATCGTTCCTCCATCAAAGCATACCAAACAGTTTGATGTGGATCATAAGCTATTGTGCATGCTAAATTGTACAACAGCTCTTCGACCTTTTTACTTCTTTGTTCACTCTTGAACCATCCAGTCTATGTACAACCAATGTACAATCGTGACCTAAAACTGGTGACCAGCTAATTCTCTGAGTTCTTGTGGAGTGTACACCAAAGACTAACCATGTCGACTATCCAACGTAGTCTATCGAGATGGACTAATGGATGCAATAGAAGATCCAGTTCAACATACGTTCCCAATGCCACTCATTCCAATCAATTGAGTTTGAGCATATGTTGAATAGTCATCTTTTTTTATACAGTAAGATCGAACCCACACAAAATCTCAACAACACAGAAAATCCAAATTTCTGATGATACTACTTCTAACTAAAGATTGCTCATTGCTCACCGAAAACTACAAACGGAGGCCGAGCTAAATGTTGCTTTAAAAGTTTTGAGAAGAGGCAAACATGTATGTGGTAAACTGTAATAGGAGAATGAGTGGCGAGCCCCGAAATCCATACATTAATCAGGAGGACAAAATGTGGTCATGAACTACGTACTAAGGGGCACTTCTTTTGGGCTTCTAGACCAGCTTATAGGTGGCAGACAGCTGAAGCCCAAAAGATCAGGGTAGTTTCTCCACAGCTTCTTCCCACCGTGGAGCCACAATCCTGTGTCCGGCCAGAAACTCCTAGCGACCAGTTTCCCGAGCTTCTCGGTTAGAAACCGAAATGGTATAACGATTTGCCTCTGGCTTTCGGTTCTATTTACGGTAGAATGCCATTCCGTAGGATAACACTTCGGCCCATCTAAAAAAAAGAGAGAAAACAACGACCGAACCATTTTGCATCCTGGACATGGAGCGCTAGATAGGGTTCCTGGCTGCCGCCGCCACCGGTCGTCCATCGCTGCTCCTCCGCCGATGTCGGCCATCCATCGCTGCTCCTCCGCCAACGCCGGCCGTCCGTCGCTCCCCCACCACCGTTGCTCCCCCGCAGACGCCGGTCTTCCTCTGCTCCCCGACCACCGCCGCTCCCCTGCATCCCCCGCAGCTCGTCGGGTCGCGGCCCGCAGTCGCCTCCAATCCCTTCCGCCGCAGCTCCCCGTCGCGGCCCGCCTATCCCCCGGCAGCAAGGGCCATCGCCGCAGACTGATGACCCACAAGTATAGGGGGTGTATCGTAGTATCTTCGATAAGTAAGAATGTCGATCCCAACGAGGAGCAGAAGGTGTTGACAAGTAGTTTCGATGAAGGATTCACTGTAAATGCTCACAAACAAGTATTCGGGGTTTTGATGTAACGGATGAATAAAGTACGAGTAAATAAAGTGCGAGAGAAATAATTGCAGCGAGTGGCCCAATCCTTTTTAGCACAAAGGACAAGCCGGTTTGTTTACTTATAATGACCAAAAGTTCTTGAGGACACACGGGATTTTAGTCTAGTGCTTTCGCTTCATGTAGCTAAATAATCTTCATTGTTTTGATAAGTGTTGTGTGGGTGAACCTACGCTAATGTACCGCCCTTCCTAGGACTAATACATACTTGTGATTATACCCCTTGCAAGCATCCGCAACTACAAGAAAGTAATTAAGATAAATCTAACCACAGCCTTAAACTCGAGATCCTGCGATCCCTCCCGCATCGATATACTAACGGGGGTTCAGGTTTGTCACTCCGGCAACCCGCAATTAGCAAACGAGTACAAGATGCATTCCCCTAGGCCCATAAATGGTGAAGTATCATGTAGTCGACGTTCACATGACACCACTAGAAGAATAACACCACAACTTAAATATCATAACATTGAATATTACTCAACCATAATTCACTACTAACATTTAGACTTCACCCATGTCCTCAAGAACTAAACGAACTACTCACGAGACATCATATGGAACATGATCAGAGGTGGTATGATGATGAATAACAATCTGAACATAAACTTGGTTCAATGGTTTCACTCAATAGCATCAACAACAAGTAGAAATCGATACCGGGAGAGTTTCCCCTATCAAACAATCAAGATCAAACCCAAATTGCTACGGCGGTGACGATGTCCAGCGGTGGAGACGGCGGTGATGATGGTGAAGATGATGGTGATGGTGATGGCGATGATGTCCAGCTCGATGACGATGACGATGGCGTCGATTTCCCCCTCCGGGAGGGAATTTCCCCGGCGGATTCCTGCCCGCCGGAGAGCTCTTTTCTCTCTGGTGTTCTCCGCCCCGCAGAGGCTGTAACCCTTCGTGAGGATCCCTCTGTGGCTTAGGTTTTCGGACGAAGGAGTACGCGAAGAAAAGGAGGCGAGGCTGTGGGGCCCCAGAGCATAGGGTGGCGCGGCCAGCCATGGGCCGCGCCGCCTATGGTCTGGGCCCATGGCCCTCTCTTCCTCCTTCGGCTCCCTCCGTCATCTGGAAAAATAGGAATTTACGTGAAATTCCCTTCCACAATTGATCTTCCGAAATATTGCATCCTGATGGCGCTTTTTCCAGCAGAATCCTGGCTCCGGTGTGCAATCTCCAAATAATCATGAAACATGCAAAATAGATGAAATAACATAAGTATTGTGTCCCAATACGAAATATATCAATGAATAACAGAAATTATGATATAAAATAGTGATGCAAAATGGACGTATCAACTCCCCCAAGCTTAGACTTCGCTTGTCCCCAAACTGAGCTCGTAAACAAGACCACATGTTTATGGAGTGAAGAGTCGATCAATAAAATACGGACAAGAAGCATCATATTCATTCACACAAGACATTATAGTAAACAACTTCCTCATATAATTCAACTTGAAACAAGTATAAGGTAATCACAAATAAAGGTGCATAAGAAATCATAATTGGTGATGGCAAACTTTGTTCTTGGTCAGAGAACAGTTAACAGATTATACTTATCTATTGAGCAGCGCTCTCATATTAAAGCTTATGTGGCTCATCTTGCATACTCAATCATAATGATCATGGATAATTTTCAAAGCTATATTCATTCAGATAAAACTTGTACTAAACAAGAAAGAATAAAAGACATGATGAAGCAAATCACAATATAATGGTTCGATCACAACAACTCAAATGCTTGCTTGAGATGGAGGGAAATAGGTTACTGACTCAACATAAAGTAAAAGACAGGCCCTTCGCAGAGGGAAGCAGGGATTAAATCATGTGCTAGAGCTTTTCAAGTTTTGAAATCATATAAAGACGATAAAAGTAACATTTTGAGAGGTGTTTGTTGTTGTCAACGACTGGTAGCGGGTACTCTAACTACCTTATCAACCAGACTTTCAAGAGCGGCTCCCATGAAGGACGTTATTTCTACCACCGTGGTAGATCATCCCTCTTCTCTTTTGTTTACACATGTATTTTAGTGGGGTGGCACTCCTTCCAACCTTTCTTTCACAAACCATGGCTAACCGATTCCATCGGGTGCCTGCCAACAATCTCATACCATGAAGGAGTGCCTTTTTATTTTATTTTTATTATGATGACACTCCTCCCCACCTTTGCTTTCTCAAGCCATGGCTAACCGATTCCATCGGGTGCCGACCAACTTTTCACATACCATGGAGGAGTGTCTATTTGCAAAATTAAGTTGCTTACTGATGAATCGAGCAACACATGTGAAGAGAATTATTAATGAAGTTAATTAATTGGGGCTGGGAACCCCTTTGCCAGCTCTTTATGCAAAGTTATTGGATAAGCGGATGAAGCCACTAGTCCATTGTGAAAGTCTGTCCGAAGTAAATGACAAGATCGAAAGATAAACACCACATACTTCCTCATGAGCTATAAAACATTGACACAAATAAGGGATGATAAGTTTTGAATTGTTTAAAGGTAGCACACGAAGTATTTACTTGGAATGGCAGAAAATACCATGTAGTAGGTAGATATGGTGGACACAAATGGCATAGGTTTGGGTTCAGGTTTGGATGCACGAGAAGTATTCCCTCTCAGTACAGGTCTTTGGCTAGCAAGGTTAAATAGCAAGCACAAGAGTTGAGGGAAACAAACAAATATACATGTGATAGAAACAATCATGCATCTTACTTGTAAGCACAAATAGTTTTAACTTCAGAATACTAAGCTAAGAACTGATAAGAAAGATAATAACATCTTCTACATGTATTTTCTCTATGCTTCTTGAATTCAAAGTGTTGTTGCTATTGACCATTGCTAAGTTTGCCAAAACCAAATAGATTTACTCAAAGCTCCCAAAGTGGTACCAATACTAAAATCAAGATCAATCATATAGCAGAAATTGCAAACTAAAATAAGGTGTGCAATATGTAAATGATAAGACTTCTCATTAATATTCCATAACGATAACTCACACCAACGGATACATAGATAACCAACTAAGAGAGATACTTCCACACTGCAACCTATCCTATACGATAACTTCCCTACTCATGATATGACACTACTTGATAATAAAAGTAAAAGATAGTGATGATGTGATACCGCGGCACTCCCCAAGCTTGGAACAAACCAAGGGGATGCCAATACCGATGATGAATTACTCCTTGGGCGATGGTGGTGATGAATTCACAAGCTCCTCAATAAGCTCCTGAAGATCATCAATCCTGTATATGAGGTTGCGAATCATCTCCGAATTGTGCTCGACGCGGTTAAGAAGCCTGTCCGACGATGAGTCCCAACTCTTGGAGTTATTCTCCCAACCTTCAGCTTCAGGCTCAGTCCTTCCTGCATTGTTAGAACGATCTGCGGAAGATGTCCTTGGAGCTAGGTAATGACGTGGAGTTCCCCCTCCGGTCCTAATCCGTGCGCTCTTCTTGGTGTTGCATGAGTTTGACACCACTCCGATGCTTGCAATGGTTGTGCGCGGGCGCTCTTGCGGAACTTCCTCGACTTCCTCTTCGTCCTCCTCTACTTCTTCCTTGATGCCCTTGTCCTCTTCTTTCCGCTCACGATCTTGATTATCTCCATCCGGAAGCTCCTTGCCCTTGTTCTTGTTGTTGGAGACCATGGTGCTTCTAGATCAAAACCAATCTGGCAGAAAACAGCTCGAAACAAAACACGACGAGAAAACGATATTACGGACCTCCAGGGGTCCGGGGGATTATATAGCAAAAATTTTACGACAAAAGGAAAGTACCAGATCGAACCAGAGTCGGAAAGGGGCGACGAGGCGGCCAAACCATAGGTCGGCGCGGCCCAGGCTTGGCCGCGCCGGCCTATGGTGGCGCCACCTCGTGCGTCTCCTCCACTCCGTTTCGAACTCGTAATTTTTCATATTTTCCAAAAACAGCAAATATATTGTTCGGAAAGTAAATTGCGAACTTCTCGTTACCAATACTGTTACCTATTCAAAGTCGAATTGGCGGACTGTCAATTTGTCCTTTGATGAAAGCCTCCGGTGTTTCCACTTGAATAATATCAACATCAACATTATAGGAATCACCGAGATATAATGCTTGAGTCTTTGTCCATTTACCACTTGCGTAGCATTGCCTTGGAGAGAGCTAATTTTAATTGAACGATACACCTCCTCGACAACATATGGTCCTTCCCATTTTGAGAGTAATTTCCCTGCAAAAATCTGAGACGAGACCGATACAATAGGACTTTGTCCCCAACATTAAATTCTCTTTTAATAATCCTTCTATCATGCCACTTCTTAACTTTCTCTTTAAAGAGTTTAGCATTTTCGTATGCCTCACTTCTCCATTCATCTAGTGAACTTAATTGTAGCAACCTTTTATTACCGGCTAGTTTAGGATCTTTATTTAGTTCTCTAACAGCCCAATAAGCTTTGTGCTCTAATTCTAAAGGTAAATGACAAGCTTTTCCATAAACCATTTTATAAGGTGACATTCCCATGGGGTTTTTATAAGCAGTTCTATAAGCCCATAGTGCATCCTTTAATTTACTAGCCCAATTCTTTCTAGATTTATTAACGGTCTTTCCCAAAATAGATTTAATTTCTCTATTTGATAATTCTACTTGACCACTAGTTTGAGGATGATAAGCGGAAGCAATTCTATGATTAATTCCATACCTAGCAAGAGTTTTTCTAAAACCTCCATGAATAAAATGAGAACCTCCATCAGTCATAATATATCTAGGAACTCCAAATCTAGGAAAAATAATATCTAAAAGCATTTTTAAAGAGGTCTCACCATCAGCACTTTTCGTGGGTATAGCTTCTACCCATTTAGTAACATAATCAACACAACAAGTATATGAGTGTTACCTTCGAAGAGGGAAAAGGTCCCATAAAGTCGAATCCCCAACAATCAAACGGTTCAATAACAAGAGTATAGTTCATAGGCATTTCATTGCGTCTGGAGATATTACCAACCCTTTGACATTCATCACAAGATAAAATAAACTTCCTCGCATCTTTGAAGAGAGTTGGCCAATAAAAACCTGATTGTAGAACCTTTTGCGCGGTTCTTTCTCCGCGTGATGTCCTCCATAAGCACTACCATGACATTTACTCAATATCTCTTGTTGTTCATGTTCAGGAACACATCTTCGCAGAATACCATCCACTCCTTCTTTATATAAGTGTGGGTCATCCCAAAAATAATGCCTCAAGTCATAAAAGAATTTCCTCCTTTGCTGAGCTGAAAAGGTTGGAGGCAAATACTTGGAAACAATAAAGTTAGCATAATCCGCATACCAAGGGCTATCTCGCGAGTTCACCTTTATTACAGCCAATTGTTCATTTGGAAAACTATCATTAACAGGAACAGGATCATAAGCGATATTTTCCAATCTAGATAAATTATCAGCAACAGGATTATCAGCACCTTTCCTATCTATAATATGTAAATCAAATTCTTGCAAAAGAAGTACCCATCTAATAAGCCTTGGCTTAGCATCTTTCTTTGTCATAAGGTATCTAATTGCAGCATGATCAGTATGAATTGTAACTTTTGAATCAACAATATAAGATCTAAATTTATCACAAGCAAAGACTACAGCTAATTCTTTTCAGTTGTAGCATAATTTCTTTGAGCAGCATCAAGAGTCTTGCTAGCATAATGAATAACATTTAATTTCTTATCTACTCGCTGTCCAAGAACAGCGCCTACAGAAAATCACTAGCATCACACATAATTTCAAATGGTAAGTTCCAATCGAGGTTCAACTATAGGAGCAGTTGTTAAGGCTTTCTTTAGAGTATCAAAAGCTTCCTTACAATCATCATCAAAAACAAAAGGTACATCTTTTTGAAGAAGATTAGTAAGAGGCTTTGAAATCTTGGAGAAATCTTTAATAAATCTCCTATAAAACCCAGCATGACCAAGAACACTACGAATACCTTTAACATCCCTCGGATAGGGCATCTTCTCAATTGCTTCAACTTTAGCTCTATCAACTTCAATACCTCTCTCGAAATTTTATGTCCCAATACAATTCCTTCATTAACCATAAAGTGGCATTTCTCCCAATTAAGAACAAGGTTTGTTTCTTCACATCTCTGCAAAACTTTATCGAGGTTCCGCAAGCAATTATCGAAAGAATTACCATAGACAGAGAAATCATCCATGAATACCTCTACAATACTCTCACAAAAGCCATGAAAAATAGCAGACATGCATCTTTGAAAAGTAGCAGAGCATTACATAAACCAAAAGGCATACGCCTATAAGCATAAGTTCCATAGGGACAAGTAAAAGTGGTTTTCTCTTGATCTTTAGCTAACAATTTGTGAAAACCCAGAATAACCATCAAGAAAGCAAAAATGAGTATTTTTAGACAATCTTTCTAGCATTTGATCAATAAATGGTAAAGGGTAATGATCTTTCTTAGTAACTTTATTAACTTTTCGAAAATCAATGCACATTCTATACCCTACAACTACTCTTTGAGGTATGAGCTCATCATTATCATTAGGCACAAAGTCATTCCTCCTTTCTTAGGGACACAATGAACAGGACTAACCCATCTACTATCAATAGGATATATAATACCAGCTTCAAGAAGTCGTAATACCTCGTTTCTTACCACATCCTTCATCTTCGGATTAGACGACGCTGAGGTTCAACAACAGGCTTCGCATCATCTTCCATATTAATGGCGTGTTGGCAAGAGGGAGAAATCCCCTTCAAGTCATCAAGAGTATAGCCAATAGCACCTCGATGTTTCTTCAATATTTGCAATAATCTTTCTTCTTCAAACTCTGTAAGTTTAGAACTAATAATAACAGGATATATTTTCTTATCATCAACATAAGCATATTTGAGGTTATCAGGTAAAGGTTTTAAATCAAAAACAGGATCTTCTTTTGGTGGCGGTGTTGTACCCAAATCTTCCACCGGTAAATCATGCTTGAGAATAGGTTGACGAAGAAATATCTCCTCAAGCTCATCCCTTTCTTTCCTGAAAATTTCACTCTCGCTATCCTCCAAATGTTGCTGCAAAGGATTATTAGGAACAAGAACAATAGATGCACACTGCTCCATTTTAAAATCATTACTAGGCAAGTCAGCTTTATAAGGAGTTTTAGTAAATTTAGAGAAGTTAAACTCATAAGGTTCACCAGCAAATTTAGTCAAAATTTCTCTTTCTTACAATCTATAATAGCTCCACAAGTATTTAGAAAAGGTCTACCAAAAATGATAGGACAATAATCACTAGCAGCAGAACCAAGTACCAAAAAGTCAGCAGGATATTTAATCTTACCACATAGAACTTCCACATCTCGAACAATACCAATTGGAGAAATAGTTTCTCTATTAGCCAGCTGAATAACCACATCAATATCTTCAAGTTCACAAGAACCAATTTCATGCATAATCTCCGTGTAAAGCTCATAAGGAATAGCACTAACGCTTGCACCAATATCACATAAACCATAATAGCAATGATCACCAATTCTAACAGATAGCATAGGAACACTAACTTGTTTGGATTTATTAGGATGTGAAACAATATTAGAAGCATCTTCACAGAAAATAATTTGACCATCCTCTATGTTTTCAGTCACAAGATCTTTAACTATTGCAACAGCAGGTTCAACTTTTATTTGTTCTTCAGGTTCTATAGGTTTCTTTTCACTTTTATGAACCACTATTTATAACAGAGTACTCCTTCATTTTAGCAGGGAAAGGAGTTTTTTCAATATAAGCTTCAGGAATAACACGATCAGCAGTTTCAACTACAACACATTTATTAATAGATGAATCAATTTTATCTTTATACGGTTCATGATATTTATCAAAATTCTTCTTAGGCAATTCATAATGAGAAGCAAAAGCTTTATAAAGATTTGCAGCAACTTGAGAATCAAGACCATATGTAGCACTCATATTACGAAATGTATCAGTATCCATAAAAGCTTCAATGCATTTATAATCATAAATTATACCGATTCTCTATCCTTGTCGTTCTCCCATCCTTCAGTATTTTCTTGGATCCGATCAAGAAGGTCCCTTTTAAACTCTTCTTTGTTGCGTGTAAATGATCCAGAACAAGAAGTATCCAGCAAGGTCTTGTCTTGAAAAGAAAGTCTTGCATAGAAATTATCAATAATAATATTACCAGGAAGCTCATGAATGGGGCATTTGAGCATTAAAGACTTCAATCTCCCCAAGCTTGGGCAATACTTTCTCCATCATGAGGCCAAAAATTATATATGCGATTCCGATCTTTGTGAATCTCACTTGGAGGATAGAACTTAGAATAAAACCGGGGCACAATATCATCCCATTCAAGAGAATCCCCATTATCCAGTAATTTATACCAATGCGCCGCTTTACCAGACAGATAAAGAGAATAGTTTCTTCCTTACTTCATTCATAGCAATACCGCACATTTGAATAACCCGCATAATTCATGCAAAAACAATAAATGATCACCAGGATGGACAGTTCCATCCCCTTCATAGCGGTTATCCATGACATGTTCAATAATTTTCATAGGTATTTTATATGGTATCTCTTCCTCACCTGGCGCCTCATCCACTACCGTTGTAGTAGTAGATTTCCCAAATAGAAATCGAAGAGAAGATCTCTCCATAATGACTTATAGTAGCAGGCGGAAATAAAATCACAGTAAAGGTTTTCCTTACCAATTCCACTTACCAATAGCGCTTCACTCCCCGGCAACGGCGCCGGAAAATAGTCTTGATGACCCACAAGTATAGGGGTGTATCGTAGTATCTTCGATAAGTAAGAATGTCGATCCCAACGAGGAGCAGAAGGTGTTGACAAGTAGTTTCGATGAAGGATTCACTGTAAATGCTCACAAACAAGTATTCGGGGGTTTTGATGTAACAGATGAATAAAGTACGAGTAAATAAAGTGCGAGAGAAATAATTGCAGCGAGTGGCCCAATCCTTTTTAGCACAAAGGACAAGCCGGTTTGTTTACTTATAATGACCAAAAGTTCTTGAGGACACACGGGATTTTAGTCTAGTGCTTTCGCTTCATGTAGCTAAATAATCTTCATTGTTTTGATAAGTGTTGTGTGGGTGAACCTACGCTAATGTACCGCCCTTCCTAGGACTAATACATACTTGTGATTATACCCCTTGCAAGCATCCGCAACTACAAGAAAGTAATTAAGATAAATCTAACCACAGCCTTAAACTAGATCCTGCGATCCCTCCCCATCGATATACTAACGGGGGTTCAGGTTTCTGTCACTCCGGCAACCCCGCAATTAGCAAACGAGTACAAGATGCATTCCCCTAGGCCCATAAATGGTGAAGTATCATGTAGTCGACGTTCACATGACACCACTAGAAGAATAACACCACAACTTAAATATCATAACATTGAATATTACTCAACCATAATTCACTACTAACATTTAGACTTCACCCATGTCCTCAAGAACTAAACGAACTACTCACGAGACATCATATGGAACATGATCAGAGGTGGTATGATGATGAATAACAATCTGAACATAAACTTGGTTCAATGGTTTCACTCAATAGCATCAACAACAAGTAGAAATCGATACCGGGAGAGTTTCCCCTATCAAACAATCAAGATCAAACCCAAATTGCTACGGCGGTGACGATGTCCAGCGGTGGAGACGGTGATGATGGTGAAGATGATGGTGATGGTGATGGCGATGATGTCCAGCTCGATGACGATGACGATGGCGTCGATTTCCCCTCGGGAGGAATTTCCCAGATTCCTGCCGCCGGAGAGCTCTTCTCTCTGGTGTTCTCCGCCCGCAGAGGCGGCTGTAACCCTTCGTGAGGATCCTCTGTGGCTTAGGTTTTCGGGACGAAGGAGTACGCGAAGAAAAGGAGGCGAAAGAGGTGGGGCCCCCAGAGCATAGGGTGGCGCGGCCGGGCCATGGGCCGCGCCGGCCTGGTCCCACAGTGGCTCCTCTCTTCTTCCCCTTCGGCTCCCTCCGTCATCTGGAAAATAGGAATTTACGTGAAATTCCCTTCCACGTTGATCTTCCGAAATATTGCATCCTGATGGCGCTTTTTCCCAGAATCCTGGCTCCGGTGTGCAATCTCCAAATAATCATGAAACATGCAAAATAGATGAAATAACATAAGTATTGTGTCCCAATACGAAATATATCAATGAATAACAGCAAATTATGATATAAAATAGTGATGCAAAATGGACGTATCACAGACCAAGCTCTCAAGTCTCAACTCGCAGCAGTGACCGCGACCGGCGCTGTCAGTGGCCGCTCGACGTCCTACTCTGTCGCTCCACGTCCTCCTTGGCTGTTCCAATTAGCTCAGAAATCCTTCCAAGCAAATAATTAATTGCTTTTGTGAATACTGGTTTAATTCATGTGATACGAATTGGTCATGGACAACATAATCAACTTTCTGATTTGTATTGTCATGAACCAATTTTTTGATTTGTATAGTCATGAACCAATGTTGCTGATTTGTATGACCGTATGACACATATTTAGGGGACATATCAAATTTTTGGGCTTTATAGACATTTTACAACTTAACACAGAAATAAGCTATAATTCTAGAAGCCCAAAAGAATAGAAGAAATTAGCTTCTATGAGCTTCTACCCACCACAGTTTCTCCTCACCGAAACCCATAAGCCGGCTTATGCATAAGCAGAAGCCCAAAAGAAGTCACCCTAAATGAGGTTGTACTTGGTAGATGCAGTTATTTAGGTAATTTTATGGGGGGAAAGTTAGACAAATAGGTTAATTCTCACCGACTTTATATACGAGGCATTCAAATATCCATACTACTAACACTGAGTTTCTTCCTTCCTTTGACCCCTACGAAGCCACGGTCGTTTCAGTGCGCAAGAGAAGAGCATCCTCGAGAGATGGGGCAAAAACAAATAAAATTCGCGCGTGTGGGGGAGAAGTGATTTCGGTAGTAATAGAAAAGGCATAGTATCATCATCATATGATCTAAAATTAAATGTAAGTTTTATCCATCACCCAAAAATATGATGGATAGGCGATGGCACTTGAAATGCCCCGCAGCCGGTACATGAAGGATTCCGACCTGTGCGCTAGCACCAAGGAATACTGAAGCAAAGATATTCTCGTACAATCGTGGTGTTCATTTCTTTGGTAGTTGGCTTCAACTTTCGGCAACGGGCACAGATCATCGACTTTTCTGATGTAAGTGGGTCAAAGTTAGAATATCCTCATTATTTTAAAGAATGAGCTAACTTTTCTGATGATACAATTATTTTGTAAAAGTTCGTTCAAAATTTTGCCCTAAAGAAAGCAGAGGGTAACCTAAGACCCTCCACAATATAGTCGATGCCCAAAACATCAAAAGGTTGCCACACGTACTCAGCGGTACCCTGAAAAAAAGTTCGGGCACCATCCTCATAGCGTGTGTTCTCAGCCCAGAAACTGATAGGGTCCACACATGAGTAAAGAATACTATCAAGCCAACATGCATCCCTTTGGTTAGTTGTTTTCATCTTGTTCTATTCTCGCATGTATGTGTTGTTAGACAAAGAATGAATATTAAATCTTGCAATAAGTGGACCTCGGAGCAACTCCCTCCTCCGATTCCCTAAACAGTTTTTGGGACATCAACTGTGCAACGTAGGGAATTGATTCCCAAAGGTAGGAGGGCCTAACTTTGACCCACTTATCTCTAAGAGCATCACCTACGTATGTTTTAAAAATTATATTTAGGATGGGACCCACTTACTACACCATAATCCAATTGATTGCACACAATGTATCTAGCCAAATTTGTCCATAAGTTAGGACCCATGTGTAAGAGCTGCCCCCTCATAGTCGTGTGATTGGATTTCATTTTCTATTGCTACAGGTATTACATAGTATCATTTTAATGCTTATGAATTCGGGTGTGACTACTTTTCAGTGAACTGAGAACTAACTTTGTGCTTAGTCATATGATGCCATTAAATCTCAGAGTTTCAACTCATAACTAGCACGAAACACGATTCAAATTAAATGGTATACAACTTGACTAAGCACGAAGTTAGTTCTCAGCTAGCTGATAACTAGCATATCCTAGGTAGCGATTTGCTAGTTCTCCGCTAGCTGAGAACTAGATTCGTGCTCAGTCAAGTTTTACACCAATTGATTTACTTTATGATTCATGCTAGTCATGAACGAAGTTAGTTCTTAGTCGACTGAGAAATAGTCACTCCCTTTCAGGTAACATGGAAGCTTTACTTTTGTTTGGTGGATCTGCCAATGAAGCAGCTCGTAGATGTGCTAGCTGTAGAGTTAGTGTTGTTGAGAGGAGGAGATGCTTCTAGTTTAATTATACACTACATTTCATAGCAGACATCTTTGAGAATGATTGTAACAATTCTGAATAATTATAAAGCTCCTTGATCCCAGAAAATATTCTAAAGAGGTTGGAAAAAAGTACCCCTCTATTCCAAACTAATTGGCGCGGTCATATACTATGCCTAGTACAAATATACTCCTAACCAACTTCAAATATTTACTTATTTGAACATTGCTTCAAATAATTTAGGCTAGAGGGAGTAATAATGTTTGAATGCTAGCATGTGGAGCTGTACAATCGTTCCTATTTCAATATGAACATCTTCCGCGCTATCCCAAAACAGTGCTCCAAAAGGCCCACCAATTCAAGTAGTAGAATCTAACTCTCATGCTATATTTTTATTTGTACTCCACGATATGGGACCCAATTATTAACCGAACACATGTGACGGAGCATGAGGACAACATGGTGGTGCAACTTCTATGAAGGTCAACATTGGGCCCACTGTGGTCAAGGATTAGCGCCGAAAACGCTACAATAGACACATCACGTTGGCAACGGAAAATGGGCGCCTTAACCTGGTGCCTTTTTTGGGTCTTTCCCTAATTGGGGGGAGGGGTAGGGTGGGTATGATGGAGCTAGTTTTTTTGTTGCCTCAACCGCCAAAATATGTTTGGGGTGGCTGGATTAAGGCCCTATAGGAGATGCCCTTATCTAGTCATTAGATAATCCGACGTGTCTTTGACATAGTTGTGTTTGTCTCTTCAAAGCGCTAACTTTGGGTCTAAACATGCCCATATTTTGTTAAATCAATTTCATTTCATGTGCATCTTATCTCAACCAACTATACATTGATCTAGAAGGTTCGATCATGTATGGACGACTACAAACAGTTGGGCCTCTCTAGATGATCACACAACACACTTGAGAGTTATATTCTCATTATAATTTATGCTTTTGGTACCTCTAGTGCTAGAATGATTGCACGCACCTCTAATATATATTTTTTGTATGTTAAGATAATCCAGTAGGCGGTCCTACAGACCAACACAAGAGACACGTTTTGTGACGGAATATAACGCACATCCTAAACACCTTAAGTATATTAAGGCGTATTTGGTATAATTATTAGTTCTTAGTCAGACCACCTTCAAATACAGAGTAGATGAGCCAGTTGCATCCCCTTGGAATATGTTAGATAACTACCAGAAGGTCTACATGGCTCTGTTTCCAAGTTGTTATTGAGAAGATGTAGTAGATAAGTAGAATAGCTCATACATGTATAGAATTGATGCAATAAATCAATTAGATAATTCAAAATTTTAGTCGAGAATCAAATTGGTAAATGGCAGGAGCAAAATGGTAGTGTTCAATTGAGTAAGACACATCAACCATACCAACACCTTTGCATCTAGAATCACCACGATCCAAATCCTTGAGCGAAGACAAGCAACTACAAGAGAGATGGCCCACTAGCTCGTACTCAACCATGATCTGCATCATTGTGGTGCAACCGCTTCATAGAATATGCTAGAGCAGGAAAATCTCCATGAGCGTATCCATTACCATCTTTGCCATCTCCGATCAGGACCATTTACCATAGATCGGCCATAGGGGATGCGACACTAGAGACAGGTGGGCTCGAGGAGGGGAAGGGTCCATGTGTTGGGATATGTGCGCCGGAGCTACTCATCGAGATTGTATCGGCCGAACACTTTTAGTGACTGATAAGTCAGCTTGTGGCTTTGTGGCGGAGCGCAGATGGCCGTGTGAGGAGACTTGTAGTGTTTGTGTGTGTGATTGCCTCCAGGATTACCGGAGTTAGAACAAATTTGGAGAGAAAATTGTGCATGATTGATATTAGTAAATATGGAAGGAAGTGCAATGTCATTAGAGCAATGCCGTTTGTTAGGTCTGTTAGAGCAATGTCATGTTTACTGTTAGGGGACTTAGGAATTGACGAAATTGTCCTCATAAATGCTTTCCTCCATTCTCATATTTACTGCCACTCTTCTTCATCGCTCATCTGACTATCTATCTATCGCATGCTTTCTCTCCTTGCACCTCTTCCAATTCATTATCGGTGATCTCTCTACCTCTTTTCCAACTTCCTCTCTCTCTATCTATCTTTGTGCCATCCTCCTCCTTTCTCCTCTCTCCCATGGTTGAGAGATCCTCCTCATGCTTATCGACATGGAGGTTGGGCAAGAAGGGTAGTCGCTAGAATTGCATTCTCCTACTCGCCTCTGTCGTCGAAATTGCTCGCTTAAAAGAACCCTCAGCCTACGTGGTAGTGGTAACCCACCATACATGGCGGTCGGTGTTGATTCAACCGCTGTAGGACCTATGTTGGCTCACTTATTTCTTGGGACCTCAAATATACACTTACATATTATTTGGACCCGGTGTACTTATAGGATCTTCGCTGCACCACTCTTCACGGAGCTAGACCACATAAATTGAAAACGCAAGTTTGCACACATCTAGTTGGCATGTCGATGCCCGCTTGTCCATCCGAGTGCATGCCGCCAACCTCATTCCCGCCATCGACACCGCCCTAATAGCCGGGCATTGTTGGACACCGCCACCTGCGGGCAGCGGTGCTCGTGTGCAACCTTGTTGCATCGCCATGCACAAATCCTAGCCTCTGCTGTTCCGACCACCAACCGGAGCATCCGTCTAAGGCCATAGTTGGCCTTTGTCACGCCGTCGATGGCTTTAGGGTCTCTAGTGGGTGGTCTGAAGCCATAGGAGGAAGAGAATACGGAGGAGGTTTCTCCAAATAGCGCAACCCGTATATTAGGTAAAAAGAACTATCCTCATTTTAAAATTCGAAAAAGAAACTGTATCTTCATTTTAGAATGTAAGCCTTTTCAGTTTTCACCGTAGACCCTACTACTTCTTCTAAACTTTTGCCGGCATGACCGAACGAAAATACAGTGCAAATTATCCAATACAGCAGCGGCAGTGGCATCTCATGTACGGAGTACTTATTTCTTGTCGCCACGAAAAAAGGAAAGGAAGACGCCGCAAAAAGCCATTAAAACCGGACCAGCTGGAAGCGGCGCCACAGAGACGCGCTCCGCTCCGCTCAACCCACGCCGTCGCACGAACGCCCCAACCACCAGCCTCGATTCCTTCCACCGCCATGGAGAAGGCGCTCGTGGAGCGGCTCGAGGCCGCGGTGGCGCGCCTCGAGGCCGCCGCCGCTGCCGCCGGGTCGTCCGGCGCCTCGCTCTCCGCTACGCCGCGCGACCTCGAGGGCGTCCCGGCGGCGTCGGATCCAGCGATCGTGGCCTACGACGAGTTCGTCGCCCAAGCCTTCGGCCGCCTCAACGCCGCGGCCGAGAAGATCGGCGGCAAGGTGCTCGAGGCCACCAAAGTCCTCGCCGAGGCCTTCGCCGTCGCCAAGGACCTCCTCGTCCAGGCCAAGCAGCTCCAGGTACGGCTCACGCGCTCTTCGCCTCCCTCGATCCGTTCGCTTCGGCTGTGCTCGGCGCCTAGATCTCCGTCTGCTTTGGTAATCTTATGCGTGTCTGGGTGAGGAGTTGGCTGATCGAGCCGAGATTATGATGCAAAGGTTAGGAAATTTAGGATTTGCTTGATCGAGACGTCTGGGGCTGAGTCCTGTTGGAATGGCTTCTCTAAACAGTAATTCAGCACAGGAATATAGGATCCTGTGATTTACAGCAGTATAGATTTATCGGCAATGCATTAGCACATGAAGCAAAGTTAGCTTGGCGCTTGATGGATCTGGAAAATGCAAACCCCGTTCTTACTTCACTGAGCTTTTTTTTTTGTTGCTTATGCAGAAACCTGCATCCATGGCCAGTGCGCAGGATTTCTTCAAGCCTCTAAACGATACTTGTGCAAAAGCAGCTGCTATGACCGAAGGAAGGAGGCCCGACTACTTCAACCATATGAAGAGTGTTGCCGACAGTCTCGCTGCCTTGGCTTGGGTTGCCTTCTTAGGAAAAGATATGGGTTAGTGAAATTGCTTTGTAGGCTTCCATTTTGAGCCCCGTCGAGGTTATACAAGTTAAACCCCTGATTTCCTTTTATTCTTCCTCTCTGTAAGGCATGAGTTTCCCAACTGCACATGTTGAAGAAAGTTGGCAGATGGCGGAGTTCTACAATAACAAGGTATATGCCTTTTGTATTATGTCATTTTTGCAATCTTGTTCCGCTTTACATGCGGTATCTGTACTTACTGCTGCAGTTGGATTAGCGAACAATGCTTCGGTTTTGTTTCCTTTTTGGAAAGGTCTACAATAGATTAATGGGATGTACTAATAACACACTGACTAGCATCCTTTTTTGTTCGAGCAAACACCCCATTTAGCATTTATGTTTCTCTCAACACTAGCTCTTAGACAACCTTGTTTTCAAAGCCATTTTCATCCGGGAGAAATGGAACCCTATGAGCATCTAAAACATTACCTGCTAAGATAATTGAGATAGGTTTGTAAGGTGCTATTTGCACGACTGACTGAGGAAGAGGAGCTGTGGAAGCGACAAGGGTCAACCTGGCTATCGGCATTCTGGAAGGGAATTTCAGGGACTGGAATTCTTTTGACAACTTATCTTTAGTTCAAATTTTAAATCAGCTTATTGGGGCAAGTTTCAAATGAGCTAATACTCTAAAATGGCCCACAATAGCGTAAAGTTGATAATAATAATAATAATAATAATAATAATAATAATAATAATAATAATAATAATGGTTTTGTTCCTAAATTACAATGAAGATTTCCGTATCTTTTATATATTGCTTAATCCAGGTATACTCTTAATTTCAAAGCAGTTGATCTTGTTTTGCATGTGTTGTCTTGTGATATTGATTAGAGTTCGTACAATTTCCTCATAAAGAGTAATTTATCTAGTGCATCACATTGCAATGCTATTACAAATCCAGCTGAAAGTTTCCATTCTACCACGAAACCAAATTCATATTTATATAGTTTTATATGGTTCATGATGCTTACACACCATTTTTCTCGTAGGTTCTTGTTGAGTACAGGAACAAAGATGCTGACCATGTTGAGTGGGCTAAAGCTTTGAAGGAGCTCTACATCCCAGGCTTGCGGGATTATGTAAAAAAGTATTACCCTCTTGGGCCTGTCTGGGGTGCTGCTGGAAGTGCACCTGCTGTCCAACCAAAGGCTGCTGCTCCAACACCTAAAGCGCCGGCGGTTAAGGGCCCCCCTCCACCAGCTCCGCCTTCAGCTCCTCTTTTTAGCGCAGATAAAACTCCAAAATCTTCACAGCCTAAACAAGGAATGTCAGCTGTCTTCCAAGAGATTAGTGCGGGCAAAGCTGTTACTACAGGTAGATGAAAGCACCTGCTTTGTCTATGGCAGAGGATTTGTTTTTCCCTTTCACAAATGAATAGCAGACATACGAGGCCCTGTCTTTTCTGTGCAGGATTGCGAAAGGTTACTGATGACATGAAGACTAAAAACCGTGCTGACAGAAGTGGTGTTGTTAATAGTACTGCTGCTGCTCCTGCTCCTGAGAAGACTTCTCGTGCAGGATCATTTGCCTTCAAGTCTGCACCCCCAAAACTGGAGCTTCAGATGGGTCGCAAGTGAGTCTTGACCATAGTTAAGAAAATTGTCACAATATCGACATCGAGCATATATTATCTAGGATGTTAGTACAGGTTGCCACTGGTACATGCAGGCCCAACAATGTAAAGTAATCATCAAGGCCTTGTGTTTGATTATTTGGGTTAGAGAGCGGGCACATAAGGTGCAAGAATGTTATTTGGGCATGGTTGATAGGGAAGCTAAAAGTGAGATGGATCTATAGTCCTGGACGGTTACATGTTAGGTGAATGTATGTGTGTGTTAGGTTTGTAGCATACAATTAGATCGATTAATGATTTTAACTAAGAAAAAGAGCCATTATGATGAAGCGACAAATAGCTTTCATGGTGTAAGAAAAAAGATCACCTTGCACAGATAATTAAATGCGATATATAAAAAAATATTACAAAGAGAATTAGAAAAGCACATGGAATTAAGTTTGAATTAAGGACGAGATACAATTTTTTAACACAGAATATAGTCCCATCTGATGTGCAAGGAGGCAATTTCCTATGCTGAATTAATTTTCTTAGCAGATATGGTAATTTTAAAACTAATCCAACAGGGAGGAACCTTGTGCCATTTTAAATAGGTAGATCCCACCCGGTTGAGATGCCTGAAATTTGCCCCTGAAGGATTCGAACTCTAATCAGCAGCTATGCACCACTGTGACCAAGCCACTAGACTATTGCCTAGCTCTAAGTTATGGTAATTTTTATATGCTGTTTAGCGGAGTTTCCATCATTTAATGAGTAGGATAATATTGTCATTCTGGAAAAATGAAAACTTGTCTCTTTACAGTTCATTATTCTATTTTGTATTCTCTCTGAATTTAGAAAAATGGCAGATGGGTGGTCGAAAATCAAGTTGGTAAAAAGGACCTTGCTATTGATGATTGTGATTCGAAACAATCGGTCTATGTGTATGGATGCAAGGATGCCGTCCTTCAAGTAAATGGTAATGTCTATGAGTATATTTACTTTGGATATTTTGCATTTCTGTTTAAGCTTTTGCTATATGTAAAAAAAAACATTTTGCAGGTAAAGTAAACAATATCACTGTCGACAAATGCACCAAATTTGGAATCGTTTTCAAGGTTAGCGAAAACCTTTCTTGGACAAGAGGACATCGCCTAATTAGTATTGTATATATCAAGGCTAAGTTAGTTTACTATGTATTGCAGGATGTCGTAGCAGCTTTTGAGGTTGTCAACTGCAACGGTGTTGAGGTTCAGTGTCAGGTATATTGAATTATTTTGTGAATTTATGTCTATAAATTGAAGTACTCCCTCCGTCCCATGAAACATGTTGGAAGTTTATCTAAATTTGAATATATCTAGACACTAGATATGTCTAGATACGTCCGAATTTAGTCAAAGTTCCAACATATTTCACATGACGGAGGGAGTATTTAATTCAGTCAAAGTACTACTCTTCCCACTCTAAAAGTATTACTTTACATGCTGGTCAAACCGTTTGAACCTTGACCCTCATATGTTTGTAGTAGCAAGTTTGAGCACGACGAAATGATGTAATATTACCTGTCTTTCAAATTCTGCTAAACAATATTTTCATAGACATTCAAATATGTATGTCAACCAATTGTCGGTCAAAATTGCGCATTAAATATCAAAAGATAAAACTTTGGACTGGAGAGATCAATCTGTGACAGAGATGAAGCCATTTCATTTATGTAGAAAACTTATTTCGTTTCAAGACTGCTGTACTTCAAAAGAAGATGTTTCATTTAGTGCAAAGATAACAGGAATTACGCAATACAGCAGCTTATCGGAATCTCCAATTTGCAGATATCTCCTTTTTTTATCTAGTTATTCTTAGATAATCTAACAAGAAAACTTTTTTCTTGCTATTATCCTTTACTGACAAAGGTATCTGGTGTTTTAGATGTTCTTTTTCTGGGATTGTTTTCCACATTGTTCTCTGTTTTTCATTTTCTTGTTATCCGTTTCCTAGGAAGTTCATTGTAACACTTGTTGCACTTCTAACTGATATAATTTCTGTCTTATGTGCATTCCCTTTTCTTTGTCCGCTATGTGCTTTGGCTTCTTGACATGAGATTTGATTGCCTCTTACTTGCTTGAGTCTTTTGTTATGAAAATTTATTTTTCGCATGGTGGTGACGGCAACCTTCTTATTTGAACTTCTGGGTTCATGTTTCCCGTTTTAGATCATCCTCAATTTATGATTATGAAGTTAATAGGCTCAAGTGTTCGGTAGTTGCTAATTTCAAAGTACCATTGGAAATTTGGAGACCCAGACCCCACAAGTCCTCGCTTGCATGTTATTTTATTTACTCCTTATTTGCTATAGTACTGAGTAGTTTTCTCAATCACTCTGCACTCTATTTAACTGCAATCCATATAAACTCACTATATTGGATGCAACTTTTGTTGATTCTGTTACTTATAGTGTCATGAAGGACTAAATGTATTGTCTTTTTACCTGTAGGGTACTGCACCAACCATATCAATCGACAACTCATCTGGGTGTCAGTTATACCTGAGCAAAGATTCCCTGGGAGCTTCTATTACTTCGGCTAAATCAAGTGAAATGAATGTATTGGTTCCTAGCGGCATCACTGATGGTGACTGGGTAAGATGTCATTTCGCGTGTGATTTGCTACCAAACGCAGTAGTGCTATGAGTAGCCTAGAGCCTGTTCCATGAGCAGGCGGGTTATAGGTTGATGGACGCGTAATCCCATTGTTAGAATTAACTTAACCACTTGCACCTAACTTGGGTTCTTATGCTGCAGGTGGAGCATGCTTTGCCTCAGCAGTACATTCACACTTTCAAGGACGGACAGTTCATCACCTCACCGGTTTCTCACTCTGGCGCATAAATCTGATGATGTATTTTTTGTGTGTTGTTGCTTGGTTGGTTGATGCTGCCTGTCTTGTTTTTTAAGATGGTGGTATGCTGAGAGTTGTAGAGCTGTACTTGACTTCTTATGAAGCATTAGGTGTTGCGTGCGGATTGTTGTTTCTGTTGTCCTTGCCCAGTGCCCAGTGTGTGCGGGTTGTATGTTGTGCTTACACATGGTTGGTGTATTTGTATGCCAGCGAACAACTTTGTGTATCTTTCAGCTGGTCATTCTTTTTACGACATGATTGTCAGTTTGTCATTGCACTGTATGCGTCTCTTTGATGTGATTGACTGTTTCCTCAACTTCTTGAGGATGCCTGCTACTCTGAAAATAGTATTCCTTCCACATTCACATCGTATCTGAGTTGAACTGTTGTTTGACAATGCGAAGACACAGATTGGCATAACATGATTTTGCCTCAAGCCCTCAATACACTTCACATAAATTGCAGAACTGACGTAAAAGATCAGACCAACAAAGCCATAAACCCGAAACAAGCAAAAAGATGGAGCGCCGAGTAAGTGCGGGACGATTCAGCAGCACTACGAGTGTGACGAGAAGACGCTGCCGCCGCGCCCGGCTGCACTGGAGGGGTCGGAGTCACCTGCACCAGTAGGAAGCGATAGCTACGTCGTAAGTTATCTAAGCAAGAAACTTTAAACAAAGTACAGATCACACATTGTGAAAACCCACCTGCGGCGTCGCCGGAGGAGGGCTGGCCGGCAGCACCTTCTGTGTCGGCGCCGGTGCGGGCGCCAAGCCCGCGGTGCCGTTCCTCATCAGCCCCGTCGGGTACGTCTCGGTGAGCGTGGTCTGGAACACCCCGAACGACTTCTCCGACGCCTTCCCGGGCTTGAGGTCCTCGTCGTACACGGCGAAGAGGTACGTGTCCACCGACTTCCCCGGCATCCGCGGCGTCCCCACCATGGACCGCAGGTGCGACACGAGGCCGGACACGAACGCGCGCGCGTTCTCCACGGAGGCCCCGGCCTCGTCGGCGCCGCCGCTGTGCGGCCACCCGGTCTCGGCCACCACGACCTCCACGTCCTTGTACCCCTTGGCGTCCAGCGCGGCGCGCACGGCGTCCACCTGCGCGTCGAACATGCTGGTGTACGTGAGCCCCGACCCGGCGTCCGGCCGGCCGGCGTTGGGCTGGAAGAGGCAGAAGGCGAGCGTGTCGGGGCGCGGGTCGTCCTGGTACGCGAAGTACGGGTACGGGTTGACGAGGAACGGCGACCCGGTCTTGCTGAGGAAGGCGAGGAGCGGGTCGAGCGCGGCGGCCAGCGCCGGCTTGAACGTCCCCGAGGAGGGCGGGTCGGAGGAGGCCAGCACGTCCATGGCGTTCACGGTGGAGACCTTGATGCTGGAGTTGGGCGGCAGCGCGTCGTACACGTTCTGCAGCGCCGGCACCAGCTGCGCGGCCAGCGTGGCGTCGTCGGCGAAGAGCACCTCGTTGCCGACGGAGATGCCGTTGATGGCCGGGGACGAGGTGGACGGGAGGTGGGAGGCCACCCAGGCCGCGGCGGCCGACGGCGAGGACGCGAAGTTGGGGATGTCGCTGTTGGCTGCGCCGAGCAGGAGGGAGATGCCCGTGCCGGCGAAGGCGGTGACCACGGCCGGGTCGGTGCGGTAGAGGCGCACCTTGCCGATGGTCGTGGACTTGAGCAGGCGCGCCGTCGACGCCGGCGGCGGCAGGTTGTCGGCCACGTCGCCGTAGTTGATGCCGATGAAGGACTGCGGCGCTGCACGGGCAAACGTGTCTCGGCGTTAAGGAGTACACAAGACCAGTTGACAAAATGCACTCAAGGGTTGCTCAGCAACAGCAACTGCAACTTCAAGTAAACTTTTACATAACAGTAAATTTGTGAAGAGCAAAGGAAATTCTGTAGAATTCCAATGAAAGTGTACTCCAACGGTACAAGTCACCGTCACATGATGACATGACGAGCGAATACGATTTTATCACTGAGTACTCATGCATTATTGGATCATCTCTCTTTCTTTTGTAGTTTGCGCGGCTGAGAAGACTCCAACAGAATGCTGACACGGCTCATTTCAGTGTCACCCGCATTCTTTCTGAAAACAGAACCATGTCGACAAGGAAGGAGGATCGACATCGCAAAAGCAAGGATGGAAGAAACAACACCACTTTCGGCTGAAGAATTCCGAAAGCTACGTAAACCATGATCATGCCTCATCTACTCCACTACACCGCGAATTATTTACTCTATGTACTCCCTACATTTCGAATAGCAGGAATGAAGAAAGGAATCAAATATGTGGGCATGTGCTGCTCGGTTCAAATCTCAAGAAAACGGAATAATAGAGATACGGAGAAGCTTCCAAAGTCCAAACACCTCAACGGCAAGAACAGAACTGAGATACGCACACTTGACCGACAGAACCGACGATCAAAGAAGAGAGTCCATACGTACCTGCAGAAGGGACGTGGGCGAGCAGCAAGAACCCCAGGAGGAGAAGAGGAAGAAGGAGAGGCCGCGTGCTCCTCCGCGCCATCGCCGCTGCGGCCATGTCGATCGAGCTCCGGTTACTTCTGTCTGCCGCTTCCCTTATGGAGCTCTCGATTCGCTTCCTTGCTTCCGGCAGGCTGCAGCTTAACTAGTACTCCTGCTGCTTACTAAGGTTGTCCCCGGACGACGATGAGTTGCTTAGCGAGGAGGAGAAAGAAGGACACGGTGGGCTCTCTCCCTCTCCCTCTCCTTCTCTTTCTCGCGCAATTTTATTGCTGGCAAAAGCAGCCAGAGAGCGACCAAGCAAAGCGCTAAAGCCCGTCTCTCAGGCCGCTCCTACAGTACGAAAATAAGATAAAGCTCCGGCCGGTTAGCTGCTTCGAGTCGAGGAAGGAAGCTGCAGAATTTGAATGAACCACTTGGGTGGCTAAATTCGAAGGGAGGTGGCCCAGGGACGCTGGGATCTGACGGCCGGTGCCGCGTGGGAAGGATCGTCAGAGCATCTCCACCACGCATTTTAAATATAAAAATATTCGTTTTGGTTCCTTTGTATCAGGATGCGGACACAAAATTAGCCGCGAGATGCCCATGGTTCATTTGGGTCGGGACCTTTTCAGCTGCCCAACGTATTTTTTACATATAGATATTTTCATTGATAGGAAATGTAATTTATATAGATTAAAGAATAGGAAAAAATAAAAAAAAGGCCGAGACCCAGGCCAATTCTAGTGGCTATCTCCGACGTCCTTGGTGAGGTCCACGATCTCTGGGATCGTCCACGGCCAGTTGGATCCTAGCACTGTGAGAGGTTGGACCGGCGGCGGAGGAGGAGGAAAGGGCGGTGCAGCCGGTGGCTGCTGCGTCCAGGGATAGATGGCCTCCGAGGACGGCAATGGAAACGTTGTTGGTGGAGGCGCGGGCCACTGGTCCCTTGACGCTAGAGGTGGGGGCGCGGGCCACTGGTCCCATGGCGCTAGAGGTGGAGGTGACAACATGCGCGAGGCGTCCATGACCTCCCATAGAACCTCCTCCTTGGACTGGCCTGGAGGCATGAACGTTGCAACATAACACATCGGTGCTTGCGGTGGAGGCAGTGAAGGTTTCTCCTGCGAGGACCTCATGGCCTCCTCCTCATCCATGCCTTTCAGCATGAGGGGAAGGTGGTACACCTAACCATCCTCCTTAGCTTTCTCCTTGAGGTACGCGAGGTAGCTGATGTATTCCTCGGTGTCGTCCCGCTCCTCCTCTCTGGGGGTTTGGTCGTAGACGGCACGTGGCATCCTCCTCCTCTTCCTTCACCGGCGCGAGCGGAGCGACGTAATTGAACTTGTCGTCATCGAGGAACACCGATCGGTGCCTCGGATCCCATTGAAGATGCCCGAATGAGTCCCGGAACGGTGAGTTGATGCTGTATGCGGGGTTGGAGAGGAGTTCAGGTGGCAACAAGGCCCAGTGTCGGGTTGTTTCCTGCCTACTCTCCCAACCGTGCCACAACACCGACAACATGGGAACCCGAGGGTGGCTAAGGAGCCAGCCACCGGGGAGGTGGACATCATTCCACCCTGATGCGCACGGCGTGTGGCTGCGGTAGAGGGCCCGGGCTGCGTCGACTGTGACGGGAACGCGGATGCGGGGGTTCTTCTTCGTCGATGATGATCCGGCCTCTTTGTCATTCTTCGTCTTCCTAATTAAAAGGCCATCCTTTGAACATGGCTGTCGTGATGTCTGTTCTCTGGGAAACAAGAAGGGGAGACGGTGGAGGATAGGTGGATGAGCTGGTGGCGCAGTCGGGGTTGCGTCCGCTATGAATGTTGGCGCTGGATTCCAGGAGCGTGACATTGGTGACTGTAATATCCCAGGTATTGGGGTTACAAAAATAGAGGAAACAGATGTGTGCATTGCATTCATGCATAGAAAATCTGGGGAATTTTCGCGCTTTAAAGTAAAACAGTCACAGAAGTTTCACTTGACCTTGGTGGAATAGAAGTAGCTCATCAAGTCAAGCGCTATAAACCTCAATGTGACTTTGGTTAAAACATTGTTTTGGGTAGAGATGATTTGATCTAAGGGGTTAGATCAAATGGAACTAATAATCAACACAACAACACTTTACTCAATGATCAATTGCTTGATCTTATAAAAGATTATAATATGGTAATCCTTGCCACAACATATGAACATCCATTTAATTGGAAATCAAGTAACAATAATTGGAGTAACTATTCCTAACTTATCTTTTCCATGTTTTAAACTAATCCTTGATCCTACCATGAACCTCATGGTATTCATTTTACTTCATCCTTGAAAACAAGACAAGGAGATCCAACCAAGGAATACATATCTTTCTCTATTCCATATTATTATACATCAAACCTAAAGAAGTGAGAGTTCTATGTTACTTATTAGAGGATCAATGACAAACTTTGAGTTAAACCTTGGATATAAATCCATGAATTCAAATCATTATCTTTGAGAGAAACCCTAGGATATTATTCAAGATATTCCCTAGAGAGAGAATCCATTTATGTTAACCATAGATATTGGTGACCACATCATTCTCGATGGAGTCTAACCTTAGGTTAGTATTGAAATCCTTTCCCCAATGAGAGAGACCATTCATATCAATCCAAGCTTTACTTATTAATGAATAAAGGACAACCTTTGAACTAAAGTATTAGGTTGTACACCATTTCACCTTGGAGTGGTGAGATAACCTAATATCCCATGGAACAATACCATATCCATGAATTTATAAAGTAAGGAGGAGATTAATTCAACCAAGATAGTCAAGTGGAGTTTTAGACTTGTTATCTATTGAGATATGGTGAATACACCATAAACCCTAGAATAAACCATTCCTCTATAAAGAGAGCCCAAGCTAAGGTGTTACCCTCAAGAATGTTAAAGCCAACACTTGAATATGAGGGAGAGAACTATCCATATACCCAGATGATAATATCAACATTATTTAAGTGGAACCCTAACATAATATCTCAGACATTCTCCTGGGATATAAACTTTAGAGGCAACCATAGTAGGCTAGCCTAGAAAGTGAAATATAAGTACTATACCCTAGCTGATCAAGACAGTGCTTGATCAAGGAGGTGAGAACCTCATTTAATGAGAGATACCTTAGGAAGCCAGACCTTGATCATTATAAATTGAGTAATGATCATAAACCCTAAGAACTTGAGGTAAAGATATTAAGCACAAGTTGATCATGCTTAATCCATGATCATGCTCTTGAGATATGTGAGGATAAGTTAAACCCTACTAGAATAAGTAGATCTCATCCGCACATGAAATTATAGGAAGATCACTAGTAATCAAACCCTAAACTTATATTCCAACCTTAACTTGTGAATCACATGGTGATCATCAGTAGAACCCTGTCACATCTATATTCCAATTATTCCTCAATTAAAGGACCTAAGAAAACCTTAGAGTAACACTCCATACTTTATATGGAGAAGAAACCATTAATCCATATAACCAAAGTTACCAATAAAAAGAACCATAACCACCTTGGTTACTTTAATGATAAATTGAGGATAGTAATAGAAGTTAATTGGGATTAGATAAAACTAATTCGCAAGTCCTTAATAATTCAAGGAGAACAGAAACAATTAAGTAAGTAACCATCTTATTTTGGTTAAAGGAGATTAAACCCTAGCAAACACAATAAGGTGTTATCTCAACTCTACAACCCAGAATTATATCTCAAACCTAGTTGTGAATAACTTGGGTGATTACAATTATAAAACCAGACCATAATTGAGATTCAAACCAAGTACCATTAGGTGAATATAATTAGAACCCTAGAATTGCCCATTAGCTAAAGTCTATGCTTCACTAATTAAACCTCAGAAACATCTAGTGCTTAAAATCACAATTGAAACCCATGTGTGGTAATCAACCACCTATTCTTATAACCAAGATCAAACCATGAAGAGAGTAATATTTTACTCTAGGCATTTCATGGTGATATTAAAATATAACAACAGCAATAAACTTAAAAGGGGGTTATGATAGAAAATTAGAAAAGCCCTAATAAATTAGTGCTCACATAACATCACATGTAAGTCAATCACTCATCAAATAGAAGCCAAGTCCTATTAACAACCTCTAAAATAATTTGAGTTGAAAACATCAACTATAACAATCTAAATAAATTGATTCACAAGTGAGACATGAAATAAAAATAAAAATACAAAATCATGTCTATTTGCTATTTTGAACAAGCCCACATGTATGAAATTTAATCAATACAAAATATGTTCTTCAGATAGGAGGGTGGTGTAATAGTCATTGCACTGCATCCTCATTGAATTAACATAATGAAATACCTACAAAATAGAAAAGTGTTAAAATCTGAATTTAAATTAGCAAATATAAAACAGAATTGAAAACAGAAAAATAAAAACAGAAAAGAAATGAGATGGACCTTACCTGGCACGCAGCCCAGCAGCAGCCTGCAGAGAAGCCCAGCACTTCGGCCCAAGCAACAGCCCAACAACCCCAGCCCAACACAGCCCAACCAAAATAACCATACCGTTCACTGCTTTAAAAAACGTGCGAGAGGACGTGGTCTTCTTCTTCCTCGCATGGACGCCACGGGACGCCGTGATCGACTTCGCCGGCCACGTCCCCGTCGCCGATAAGCACTAACCGGATGCCAGCTTCGCCCCAGAACCCTAGCACATGGCCGTGGAATCCGTAGCTAGTCAGAACCTCAAGATTCGGGCAGCGAAAACACCAAACCGTATCTCCACCGTATCCTGGCCGCTCATCGCCGACGCTCGCCGTCGTTCCAGACCACCTCGTGGTCTATAAAGTCACCAGGAGGACCTCCGTGTTGTCCTTGTTCATCTCCGCCATCCCAATTCCTCTCAATGTCTCTGTAGCCCTCACCATTCCCTCGTACTGGCCGCCGGAGTCGGAGAAGAAACCGACGAGGGGAGCCACCCCAGCACTCGTGCGGAGGTCCAGGAGATGCGCCTTGTCGAGTAGAGCTTCCTGGTGGAAGATAGCATCCGGAGGAGCAGTGAGTGATGCTAAATCAGCGATTCCCTTTCGCAGTTCATCTCCGGCAAACAAGAAATTGAGCTCGTCTCCGTCCATAATAGTCGTCGCCGACCACCTCATCAGAACCAGGGTATGAATACGCAACCATAGCACTTTAAATTGCATCAAATGGTCCACCATAGCTCCATTTCCACACTTGGCCGGAGCTGCGCCGTCGCGGACATGATCTCCAGCGATGCTCCGGTGCGTTTCTCGAGAGGCCAACACCACCACAAGGTTTGCCTTGTCGAGAGGGTTCGTTAGAGCCTAGACGCGCATCTGGGGAGGCCGTAAATCGGCGGCGCCGTCCCCAGATGACCACCGGCGTTTAAACGTCGGCGTGGTCAACTCGTCTGGTCAACCTTGACCAATCGCCGCTGGCGTGGCAACCTACGTGGCCCTGGCTCCACGGGTCAGTGACTAGAGTTAGGTTCTGCCTCGGTAACAAAAGTATTATTCATTTAAATTTAATTCCAGAAAATTGTTGCAACTTCAAATAATTGTAGAAAATTCATAAAAGCTCAGAAAAATCAAAATAAGATATCAAAATTCTTCTAAAAGAAAACTCTATCTAATAAAAATATAATATGAAATTTTTATTTTTAATAAAATTCAATTATTTAATACTTATTAATTAAGCATTTTCCTTTAACACTTAATACAATTAAAATTCAATAATTAGGAAAAACTTCTAAAATAAATAAAAACCAGTAAGAAAATAAAGAAAACATTAAAGCTAATTTTCTTTATTTGTTAATTTGTTAAATCTTTATTAGTGGAATTTAAACCCTGATTAATAATTACCTTCATTATTAATTATTTAAAAAATGATAAATGCCAAATTCAATATTATTTTTATTTAGAAATTATTAATAACTTCAAATTCAAAATGAAGTTATTAATCATAGAACTACATGGTAATTAGGAAACCCTAGTTCCATTATAAAACAAAGTGATAACCCCACAATTTCATGTGGGATCCTAAAACTCTAATGCCATTTAGAACCTAGCTCCACTATTTCATTTGAACCCTAATTTACTTCTAAAACCTAAACCCTAGATCCTCACATGTACTCATAGTATTCTATTTTCATACTTAGAATCGTAATAGCAATTAAATGCCTGCCATGCCACATAAAATGTAGAAGACCTATCACTAATATATGGGTATCCCATGTGTTCATCCTCATCAGACCTAACTAATCAAATGGGGTCAACCAAGTGAAAACCCTAGATCCTATTACCAAAACAAACATCCTTAATTATCCATGCTTAGCATCACACCATGGTGATGAACCTTAATAGTAACCATACCTATTATTTTGCACTACATACCCTGTTCCACTAAACCCTGCTAGTATGAGATAATTATTAAACATCCTATTTAGAAAACTACCATACCTATTTTAGTGGATCCAATAATAAACCCTAGATAACCTCAACTCTAATTGAGATACTTCTTATTACTTAAGAAGTATGTTCTTCAAAAGTTATTCTTTTGAAGAAAACAAAGAGTAGCCATCAACCCTGCTTATAAGGACCTATAAACCCTAGCCAGCTATCACTAGCAAGATAAACCAATCTTGATAGCACCCATGTGTAATTAATTGCTTAGGATGCCTAGGCATAACTCCACCTGGTATTGATGAATCCAACCTTGTTAGGATCCATCTAATATCTACTCCAGAGCCAATTGGAACCATAGTTAACCATAGAACCCACCAACCTAATTATCATACTTGTTCTTTATTAAGAACATGTTCTTCAAAATTTATTCTTTTGAAGTATATGATAATTAATCATTAACCATGCCATATAGTGTTAAAACTAACCACTGTTCTTTACTTGTTAACATTATGCCAATTATCATTCTTTGTGTGCTCAATTGATTACTATGCCTTATTATCTACCTGTTTATAATACCAAGTAATCACACCTGAATAAGAACCTTGTATGTGAATCACTCTAAAAGTGCAACACACCCTGAACCAATCATTACAACTCACTAATCCTAAATCATCGAGGTTAGGTCACGCTTAGAACGATTGCATCACATACTTATGTATTATTGCATCCTTGCCAATCTTTTAAACATCGTCCTTACCGGACGATGATGCTATTTCATTTGGAGTTATTGCGTATCGAAGACCTTGTCTGCATAATCTTGCAGCCAAGAAAGGCGAGTTCATCGCTTGCTCATGTCATTTGAGTATCTTTATCAAATTACTTGCAAAGTACTATGATTATCATTATTGCATAAAAACCAAAACCACTATTTTCAAAACTATGAATATGACTATGTGGTTGGCAATGGAACCATGGATTGTGTTGATATGGTGGAGGTTCCATTGCAAGGGTTTATATCCATCTAGGCTTAAACAACAAATGTCGTCCAGTGATTCTTGTGCCGTAATACCCGTGTTAACCATAAGATCCGGAGTGGGACAGAGTAGTCAAAAGTGTTTCCACCTCTCGTTCATCAACGGATGCGCTTTACCGTAGTACACTTGTAATCCAAGGGGCAAGCGGTGAGGCTGGGGAGTCCTAAGTCCCCACGGCATTGTCCGTAGTACACTTGTCGCCCGAAGGAGCAAGCGGTGAGGCTGGGAGTCCTAAGTCCCCACGGTATTGCGGTCTATGATGGGTTGCAGCCGGCGTAGGAATGTATGGTAGAGCCCTGCATTGTCGTGGTCGGGGCCCATCCTTAAATGGTGTAATTGAACCGGCGTGGACCCAGGGTCGGAGTTTGCAACAAAGGGTGGGTGTTCGAGGTAGCGGAGGAACATGATTGACTAGACCTTATACCGGGCCTCACACCAAAGGAAGTGTGGACGGGTCATTCCCGGTTGGCACCAAGGTTAAGATCTCTTATGGGTAAAGTAACACACCTCTGCAGAGTGTAAAGAACCGTGACTGTCACTCCATTCGGGATATGGAGCTAACGCGGCCGGAAAGGAGCTCCATGAAGTTCTAGTAAACCGGTGAAGGCGGACATAGTTCTTCTGAATAAAAGCAACCTTTTGAAGAAATGGTTATGAAAACTTGCATTAGTATTAGACTTTCTGGTCTAATGTAGCTAGTGCATTAAACACCTCTTTCCTATAATGAACTTGTTGAGTACGCTCGTACTCATTCCACTCTTAAATCTCCTGCTTAGATATGGAGGCATCGAAGGAGGATCTACAGTGCAACTTGAAGGCCGAGGAGTCAACAACTACTTCAAGGAACAGGACCCTGTCAGAGGAGTCAGATACCACATCCAACAAGGAGAAAACCTAGTTTAGCCATAGAAGGGAACTAGCTTCCTAAACCTAGCTCCTATTTAGCTAGAATCTATTCATAGCCCCTATAGCTAGTCAAATACTCTACAAATAGAGTTCGTGATAGAATTAGACTACGAGTCGTTCTTTGGAGTTATTTGCTTTACCTCATTGTAAAATAGGAGGCTGTGATGATCTTATGTAGTCAATGTTGTAATTCTATAGACATGCCTTGGACCCGCATATGTTTTGTTGTACCACAGCGATATAATACTAGTGGAACGTGTTTCATTGGTGTTATATCAGACTTGCATACTACACCATGCAGTGGTATGCCGGGTCTCCACAGTTGGTATCAGAGCAAATGCTTTGACCCTAGGATTAAAACCCTTTAAAGGAGACCTATTGGATTGGTAGTGTCTATAGGAAGATGTCCTAGGTAAACCAAATATTCTTATGACTTGAGATGGATATTCACTTGAGAATAATCCTGACACACTTGAGTCAATCTTTCTTACCTATCTTTTCTAAGTGAAGTTAGTTAGCTAATCCCAAACATGTAGGACACCATTAAGTCCTCCAAACAATAGATGGGTAGATCACAGTTGGTATACAATACTTGGTAGTCCAAAGAGAGGATACAACCATAAGGAAGATATCCTATTATGTGTACCAACATATGATATGGTCAAGTAAGAGGTATCCATACCTGTAATAGGAGTAATATCAAGTGATGAATATAATTAAGATATCCTAATAGAAAATGTAGACCAAGTTAAGTAATGAGTAAGTAAATTATCCAAACTTGTAAAACAACTGATAGTAAGTGATAAAAACAAGTGATATGAGGTAGTATAGACCATGACGAGTCAATCATGGGAAATAAGGAAGAGTTTGATAAGAAGTTAGATGCGAAACAATAGAGTAAAATTTGTGTTCCAAAACCATGGGAACTATGTCAAGTACATCAGAACCCTAGTTATGTGGTAAGAACATATGGAAGTATATGAGCTATATTTCCATAGTTATGTGTTTAGAGTAGCAATGTTAGAACCTAGACATATCATGTGAGATAGTCCTCAATAAAATGAAAGTTAAGAAGTACTTACAAAGAAAATTAGGTTAACCTTAACCATCCCAAACCACTTTGTGTCAAGTTTATCTCATTGCAAATGTGCAATTAAGGTAAAGGTTGAGACAAATAGTAGAATCCCATATATTCGTGCTAAGTATCACTATATAAACCTATCTTATGTGGTGTGATATACTACACATCTCAGCCTGATGTTTAGAGATGTCTTACTCAACTAGTATATTCAGGCTTACGATGATGTGTATTATAAGCACAAAGCTGAATTTTCTTGGATTTTATTGGATTTTCATTGTTTGACTAGATCCATACATGAAGTTTGACTTTGATATGCAAATGCATGTTGCAATATCAAGTCCTTACTTAATGCTATAGATCTAGAGGGTAATGGTATTCGTGTGAGGAAGTGACGAATTCTGAAGATTCCGAAGACAAGATGAAGGTCCATCAGAAGAAAGGAGTAAAGTTGTGGGAAGCAACCACAAAACTCTGAAGGAAGTATCAATCGAAACTCATGCTTTACCTCAACAGAGGAGTACTTTAGTACATAAGAAGCATGAAGGTGAGAAATCTGGTGATTATGGTGAATCTCAAGCAGATCCATAGTTAATATAGAAGAGGGAATGCATGGAAAATCACTTAGGATACTATATTCATAGTGTCAGCTAGTGGTTTTCTTGCAAAATAAACCCTGAATGAAGGAAGATGATATATGAAACCCTAGCAGATATAAGAAGACCATAGTTGATATCAGAAGACCACAATTGGTAAAAACCTATAATAGAGTACATTATTAGATAACAAATAGCCACAATTGGTATCAAGTAGTCCACCATTGGATTAATTGTACCAAGAAGTTGTGAACAGATAATTTTGTCAACCAAATAACAATGACCTATAATCATTTAGTCGAAGGATTAACCTTGGATGTCCACAAATTGAGTGGATACACCACAAGGATTCTTCACGAGACCTTAGAAGAATATAAACCATAAGCTATACCTAGACCAATATTCTAACCATCAATTCAATAGTTGGAAAAAAAGGAGTTGAATAACATAAGTAAACTCTAAGGGGTATAGTAAAGATTGAGTTGGATGTACAATGACTCAATACTTCAAGCTAAATAGAAGCCGAAGGTCTGAACTGAGCGGAAGTTCGATCTTATTTTCATAAGATTGTTGACGTTACTTTCAAAAGGATGTCAAAACCGAAGCCGAGGTTCATACCTCGAGGAAGTAAGAAGTGGACTATAACTTGAGAAAGTGAGTAATATTTACTCAGAAGTACGAAAGCTCAAGTAAGTCAAGCATAAAGAAGTTGGGCGAAGAAAATACCATAGACCAAATACAGCTAAAGAAGGCCAAAGACTGAAGTAGATTGACCATACCAAAATCAAAGACTAATAGAATGATTCCTTTCATGGAACCTAAAGAACCCAAAATAGTTATAGGTATCAACTATAAACCATGATTGGATGGACTAAATGAGTCTAATCCATTCTTAGAGGAATAATCCATCATGATCATATCCATGTTAAGTACCTTACTCAGTACCATTATTGCAGTTTTGGTAGTAAGGGAAAAACAAAGACTTGTTTTACCAATTAGGAGTATATTATCAAATTAGTCTTCAGTTAAGACTAGCAGCACCAGAAGAAGTCCCATCATTGAATCTTCAATGAGAAAGGAAACAAGATTATAGAGTTGAAAGAAATCAAATAATTAAAGTTAGAAGCCATGGCTCAGAGACAGGTATTATTAGATTCCAGGAAGAAAATCATAGAATCGGAGTAAGAAACTAATGTTCAGAGACAAACCCAAATGGATTCCAGGAAGCATCTGGACAAGGGATATATTCAGTATATCCAACAAGATCACCACGGAGTTCGAGAAATGTTGTAGTCTGCAACAATCCACACCACGAAACGTGAGAGAGTTCAAACTTCGAGGAAGTTTAGTTTAAGGGGTAGAGACTGTAATATCCCAGGTATTGGGGTTACAAAAATAGAGGAAACAGATGTGTGCATTGCATTCATGCATAGAAAATCTGGGAATTTTCGCGCTTTAAAGTAAAACAGTCACAGTAACTGAAGTTTCACTTGACCTTGGTGGAATAGAAGTAGCTCATCAAGTCAAGCGCTATAAACCTCAATGTGACTTTGGTTAAAACATTGTTTTGGGTAGAGATGATTTGATCTAAGGGGTTAGATCAAATGGAACTAATAATCAACACAACAACACTTTACTCAATGATCAATTGCTTGATCTTATAAAAGATTATAATATGGTAATCCTTGCCACAACATATGAACATCCATTTAATTGGAAATCAAGTAACAATAATTGGAGTAACTATTCCTAACTTATCTTTTCCATGTTTTAAACTAATCCTTGATCCTACCATGAACCTCATGGTATTCATTTTACTTCATCCTTGGAAACAAGACAAGGAGATCCAACCAAGGAATACATATCTTTCTCTATTCCATATTATTATACATCAAACCTAAAGAAGTGAGAGTTCTATGTTACTTATTAGAGGATCAATGACAAACTTTGAGTTAAACCTTGGATATAAATCCATGAATTCAAATCATTATCTTTGAGAGAAACCCTAGGATCTTATTCAAGATATTCCCTAGAGAGAGAATCCATTTATGTTAACCATAGATATTGGTGACCACATCATTCTCGATGGAGTCTAACCTTAGGTTAGTATTGAAATCCTTTCCCCAATGAGAGAGACCATTCATATCAATCCAAGCTTTACTTATTAATGAATAAAGGACAACCTTTGAACTAAAGTATTAGGTTGTACACCATTTCACCTTGGAGTGGTGAGATAACCTAATATCCCATGGAACAATACCATATCCATGAATTTATAAAGTAAGGAGGAGATTAATTCAACCAAGATAGTCAAGTGGAGTTTTAGACTTGATATCTATTGAGATATGGTGAATACACCATAAACCCTAGAATAAACCATTCCTCTATAAAGAGAGCCCAAGCTAAGGTGTTACCCTCAAGAATGTTAAAGCCAACACTTGAATATGAGGGAGAGAACTATCCATATACCCAGATGATAATATCAACATTATTTAAGTGGAACCCTAACATAATATCTCAGACATTCTCCTGGGATATAAACTTTAGAGGCAACCATAGTAGGCTAGCCTAGAAAGTGAAATATAAGTACTATACCCTAGCTGATCAAGACAGTGCTTGATCAAGGAGGTGAGAACCTCATTTAATGAGAGATACCTTAGGAAGCCAGACCTTGATCATTATAAATTGAGTAATGATCATAAACCCTAAGAACTTGAGGTAAAGATATTAAGCACAAGTTGATCATGCTTAATCCATGATCATGCTCTTGAGATATGTGAGGATAAGTTAAACCCTACTATAATAAGTAGATCTCATCCCCACATGAAATTATAGGAAGATCACTAGTAATCAAACCCTAAACTTATATTCCAACCTTAACTTGTGAATCACATGGTGATCATCAGTAGAACCCTGTCACATCTATATTCCAATTATTCCTCAATTAAAGGACCTAAGAAAACCTTAGAGTAACACTCCATACTTTATATGGAGAAGAAACCATTAATCCATATAACCAAAGTTAACTATAAAAAGAACCATAACCACCTTGGTTACTTTAATGATAAATTGAGGATAGTAATAGAAGTTAATTGGGATTAGATAAAACTAATTCTCAAGTCCTTAATAATTCAAGGAGAACAGAAACAATTAAGTATGTAACCATCTTATTTTGGTTAAAGGAGATTAAACCCTAGCAAACACAATAAGGTGTTATCTCAACTCTACAACCCAGAATTATATCTCAAACCTAGTTGTGAATAACTTGGGTGATTACAATTATAAAACCAGACCATAATTGAGATTCAAACCAAGTACCATTAGGTGAATATAATTAGAACCCTAGAATTGCCCATTAGCTAAAGTCTATGCTTCACTAATTAAATCTTAGAAACATCTAATGCTTAAAATCACAATTGAAACCCATGTGTGGTAATCAACCACCTATTCTTATAACCAAGATCAAACCATGAAGAGAGTAATATTTTACTCTAGGCATTTCATGGTGATATTAAAATATAACAACAGCAATAAACTTAAAAGGGGGTTATGATAGAAAATTAGAAAAGCCCTAATAAATTAGTGCTCACATAACATCACATGTAAGTCAATCACTCATCAAATAGAAGCCAAGTCCTATTAACAACCTCTAAAATGATTTGAGTTGAAAACATCAACTATAACAATCTAAATAAATTGATTCACAAGTGAGACATGAAATAAAAATAAAAATACAAAATCATGTCTATTTGCTATTTTGAACAAGCCCACATGTATGAAATTTAATCAATACAAAATATGTTCTTCAGATAGGAGGGTGGTGTAATAGTCATTGCACTGCATCCTCATTGAATTAACATAATGAAATACCTACAAAATAGAAAAGTGTTAAAATCTGAATTTAAATTAGCAAATATAAAACAGAATTGAAAACAGAAAAATAAAAACAGAAAAGAAATGAGATGGACCTTACCTGGCACGCAGCCCAGCAGCAGCCTGCAGAGAAGCCCAGCACTTCGGCCCAAGCAACAGCCCAACAACCCCAGCCCAACACAGCCCAACCAAAATAACCATACCGTTCACTGCTTTAAAAAACGTGCGAGAGGACGTGGTCTTCGTCTTCCTCGCATGGACGCCACGGGACGCCGTGATCGACTTCGCCGGCCACGTCCCCGTCGCCGATAAGCACTAACCGGATGCCAGCTTCGCCCCAGAACCCTAGCGCATGGCCGTGGAATCCGTAGCTAGTCAGAACCTCAAGATTCGGGCAGCTAAAACACCAAACCGTATCTCCACCGTATCCTGGCCGCTCATCGCCGACGCTCGCCGTCGTTCCAGACCACCTCGTGGTCTATAAAGTCACCAGGAGGACCTCCGTGTTGTCCTTGTTCATCTCCGCCATCCCAATTCCTCTCAATGTCTCTGTAGCCCTCACCATTCCCTCGTACTGGCCGCTGGAGTCGGAGAAGAAACCGACGAGGGGAGCCACCCCAGCACTCGTGCGGAGGTCCAGGAGATGCGCCTTGTCGAGTAGAGCTTCCTGGTGGAAGATAGCATCCGGAGGAGCAGTGAGTGATGCCAAATCGGCGATTCCCTTTCGCAGTTCATCTCCGGCAAACAAGAAATTGAGCTCGTCTCCGTCCATAATAGTTGTCGCCGACCACCTCATCAGAACCAGGGTATGAATGCGCAACCATAGCACTTTAAATTGCATCAAATGGTCCACCATAGCTCCATTTCCACACTTGGCCGGAGCTGCGCCGCCGCGGACATGATCTCCGGCGATGCTCCGGTGCGTTTCTCGAGAGGCCAACACCACCACAAGGTTTGCCTTGTCGAGAGGGTTCGTTAGAGCCTAGACGCGCATCTGGGGAGGCCGTAAATCGGCGGCGCCGTCCCCAGATGACCACCGGCGTTTAAACGTCGGCGTGGTCAACTCGTCTGGTCAACCTTGACCAATCGCCGCTGGCGTGGCAGCCTACGTGGCCCTGGCCCCACGGGTCAGTGACTAGAGTTAGGTTCTGCCTCGGTAACAAAAGTATTATTCATTTAAATTTAATTCTAGAAAATTGTTGCAACTTCAAATAATTGTAGAAAATTCATAAAAGCTCAGAAAAATCAAAATAAGATATCAAAATTCTTCTAAAAGAAAACTCTATCCAATAAAAATATAATATGAAATTTTTATTTTTAATAAAAATTCAATTATTTAACACTTATTAATTAAGCATTTTCCTTTAACTCTTAACACAATTAAAATTCAATAATTAGGAAAACCTTCTAAAATAAATAAAAACCAGTAAGAAAATAAAGAAAACATTAAAGCTAATTTTCTTTATTTGTTAATTTGTTAAATCTTTATTAGTGGAATTTAAACCCTAATTAATAATTACCTTCATTATTACTTATTTAAAAAATGATAAATGCCAAATTCAATATTATTTTATTTAGAAATTATTAAAAACTTCAAATTCGAAATGAAGTTATTAATCATAGAACTACATGGTAATTAGGAAACCCTAGTTCCATTATAAAACAAAGTGATAACCCCATAATTTCATGTGGGATCCTAAAACCCTAATGCCATTTAGAACCTAGCTCCACTATTTCATTTGAACCCTAATTTACTTCTAAAACCTAAACCCTAGATCCTCACATGTACTCATAGTATTATATTTTCATACTTAGAATCGTAATAGCAATTAAATGCCTGCCATGCCACATAAAATGTAGAAGACCTATCACTAATATATGGGTATCCCATGTGTTCATCCTCATCAGACCTAACTAAACAAATGGGGTCAACCAAGTGAAAACCCTAGATCCTATTACCAAAACAAACATCCTTAATTATCCATGCTTAGCATCACACCATGGTGATGAACCTTAATAGTAACCATACCTATTATTTTGCACTACATACCCTGTTCCACTAAACCCTGCTAGTATGAGATAATTATTAAACATCCTATTTAGGAAACTACCATACCTATTTTAGTGGATCCAATAATAAACCCTAGATAACCTCAACTCTAATTGAGATACTTCTTATTACTTAAGAAGTATGTTCTTCAAAAGTTATTCTTTTGAAGAAAACAAAGAGTAGCCATCAACCCTGCTTATAAGGACCTATAAACCCTAGCCAGCTATCACTAGCAAGAAAAACCAATCTTGATAGCACCCATGCGTAATTAATTGCTTAGGATGCCTAGGCATAACTCCACCTGGTATTGATGAATCCAACCTTGTTAGGATCCATCTAATATCTACTCCAGAGCCAATTGGAACCATAGTTAACCATAGAACCCACCAACCTAATTATCATACTTGTTCTTTATTAAGAACATGTTCTTCAAAAGTTATTCTTTTGAAGTATATGATAATTAATCATTAACCATGCCATATAGTGTTAAAACTAACCACTGTTCTTTACTTGTTAACATTATGCCAATTATCATTCTTTGTGTGCTCAATTGATTACTATGCCTTATTATCTACCTGTTTATAATACCAAGTAATCACACTGAATAAGAACCTTGTATGTGAATCACTCTAAAAGTGCAACACACCCTGAACCAATCATTACAACTCACTGATCCTAAATCATCGGGGTTAGGTCACGCTTAGAATGATTGCATCACATACTTATGCATTATTGCATCCTTGCCAATCTTTTAAACATCGTCCTTATCGGACGATGATGCTATTTCAGAATTTGGAGTTATTGCGTATCGGAGCATAATCTTGCAGCCAAGAAAGGCAAGTTCATCGCTTGCTCATGTCATTTGAGTATCTTTATCAAATTACTTGCAAAGTACTATGATTATCATTATTGCATAAAAACCAAAACCACTATTTTCAGAACTATGAATATGACTATGTGGTTGGCAATGGAACCATGGATTGTGTTGATATGGTGGAGGTTCCATTGCAAGGGTTTATATCCATCTAGGATTAAACAACAAATGCCGTCCAGTGATTCTTGTGCCGTAATACCCGTGTTAACCATAAGATCCGGAGTGGGACGGAGTAGTCAAAAGTGTTTCCACCTCTCGTTCATCAACGGATGCGCTTTACCGTAGTACACTTGTAATCCAAGGGGGCAAGCGGTGAGGCTGGGGAGTCCTAAGTCCCCACGGCATTGTCTGTAGTACACTTGTCGCCCGAAGGAGCAAGCGGTGAGGTTGGGGAGTCCTAAGTCCCCACGGTATTGCGGTCTATGATGGGTTGCCTGGCGTAGGAATGTATGGTAGAGCCCTGCATTGTTGTCGTGGTCGGGGCCCATCCTTAAATGGTGTAAGTGAACCGGCGTGGACCCAGGGTCGGAGTTTGCAACAAAGGGTGGGTGTTCGAGGTAGCGGAGGAACATGATTGGCTAGACCTTATACCGGGCCTCACACGAAAGGAAGTGTGGACGGGTCATTCCCGGTTGGCACCAAGGTTAAGATCTCCTATGGGTAAAGCAACACACCTCTGCAGAGTGTAAAGAACCGTGACCTGTCACTCCCTATTCCGGGATATGGGCTGCGAACGGCCGGAAAGGAGCTCCATGAAGTTCTAGTAAACCGGTGAAGGCTGGACATAGTTCTTCTGAATAAAAGCAACCTTTTGAAGAAATGGTTATGAAAACTTGCATTAGTATTAGACTTTCTGGTCTAATGCTGTAGCTAGTGCATTAAACACTTCTTTCCTACAATGAACTTGTTGAGTACGCTCGTACTCATTTCACTCTTAAATCTCCTGCTTAGATATGGAGGCATCGAAGGAGGATCTACAGTGCAACTTGAAGGCCGAGGAGTCAACAACTACTTCAAGGAACAGGACACTGTCAGAGGAGTCAGATACCACATCCAATAAGGAGAAAACCTAGTTTAGCCATAGAAGGGAACTAGCTACCTAAACCTAGCTCCTATTTAGCTAGAGTCTATTCATAGCCCCTATAGCTAGTCAAATACTCTACAAATAGAGTCCGTGATAGAATTAGACTACGAGTCGTTCTTCTGGAGTTATTTGCAGTTTTACCTCACTGTAAAATAGGAGGCTGTGATGATCTTATGTAACAGAGTCAATGTTGTAATTCTATAGACATGCCTTGGACCCGCATATGTTTCTGTTGTACCACTCTGAACGATATAATACTAGTGGAACTGTGTTTCATTGGTGTTATATCAGACTTGCATACTACACCATGCAGTGGTATGCCGGGTCTCCATAGTGACGGTGTAGAAGCCCAGTCGCCGCACCCTAGTCCTGTCGTTCCCGCTGAACCTGAAGCGTGTCATTGATGGTGCCACAATGACCACGGATCCGTAGAAGGGAAGTGATGAGGGCCACACTGACCACCAGCGGGCCCAAGTGGGGAGGACGCGGACACTCACTATGTCCGCGTTGTGTCCATGCAGACAGGCCAGTCACTTTACGTCCGACGCTAGTCTATGATTTTACGCATTTTCTATCTGTGAAAACCGAAACGGTCAAATTTGATCCGTTTACGTTCTGACCATGGAGATTTCCTGGGGATGAGGATCCAGATGGGCGTTGTGTCCTAGATGAGACAACTCCTCCCAAATCCTACCTACCTCCATACCGCTGGCCGGTGTGTAGCTAGTGGCGTGACGCACGGGCACGCATAACAGACACCAATGTGTGTGATCGTATCAGGATGGCATCCGGAAGTGCGTGATGAATGTGCTGAAAATCGCTGTTTATTATGGCCTGAGGTTCGTGTATCACACGCATGCAGCTGCAGACGGTGCTCGCTAATCTGTTCAGTCTTCTGATCTGGCTCCAAGTCGAGCAGCACGGGGCCTCGACAAGTCCCAACGGCTACTGGCGTACCAGTAACATAACTTGCATGTACTAGGATGACAACCGGTCATTTTGTGAGGTATTTTGTATAAACTAAAACTGATAATTTCAGTTGGAATTCAGTGGTAATTTATGGAGCATCTCAAGAATCATGAAATGAAGCTTGCTTGCAGAGAGTTTGCACGAGAATTATATTTCCTACAATCTTTGGTGGGGTTTTGATCTTATAGAAAATAGGCGTGAGACTGGTGAAATACTGGGAGATCGAGCATTATATATTCAAGATTCTAATAATTGAAATAATAACTTGTCAGAATCGGTATTCTCAATTGCATCGGAACCTGTTTGGTAGGAATAGAATCTCGAACCATGGGAACGTAACTTCGGGATGCCACTTCCCAGCCCACTGCGGCGTCTGCGATCTGGATGGGCACACCACGGGCATGTGCCCCAAGACCGCCAAGAAGGCCTCTTTGCAGTGGTATGGTTACACGGTAGATGGGGTTGGCTTCCACTGCCTGGAGATGGAGGAGGAGGTGCTGCCGGTGGGATCTGGCGGCGGCTCAGACCACGCGGCGCTGGTCATCTCAGTGGAAAATACAATGACTTGCGATCTGCTGACCCAAGACCTGAAGGCGCTTGTTGAGGACAACTGGGACTGGCGGGTGAGACGCATCAGTGACACGGATTTCGCAGTTGTCTTCCCAACCAAAGCTAGTCTCAACCTCTGCAAGAACCTGTGCAAGAACGCCGGGGGAATCGCCCTCCCAGTCAGCAAGATCTTGGTGTTGTTCGCGGATGCCACAGCGACCCCTCAGGCCTCGCTGGCTCTCTCCAAGATCTGGGTCCACCTCTCCGGAGTCCCTGAGGCTCTGCGTACCGTTGACCTTCTGCTGGAGGGCACCAAGATGCTGGGACGACCCTGCGTGGTGGACGAGGAATCTCTGGCGGTCCTGGACGGCCCGGTTAGGATGCTGTTCCACTCGCACGCCCCGGATAAGCTCCCTAGCTCGATCCTGGTGTTCGTCAACATGCAAGGATTCCGGCTGAGGGTGTTTGTGGAGTGTACCAAGGCCAGTGCCAGCGACATTCCTAAACCTCCACCTCCAGGCCCGAGCAATGGGGAAGACGACAAGGAAGACAAAGATACTGAGGACCAGAGCCGCTCCGCCCCCACTGGAAGAGGAGCAACATGAAGAGCAAGGACAAGGGCCCAATGTGTGATGTCACAAGCAACAAGGCTAGCGGTGCTGAGGCAACCAAGGATGGTGAAGCCGACAAGAACCCGCCCCCGAAGGAACAACCACAGAAGCCCCTTCTCTTTCAGTCGCAGGCGTTTGCTTCGAAGCCTCCTGGCTCCAAGTCATCTGTGGGCAGCAGCAGTGTGCCTATCCCCTCTCTCAAAGATCACTCCGCCACGAAGCCTGCATCTGCCCCGCCCTAGTCCAAACTGAAGCCGATTCCGTTCAACCAGTACGGCTCCAACCTGACAGAAACGGAGCTGTTCCCCACGGCAAAAGCGTGCCTCTCCCCAGTTCTACAAGCCGATGAGCCTCCTTCGGAGAATCTGGCGCAAGCTTCTAGCGAGTCAAAGTAGTAGGAGCCCATTTCTCCTGACATCCTCAAGCGTCAGAAGCTGTCGGAGGAGGACAGGAAGGAGGTGGGGTGGGAGAGCCCGAATGACTGGGAGAATGACCAGGAGACCCTACCGGAAAATATTGCCAAGCTCAAGCGCAAGCAGGATGGAGAGGTGGACAACCCACCGTCATGCAAGAAGAAGCCCGGCGTCAAGCCCAAGCGTGCAGTAGTGACTTCCTCGCCAGTCACTGCGACACGCTGCAGCACCAGGGGCAAAGGCGCGAACCCGGAGCATGTGCTGCTTACGGCTTCCAAGCGGGCGGATGAGAAAGACCAAGGTACGCCTCCTGCGCCATCCCCAATTGACCCTTTCTTGGTTCTTCCCTCGATTTCGGATTCACATCTTTGGGGAGTTGCGAGGGATGTAGGTTTGGGGTTTGATTCCTCTGCTAGTTTGCTTTCCCCCCTTTTATCCCTGGTCCGTGCGAAGGAGCTGGCACAAGCTCGGCTCACCGAAGCTACCGTGAAGGCCAAACTTAAGGAGGAAGAAGCGTAGAAACGGAAGCTCTCTGATAGCAAGGCCAATCCAGCAAGTGTTTGATGACGCGTAAAGCACACGCCCGTTGGGAACCCCAAGAGGAAGGTGTGATGCGTACAGCAGCAAGTTTTCCCTCAGTAAGAAACCAAGGTTATCGAACCAGTAGGAGTCAAGGAGCACGTGAAGGTTGTTGGTGACGGAGTGTAGTGCGGCGCAACACCAAGGATTCCGGCGCCAACGTGGAATCTGCACAACACAATCCAAATACTTTGCCCCAACTTAACAGTGAGGTTGTCAATCTCACCGGCTTACTGTAACAAAGGATTAAATGTATAGTGTGGAAAATGATGTTTGTTTGCGAAGAACAGTAAAGAACAAGTATTGCAGTAGATTGTATTCAGATGTAAAGAATGGACCGGGGTCCACGTTCACTAGTGGTGTCTCTCCAATAAGAAATAGCATGTTGGGTGAACAAATTACAGTTGGGCAATTGACAAATAAAGAGGGCATAACAATGCACATACATATCATGATGAGTAGTGTGAAATTCAATTGGGCATTACGACAAAGTACATAGACCGCTATCCAGCATGCATCTATGCCTAAAAAGTCCACCTTCGGGTTAGCATCCGCACCCCTTCCAGTATTAAGTTGCAAACAGACAATTGCATTAAGTATGGTGCGTAATGTAATCAACACAAATATCCTTAGACAAAGCATTGATGTTTTATCCCTAGTGGCAACAACACATCCACAACCTTAGAACTTTCTGTCACTGTCCCAGATTAAATGGAGGCATGAACCCACTATCGAGCATAAATACTCCCTCTTGGAGTCACAAGTATCAACTTGGCCAGAGCCTCTACTAGCAACGGAGAGCATGCAAGATCATAAACAACACATATATGATAGATTGATAATCAACATAACATAGTATTCCATATTCATCGGATCCCAACAAACACAACATGTAGCATTACAAATAGATGATCTTGATCATGATAGGCAGCTCACAAGATCGGACAATGATGGCACCTGAGGAGAAGACAACCATCTAGCTACTGCTATGGACCCATAGTCTAGGGGTGAACTACTCACACATCAATCCGGAGGCGATCATGGCGATGAAGAGTCCTCCGGGAGATGATTCCCCTCTCCGGCGGGTGCCGGAGGTGATCTCCGAATCCCCGAGATGGGATTGGCGGCGGCGGCGTCTCTGGAAGGTTTTCCGTATCGTGGCTCTCGGTATTGGGGTTTTCGCGACGAAGGCTTTAAGTAGGCGGAAGGGCGGAGTTGGAGGCGGCGCGAGGGCCCCACACCATAAGGCGGCGCGGGGCCCACCCTGGCCGCGCGGCCCTGTGGTGTTGGCGCCTCGTTGCCCCACTTTGTAATCCCTTCGGTCTTCTGGAAGCTTCGTGAAAAAATAAGACCCTGGGCGTTGATTTCGTCCAATTCCGAGAATATTTCCTTTGTAGGATTTCTGAAACCAAAAACAGCAGAAAACAACAACGGCTCTTCGGCATCTTGTCAATAGGTTAGTGCCGGAAAATGCATAAATATGACATAAAGTGTGTATAAAACATGTGAGTATCATCATAAAAGTAGCATGGAACATAAGAAATTATAGATACGTTTGAGACGTATCAAGCATCCCCAAGCTTAGTTCCTACTCGCCCTCGAGTAGCTAAACGATAACAAAGATAATTTCTGAAGTGACATGCTATCATAATCTTGATCAATACTATTGTAAAGCATATGTAATGAATGAAGTGGTTCGAAGCAATGGTAAAGACAATGAATAAACAACTGAATCATATAGCAAAGACTTTTCATGAATAATACTTTCAAGACAAGCATCAATAAGACTTGCATAGGAGTTAACTCATAAAGCAATAGATTCATAGTAGAAAGTTTTGAAGCAACACAAAGGAAGATATAAGTTTCAGCAGTTGCTTTCAACTTCAACATGTTTATCTCATGGATAATTGTCAACACAAAGTAATATGATGAATGCAAATAAGCAAGTATGTAGGAATCAATGCACAGTTAACACAAGTGTTTGCTTCTAAGATAGAAAGAAGTAGGTAAACTGACTCAACATAAAGGTAAAATAATGGCCCTTCGCAGAGGGAAGCATGGATTACTTTATTTGTGCTAGAGCTTTTATTTTGAAAACATAGAAACAATTTTGTCAACGGTAGTAATAAAGCATATGTGTTATGTATAAGACATCCTATAAGTTGCAAGCCTCATGCATAGATTACCAATAGTGCCCGCACCTTGTCCTAATTAGCTTGGATTTACATGGATTATCATTGCATAACATATGTTTTAACCAAGTGTCACAAAGGGGTACCTCTATGTACAAAGGTCTAAGGAGAAAGCTCGCATTGGATTTCTCGCTTTTGATTATTCTCAACTTAGACATCCATACCGGGACAACATAGACAACAGATAATGCATAAGCATTCAACAACAGATAATATTCTCATAAGAGATTGAGGATTGTTGTCCAAAACTGAAACTTCCACCATGGATCATGGCTTTAGTTAGCGGCCCGATGTTCTTCTCTAACAATATGCATACTCAAACCATTTGATCATGATAAATCACCCTTACTTCAGACAGACATGCATAGCAACTCACATGATATTCAACAAAGGTATAATAGTTGATGGCGTCCCCAGGAACATGGTTACCGCTCAACAAGCAACTTATTAAGAAATAAGATACATAAGTACATATTCAATACCACAATAGTTTTTAAGCTATTTTTCCCATGAGCTATATATTGCAAAGACAAAGGAATGAAATTTTAAAGGTAGCACTCAAGCAATTTACTTTGGAATGGCAGAGAAATACCATGTAGTAGGTAGGTATGGTGGACACAAATGGCATAGTTTCTGGCTCGAGGATTTTGGATGCATGAGAAGTAATCCCTCTCAATACAAGGCTTAGGCTAGCAAGGTTGTTTGAAGCAAACACAAGTATGAACCAGTACAACAAAACTTACATAAGAACATATTGCAAGCATTATAAGACTCTACATTGTCTTCCTTGTTGTTCAAACACCTCACCAAAAAATATCTAGACTCTAGAGAGACCAATCATGCAAACCAAATTTTAACCAGCTCTATGGTAGTTCTTCATTAATAGGTGCAAAGTACATGATGCAAGAGCTTAAACATGATCTATATGAGCACAACAATTGCCAAGTATCAAATTATTCAAGACATTATACCAATTACCACATGTAGCATTTTGTTTCCAACCATATAACAATTAACGAAGGTTTCAACCTTCGCCATGAACATTAAGAATAAAGCTAAGAACACATGTGTTCATATGCAACAGCGGAGCGTGTCTCTCTCCACACAAAGAATGCTAGGATCCGATTTTATTCAAACAAAAACAAAAATAAAAACATACAGACGCTCCAAGTAAAGCACATAAGATGTGACGGAATAAAAATATAGTTTCACTAGAGGTGACCGATAAGTTGTCGATGAAGAAGGGGATGCCTTGGGAATCCCCAAGCTTAGATGCTTGAGTCTTCTTGAAATATGCAGGGATGAACCACGGGGCATCCCCAAGCTTAGAGTTTTCACTCTTCTTGATCCTATTGTATCATCCTCCTCTCTTGATCCTTGAAAACTTCCTCCACACCAAACTCAAAACAAACTCATTAGAGGGTTAGTGCATAATCAAAAATTCACATATTCAGAGGTGACATAATCATTCTTAACACTTCTGGACATTGCACAAAGCTACTGAAAGTTAATGGAACAAAGAAATCCATCCAACATAGCAAAACGCAATGCGAAATAAAAGGCAGAATCTGTCAACAGAACAGTCCGTAAAGACGAATTTGTCTGGGCACTTAACTTGCTCAGATGAAAATTCTCATATTGAATGAAAGTTGCGTACATATCTGAGGATCACGCACGTAAATTGCCAGATTTTTCTGAGTTACCTACAGAGAATACTACTCAAATTCGTGACAGCAAGAAATCTGTTTCTGCGCAGTAATCCAAATCTAGTATTATCTTTACTATCAAAGACTTTACTTGGCACCACAATGCAATAAAATAAAGATAAGGAGAGGTTGCTACAGTAGTAACAACTTCCAAGACTCAAATATAAAACAAAAGTGTTGTAGTAAAATAATGGGTTGTCTCCCATAAGCGCTTTTCTTTCAGCTAGGCGCAGAAAGTGTGAATCAAGTATTATCAAGAGATGAAGCATTAACATTCTTACCAGGGGCTTTGCGCATACCCTTCTTACTCTTATTCTTACTCTTTGGTTTAGGGAATATATGACCGCATCCGGGTGTAGAGGCAAAATTTAGAGTGCCTTTCCCCACATCTATGATTGCTCCCACGAGTTTCAGCAGGGACGTTCCAAGTGTGATTTGTCCTGTCCCTACACATTCAACAACGAGATAATCAGTGGATACCGTTCTTCCAAGAAAGGTTGTGAATACGCCTTCAGCTATTCCCTTAGGAATTATAACAGAGTTATCAGTAAGAGTTATTCCTTCTCCTCCTTCAGTAAGTTCCCAAAGTGTCAAAGATTCATAGATACTTTTAGGCATAAGGCAGAACTCAGACATAATATTACAAGGGGCATGAAAAGTTTCACCACAAATAGCAACTTTAACAGTAGGCACCTACATTGAAGGTTCAAAACTTACTGGTTGTACTCTTCTTTTAAACAAGATATATTTGTCTTGAGGGTGTTTAATCTATTATGAATGCTAGCAAGAGATGAATCAAAATTATTAGCGGAGCTAGATGATGTAACCACTTTTCTTATGGCATTAAAAGCTTGATCCCCATCATAGTGAAGGAAATCTCCTCCCACTACATCTAAGGCATATCTATAGCGAAGAATAAGCCCAAAATAAAAGTTACTAAGAAGCAAACTTAGAGTCATTTTAGGTTCAGTTTTACTATAAGAATCAATAATTCTAGACCAAGCTTCTTTAAAACTCTCTTCACCACCTTGTTTAAAAGTAAAGATCGATTCCTCAGGTGATAGAGTAACAACTACAGGACTAGTCATGATAATAAAATAAAGTAAATGCAGGTAACTAATTTTTTGTGTTTTTAATATGGAGAACGCAAACAAGACAGTAATAAAGTAAAGCGAGTAACTAATTTTTTTGTATTTTGATATAAGAAAGCAAACAAAGCAGTAAATAAAATAAAGTAAAGCAAGACAAAAACAAAGTAAAGAGATTGGAAGTGGGGGCTCCTTGCGTGTCTTGATCTCCCAACGCAACTGTCTTGATGACGCGTAAAGCACACGCCCGTTGGGAACCCCAAGAGGAAGGTGTGATGCGTACAGCAGCAAGTTTTCCCTCAGTAAGAAACCAAGTTTATCGAACCAGTACGAGTCAAGGAGCACGTGAAGGTTGTTGGTGACGGAGTGTAGTGTGGCGCACCGGGATTCGGCGCCAACGTGGAATCTGCACAACACAATCCAAATACTTTGCCCCAACTTAACAGTGAGGTTGTCAATCTCACCGGCTTGTTGTAACAAAGGATTAAATGTATAGTGTGGAAAATGATGTTTGTTTGCGAAGAACAGTAAAGAACAAGTATTGCAGTAGATTGTATTGGATGTAAAGAATGGACCGGGGTCCACAGTTCACTAGTGGTGTCTCCAATAAGAAATAGCATGTTGGGTGAACAAATTACAGTTGGGCAATTGACAAATAAAGAGGGCATAACAATGCACATACATATCATGATGAGTAGTGTGAAATTCAATTGGGCATTACGACAAAGTACATAGACCGCTATCCAGCATGCATCTATGCCTAAAAAGTCCACCTTCGGGTTAGCATCCGCACCCCTTCCAGTATTAAGTTGCAAACAACAGACAATTGCATTAAGTATGGTGCGTAATGTAATCAACACAAATATCCTTAGACAAAGCATTGATGTTTTATCCCTAGTGGCAACAGCACATCCTTAGAACTTTATGTCACTGTCCCAGATTAAATGGAGGCATGAACCCACTATCGAGCATAAATACTCCCTCTTGGAGTCACAAGTATCAACTTGGACAGAGCCTCTACTAGCAAAGGAGAGCATGCAAGATCATAAACAACACATATATGATAGATTGATAATCAACATAACATAGTATTCCATATTCATCGGATCCCAACAAACACAACATGTAGCATTACAAATAGATGATCTTGATCATGATAGGCAGCTCACAAGATCGAACAATGATGGCATATGAGGAGAAGACAACCATCTAGCTACTGCTATGGACCCATAGTCCAGGGGTGAACTACTCACACATCAATCCGGAGGCGATCATGGCGATGAAGAGTCCTCCGGGAGATGATTCCTCTCCGGCAGGATCTCTCTGAATCCCCGAGATGGGATTGGCGGCGGCGTCTCTGGAAGGTTTTTCGTATCGTGGCTCTCGGTACTCGGGTTTTCGCGACGAAGGCTTTAAGTAGGCGGAAGGGCAGGTTGGAGGCGGCGCGAGGGCCCCACACCATAGGGCGGCGCAGGGCCCACCCTGGCCGCGCGGCCCTGTGGTGTCGGCGCCTCGTCGCCCCACTTCGTAATCCCTTCGGTCTTCGGAAGCTTCGTGGAAAAATAAGACCTGGGCGTTGATTTCGTCCAATTCCGAGAATATTTCCTTTGTAGGATTTCTGAAACCAAAAACAGCAACAGGCTCTTCGGCATCTTGTCAATAGGTTAGTGCCGGAAAATGCATAAATATGACATAAAGTGTGTATAAAACATGTGAGTATCATCATAAAAGTAGCATGGAACATAAGAAATTATAGATACGTTTGAGACGTGTCAGTGTTGCACAGGATAATGGCAAGGATGATATAACAAACAAGGAAGGGGTTGATCCGGAGTGGATCACCCTAGCAGACATTGCAAGCTCTTCAAGATGTCCTAGGAGGAAGAAAGGGGAGGCTTACACTGGACCACGCCCTAACCTGAGGGATACACGAGCCCGCCAAGCACGGGCTTCAACTGGGGTGTCCAGATGAAGGCCTTGGGATGGAATTTCCGGGGTTTTGGCCGGAGCGGTCGAAAAAACCAACTCAAAGAGTATATTAAGAAAGAAAGAGTAGACATCATCTTCCTACAGGAAACTATGCGCCGGGACTTTACAGATCAGGAGCTGCGGAATCTGGTTGAGGGGGAACAATTTGTGTGGCATTGGACTCCTACTAACGGTCGCTCTGGGGGCATGCTGATGGGGATTAGAGACAGTCTTTTTGAGGTGGGTGCTCTGTCCCAGGGTGAATTCTTCCTTAGTGCCAAGTTATATCATAGACCCACCAAGTTCAAGTGTGAATTTATCGGGGTTTATGGGCCGGTGGACCACTCTCACTAAACCTCTTTCCTCCAGGAGTTGGACGGAAGGGTGGATAATAGTCAGTTCCCTATCATGTTGATGGGTGACTTCAACCTGATCCGGGGAGCTCAAGACAAGAACAACAACAACATCAACTGGGCGTTGGTGAATCTGTTCAATGATGCTATTGTCAGATGGGCGTTGTTGGAAGTGGTAAGAACAGGGGCTGCTTACACTTGGACTAATAAGCAAATGAACCCGGTGAGGATTGTCTCGGACCATACTCCGTTGATCCTGGACTCAGGAGAGAACGCCCCCCGCAGGATAGCCAGGTTTTTTGAGAACAGCTGGCTCGCGGTCCCTGGGTTTGCGAAACAGTTGAAGTCCTGGTGGGCGGGGTTGCTCACTTCTAACTCGAGTCCTAGAGACCCCATTGATTTGTGGCATGGACAGGCCAGTGGGCTCAGACAGGTGTTGAAGGGCTGGAGTGCCAACCTGGGGAAGGAGCGCAGATTAATCAAGGCGGATGTTTTGTCCCAAATCCAAGGGTTGGATAAAGTTGCGGACGAGCAGGGTCTGGATGAAGAGGGATGGGCCTTGAGATACCACCTGGAGGATCAGTTGATTCAGATCTTCAGCGATGAAGAGGAGTACTGGAGATAGCGTGGGAGACTGAGGTGGACCCTCCAAGGGGATGGAAATACCAAGTACTTTCATGCTGTGGCCAACGACAGAAGGCGTCGTTGCCACATCTCAAGCCTTAAGACCGAGGAAGGGGAAATTACAGACCAACAGGCGATCACGCAACATGTATACGACTTTTATCGAGCTCTTATGGGGGCTGAGAAACCAAAGCTTCTCAGTCTACAACACGGCTTCTGGTCAACAGTGGCCAGGGTCACGGATCAGGAGAACGAGGCTCTGCTCCGTTCCTTCTCCATGGAGGAACTTGAGGAAGTGCTCAAAGATACCAAGACTGACACAGCCCCAGGACCAGATGGTTTCACTGTGAGCTTCTTCAAGCGTTTCTGGCCAGGACTTAGAGGTTTGGTCCTCCAGATCGTGAACGGGTTTGCCCTCGGAACGGTGGATGTCGCCAGGTTGAACTATGGAATCTTGTCACTTATTCCAAAGGTGGTGGGTGCAGATTCAATTAAGTAGTACCGGCCGATTTCTTTGATCAATGTGATTTTCAAGATAGTGGCAAAGGCGTATGCCTCCAGACTCTCCCCTGTGGCGCACAGGATAGTCTCCCAAACCCAGACGGCCTTCATCAAGGGTAGATTCATCCATGATGGGGCCCTGGCATTGCATGAGATTTTGCATGAGCTTACAAGTAAGAACCTGCCGGCGATCGTGCTTAAGCTTGACTTCGAAAAAGCTTATGACATAGTAAACTGGGACTTTCTAAAGGAAGTGCTCCTCAGGAAAGGCTTTGACGGGGCTTACATGCACAGAATTATGCAGCTGGTCACTAGTGGCCAGACTGCCATATTGATTAATGGAGAGATTGGGCCATACTTTCGCAACAAACGTGGGGTAAGGCAAGGCGATCCGATTTCCCCGCTGCCTTAGATGGGATGCTTACCAGGGCCAGGGACACTGGCCACATTGCAGGGGTTGTCCCTCACCTGATCGAGGGGGGAGTGTCCCACCTCCAGTACGTGGATGATACCGTTATTCTCATCCAGAACACGCAGTTGGGCATTACAAACCTGAAATTCTTACTTATTTGCTTTGAACTTCTATCTGGCATGAAGATTAACTTCCATAAGAGTGAAGTACTAGTGCTGGGAGCCCCAGGTGCTGAGCAAGCAATAGTGGCCAATCTGCTGAACTGTAGACAGGGTACCCTTCCCTTCAACTACCTGGGCTTCCCTATGTGCGATCGCAGGATCACTATGGCTGAGATGGAACCCTTGGTGAACTCGGTTGCCCTCAAGATGGAACCCTGGCAAGGCAGGTTCATGTCGTCTGCTGCTCGCTTAACGTTGATCAATGCTTGTCTGTCGAACCTTCCGATATATTCTAGGGATTTTTATTTTCGTGCCCCTGCTTCGTTAGTTGTACTCAGTTTTCCCCAGCTCGTTAGTTTTTCCTCAGTTTTCCCCTCCCTCTAGTTTGAAAGCCCTCGAAGACGCGGGTTGTCGTCAGGTCAGAGGCCTTACCGTTACCGTGAGGTCAGTTCCTCGCTGACCGTCTCGTGCTGACGGGTGGATCCATCTACCGCTGACGCGTGGGCCGTTTTATTTCCTGATTGTATACGCGGTGCTGCCAATGACAAATGGGGCCGCTCTATGGGGCTGCCGCAGCCAATGACCGATGGGTCGTCTATTTATTTATAGAAAATTATATATTGCCGCTCTGTGGGGCCTCCGCAGCCAATGACCGCTGTGGTCGTCTATTTTATTTAGAGAATATAATATAGAGCCGCTCTGTAGGGGTGACTATTTTCGCAGCTTAATCTAAAGTGACTCTTATGCTAAACATTGTGTATCCCGACGTTGACCTAGCAGTGGCGGCGAGCATAGCCGTTCGACCATGCCGATATCGGCATCGGCATCGGCATCGTTTGGAGGATGTGGTGCTCGAATAATAGTGGAAATGCGATATTATTTTTTACATGCATAATATATAGAAAATAGCTAGATCTCTAAATCGATGCATATGAAGCTACATATATATTCTTGGTCATAATCCCCTTAATTATCTAAAGGGGATGGATGCATGGCTTCACGTCGTCGTCGCTTTCATCGTCAGTATCTTCGTCGTCGAGTAGTAGTACCTCCTGCACATTGTTCCGTCGAACACCTTCACTGTGAGCACATCATCGCCTTCATATTTGAAGTGTACGAACCAGCCGAAATCCACACCGTGCGCGATGGCGAATTTCTCCCAGCCCTTGTCGAGGTACATCCGGCCTTGTCCGTCAAATAGGACCTCCACGGTCCGAGACGAGGACCGCAGTCAGCTGCTCGCAGATACACCTTAGCTGGCTCCTTGCCGTCAAGATAGTCCGCAAATTTTTTGGGAGTTTTTTTTTCTGCAAAGAGATCGAGCGCCGATCGTTTGAAATTAGGGAACCCTTGAAATTAAAGGTTTTTAGAACATGCCCATAATTAATCACATGCATCATATATGTGGGAACGCGTACGTACCTTCTTGACCAAAGGGTCTTCATAGACGACGATGAAGAACTCCTCTATGATCAATGGCAGTGTTGACGGTGGTGGTGGCAATGATGATGATCCACTTCCCCTTCCCCTTCCCCTTCCCCTTCCCGCGTCCCGTGGAAGCCATGGCAATGGATAAAGTGTATGTGAACGAAGAAGAGAGAGGCAGAACCTATTGACACAAGGGATGGCCGTGTGGGTGTTTATAAGGGAGAGATGACCGTTGTAGGGTTTACACAATAAAATAAGGAGGAGATGACCGTTGTGGGGGTTTATACACAATAAATTAAGGAGGAGTCGACCGTTGTGGGGGTATAGTTTATCATTTTACCGTGAAAAGTAATGCCTAAAAGGAAAGTAATGGGTACAAGAAATGGGTGATGGTGTATCATTTTTTGCGTGAAAAGTAATGGCTACACGAAATGGGTGATGGTGTATCATTTTTGTGCGTGAAAAGTAATGGCTACAACAAATCGGTGATGGTTTATCATTTTTGTGCGTGAAAAGTAATGGCTACAACAAAATCGGTGATGGTTTATCATTTTTTTGCGTGAAAAGTAATGGGTACACGAAATGGGTGATGGTGTATCATTTTTGTGCGTGAAAAGTAATGGCTACAAGAAATCGGTGATGGTTTATCGTTTTTTGCGTGAAAAGTAATGGGTACAAGAAATGGGTGATGGTGTATCATTTTTTGCGTGAAAAGTAATGGCTACACGAAATGGGTGATGGTGTATCATTTTTGTGCGTGAAAAGTAATGGCTACAACAAATCGGTGATGGTTTATCATTTTTGTGCGTGAAAAGTAATGGCTACAACAAAATCGGTGATGGTTTATCATTTTTTGCGTGAAAAGTAATGGGTACACGAAATGGGTGATGGTGTATCATTTTTGTGCGTGAAAAGTAATGGCTACAACAAATCGGTGATGGTTTATCATTTTTTGCGTGAAAAGTAATGCCTAAAAAGAGTTTATAATTTAGCTCGTGAAAAATAATGCAGAAAACCAAACTTTGCGTGAAGCTAACCGACGATAGAGAGAGAGAGGGTGGTGGCCCCGACCGAGAGAGAGATAGGGGTTATCTGCCCGTTAGATCATACGATCAACGGTCGTCGGCACGATCCGCGTGACATGGGCTAGACCAATCAGGGCAATGTTGGGCGTCTGTGAGAGTTTGTGAAGGGAGAGGGCAAAACGAGTAGTATCAAGAAACCAAGGGCAAGTGAGTAGTAAACAGACTAAGGGATTCAAATATGAGATTTAAAAAATGGAAAATGCGTGTTTTGTACAATGAAACCCATCTTGGCCTACCTCAAACTATTTGCAATACAAATCTACATGAGTGTGAAAATTATGGTCTCATTCAGACAAAGTATGTTTTGGGGAAAGCTGTTTTGGGTAGGGCTTATTATGGAAAACCATGCACCTTCATAGCTACTAGGTGATTTGAGAAGTGGCAATTTGTGGTGAAACTTGATTTATCTACGATTTATCTATGATTTGAGAAGTGGAAATTTGTGGTAAAGACTCCATGAGTAAGTGCCACTCTTTTTCGGAATTTTTGCACATTAAATAACTCATTTAACTAGTTAATCCCATTTGTTGACTCTCTGTTGACCAGCCACTTGAGGGTAAAACTGAGTATATTGCACTAGCCGTATTAGCACTCAAGGTGAAAACTGAGCATACAAAAATGCTAGTATATGACTCGAGGGTATACATGAGTATATCTAAATTTCCGGGTTAGACTCGAGGACGCGTGTTGCGGTGCAGAAGTGGAAGACGTGCCATTGTTGACGCGTGTCGCGGTGCGGACGTGGAAGACGTGCCATTGTTGACGCGGGTCGCATTTAGGACGCGTAGCCCCTCTCCCTCCCTCGCACACAGTCGTCTCATTATCACTCACGCACGAAACCACCCCTTCACGTCCCATCAACTTCTCCAAAAAACCCCAACCGCCGTACGAGCCCTCCCTGCCGGCGATGGAGAAGAAGAATGCGGCGGCGGCCATCGCCCCAGCCCGCCGCCTCCGAGCCCGTCGCCTCGAGCCCGTCGCCGCCGAGCCGAGCCCGTCGCCGCCGAGCCCGTCGCCTCCGAGGGCGGCCCCGAGGGCGGCGCATCCAAGCGCGGCGCCTCCGTGTGGGCCTCTCACGGCTGACGGACCACTTCACAAGATCGGCGAATGCTTATTGGCGAAGAGAGTACGTGGACAGCTACTCTGCTATGAGGCAAGTCGTAGAAATTGGCGCTCAGGTTTACGATCCCGACGTGCACGCACGAATGGATCATGCTACACCACGCCCTTCCACGCGCCGCTGAGTTCACCTTCCTCCATCTCGGCACATCCCGCTACGTCACCATAGATCTATCTAGTTCGTGCAAGGTTCAAATTCCTCGGCTTTTCCCGTGGCGTCACCATAGATCTTATTTTCAATCTTAGTGCTGAATGTTATCTTTTCAATATATTTTAGATTCTACTTCGTCGGCTTTTCCCGTGGCGTCATCGTGCTTGCCCAGAAGAACCCGCCGCACAAGATACTGAACCCACTCACAAAGAAATCGAACACGATGTTTGCGCAGATGCCATCTGTTTTCTGAAATCAGTCGCTGTTATCAAATCCCCGACTATGGTCTTCGTTGCCACACATTACCCGCCGGAAATTGGTTGGGTCGATGAGAGCACTCCAACTAAGGATATAAATGAAGATGGGGATTGGGGAGAAGGAAGATTTTCGATCAAGAACCATGTTTTCCGTTGCATTACCCCGTTCAATGGTGAACTGTATGCAGTAGCGGACAATTTTGAGATCGGAAGAATAGTGTGCACCAATATACAGTTGCAGCAGCGCGAGCCTGTCAAGATGGAGACACTAATTTCATTTCGGAACTTGGACGTGAAGTTCTACCTTGTGAAGTCGGATGGTGATCTGCTTGTGTTGTTGGTCGGCGCGGCTTTGGCGGGCAAACCATTGGTGTACCGTGTGGACACTCGGAGCCGCTCTCTCCATCCGGTCACTAACATTGGCAGTAATGCCTTCTTCGTGAATTTTATCCGGTGTATCTCCGTCGACACGAGTGTACCCGACACTTCAACTGGCAGCATCTACTACACGGATTTGGGTTATATCGAGCGTACTCTCATGATACAAATGCTGGGATGAGTGGCCACTACGTGTGGATAGAATAGGACTCTACGGTTTGAGAAATGAACACAGGCCATACCGTTTGGAGGATGTATTGGCCTCACACTGCAGACGGAAGGAGTTCAATGAATATTTCCTTGGGGAATTGCACGAATGGAGCGACGGAGAAATATATGAGGAGGAATGAAGAACAAATTCATTCATCCTAATCTTCTTGTTGTCCATACATTGCGTGCGTGATCTTGTATATTTTTGCAGCTTAGTTTGTCGTGAACATTAACAATGTTATTGGCTGCTTTTGGCTGCTGTATGCAGTTTACCTATGTATTATACTTAGTTTTCTGATTATCTGTTGTGAATTTATCATATAATAGCTTCTAGATTTGCTACTAGATTTGCTGCCATATTGGGCAAAAAACGAGGGCCAAAAGGCATAAATAACCCCAGAGATTTGCTACTAGATTTGCTGCCATATTGAAGAAAGAAATAGAAGCTTCTCTAGATTTGATACTAATTTGGTGAAAAAGACAGAGAGAGAAAGAGGGGAAAAGGTGCTTTTAAAAATGCCAATTTGGGCCGAGAGAGACAAAACCCAGCTCCTGCTCACGTGCAACCAAACGCTTCGTCGTCCTGTCCCACGCGGTCCCTTTCTACCAGCCCCACGCGACGCGGCCCACACGACGGCCCCACAGACGACGCGGCGCAACACGTCGGCACAGAACGTCCAAATAAACGGATTCCTTCCGTCGAGCTCCTTCGGGTCTTCAGACAAAGGCTAGGGTAAAACTGAGGAAAAACTAAGGGGCTGGGGAAAACTGAGCACAACTAAGGAACCGAGGGCACGAAAATAGAAATCCCTATATTCTATGGGTTTGTTCCTCCTCACGGATGGTACTCACGAAGGTTTTGACAGACACAAATGTAGATTCTTCTGGGAAGGACAAGAAAACAAGAGAAAATACCATATGGTGGCTTGGGAGGACATTTGTAAACCCAAGGACCAGGGTGGCCTTGGAGTTATGAACACAAAGCTCATGAACATTGCCCTCATGACTAAATGGATCTGGAGAATGCTCACGGAGGATGACAGCAAACTGCTTTGGCTTCAGCTTCTCAAGGCTAAATACCCAGTGGACCAATTATTCTCGACCACGGCGGTGGGAGGATCGCCCTTCTGGCACAGCTTACACAAACTCAAGGCAGTCTTCAAACAGGGAGCGAGATTCTTTCCTGGTGGCAGCTCAGATATTTTGTTCTGGACTGACCACTGGACTGGAGAGGAGGCCCTCAGTGTAAGGTATCCTAGGCTGTTTCAAATTTGTTCGGACTCTGAGATCACAATTGAACGAGCCTATGAAGGTGACGGGTGGTGCATCTTTTTCGGCGAACGTTTGGTCAGGAAGAATCCATCATTTGGCAACAATTGGTCCAAGAATTAGAAGAAGTGGTCCCGGCCGAGGGCGGAGACAAAGTGCTCTGGAAATTGGAAGGCTCAGGCCAGTTCTCTGTCAAGTCCCTCTATAAGAAGTTGATGCAGGGCCCAGTTTCTCCTCTGAGGAACGCGGTATGGACGGGTAGGGTTCCCATGAAGATCAAAATCTTCCTGTCGCAACTGTCTATAGGCCGGCTGCCCTCGAATGATCAGATCCTTAAATGCAGGGGCCCTTCAGATGGTCTTTGTGCCCTGTGCGGGCTACCAGAAAATGTAGACCATATCTTCTTCCGTTGTGCCCTTGCAGAATTCGTCTGGGCAGGTATCAGGGTCATGCTCGGGGTGACATGGAACCCTTATTGTTTCTCTGCCTGGGAAAGTTGTATACAAAGTTTGAATGCCAAATCCCAGCGAACCCTTCGTGTTCTCTTCGCTGCGATTTGTTGGGCGCTCTGGAAAATTCGAAATAAATTTACAATCGAAGCTAATTTTCCAAGCCAACCAGCAAATTGTATTTTCCTAATCAGGCTTAACTTGCAGCTTTGGCGACCTCTTCAAAGGAACAAGGACGAACCCCTACTGGTCCAGCTGGAGGCGATGCTTATAGACCTATTCGACCAGACATGTTCTCCACCCTAGCCACGCCGGACGCCTCCTTAAAACTCTTTTAGTGCTTTTTGATTATGGTTGTAATATTCTTTCGTTGTGGCCAGAGTGGCCCTTTTGACTTTCGTGCTGTGGTGTTGAGGTGTTCCTTAAACTCTTGTATCCGTATCCACCTCAGGGCTTTATAAATTTAAAGTCGGGCACTTTGTGCCTTCGGTCTAAAAAAAGAACAATGTATAACAATGCCCAGAAGTTGAAATGGATTCTTGCTCTTTTTGAGCAGATTTCCGGGATGAAAATAAACTTCAATGAAAGTGACCTGATACCTGATGTCTACGCACGCTTCTATTCCTGTAGACAGTGTTGGGCCTCCAAGAGCAGAGGTTTGTAGAACAGCAGCAAGTTTTCCCTTAAGTGAATCACCCAAGGTTTATCGAACTCGGGGAGGAAGAGGTCAAAGATATCCCTCTCAAGCAACCGCAATCACGATACAAGAAGTCTCTTGTGTCCCCAACACACCTAATACACTTGTCAGATGTGTAGGTGCACTAGTTCGGCGAAGAGATAGTGAAATACAAGTGGTATGAATGAATATGAGTGGTAATAGCAATCTGAAATAAATATGGCAGCGAGTAAATATGTAGCAGAACAGTAAATAAACGGAGATTCGATGTTTGGAAACAAGGCCTAGGGATCATACTTTCACTAGTGGACACTCTCAACATTGCAATCATAATTGAATATAAATAAGCACTTCACTATGCTATTATGAATTACTCTCTGGCAAGATAACGAACACTAATTCATCATGTAGGCAAACCTTAAAGATGTATTCCCAAGTACTAATAAACACCCCATGTTATCACTCTGAGCATTCATAGGAGGTACTAACACACCACAATTTCATAGAGACATCCAACTCAAATCATAACTCAGTGAACAAGTATTCTGTGAAATATAGCCTAAGAGACCCACACGGTGCACACACTGTCACCTTTACACACGTGGGACAAGGAGTCTCCGGAGATCACATAAGTAACACTACTAAGAAAAGGCCTATTGCCGGCGCACCTATTTGGGCTACTGCCGGCGCACCAGAGCCCGCCGGTGCGAACGGGCCGGTGATAAAGGCTTATTGCCGGCGCACCATCTAGTTCGCCGGCGGTAACTCGATTTATCACCGGCGCACCAGCCTAGTGCGCCGGCGCTATGTTTTCCAGGATTCAAAAAAAACAGATCTAGATCTAGATCTAGGTCGGTCATGTTCTAGGTCATCGGTCAAGTTCTAGGTCGTGCCTTGGAGATGTACCGCCGCCACGGTGGTCATCTGCTTAGAAAGAGGAGGTGGTTGCCGGTGTGGTCGTCGGTGATTGTGGGGGTGAGAGGAGGTGATGCTTGAGGAGGTGCTCGCCGGCGAGATGCTTGAGGAGGTGGTCGCCGGTGAGTAGCTTGAGGAGGTTCTCCGGTGAGATAGCTTGAGGAGGTGCTCCGGTGAGATAGCTTGAGGAGGTGGTCGCCGGTGAGTAGCTTGAGGAGGTGCTCCGGTGAGTAGCTTGAGGAGGTGCTCGCTGGAGGGAGGGATTAGAGGGGTAAGAAGGTAGAAGAGGGGGAAAAGTGGAGAAGAAGAGAAGGTGGCCGGAGGGAGGAAGAGAGGAGGAGGAGAAGTGAAAGAGAAGATGGGGGAAATGGAAGAGAGAGAAGGTGCGCCGGGCGGGTTTGGCATATATAGCCCTGCTACTGCCGGCGCACCTATATGGCGGTGCGCCGGGGGTATTTTTTAATTTTTTTCATCAAAATCTAAAACCTGAAAAAGTCCTGTTTCTGTTTTCCAATTGACGAATCCATTTTTTGTCCAAACGGCCGTATGCAATTCGAATAGGAAATTTCGCGTAGATCGATTTTGATATAAAAAAGTTTTTCATCGGAGGTCGTATGCAACCAGAAATCCCATTTTACCGAAAGATGATGCCATTTTGCATAATACATCGAAATTCATATTTTTAATTTTCACTAAAACTAGATCACATATTACATGGGCATTTCAAAGGATTTTATTTTTTGAATTTTTTATCATTTTCTTTTATTTTTTTCAAAACTGAAAAGGCGGTCCAAGGGGGGGGTAGAGGGAAAATTATGGCTGCCCTTACCGCCGGCGCACCAGTATGCTGCAGCGCCGGCAATAAGAAACTTACCACCGGCGCGCCAACATGGTGGTGCGCCGGCGAGGGGCTCGATTTTTTCGGTCTGGTCTGGTCCTCTTTGAAATTTATCGCCGGCGCATCTTTTTTGCTTGTGCGCCGGCAGTAAGCCTCCATCACCGGCGCGGCGACATATTGGTGCGCCGGCACTATTTGCCACCGGCGCATAGGTTTGCTGGTGCGCCGGTAGGCCTATTTCCATCTATAGGCCTTTTCCTAGTAGTGTAAAATCCACTTGAATAGCATAACGACATCTAGATTACAAAGCTCATCATATGGATCTCAATCATGTAAGGCGGCTCATGAGATCATTGTGTTGAAGTACATGGGAGAGAGAGATTAACCACATAGCTACCGGTACAACCCTTAGCCTCGGGGGAGAACTACTCCCTCCTCATCATGGGAGACAGCAACGGCGATGAAGATGGCGGTGGTGTCGATGGAGATGCCTTCCGGGGCAATTCCCCATCCCGGCGGCGTGCGGAACAGAGACTTCTGTCCCCGAATCTTGGCTTCGCGATGGCGGAGGCTCTGGAACTTTTCTCGTATCGTGGCTTATTTGTCTCGAAGATTTAGGTCAGTGAGGCTTTTATAGGCGAAGAGTCGGAGTCGGAGGGGCCACGGGGCAACCACACACCAGGGGGCGCCCCCCTTGGCCGCGCCGCCACCACGTGTGGGGCCTCCAGGGCTCCCCTCTGGTCCCTCTCTGGTGCTCTGGAAGCTTCCTTGAAATATAAGATCGTGGGCGTTGATTTCGTCCAATTAGAATATTTCCTTATTAGGATTTCTGAAACCAAAAACAGCAGAAAACAACGCACTTCGGCATCTTGTCAATAGGTTAGTTCCGGAAAATGCATCAAAACGATATAAAGTGTGAACAAAACATGTAGGTATTGTCATAAAACTAGCATGGAACATAAGAAATTATAGATACGTTGGAGACGTATCAATACCTATTAATGTATGAAAGCAACATTTTAGCGCAGGTCTTTGGGTGCAAAATTATGATTTCCCCCATACAATATTTGGGTGTACCATTGCATTATGAAAAGCTTAGAAAAGTAGATCTTCAACCAATTATTGATGCAATCATTAAGCGTATTGCAGGGTTGAGAGGGAGATTGTTGTCTCATGCCAGTAGGCTGGTTCTGATTAGATCATGTCTTGCAAATATTCTTATTTGCTTGTTGTCAGTGCTTAAATTCCATAAGTGGGCGGTCAGGACAATTAACTCATAAATGACACATTGTTTGTGGAGCAATTATGATGATCATCACAAGTATCACTTGGCAAACTTGGGGGTTGGTAAGTATGAAACAAGAGTATGGTGATTTAGGGGTCCTTGGTATTATAGATTCTAATATTTTCTTGTTGTGCTCCCGGATTAAAATGTTTGTCGGTTTTGTGCAGAAAATGAATTGGTAGAACACTTATGCCTTAGTTGTGATATTCAAAAATAATTTGGAGTAGGATCTTAGGTTTAGTTAAGTTTGATATTGGTACTTTCTATGAAAATGTGACTAGACTATGGATAATAATAAGAAGAATCGTGTGAATAATATGATTACATATGTTGTTATGTGAAATGGATTGAAAATACAAAATGAAATATTTTTGTTGGAAAGCTAACTTTGTCGGCGATGTTTTCCGATATCAAGGAAAAAAATTCATCTTTGTTCAAGGCACATCCTTTCCAGCGCTTTTGGATGTCAATGAAAATTTTCATGACGTATTCTATACGGAGTGAAGGAATATGATGGCTACTTTCAGTTAAAGAAGGATGCCACTAGTAAGCTTGGCCTCACTTCTTACCAGAAACGCACTACGGCTGTGAGGATGTGTGCGTATGGAGTTGTAGATGACCTAGTTGATGAGTACATGCGCATGAGCGAGCCCACTTGCTTTGAGTCAATGTACATGTTCTGCAAAGGAGTGATTCACGTGTTTGCAAGAGAATACTTAATAGAAACAAATGTTGCCGGCTATTATCAATCAATGAGTCAAGAGGATTTTCTGGTATGCTTCAAAGCATAGATTGCATGCACAGAGAACGGAAGAGCTGTCAATTTGTGTGGGAAGGGCAATACCAAGGCCATGCGGAAGGATGTACAGTCATACATGAGACGGTTGCAGATATCTGGATTTGTCCCTCTATTTTGGGCATGGAAGGCTCTCGCAACAACAACAACAACAACAACAACAACGTACTTTAGCGATTTCCGGTGTTCTCTAGACTTGCGGAAGAAAATACTCCAATGGTCAACTCTGATATCAATGGTCACCCTTATGACAAAGGGTATTATCTAGCCGATGGTATTTGTCCTTCCTAGAGCACATTTGTAAAGACATTCCGCATATGTAAAGACGATAAAGATAGTAGGTTTACTAAAGATCGAGAAGCTACTTGGAAGGATATAGATCGGGCACTTGATGTGCTGCAATCTCGTTGTGCTATTGTTCGGCACCTGCTAGGAGCCTAGGACATGGAGCATGGAGCAGATGTGGAGGTCGTGGTTGTTTGTGTGATCATGCACAACATGCATGATCATTGGAGAGGAGTGCTACCACAGCGTGTATGACCAAGCGTGGAAATTTCTGGGTGAATTGGTTGCGCCCGAGCCTACACCACCGGCAGAATCGCTGATTTTCTTGTGGTGCATCCTGAACTAGGAGCCCGTGCAACTCACAACCAACTCCAAAAGAAAATTGGTTCACCATATGTTGGAAGCCACTAATCCTTTCTTATTTGTTCTACTTGAGTTTAAATGATTGTAATAAACTAACATTACTCATAACTTTGTGTTTTGTGGACTAGGATGCTCAAAAGTTATTCACAATATTTTTATGTGTGCAAATATAGCCGAAAACTATGTGCATACATTGAAAATGGCTACAGGTGGACTAAATTGGGGCGCCATTGGGCGGACTCCCGACCAATCCGCACGGCCTATTAAACGGACCAGATCGAACACTTTTAGTGTCTAATTTGCAAGTCGCCGTTAGAGTTACCCTTAGCCCACGTACGCGACGCTACCACCATGCACAAGCCGACAGTTCGTCGATGAAGCCACAACCAGCATTATGGCAACATGATACTACTCCTTCCCATATATTATGAACAAAATATGAACCATATGTTACAAAAATGAAACCAGTAAAAATATTTGTGACATATAATTTATATTTCATTGACCAAATTTGTAGTTATTTTTTCTTAAACTACAATCAGCCTAACTACAGGAAATATATAAAGAGTGTTTGATTGGTTACATTTTATACGTGATCGCCGAGGTGATGCTACAATTTGAACTTTTTTCCCAGTCTATTGCCACGGGTCGCGGCACGACTACTTTTCATTGTCATCACGCACAATCTCTGTTTGATTGTGTACTAATAAAGCCTTGCGGTTCTGTCTTTTCTAAAGGCAGCACATTGATTAACTAGTTAATGGAGAATTTCGTTTTGCAATGCAGAAGTGAGCATCAGTTTGAGCGTCATTTTTACTCCCGGCTGAAGTGAGTAATGGTTACAGCAGTGGTGAAGAGGCGAGTTTCAAGTTCAATATTCCCTCCCGCCAACCGTTTTTTTTTCCAATGAAGTAGTGTTGCAAATGTTTGGCCTAAATCAGTGTATATATAGCATTTGTGCTCGGGATGGAGTATTGCTGCATCCGAAATTGACTATCTCACAAATTTACGGTGGCTGGGACGTTTTTTTTTTCACCATACCAACTTCTCCCAAAACTACCAGCCACAAGCCGGTGGAAAGTATTATGCGTGACGCACAGGCACGCCTAACAGACGCCAATGTTGGGGGAACTGCGTGATGAGCGTGCAAAAGATTGGCATACATTTTGCCGTTGGCCTGAATTTCGTGCGACACGCACACACTCAACTGCAAATAGACCTCCTAATCTGTTCCTGAACTGTGTTCTCGCTCGGTCGATTGCAGCTAATTTGAACCAGCAGCCGTGGCGTGGGGGCCTCGACAAGTTCCAACGGCTAAAATAACAGGCATGCGCAGATCTAGTTTCAACCATGGATATCCAGTCACAGGAATCCGTCTAGACAGATAGGATTGCTCGAACGGGACATCTGAAAATGGTGATTTGCCCACGTCGGTGACCACCACGCCCAGGCCGACAGCTGGTCTTAGGTATGACGAACAAAGGCACCAAAATGGGACACCTAAAGAGGGTTTGTTGGATTGATTACATTTTATATGTGATCATTGAGGTGATGCAAGGTGCCAATTCCGTTTCCTCTCCAGTTTCATTGCCACGAGTCGCTAGGAGAGCGACTGCTTTTTGTCATCATAGTTCCTCACGCGCAATCTCTGGATGGTTGTGTGTTGATAAAGCCCTGCAGTCCAGCACTGCAGCGAAATACTCTTGTATAATCTCTTGATGGTTGTGTGAAAAGGGGGCGGTTTTCATCAATCTTGCTTTTCTTTTTCTAAAGGCAGGCCATTATTAACTAAGGTAACAGAGAGCTTTCTTTTGTTAGGCGGAAGGGAGCATCAGACGGTGCCTCGAAAGTATTTTAGGCGACTGTTTGGGGGACCGTCTTGTGTATCTTCTCCTTTCGCTGGCACCGTGGTTCTTTGCTTAAACTACCCATGACAGGACCAAACATTTCTTAACAGTCAAGAGTTTGTCATGTACTTTTGCTTTACAAAAGCTTCAAGTAGCCGGATCTAATTTGTGTCACCACTCATCAGCCGGCTTGAAATGTAAAAAGAACTGTGGCCACGCTACAAATCTAAACAATGCAGCAGCAACACCACAATGCCATTCCCGAACTGCTTAGCATAGACTACCATACCACCAACAGTCTTACATAGGTTGGCCTTCGAACAAGGCACGAGCTCAAGTTACAACACAGCTCGCCAAAACATCAGCTTCCTAATCTAGATAGTGCAACGCCCGGTCGATAATTACTTAGGGGGGATACTGTTGTCATGTTACATAACATAGGCTAGTTAGCGGCGAACAAGCCCAAGGACCAAAACACCAAGCGTTGTGTCATTCATAGGCTGCCGACGGGGCTCAGCTGGCGAGCGCAGAGAGCATGCCGCCACCGCCCTTGGCTGGAAGCACCACCTCCCACCCAGGCCCTTTCAGTGGGACAAGAGGGGCGGCACCAGCAGCCGCAGGAGCACCTGTGAGGTCAGTCCGTTCCATCAGCTTCAGAAGGTCCTCATCACTGATATCTGTCTGAATCATCCTGTCTTCCTCAGCCTGCTCATCCCTAAGCAGCGCCAGCAGCTCCGCCTCCTGCATTTTCGACAAGGAAAAGACCGCATCATTGAAAATGTCTTGCTTGACTATTTGCTTTTGTGTATGTACTTTTAGTGTTTGATGACTGAAGAAATAATTTACAAGGTCAGCCTATATACACAGAAGAGAAACACTTACATCTAAGGCGTTAGGCTTTGCAGCATCTTGTTGAAACTGTCCCTTGCCGATCACGACATGCTCTAGCTTCAACTTTCCAAAAGCTCTCTTAATAATCCGTCCCTGCAACAACAATATGATGAGCGCTGATGCCACAAAGCATAGCCAAGCAAGAGTCCACAGGTTATCCCTCAACCATACCTCCACAGAATTGGATGTTGCCAACCGGTAAACATGAACTGGCTGTGTTTGACCAATCCGGTGGCATCGATCCATAGCTTGCAAATCCATTTGAGGATTCTACAGAACGAAGCAAATATTAAGCATGTCACAGCTACGAAAGCTAACTGGAGGAAAGCATTATAACCATGGAGCATTTCATTTCATTTGGATTAAACTATCACAGAATGACAGAAAGATAGAAAATTACCCAGTCACTATCATACAGGATGCAAGTATCAGCAGAAGTAAGGTTGATACCAAGCCCACCAGCACGTGTGCTTAGAATGAAAACATTCATGCCACTGTTCAAGTCATTGAAGTCCGCTATCTGCCAGAGGATACCAGTACAAAATATATACTGTGAGATAACAACAGCCACCAACAATTATCTAACAGAAAAGGATAAGCATGTAGAAAGTGTATATTTCAACACATGGCAACCTACATTCTAAATTATTCATGTACACATATAGGAAACTAAAGTTCGTTTGTAAATTAGCACCAAAGAGTATAATACGATTCTTCCAGATCTAGAATGGCATTTTCATGCGTAGCACAAGGCAACCAAATATGGGTTTATATGGATAAGGATCATTGTTACCATAGGCATTTTCATGCGTATCACAAGGCAACCAAATATGGGTTTATATGGATAAGGATCATTTGTTACGAAAGTAGAAATAGAGATATGATATGTTAGTTTCTATATTTTATCTACGAACACACATCAAAAAGGCTGTCACTTTGTATTAGAAGAACCCACAGAAGGGGCAAAAAGTTATAAAGGCAAAAATCTGTGAAAGCAAAATGCAGAAACAAAAGAAAAGGTTAGCTAGAAGGTGTCTGTCACGCCTACTGTAAACATGCCATGAATAGTTATAGCTCAGTATACACAAGCATATGTAAGACAAATGATATTCAGTAAGTTAGTTACACATTGGAATGCTACCACATTACCTGCTTCCTCCGAACTTCCAAATTAACACTCCCATCAATTCGGCAAACCTTCAGGCCTTTTACCTCCAAATAGTAGTCAAGGAGGTCCAAAACTTTTGTCCATTGCGAAAATATTAGGACCTACAAGCATATCAATTGAACTATATTTCAGGTCTGACAAACAGAAATCATCTAAGGTCTGAAATATAAATTGAAATAGTAGATTTAAAGACTAGAACAAGAAGAGAACATCAACCTTGTGGTTCCGTTTGAGTAGAATATCCAGTAATCTGTCCAACAGCTGAAATTTGCCACATTGTTCCAGAAGCTTATCAACAGGTGGATAGAGACCTGTAAACAGAATAAATAAATAAATAAATAACAAGGCAGCTAAAAATAAAATAACCACTCAAATAGAGCAATGCAAAAAAGGACAGGCCAAATGAGACTTACTGTTTGCGTCGAATGCAATATTGAAAAGATCAGGGTGGGCGCAGTTTTTCCTCAGCTGAATGAGTAGATTATTTAGCTTCGTCTTGATGCCAGGTTTACGCAAAACTACAATATAGCAAAAACTTGTTATTAGAAATGTTATTTACTAATGCACAAGGTTAAGTATAAGAATAAAGCACAACATGCATGAGCCTTGCATACCAATATCCATGTTCTCATGCAAGTATTCATCAAATGTCTCCTCAACCAAGTGATTCTGGATTTGCTTCTGATGTTCAGTCATGTTAGCATAAATGATTATCTCTTTCTTTCGTGGAAGCGTGAGTTCTACATCTTCCTTCATCCGCCTTAAAAGGAATGGACGCAAAATGGCATGAAGTTTTGAGACAACAAGGACTCTTTTGTTCTCATCACTTTCTTCCTGTTGTTCCTCGTCTACCTTCCCAGAAAAATCAAACCTGAGAGAAGATTGTCATCAGATGAATGGAGGCAAAATAATACAATTATACATGAAATATATAACAACTTCCCTGTCTGCGTATCAAAAACACCTCATGTTAATGTTAAGGTGTTGTCTGGATAGTTTTTAATAATATGTACATATACATTCATTCCTCAGTAATTCAGTATACATCTTAGCAAAACATAAGACACACAACATAAAAAAATACAAGATCACTATGTACATATAACTTTATTCATCAGTATACATCTTGGAAAAGATATCAACACACAACATAGAAAATATAAGATAAAACTGTACTACAAATTAATAGGCAAATCAACAGACATATACAGCATCCGTTACACAAAATAATCAGACAGAAATGCTGCAACATGTGTTTGCTACTGCAGATATCACATTTCAAATGGGGGTGTTCTTTTAAGGGTCTACATATCCCAAGTTCACAATAATGTACAGAGTGTGCTGTATACTCAAGCAGCTGATATACATGGACCAAGCCCATGAGGAGATCAGCCAGAGAGCACAGGCAGTGCCCCCTGCCGTCTATTTTAAGTAGTCATATGTTTGGGTTGTAATTTTTCAGACTGCAGCTGATATACATGGACCATCTAGCCCATGAGGAGATCAGCCAGAGAGCACAGGCGGTGCCCCCGCCATCTATGGTAATCCCTAATTTTAAGTAGTCATATGTTTGGATTGTAATTTTTCAGACTGTACGATTGAAAACAGGGCCAAAATGCTACTAGTGTTACTACTTATTCCTATATTCTTCTTAATGAATGGGCAGCTCCTCACCAGGTTACCAAAAAACCCGACGATTCAAGAGTTGCATGGGTAGTAAAATTACAAAAATTACCACCTATATTTATGCTTATGCCAGGAAACTGATATCTCAACTAATTAAATTAACAGATTCTTTTCAACTGATTTATTTATAATATACACTCAAGGACTGAATACTGATAACTTTAGGAATCATGACAAAACAGGCATATGTCCAGTTAGACTCGCACATAGATCAACACTCAATATAAAATCTAACTAGTGGCAGAGAAAAACTATTTTAGAGCTAGACAAATGTCGCATTGGATGATTATCATCAATAGAAGGCGAAAAAAAAGGACACAAGACAGCAAGCAATACTGGCAAAATATGGAGAGTTACTAGATAGAATAGAGCGCTGGCAGTGATGCATGTGTTAGCTCAGCGGATCATACCATGACTCAAATTCCTCATGGGATGAGAATATATCAGGCAAAATGAAGTTCAACAGTGACCACAGCTCTGCTAGGTTATTCTGAAGAGGTGTTCCGGTCAAAAGGAGCTTGTTATCCATCGGAATGCGCTTTAACTCCCTCAATAATTTACACTTAGTATTTTTCAACCGATGGCCCTGGAAAGAGAAGTATCGGCATTAGGCATAAATACATAGGGAAGGGGGAGAAATTTACAAGGACAATAATTCAGAGCATGTGCTATTCCATTACCTCATCTACAACAACATACTTCCACTTATAATTAGCAAGAAGCCTCGCATCATACATGGCCATCTCATATGAAGTGATTATTATCGGAAAATCAGGACCGGTTGTTTTGGGCATGTGTTTTCTCCTCAACTCTGCCCGAGCATCTTTAGTTCCATGGTAAATTATACCATTCACAGATGGGGTGAACCTGAAATTAAGAATTCCATGTAAGACAGGAGACTAAGCACAGTATATCACAATTCTGGATACTTTACCTTGTTAACTCATTCAACCAGTTTGACAGAGTTGAAAGGGGAGCAATAACCATGTATGGACCGTGCATACCATTCCCTTTGAGATGGGCAAGAAATGCAATTGTCTGGATCGTTTTCCCAAGGCCCATTTGGTCAGCTAATATCCCATTCAGCCCATTTTGCCACAGTGAAATTAGCCACTTAACACCCTTTATCTGGTAAGATTTCAACTTTCCACCAGTCAATAACGGAACAAGGTTGGCTTGCTCTTGTTCCCACTTTTCTTCTTCTGTGAGTGTACCATCATCAGCAGCACCGTCTTCACGCTTTCTTGTAAGCATTGCTGCCACTGCTGTCTTAGCCTTCTTCTGAAAAACATTTCGATTTCGGTTGTCAGAAGAAAGATAAGGTTAATCAATGAACATGAACAATTTTCCTATAAATTCTTATCACTACTGATAGATCAAGTTATCCATTTAGAAATTGAAACAAATGGCGTTCAAGTGACATCAACAAGTCGAAATTATTGTAGACATTCAGAACATTGTGCTGCAACAAATCTTGATTAGCTCGCTTAGCTAAGATTTGTAAAAGTAATGAGGGCATCTTGAGGAGTGAACATCAATTGTTCAAACGCACACCCTAGAACCATCCAATCAGCAACACAAGTTATAATACAAAGTCCATTGAGCAGGTAACACAGACTACACAGTATACCACAGTACAGCAAAGGTATATGACAAAAAAAAGAAACATCTGCATAATCTGGTAGACAGCCAAAGCATACACAGAGTATAATATATGAAGTCTGATAAACTCACGTCATTATACTGCGGCTTCGCATTCGACTTCCTCTTCCTGCCACGCCCTTTCTTCTGCTCCTCCACAGGTTCCTCCTCCTTCTTGATTTCAACAGCTTTCTTCGGCGTAGACTACAGGCAATAACACCAATGTCAACACATCGTCAGCATGGAAGGGCAAATAACTAGCAGTAAGAAATACTGAAAGACATGGAAAAAAAACGGTGGAAGAGAGGCCCGTACATGCACATCGGTGATCTGGTCCATCTTCTCGAGCAGGAACTCGGAGTAGAGCTGCGTCTGCGTGAGCAGCTCGTCCAGCTTGTTGAACCGCGCCTTGGGGTCGGCAGCCTGCCTGGCGGCCTCCTCCCTCCTCCGGGCCTCCTCCTCCTCCTCGGCCTTGATCCGCGCCTGGCACAGCTCCTCCTCCTCCTTGGCCATGACCTCCGTGATGAGCGCCGCGTCGCCGTTCTTGGCCTCCAGGTCGATGGGCAGCGAGGACGGCGCGTCCAGGAACTCGTCCGCCGTGTCCTCCACCTTGAGTGCGTCGATGAGGGCCGGCTTCTCCACCTTGGGTTCCGGCATGTTCTGGTTTTTGCACAGGAAAATAATCGCGTCAGGCAATCAAAAGGATCGATAACTGTTAGGAGGAAATATAAACATCGGCCAAAAACCGTCTTTCGATTTCTGATTTGGGCACTTTTTGGGGTTTTCGCACACGAAAGTTCGTATTCAGGCTAGGTAATCGAAACTGTCAGAGAACCCGAACAGGCAGAATACAGAAATCGCCCCAAGAGGAAAACAAACCGAAAATCCAGCGATAGATCTAGAAATGGAGGTTTGTAGGAATAAATCACCTCGTCCCCGAGAACGGATATCGGCGAGTCGGCCTTGCCATCAGCGGCGGCAGCAGTGGTGTCGGGGACGGCGGCGGCGGGTTCCAGCTTGACCCCATTGGCCATGGCGACCATCTCGGCTTCGGAAGTCGCCGAGGCCGGCCTCGGGGATGTCCGACGGAGTCGAGGCGGCGGGCAGGAGCGCCCGCGGCGGACGGCGAAGCGTGGCGGCGGCGGCGGCGGCGGCTGGGAGAGAGTGGTTCGTGGGGAGGAAGGGAGTGTGCAGTAAACTGTCTGCCGTTTCTGCCGTGGTGTGGCGTGGTTTTACTGCAGGAGGGCTGGGCTGGGCCGGGTGGGTTCTGAGTTGCGCAGCCCGCTGTTCTCACTGACGTGTGGGGCCGTCGGATCTGACCCCACATGTCGGCTGGATGTGTTGGGCATGGCGCGGTGAACCGGGAAGGTGGCCCGGGAAATGGCAGGCACGGGCTCCTCGATCCCTGCAGAGTGGGGTGGTACGGCCGGTCCGCTGGATAGAACCGGCCTTGTGGACTGTGGACACTGATCCGTGGGTCCCACGTAGAAGGACCACGGGGAAACCGGTCTACGCGGCTGCGAGGCGTGGGTGGTGCGGGCCATGCGCCTGCTACGGCAGAGCAGAGAGAGAAATGGGGGGAGGGTTCGGGCGGGAAAGTGGGGAGGATATGGAGAAACTCAAAAGGCCCCGCAGAAAGGTACATATTCACGGAGTTGCCACCAGTCGCGTTTCTCTCTGCTGCTGGCCCGGCTCGTTCGTGTGTAGTGCCGGGGGCATCCTGGTAAATTCGGTCAATTAGGGCGGACGTTCCAAGTTTCAAACTGCGACGCCGTGTATACTTTTAGGAAACTGCTGGGCGTCCCCCGGGGGATCTGATTCCCCAGCCCCCGGGTCCCCAACCGTCGGATCAACCATTTTGACGGTTAGATTTGCATGTAGCAAAAAAAATCTCCCGGCAGCAAATGACTGAAGCAAAAAACGGTTCGTTCAGAAAATAAAATAAAAAGGCTGGGCTCGCCGGAGACCTCACCGGAGACCACGTAGCAAACATATTACGTAGATGTAGCAAAACCACAAATAAATTGTAGCAATTTTTTTTAATTCATATGCTGCAAATCCTCTAAGACATCAACGGAGACATCGTCTGCAGCCGGCAGCAACGCCGTCCGAGGTTGCAGCAACTCCGTCCGTCCAGGACAGCACCGCCACAAGCTGCTAGTAGCAACGCCCTATGCCTATGGTAGCAAAAATCCACCCACCACCGGTAGCAATACCGGACACCTTAAATAGCAAAATCGACCTCCGCATGTAGCAACACCGCAGGCCTAAGGCAGCAAAACTCCTAACGGAGCAGAGAAGCGCGAGATGGAGGCGGCGCTGGTAGCATCAGCGGCGACAATTGTTCTGCTGTTTTGCTGCAATCGCGGGCGTGGCTGGATCCCACCTCTCCTATTCGCCGAGCCCGACGCGTGGCGGCGGCGGACGGCCATGGGTCGCGGCGGCGAGGCGCAGGACGCCTCTCCTATTCGCCGAGCCCGACGTGTGGCGGTGGCGGACGGCCATGGCCGACGAGGGCGAGGCTGCGGGAGAGGCAACCGGCGACGAATGGCGCGGTGGCTGCAGGAGGAGAACGCGGTCGAGGTAGGCGCGACCGCCCACGGAGGAGGCAGATCTCGGTGTGGGGCCAGCGAGGGCGCGGGAGGTTTGCCGGCGAGGGCGCAGGAGGTTTGCCGGCGAGTACGCAGGAGAGCTCTCACCATCGGGAGGATAAGGTTAGAGCATGTCCACTCGTAGGAAGGCGAGCGTTTTCCATCCGGACGGCGTAATTCGGCGGTCGCGCCGGGTTCCTCGTTGTCCCGGTTGGGCTAAATTCATCCGCGATCCCACACATCCCCGGCCCCTCGGGGACGGACGAAACGAAAGCGCGAAAGCGAGGAAACTTCCCGCGCGTCGGTGGCCCCAACTTGTCGGCGAGAGAAACCGATCGTCGTCCTCATCGCATCGTCTTTGTGTAAAACCGCCGTGCGTCGCCGGCCACGCGGCGAGTTAATGTCGTCTTCGCGCACGCATCGTCTTCCGCGCACTAAAGGCTGCCGCGGTCGCGCGGACGCGTCGCAATCCACGCGGCATTTAATCCCCGCGCGACCACGCCTATACGCCGGTCCACTCGCCGCGAAGCGTACCCCGTGCTCCACTCTCCTCCACTCTCCCTCTACTCTCAAGATGGCGTTCTACGACGACGACGGCGCGCCAACAATGGCTTCCCCCGCCGGTCCACGCGTGGGGGCACCTCCTCCGCGGGCGGTACCCCCGCCGGACACGAGGCCTCCCGGAGCGGGCGGCGCGTTCCAATCCCGCCGCCGCGGGCCATGCCCTCGACGTCGCCATCGAGGAGGCGAGGATGACGATGACCGACGAGGAGGAGCGCGCCCCGCGCCACCACCCGAGAACTACACGCGGTGGAACTCTACTTCCTCGGCGGTGGGGCGGGCGAGCGGCCTACGACGGCCGCCTCGCTGCGCGCAACGCGCGCCCGCCGACGGTGGTGGAGCGCGGAAGGACGTTGGCGAACGTCATCGCGCACATCGAGGGCGGCAACTCCCGGTGCTCACGATGCCCCCTCTATCGGCATCGAGGGCATCGGCGGCCGCCGTCGGGGAAGCGTCTGGCACCACGGCGCATGGCCGGCTCGTCGTCTTCGGATGGCAAGGTCATCCTTGGCGCCGGTGAAGAGGGAGGAGGCGACGTCGCCTTCGACGCCGGTGCGCGTCAAGAAGGAGCCGGCGTCTATATTCACCCGTTTTTAAATTTAGTCTATATTCACCCGTTTTTAGCCGTAGTTTGTCAAGTTTTCGTTTTTTAAATTCGAAGGCACGCGGCTGGGAAACTACTACTCCCCACGCCAAATCTTCCTCCAATCCGGACGAAAATTTCGCCGAATTTGGGCGTGGGGAGCGCCAACGAGTGGGGATGCTCTTAGGGAAGAGAAAGCAAAATAAGAAAAAAGGTATCCCCGTGTGGGTGCTGTCTCTAGATGTGCGGGTCCGCGCGATTGCTCTGGATATCCGTGACCGAGCGATGGTCCGCATCCTACGGTCATGCACCCGGAGGCTGGGAAGCACGTGATCCTCCGGGGGATATGAATCATTTCCCATACTTTTACTGTGGAGCTGGGTTCTGTGGCCCACATAGCGGTCAGTAAGTTTCAGTGGGGCACGGTGAATTCGGCCTTCGGGGAAAGTGGCCCGAGAAACGGGAGGCATGGCATGGGGCGTGGGTGGCTCCCTCGAGTTCCGCAGCCCGACGGGACGGCACGAACTCGTCCTTCAGATAAACCCGGTCCGTGGACCCTTTTTTTCTGAACGGTAGAAACTTGCTGTACAGTACAGGCCTTGACCTCGTCCACGGGGGAACGGGTGTACGTACGTGTCTGGGATGGCTCCTGCTGTGCTGCTGCGGTCGCACGGCATTGGTTGCGCGCAGGCTACGAATGTGAGTGGGTGGCCGTTCAAAATTGTTTTGTTTTGCCTTTCGTTCGCTCCGGTGGCTGCGCCCGGAGTTAATTTTTGACCGTTGGGAGGGAGGGAACTCGGGGGCAGGACTCGCAGGATCCGTTGCAGATCGGGTCGTGGTGGCCACCGTGTGGGTAGATGCACGATCCACCAAAAACAATTCCGAGGTACCATTACACCATCACGTGCGCACGGCTCTGTTCAGATAATCACAATTTTTTACGACCGGATAATGCACGACTTGCCCTATTTTTCGTGCTTTTTTTTTTGAAAGCACTATATATATATATACCAGCTAGCAAGCTTCATTAAAAACTTCCCAGTCCCCTTCGGCATCCCAAGTAGCATGCTCACCATTGACAACAGCAAATTTGGCACAGCACCGAGACACTTGGTTAGCCTCGCGACCCTCATACAAAAAGTGAAAAAAAAAAAAGCTACTCTTCAACTCACTAATCTCATCTAAGATAGTCCTAATGACTGATCGATCAATCTTCCTCTCTGCCCAATGCTTCATCAAGACTTGACAAACCGTTACAAGAACAACTCTATCAAAACCCCTTTGAACAGCATACGCACAAGCATCTTGAGCGGCAAGAGCCTCCACTATCAAAGGCTCCAGAACCCCCTCATATACCTTGGTAGACGCTCAAAGGAAAGTATTGTGGTCACGCGCCACCACACCAGACGCCGCCCGACCATCAATCTCACAGATTGTCCCATCCAAATTTATCTTGACAGCACCTTGGATTGGGGAAGTCCACTTACATGGTTGGCGCACCCCTTTCTTTACCTTCTGAGTCTTTGGTAGCTCCAAGAATTGCAACGTCTCCTGAATTACCTCCATGGTCGTTGTACCCACTCTTCCCATGTGTAATATTGTTTCTTGATGTCCAAATATAGTTCATCGCTGTCATGATTCTTGCCCGCTCCTCGGGTGTATATCTAGGATCACATAGAATATCGCGTGTCCAAGTCAAGGGGTGTAACTTCCGGAGTTTCAGAAAGAGAACTTCCCTGTCTGCACACCAGAACTGCCGTGCATGACTACACTGAACTAGTGCATTCATCAAAACTTCGGGACTCGCTTTGCAGACGCCACAAGGGTTGTTCTCCATGACATGCCGCCGTGATAGAGTCATGTAGTCAGGTAATATTCCTCGAAGAACTCTCCACCAAAAGACTCGCACTTTAGGTACTACACAAAGCTTCCGTAATCTGCTCCAAATATCAGCGTCGTTATCGGATGTGCTAGCACCGCCTCCGTTGCTAATAATTTGGGTCATCTCCCGCTGTTCCATAAGAGCTCTATATGCAGATCGAACCGAGTAAATACCGTTGTTTTCCTTTGACCAAGCAATCCAATCTGCTCCCCAACTATGCCTTAGCGGAATCTTCAGAATTGCTTCGGCGTCAGGAGCAAAGAATAAATCCTCAATCACCTCAGTCATATATCTATACTCATCAGTAATCAGATCACTAACCTTTTCCAGATCAGTATCCATCCGTCGCCCCATAGGCTTCATTGAGTGCTGCTTTGGTATCCAATTGTCATTCCAAATTGAGATGCTATCACCAGAGCCCACTCTTTTGATCATCCCAATGTCAACAGCTTCTCTCCCAGCCAAAATCGCCCGCCAAGTCTTAGATGCAGTACTTGGTGCCGACACTTCCATCAAATTTTTGTTATGGCAATAGCGCCCCAGTAGCACTTGAGACCAAAGTGATGTAGGATTAGTCAGTAACCTCCACACCTACTTACCAAGAAAAGCAATGTTAAACACATGCATATCTCTAAAACCCATACCTCCCTTGCTCTTCGGCACTGATAATTTATCCCATGACATCCAATGCATGGATCTCTTATCTAAGTTTTCACCCCACCAAAAGCTACCAGAAATTGAGTTAAGCTTCTGGCATGATCCTTTTGAGAGAAGGAAACAACTCATACTGTAAGTCGACATGGACTGAATAACGGATTTGATAAGCGCTTCTTTTCACGGGTAGGACAAATTCTTCTCCGCCCATCCATTCACCTTACTCCTGGCATTATCAGCAATAAACTCAAAAGCATCACTTGTTATCTTGCCGACAGCTGTTGGAAGACCCAGATATTTCTCACTAAAGGCTTCAACTTGAATATTCAGACACACCTTGACCTCAAGCCGATGTGCTTCTGGAGTACATGGGCTAAAAAATATAGCACTCTTCTCCTTATTAACTCTCTGGCCCGACGCTCCATCATACATCTCCAGAATTTCGCTCAATCTTCTCGCACTATTACCACTTGCATTGATGAAAATCAAACTATCATCAGCAAAAAGAAGGTGTGAAATCCAGGGTGATCTGTTGCACACCCTTACTCCTCTATCCACAAAACTTGCATTGTATTTATGCAACAACGTAGTCAACCCTTCTCCACAGAACAGAAAGAGAAAAGGTGATATGGGATCTCCCTGCCTAATACCTCGCGTTGGATGAAATGGCTCCAATAAACCTCCATTCACCTTAACAGAGAATCTGACAGTAGATATGCATTTCATGATCAATTGTACTAGTCTTACAGGAAAGCCTAGTTTCAACATCATTGCTTCAAGAAAAGGCCACTCGACTCGATCGTATGCCTTCATCATATCTAATTTGACCGCACTGTGACCCTTCTTCCCTTTCTTCTTTCTTTTCATAGAATGACTACTTTCAAAAGCCACTACTGCATTATCTTGAATAAGCCTTCCCGGGACAAAGGCACATTGCTCTTGGCTGATAGTATATTCCAGAACTGGCCTCATCTTATTTGCAATTGTCTTTGTGCCAATTTTATATAGCACATTGCAAAGCGAGATTGGTCTATATTGTTTAATAGACTGAGGGTTTCTTACTTTGGGGATTAGAGTAATTGTTGTATCATTCATCTTTGCTGGCATATCACCCCCATTAAGAAAACTTAGCACCGCCTTGCATAGATCTTCCCCAAAGAGGTTCCAATGGCGTTGATAAAAACTGGCAGTGAACCCATCCACTCCAGGGGCTTTAGACGGATGCATTTGAAAAAGAGCTTTCTTGACTTCATCGGCAGAAAAATCTTCTTCAAGCAACACTGTATCTTCTAAGGTAACCGTTTCTTCAACCAAATCTAAAACTTGTTGAAAATTTGGAGCACCTTCAGAAGAATACAGATCAGAATAGAAGTTCTGAACTTCATTTTTAATTTCGTCAGCATTGTCACAAATCGAGCCATCTTCACGCTGTAGAAAGTGTATTCCGTTGATCCTCTTCCTCTGAGCCGCATGTGCATGAAAATACGCCGTATTTCGATCCCCATATTTAAGCCAGTTAACCCTAGCTCTCTGTTTGATCCAGATTTCTTTCTGATAGAGGACTTCATTTATTTTATTCATGATCCTCTTCTCTTCTCCAGATGGACCGTGGCCCATCGAGTTCTTCCTAACACGGTCTAGCTCCTTTCGTAGATTTTGGAGCTTCCATTTGAAATTACCAAATGTCGCCGTTCCCCAAGACTCCAAGCCATATTGCAAACTAAGAGAGATAGCAAATCCACTTAGGCCAGTTCCTTTTTCTACCTTCATCCACAGATCATTAACCACTTTATCATAGTCAGCAACTCAGCATGCGTTTGCCAAACGTTCTCATATTTATATTTCGGCCCTTATGCTGCATGTACTTCTTCATCTCAATTGCTAGCATGCAATGATCCGACTGAACCATATTGATATGTCTCACTCTCAACACTTGAAATAACTGACAAAACTCCTCTGTCCCGCATGCTCTATCAAGTCTCGCCTTCACATTTGCTCTTCCATCTTGTGTGTTATCCCATGTAAATGGTTGACCAGAGAAGCCTAAATCTTGCAGATCACAATCCTCTAAAGTTTCCCGGAAAGCTCTCATCTGCCATTCATCGCGGACATGCTCACTAAAATGCTCCGTGTTATACATAATTTCGTTGAAGTCTCCCACACATAACCACAGCAAATTTTGGAGCCCCTTTAATCTCCTCATAAGAGTCCAAGTATGATGCTTGTTTTCTCTTCTTGGATCACCGTATATACTAGTGAACCTCCACTTGGGAATAGAACTATCCTTTAATTGCACAATGGCGTCGATATGGTATTTATTGAAACTTTTCACCTCAACAGCTGCTGAGGAACAAAAAAACCCAATGCCACCACTTAGACCCACACTGTCAACTGCAAACCCTCCAGCAAAGCCAAGGGTACTTTTCAAACTCTCCACTCTCTTTCCTTCGATTTTTGTTTCCATGACAAACAGCAACCCATGCGCTGCTGTCGTGGGGCAGGAAGAACCCCTAGCCAACACGGGGTCTCCCCTCTCCCTCCTTCACCTCTCCTCGCCACGCATCACCTCTCTCTCCTCCGCCACTGTTGGACGAAGCCGCCGGGCTAAGCCCATGCCACAGGCGGCGGAGGAGGCGGGACAAGCCCTCGAGCTATGCAGAAGTTTCATTGCAATATCAAATGGCAGAATACGATTGCTCGTCGACGTCGGCGCCTCTCCTCTACCGATGTTACACCTCATGGGAGGTTTCTTCACTATATTCAAAGATAATTCATCTTCCTATAGAATTCAAGTAGGTGTGGCATCAGAGTTCTATTGGATTAATATTACTGCATTTTTTCTATCCAATGGATCAAAGAAGCACTAACAATACGGCTTCCCCGCGACTTACGAAATGACAAATTGGAGGGCTGGAATCATTAGGATTTTTGGCTATGTTGGACATGCACTCACTATGTTATGAGCTATCCAAGAATGATTTCCCAAGGATTTTCCTGCATTCTATTTTGTGGCTAAAATATCCAGTATTTTATTCCCTACAATATGTTCCTATAGAGCAGGTGTTTTTGATTTATTTGATTCGAAACCATATGATTTTTTTCATGTGGAGTGTTTTATATGCAGTTTCATTGGGATGATGCCATTGAGTCAAAGGACATGAAAATTTCATCTAGGAAACACCTAATCCTTAAGGGGAAATCTTAAGTTTTCCTTCGATGCAACTAAAGAACTTTTGTTATGCATTCGTGTGTTATCAAATATTGCATGATTCAACATGTCATGACCGCTGACTCCTACGTTATGCAATTCAATGAGTCCCTTCGCTTCGTATTATTTTACCTGTGGTGGTGCAAGCAGGCAAGCTTTTGTGCAAATTCGGTCACATATGATTCAAGTACCCATAACCCTAGGGCTCAGATTGATTCTTACAAAGTTATAGAAAAGATCATAATTAACAAAAAAAATCATATTGTTACAACTATACTATCCAGATAGCAGGATTATATTTCTTCTTTATTCGAACTTTCATTGTCAAGGGAAGCAAAATTCAGTAGATGTACGTTGTATGCTTTAAATAGCCCTGAAATTTTAATTGTATAGTTTGACTTGCTCGGGACATGCCATTTTTTCTATTAAAAATGGTTGTATCTCATAAAAACACTAGATCAGTTACTCTGTCTTCGGCGATGGATCTTGGTGGTAGTATGTTCAAGCGGGGATGGTGTGGCGGCGACAACATCCTTGTGGTGGAGTTGTGTCCTTGGGCGACAACATCCGTTGCGATGGCGCTTGCTCCAGTGCCGGAGCGGAGCTCGGGGGTTGTTCAGGAGTGCGTGCAGGCGACTGTTTGCTGATACCTTGAAGATGGTGAAACTTGTACTAGGTTCGCGGTTGGAGGTTGGCAGGCCTAGTTTTCTCCTCCAACGCCGTCGCGCGAGGGTGGGGATGCAAGATCTGGAGTTCGAGTGTGTCCACAAAGCTACAGTGGGTGTCTGCTACGGTGGTGCCGGAGGCGAGTGACACACTTTGGTTTTTTGCTAACGGGATTCTTTGCCTGGATTGTAATTTTCCTTTTTTGGCTGAGAGTCCTTTTTTGTAAAAGCTAGGGGTTTCCTATCTTTTCAGTTCAGGTCGATGTTTATGTGGCTTGTAACTTGAACTTTATTTAATGAACGAGACATGTATTACCTGCAAAAATAGAGTCATATATGCGAGGAGTTATAACCTTAAAAAGAAAAATGTACGGGGTGTTATGCATGAGCACTATAATAGAGCATTGTGGGCTTGTGAAATGTGAAGCTAGCACAAGAGTAATGAACTCCTATGACAAATTATTATTGATAAACTAAATAGCTACTACTCCATCTGTTCACTACTACAATATGTTTCAGTTTTCTTTAAAAAGTGTATGTATCTATATGCGTTTCAGTACGTGTGTTCACTCATTCAGTTCATATCTAAATGTCTAAAACATCTTATAATAGTTAACGAAGAGAGTAACATATTGGTAATTGGGCTTATGCCATATGCAATGAGATTTGAGTTGTCTCTGCAGCGTGCCACGTACGGATTTAGTGAAACGGAACAGGAAGAGACAATAAAACTGACAAAAAATATTACTCCCTAGTTCAGGGACGGAGGGAGTATATTGGTTGTATGCGGTGTTTCTTATGACTTAACTGCTCTCGGACGAAGTATTACCAAGCATGTTTCTTCCCTAAAAAGGCATGTTTACTTCTGGCAAAGCCTATGGAAGGAGCAGAAAACAAACATATCTTAACACCAACTTTGCTGGCAAGGAGACCAAGAAAATGCAACACCGTATGAAGTATTACCACTGCCCCTTTACAAGAGCAGCACTCGGCAAGCCCGCATACTCTTTAGGTAACTTCAGTCTACAGTCTCAATCATAAGCAGAATGAACGGAGAGAACATCACATTTAAAGAGAAAATGGCGACTTCTTTCATAGCAACCGTTATACAGATCACCATACTGTATGCTCCTACAAGAATGCTACAACAACAACAACATATAACTTTTGCCGGATTGGTTTAAGGCGTGCTTCTAAAAGAATCAGCGGTATACAAGGTCAAGCTCATGGACTCAGCTGCTGGGCCGGGGCATCGCGTTTGGTGGTCTTACTGCAGGGGCACCATATCCAGGTGGCAATCTGTTCCCAGCAACACCATGCTGGTTCGGCCTAGATGGCAAAGCACCCATGCGGGCAGCGATTATAGCGTTCCTCTCCATCAGAAGCTTCTTTCTGGTTTTTTCGGTGTATTCTCTTGTTCGGAGGGCCACTTGCTCCACATCGGCAAATAATGACATCTTCGCCTCCGTCTTCTGCAGCTGCATGAAAAATATATTCTTGCGGTTATTACCGGCGCCAAACACTGGAGGGATCATCATTTAAGCATCGACAATCTGTTGAGTAAAATTTTCTGCGTACCAGCTTTTCAACCACCAGTGCAGCTAGCCTTCGAATTTGATCTTCCTCCTGCTCAGCGAGGAGCTTAGCCTTCACAGCAGCAGCTGAAATAGCAGTCGCTGCTGCTCGTTTTAGCCGAGTTAGGGAATCATCAGGTTTGGCGGTCACTCCTGAGCCCTTCTCAGCATCGGCAGGGACGATTTCGGCACCATTAGGTTCTGCAAGATAAGAGATACCAGAGAAGTGGAAATCAGCTGATGAGAAACTGAACCACCATGAGGATTGACAGATGAATGACGCAAAATCTGCTTTCTAAATCCCAATCCCCTTAACGACTGTATTTTCTAATTTTCACGATTCTTACGTTTACTCCACAGTGGTCTGATATCACAAAGCCCTTCTCAGGCCTTTCTTGCAGGAGACAGTTGGTATATATATTTGGGAATACGGATGTACCAGAGAGTGATTATGTTTGGGAACTCAAAGATCAAGAAGGGAAGCAAAAGAATAGAAGTGACTGCACTAATCATCTAACTGAAGGGAAAGTAAACAAAATAACCACATGAACATATTTTTTAATAAAACAAATAAGTTGTTGACACACAATGGAATGGTTCAAGCAACTAAACTATTTAGAATTCCATTTCCCACTTCCACATCCATATTTTGGTAGGTGCTAATTGCTATGGAATGGATTGGTAATTAACAGCACAGGAAAAACAAACCACATATTTCCAAGGCTACAATACTACATTAGTAAGTCATATATCTGGATTTAGCAGGTCTTGCTAAGAAGCAGCAGCTCAATCTGACGACATGGTAACAATTTTATGATGGGCACATGGGGATGTGAAGAACCTTACCAAACATTATCAAAACAACTTAACTGCTTACGTGTACAACTCATGTAAGTAAATTTTGGATTAGTGAATATTGATGGGCATTAACTACAGAGAATGCTGATTGAAATTGCATGCTTATTATTGGCTGGTTGCCTTGGCGCAGTGGTAAGGCAGTTGCCTTGTGACCAGGAGGTCACGGGTTCAAGTCGTGGAAACAGCCTCTTGCAAAAATTGCAAGGAAAGGCTGCGTATAATGACCCAATGTGGTCCGACCCTTCCCCAGACCCCGCGCAAAGCAGGATCTTCACACACCGGGCTGCCCCGCTTTATAGAGATAATTTCAGACTTTCCGTATAAACTTACTCCCTTCACTAATGTAAGACCTTTTAGCTTTTTTCGTAAATGCATGTATCTAGACAGATTTTAGTGTGTAAGTTCACTCGTTTTGGTCCTCCACTTTAAAATATCTAAAAGGTCTTACAGGAGTAATATAAATGAAGTACCTTCCATTTTGCTATTCCCCAATGTTTGGCTTTTCTCGTCTTCTTGTACAATAGTTGGGGCACCAACTGCATCTTCGGTCTTATTAAGCTCGATCTTGCCATTTGCAGACGAATCATCATCTGGCTCCACTTCAGAACTTGGTTTGTCCTCTTCAGGATTAGATGCAACTGTAGTACTTCCTGCAACTGCCTCTTGAGAAGCTAACAAACCACATCCATTTGCATTATCTTGTGGAGCAACTGAATCTTTCGTACTTAATGAACCTCCTGTGTCATTGGATGCACTCTTATCCACCAGAGGAATTGGATCACCTGACTCCTTAACATTACTGGATTTAGGCTCCACAGAGGGAACTTCATCATCGCAAGACACATTCTTATTATCTGATTCTTTATGATCTTTTGGTGAACTGGATGGACTGTTTTGCTTTTCCACTGGCAGAGTATTTTCTTCCTTTTCATTAATATCCTTTTTCTCAGTACCAGTTGAATCTATAATCATATCTTCATCTTTTGCTTGATCACCATCTTTAATTTCATTACTGCAAATTTTGTTGACCCCATCAGCATAATCTTACAATAGCATATTACACAAGTAAAAGCATTGCTTACCTTACAGTGACAAAAAAGTCTTTCAGATCACTCGGTGGATCTTCAAGAATATAACAGTGTCTACTTGCCAACTGGAGTGCAGGAGGATCCTCCGATATGGCTTTTAGTGAACTACGGCAAGAAGTGGTAGCATTGTCATCTTCGACAAGACCAGCCAAAAATGCTGCCTGCACAAGACATTTGAAAGACCTAAGGGTAAAAAATACTGTATAGTGAGTAAAGATGTCCAAGGGTACAAGACAGTACTTACCAGTGCCATAACAGGATTCCCTGCATCAGCAAATGAACCTTCATCTCCTGGGAAGTGACCGACGGCCTCGAATGCAGATTTCAGGATATCAATAGCATCGTTTGATGCATTTTCACCAGAAGCATCGGTAGCAACGTTTGATGCATTTTCACCAGAAGTATCGGTAGCAACGTTTGATGCATTTTCACCAGAAGCATCGGTAGCAACATTTGACGCATTTTTGTCAGAAGTATCAGGATTAACAGGATCTTCCTTTGCTAGATCAGCGTCAGAAGATGGTTTTGGATCATCAGCGTTTGGAACTGCAACTGAATCTACACCAGCTGAATTATTGGTATCTTTATCTTCCACAGGAGTTCCTTCTTCTGTTTTTGCTTCTGCATTATTGCCTTCCGTTTTCTCTGAAGGCTTCTCATCCTCTGTATCTTTTCCTTCAATTTTCTCTTCAACTTCCATTTTATCAGGTACTTCAGGGGTGCCTTTTTCCGCCAAGGGTTGCTTGCTTTCATGGATATTTTGGTGAACATCTTCATCACCATGAAAGCTGTCCTCAATTTGCATTTGAAGAAAGTGTAACATGCACTGTGTTTTTGTTTTCGTAGCAACATGCTCGGCAATCTCAGCCCATTTTCCACCAAAAATTTCCAAAGCTTCTAAAAGAAGCAATGTCTCCTCATCAGTCCAACTAGTACCACGAGCACCAGAAACTTCTGCCGAATCCATAAGGATGAAATCAGTTTTGGACATGCCTGGATCGAATTTTTCTTCGTTGTAGCAGTTAGAACACAGGTCAAAATCTGCCTGTAGAAATAAAATAATAATATCAATACAACCATTCTTAAAATGAACCACAAGGTACAGTACATTGGGATGATGACTATAATCTGCATTTCATGAGAAGAATCAGTGTCTTTGAAGGCTAAATTTTGGCATAGTATTTCCTATACTCCCATGGTCAATTTTAAACAGTATATTTGTCTTATTAATACATGTTAGTATATTCTCGGGGGTTTTCCTAAAGCTTTCCCGTAAAAAAAGGTGACATAACATAATGGTGATATAGCAATATTTCAGCAGGGATGTGACACTAAAACAGAAAAAAAAAATGCTAACCTGGGTCCGGCAATGGTAGCGCTTGCCTGAGCAATCAACTGAACAGGAGTTGCAGTGGTACTCAACAGAAGGCTCAGCTGCTGCAACCACATCTTCCACTAGTACAGGATCAGGAAGAAATGAAGGCAGAGGGGCTGGAATTTCCACCTCCCCTTTCTTTGGTAAAGGGATCATATATGACTGAATAGGTTCAAATTTAAACAGCTTCTCAATAACAGACGCTTTGTCCTCATTGGGAGAATCACTTTGGCTCTCCTCTGGCTTAGTCTCCTCTATGCCAGCGGGTAGAAAAGGGTGGAAATTGATAAGGCCCCAGTGATCCAAGAAATCAAACACTTCCTGTCGAGCATCGGCCTCCCCAATTGATATCTCAGCTAAATCTTTGGACTCCAGCTGCAGCTGAGGATTTGCATGAAATTTCATCACAATGGAATTTCTAATCCCCGAGTAAATCTCCGGTGTCCGCTTCTCAGATTTGCCATTAAAGAACGAAGACAATGTTTGCTTCTCGACTGGGTGGATGTCCTTCCACGAAAACCATCCTGTAGAAGTAAATGATTTATTATTGTGCAACTTCTAGTTTGGACCTTCATAGCATGCAGACGTGCCAGAATTATGCCCCGGCAGGCAACTTTCTTGTTAATTTTTTTCCCTCCGAATCTGGCATCACCGTCCGCTTCTAAAATTAGACGGGCCTGAGGGCGTCGCGCTGCGGGGCGATCTAGGGAGTGTTCGCCCGATATCTTTTGGGTTTAGTTTCAAAAGAAAAATCGTTTTGAACAACAAAAAAAGGAGAACATGCAAGGGTCACTCCTAACTATTAGGGTGGGAAACTTGAAAGGCAGCATGAAACAATAGAACATATTTTCTGCTAAATATTTCAGTTCTGAAGAAATGGTGCTGGCATGTTTTGACGTTTGAGTAGAAGAACTACACATTTTAGGAAAATAAGAGTATGCAAACATCAATAACATAAACTGGTAGCTACTTGCTATGTGCCTCAACAGACAAAGGCAATATACTAAAGATATGAATTGGTTATGGCAGTATTAGTCAGCGTTGTACATTGTTACTGGCATATTTCAATTACACAAGAGACAGCTGTTTGCTGTATTATCAAGATCTGCCACTGTGCTTTCTCTTATATGTTATTAAGATCTACCACAGTTGCTATATCTCTTATGTGGTAATGTAAGAAGGTTGTTCTATGTTTGAAATACTTACAAGAGCAAATATATCCCAAAAGATAACAAGCCATAAACCTGGCACAAGGACGAAAGAGAAATAATGGGTACTCACCTCATCATTTGCACACAGCAGGCAACAGCAAGAAAAGGGCAAATACACATTATTAACAGTTCACCACTACATATTAGAAGTAATAAAGGCAACAGAATGTAATAAATTCTTATCTCAACCAGTTAAATGAACGGAATGAGCATGCACTCAAATTGAGCTAAATCTACCGAGAAAAACTACAACTAACACATCATTGTTCAGAGTAGGCGTCCTAATTTAGGTTACTCGGGGAAGCAAGGTTAACCACTGGATTGCACTTGGCTGCTACTAGCAAGGTTACCCGGGGCAGCAAGTATGTGCTAAGGATTCATTCTGGTAAAGTATTTAAATAGCAGGGAAGCATTCAGAGTGAACCAGCAATTTTACCGAACACGCTTCTACTCAAACAGTCACGGTTTCAGCAATTCACCACCCGGAACGAGAAAATCGGGATTCACGAGCCCAGACGAGAGATCGAGCAACTGCAGGCGGGGAGAGGGCTCACCGGCGAAGGTGGGGACCACATGGACGCCGGCGTCGCGGGATCGAACGGCCTCGAAGACCTCGTCCACCAGCGGCGCTTCCTCGGCGGGGGTCTGCTCCCCGTCGAGCCGAACCGCGTCGCCCTCGGCCTTCCCCGATCCGCTGGCGGCCCCGGCCGCCGCGGGGGCCGCATCCGGCGGCGCGCCCGAGAGCTTGTGCGGCGAGTGGCGCGCGGCGCGGGTGAGCGGCCCGCTGTGCAGCAGGTGCTGGGGCACGTTGTAGGAGGCGTTGCGCTCCTTGGCGTGCCGCTTGGACGGCGTGAACGACGACCCCGCGGCCTTGCGCTTGCCGCCGCCGCCGCGGCGGCGGGGGGCCTCCGCCGGCGGCCCGTCGCCGTGCGGGGCGGCCGGGGCCTTGGGCTCCATGGGGGGGCCGCCGCGGAAGCTCGGCTTCCCTCACCACTCCGGCGGGGAGACCAGCTCCGAGATGCGGAGGCGAGTGAGCGCGCGGCGCCTGCCTGAGTGCTCTCCCTGTCGGCTCTTCCTTCCTTCCCCTCTGTGCTCCTGTCTAAAACTTTGGGGATCCGGCGCTGGGTTCCCGTAGCGACATACTAGTAGTGCCGTGTCGCTGACTGGTGGGGTCCGTGCTGCCGGTGGCTAAACGCCGGAAAGCCCATCCAGTTTTGCATTTTTGCTGGGTTTCGTTGCAGTTGAAGAGCATTACAGATTTGGTGCATGGTCTCCTTTTCTATGGCAGGAAACGGCGCTTTACTGATTAAATTACATCAATAGAAATTATTTCCCGGATAAAATCTAAAACAGGAAAGAAAACTGAACTAGAGTTCACATATTCTTTTTTTGAATATTTGGTAGAGTTTACATCTTCAGTAGACTTAGCTACAAGATGCGCCGCCTCGTTAAGAACACACTTCACGTTACAGAGAGAAACCAATGCAAAGCCTCTCACCAAGTGCTTGATGACAGCCGCCATAATTCCGACGGATAATCTGTCCATGAGTGAAGAATTCAGTGGAGAGACGATCCCATACACAATCCTCTTCCATGGTTAATATGTCGAGGAAAAGGTATATTTCAACGTATTGTTATTTCTCTTGAGACATAGCAAAAACTATTTCTAAGTTGAGATCAGAACCTTCTCACTCCCTCTCTCACAGTTTATTAGGCGTGCGCATACCCCTAGGTTATATGTTATAAAAATTATATCATTAGAAAGTTTAGATGTTCTATGTTCTAATGATATAATTTTTGCATTATATAAGCTAAATTGGCGATCTAGGGATACGGGGAAGACTAGTAAACTAAGACGGAGGGAGTATTACATTATTGATATTTTGTAAGTACGAGAGATACAAAATAATTATCCCACAACTACCGCTCAAACAAAATCATCTAGCAACTATTTGTTTTATGAAGTTAGGACTATATAACATCAGCATAAAACAGTTCTTACAGAGTATATATTGACAAGAATGTGTAATTATATCCACACAGAAAAATATCAAAATATGATAATATATGATAATAATCCCTTACATTTCATGCAAAGAAAACATATATAATTATGTGGTATGAATGTATTAACATTGATGTACTGATATATTGATGATGGCACATCTTTAGCTATGTTATAGCAAGTTAATGTTGATCATGGCACATCTTTAGCTCTATTGTAGCAAAGTTCATATAATCATTCATAAAGCATGAACTTAGAACTGGAAAAAAATCAATTACATGCGGCAACTTTTGAAGGAATGTAACATAGAGCCCAACCCAATTAATGCCTTCGTAGTTTTTTTGCAAGATATGTAAAAAAAATTAGGTTTAGGCCTATAATTTGCATCCGGCCTGTCGTGGTCCTATATTTTAACTTTCATGCCACATTTAAACCACAACCTGACGAGTAGTGGCAGATTCTATTGTCGACCGATGGGGCCGGGCTGGTGGTGGCTAACGTCGATAAGCCCATCATATTCTGCATTTTTTGTTGGGTTTCTTTATAGAGCATTAGAGATTGGTGCACAATCTTGTTTACTCTTAGTTCTCCTTAGAGAATTTTTTTACTAAGTAGGATAATAATTCTTCACTTATAATAAAAAACGAGGAAATACCCAGACAAGATTCTATCCTTGGTTAGTATGTTGAGAAAAAGTTATATTTCGGAAGTATTGTTATTTCTCATGCGATAGAGAATTTTTTACAAATAATCATTTGAAATTGTCTTATCTCATGTTTGATAGTTTATAAGTGTAAGGTGAGGAAGATAATTATAGGAAAATTATTAAGTTTATGAAGTTAGGACAATAACACCGTCATAAAACAATACTTACGAAGTATATATGGACAAGAATGTGTAATTTGATCCATATTAAAAAAACTTAAGTGTATGTTAATTCATTATAATAATTCAATACATTTCATGGAAAGGAACATCTCCAATTTTTTGGTACAAATTTATTAACATTGATGTACCGTTACATTGACAATAACACATCTTTAGCTTTATATGTCAAGTTAGTACTGTCATCTTTATAAAGATTTAACATATGGCTAGAAAAAATGAATATCCTTAGGGGAGGCAATGTAAACATGGAATGGCCAGGTCCACATAGTGAGCCCAATTGGTGTCTTCCTCATTTTTTTTGGGAGAGACATTCTAAAGGATTTTTCATTTGAGTCAATAACCCAACTTAACTAGGGCTGTCTTGGCCCCTGATTGTAACTTTCATGTCAAAAATAAATAATTGGAAGTGAGATGTAGCTCTAAACTTTGTCAATGTTTTGTGTTGCTTAATTTGTTTCATTTTTTATGATACGGTGGAAGTTCTCACTTATTAGTCAAAAAAGTAAATGTTTGCATCCATATTCGTATGACAATGTAGCTAAATCAAACCATATGTATAATGAGAAAAACCAAAATAAGCATTCCTACGGTATCTCGATGTATGTTTTTCCTTATTTTTCTTAAGGTACATACACTATCCATTGAGACTTTTCTTCATTTTTGTTAGATGAATATATCAAATAAGATCCTCTAATAATCCTAAGTTAGTGATATATGTTTTGTTCAGGTAAAAGGTTATGACTATACCAAAGCCGACTATGTAATGAGCTAGCGATGTTCTCTAATCTTTGTTTCTATACAGCTATGTGATTGTAAATATAGAGAGACGTTGTTGACGGGGGGATGACCCCCGATAGGTCAAGCTTGATTGTAGTTATCCGGCATAAGGTAGTTATGCCAGATTAATAAGGTATGCCGGAATACGGCACAACGGTGAATTGAGTTGACCGGATTAAAGGTCAACCGACTTAACGGGAAGCCGGAACTCTTATACCGGTATGATGGTCATGTCGGCATGAGCTAACTCGGTATGGAAACCGATATACGGATTCGGTATATGGGTAAAGAGATGAGGTACCGGCATACTTCTTGTATGCCGGTGCAGGGATCCGGCATATGGCCAATGGCCAGATGCTGGTCTCCAAGGTCCAAGATTCGGTCGTGTTACTACAAGACATGGAGGAGATATGGAGGATCTCATCATGACGAGAGCATCGCTAAGTTCCAACAGGAACCAGAGCACGCCGATGACGAAGAGGGCTACAGTGCACAGAGCAACAGTGGCCAACGCCACAGCAGAGAAGGACATCACGAGCAAGGTCAATGCTACGGCCCAAGGGCAGCCCAACGTAGACAAAAATTCCCAAGATCAGCCCATGCTAGGGCTCCTTCCCTTGTAAGCTACCTCTCCACTATATAAGGGGAGGTAGTGCTCCCTTGCACGGGATGCTTAGATGCTCAGATACTTGATCTCTTGACCATTCTCTCCCTCTAGCGATAGCACTTCATCTTCTACCTCCCGCATACAGCTCGAGGAACACCATTGTAGCTCATAGTGTGCTTATACATCGCAGACAGGCAGGAGTAGGGGTGTTACCTCCTCACAACCTGGGTAAACCTTGTGTCTTTGTGTGTATGTGTTCTTCATCTCCCCCTCCTCTGAATCCCCCGGGGCACATCGGCCCCAAGATAAGCCTACCCATGGTATCTGTTTGTTCACTACGACGACAGTTGTGCATCTAAGGGAATCAACTTATACATGAAAACACCTCTAATGATTTAGATTTAGGAAAATTGCAAGTAAACCGTACTTGCCATTTGATACTTATATATTCAGTACAACTATAGCAGGTAGGGAGAGCATTCACATAATATCCTCGGGAAATTAGCAGATTGTGCAACCTCTCGGACGGATAGGGAGGGTGGAGAGAGAGAGAGAGAGATATTACACTCCAACAATGATATTCAATAAATCTTGTGGAGAGATGGAGTGTCATTTTACTTAACTTTGCAATGTTATAAAAAAAAATGTTATGTAGTGCATGCGATACATGTAAAATATATTCATATGTAATTTATTAAGTTAAAATTCTTATTATTTAGCACCTTTATTGTATTTATTGAGACCAGGCCAACCTATTAATAATCGCAAAAGTGAATAATTTCTTACACTTCAGTGTGTAGGAATTACATGGAAATCACGAAGGAGTCTCAGTTGGAATGAAATTCGGAGTTCCTGGAAATCTATCTCTGCAGGATTATTTTGAAATATTGCCTCGACATGAATTGAAAATTATGTCAAACAGAAAAGGTTACAACGTGGATGCTATCAGAAATTTTCCACCAATGGTGAAAGGACACGGATGTCGCCTAGAGGGGGGGTGAATAGGCGATTTAAAACTTTTACGAGATGGGCTTAACAAATGCGGAATAAAACTAGCGTTTACTTTGTCAAGCCCAAAGCCTATATACTATTGTTCACCTACGTGCACCAACAACTTATTCTAAGCAATGGTTCACCTATGTGCACCAACATCTTATGCTAAGCAATACAAGCAAGTATGTGATAGCAAGATATATATAACTTCAAGCACGATGGCTATCACAAGGTAAAGTGCATAAGTAAAGAGCTCGGGTATAGAGATAACCGAGGCACGCGGGAGACGATGATTCCGGAGTTCACACTCTTGCGAGTGTTAATCTCCGGTGGAGAGGTGCTTAGTGCTCCCGAACGCCACAAGAGGCTCACCTTGAGGTGTGGTTGCTCGATGCACACCAACGCCACAAAGGCCTCACCCCAAGATGCGGTACTCACACCACACGCCACGAAGGCGCCTCAGCTAAATCTCCGGTGACCCTCGCCACAAAGGCCTAGGTCACGGTTCCACTAAGGGATTTCCTTCGAGGCGGAAACCGGGCCTTACACAAAGATTGGGGCACACATCCACAACTTAATTGGAGGCTCCCAACAAACCGCCACAAAGGCCTAGAATCCGTCTAGGGTTCCAAGAACCCAAGAGTAACAACTTTCTTGCTTTCACCTCCACGAATCACCGCGGAGAACTCAAACCGATGCATGATGCGTGTGGTTGGCACGTCCGTTGGGAACCCCAAGAGGAAGGTGTGATGCGCACAGCTCAGTAAGAAACCAAGGTTTAATCGGACCAGTAGGAGTCAAGAAGCACGTTGAAGGTTGATGGCGGCGAGATGTAGTGCGGCGCAACACCAGGGATTCCGGCGCCAACGTGGAACAACACAACCAAAGTACTTTGCCCCAACGAAACAGTGAGGTTGTCAATCTCACCGGCTTGCTGTAACAAAGGATTAACCGTATTGTGTGGAAGATGATTGTTTGCGAAAAACAGTAAACAAGTATTTGTAGATTGTATTTCAGATAGAGAATTGGACCGGGGTCCACATCACTAGAGGTGTCTCTCCCATAAGATAAACAGCATGTTGGGTGAACAAATTACAGTTGGGCAATTGACAAATAAAGAGAGCATGACCATGCACATACATATCATGATGAGTATAGTGAGATTTAATTGGGCATTACGGCAAAGTACATAGACCGCCATCCAACTGCATCTATGCCTAAAAAGTCCACCTTCAGGTTATCATAACCCCTCCAGTATTAAGTTGCAAAGCAACAGACAATTGCATTAAGTATGGTGCGTAATGTAATCAACAACTACATCCTTAGACATAGCATCAATGTTTTATCCCTAGTGGCAACAGCACAACACAACCTTAGAACTTTCTGTCACTGGGTGTCAATGCGGCATGAACCCACTATCGAGCATAAGTACTCCCTCTTGGAGTTACAAGCATCTACTTGGCCAGAGCATCTACTAGTAACGGAAAGCATGCAAGATCATAAACAACACGTAGATATAACTTTGATAATCAACATAACAAGTATTCTCTATTCATCGGATCCCAACAAACGCAACATATAGAATTACAGATAGATGATCTTGATCATGTTAGGCAGCTCACAAGATCCGACAATGATAGCACAATGGGGAGAAGACAACCATCTAGCTACCTATGGACCCATAGTCCAGGGGTAGACTACTCACACATCACTCCGGAGGCGACCATGGCGGTGTAGAGTCCTCCGGAGATGATTCCCCTCTCGGCAGGGTGCCGGAGGCGATCTCTGGATCCCCGAGATGGGATCGGCGGTGGCGTCTCGGAAGGTTTTCCGTATCGTGGCTCTCGTGGGGGTTTCGTCACGGAGGCTATTTGTAGGCGGAAGGGCAGGTCAAGAGGCGGCACGGGGGGCCCACACCATAGGGCCGCGCGGCCAAGGGGGGGGGGCGCCGCCCTAGGGTTTGGCTCCCTCGTGGCCCCTCTTCGTCTCTCCTTCGGACTTCTGGAAGCTTCGTGGAAAAATAGGCCCCTGGGCTTTGATTTCGTCAATTCCGAGAATATTTCGTTACTAGGATTTCGAAACCAAAAACAGGAAAACTGGCACTTCGGCATCTTGTTAATAGGTTAGTTCCGGAAAATGCACGAATATGACATAAAGTGTGCATAAAACATGTAGATAACATCAATAATGTGGCATGGATCATAAGAAATTATCGATACGTCGGAGACGTATCAGCATCCCCAAGCTTAGTTCTGCTCGTCCCGAGCAGGTAAAACGATAACACAGATAATTTCTGGAGTGACATGCCATCATAATCTTGATCATACTATTTGTAAAGCATATGTAGTGAATGCAGCGATCAAAACAATGTATATGACATGAGTAAACAAGTGAATCATAAAGCAAAGACTTTTCATGAATAGCACTTCAAGACAAGCATCAATAAGTCTTGCATAAGAGTTAACTCATAAAGCAATAATTCAAAGTAAAGGTATTGAAGCAACACAAAAGAAGATTAAGTTTCAGCGGTTGCTTTCAACTTGTAACATGTATATCTCATGGATATTGTCAACATAGAGTAATATAATAAGTGCAATAAGCAAGTATGTAGGAATCAATGCACAGTTCACACAAGTGTTTGCTTCTTGGGGTGGAGAGAAATAGGTGAACTGACTCAACATTGAAAAGTAAAAGAATGGTCCTCCATAGAGGAAATGCATCGATTGCTATATTTGTGCTAGAGCTTTGATTTTGAAAACATGAAACAATTTTGTCAACGGTAGTAATAAAGCATATGCATCATGTAAATTATATCTTATAAGTTGCAAGCCTCATGCATAGTGTACTAATAGTGCCCGCACCTTGTCCTAATTAGCTTGGACTACCGGATCATCACAATGCACTGTTTTTACCAAGTGTCACAAAGGGGTACCTATGCCGCTGTACAAAGGTCTAAGGAGAAAGCTCGCATTGGATTTCTCGCTATTGATTATTCTTCAACTTAGACATCCATACGGGACAACATAGACAACAGATAATGGACTCCTCTTTTATGCATAACCATGTAACAACAATTAATAATTTTCTCATTTGAGATTGAGGATATATGTCCAAAACTGAAACTTCCACCATGGATCATGGCTTTAGTTAGCGGCCCAATGTTCTTCTCTAACATATGCATGCTTAACCATAAGGTGGTAGATCTCTCTTACTTCAGACAAGACGGACATGCATAGCAACTCACATGAAATTCAACAATGAATAGTTGATGGCGTCCCAGTGAACATGGTTATCGCACAACAAGCAACTTAATAAGAGATAAAGTGCATAATTACATATTCAATACCACAATAGTTTTTAAGCTATTTGTCCCATGAGCTATATATTGCAAAGGTGAATGATGGAATTTTAAAGGTAGCACTCAAGCAATATACTTTGGAATGGCGGAAAATACCATGTAGTAGGTAGGTATGGTGGACACAAATGGCATAGTGGTTGGCTCAAGTATTTTGGATGCATGAGAAGTATTCCCTCTCGATACAAGGTTTAGGCTAGCAAGGTTTATTTGAAACAAACACAAGGATGAACCGGTGCAGCAAAACTCACATAAAAGACATATTGAAAACATTATAAGACTCTACACCGTCTTCCTTGTTGTTCAAACTCAATACTAGAAATTATCTAGACCTTAGAGAAACCAAATATGCAAACCAAATTTTAGCATGCTCTATGTATTTCTTCATTAATAGGTGCAAAGCATATGATGCAAGAGCTTAATCATGAGCACAACAATTGCCAAGTATCACATTACCCAAGACATTTATAGAAATTACTACGTGTATCATTTTCAAATTCCAACCATATAACAATTTAACGAAGGAGAAACTTCGCCATGAATACTATGAGTAGAAACCAAGGACATACTTGTCCATATGCTACAGCGGAGCGTGTCTCTCTCCCATAAAATGTGAATGCTAGGATCCATTTTATTCAAACAAAACAAAAACAAAAACAAACCGACGCTCCAAGAAAAAGCACATAAGATGTGATGGAATAAAAATATAGTTTCGGGGGAGGAACTGATAATGTTGTCGATGAAGAAGGGGATGCCTTGGGCATCCCAAGCTTAGACGCTTGAGTCTTCTTGATATATGCAGGGGTGAACCACCGGGCATCCCCAAGCTTAGAGCTTTCACTCTCCTTGATCATGTTGCATCATACTCCTCTCTTGATCCTTGAAAACTTCCTCCACACCAAACTCGAAACAACTCATTAGAGGGTTAGTGCACAATATAAATTGACATATTCAGAGGTGACACAATCATTCTTAACACTTCTGGACATTGCATAATGCTACTGGACATTAGTGGATCAAAAAAATTCATCCAACATAGCAAAAGAGGCAATGCGAAATAAAAGGCAGAATCTGTCAAAACAGAACAGTTCGTATTGACGAATTTTAAAATGGCACCAGACTTGCTCAGATGAAAATGCTCAAATTGAATGAAAGTTGCGTACATATCTGAGGATCATGCACGTAAATTGGCTTAATTTTCTGAGCTACCTACAGGGAGGTAGACCCAGATTCGTGACAGCAAAGAAATCTGGAACTGCGCAGTAATGCAAATCTAGTACTTACTTTTCTATCAACGGCTTAACTTGGCACAACAAAACACAAAACTAAGATAAGGAGAGGTTGCTACAGTAGTAAACAACTTCCAAGACACAAAATAAAAACAAAGTACTGTAGGTAAAAACATGGGTTGTCTCCCATAAGCGCTTTTCTTTAACGCCTTTCAGCTAGGCGCAGAAAGTGTGTATCAAGTATTATCAAAGGGTGGTGTGTCCTCAGCGGGGTGTGAATCGTTCTCAACTAGGCATAGTATATTTGATACATAAGTTTCAGCACCTCCCTTTTCATTAGTCTTAGGCGTGCTACTCTCATCAAACAAATTTTCAGGAACAAGCCAAGCATAGTTATTTTCTAGTGCATCATTCATAGCTAAGAGTTTACATGGTATTGGTGCTTTGATCTCCCCACCATCATCAATATTATTAGTGTATCTTATTCTATCCATGTCCATCTTTTCAAGGAGACTAACAAAATTAGTATGAGAACCAAGCATATTAAATTTAGCAAAGACCTTTCTAGCTTCTCTTGCTAGACCACCAAATTCTCTAAGAAGGGTTTCTAAAACAAAATCTTTCTTTTCCCCTTCTTCCATATCACCAAGTGTGAGAAACATGTGTTGGATTATAGGATTAAGATTAACAAATTTAGTCTCCAACAGGCGAACTAAATGCGCAGCAGCAATTTCATAAGTAGGCGCAAGGTCTACCAAGTGTCTATCTTCAAAATTTTCAATGGTACTAACATGATTGAAAAATTCTTCTATATTATTTCTCCCAACTATAGACCCACGTCCTACCGGTATGTCTTTTGTGGTAAAATTAAAAGGAAACATGATGAGTCAAGTAAAGTAAATGCAAGTAAACTAATTTTTTTGTGTTTTTGATATAGCAAACAAGATAGCAAATAAAGTAAAACTAGCAACTAATTTTTTTGTATTTTGATTTAGTGCGGCAAACAAAGTAGTAAATAAAACTAAGCAAGACAAAAACAAAGTAAAGAGATTGAGAAGTGGAGACTCCCCTTGCAGCGTGTCTTGATCTCCCCGGCAACGGCGCCAAAAATTTTGTTGCTGGCGTGTAGTTGACGTGGGAGTTAGAAATCTTTGTGGTGTAACTTTTCTTCGTTCCCCGGCAACGGCGCTTGATGCGTGTGGTTGGCACGTCCGTTGGGAACCCCAAGAGGAAGGTGTGATGCGCAGCGGCAAGTTTCCTCAGAAAGAAACCAAGGTTTAATCGGACCAGTAGGAGTCAAGAAGCACGTTGAAGGTTGATGGCGGCGAGATGTAGTGCGGCGCAACACAGGGATTCGGCGCCAACGTGGAACCTGCACAACACAACCAAAGTACTTTGCAACAAGTGGTTGTCAATCTCACCGGCTTGCTGTAACAAAGGATTAACCGTATTGTGTGGAAGATGATTGTTTGCGAAACAGTAGAACAAGTATTGCAGTAGATTGTATTTCGGTATAGATTGGACCGGGGTCCACAGTTCACTAGAGGTGTCTCTCCATAAGATAAACGCATGTTGGGTGAACAAATTACAGTTGGGCAATTGACAAATAAAGAGAGCATGACCATGCACATACATATCATGATGAGTATAGTGAGATTTAATTGGGCATTACGAAGTACATAGACCGCCATCAACTGCATCTATGCCTAAAAAGTCCACCTTCAGGTTATCATCCGAACCCCCTCCGGTATTAAGTTGCAAAGCAACAGACAATTGCATTAAGTATGGTGCGTAATGTAATCAACAACTACATCCTTAGACATAGCATCAATGTTTTATCCCTAGTGGCAACAGCACAACACAACCTTAGAACTTTCTGTCACTGTCCCAGATTCAATGAGGCATGAACCCACTATCGAGCATAAGTACTCCCTCTTGGAGTTACAAGCATCTACTTGGCCAGAGCATCTACTAGTAACGGAAAGCATGCAAGATCATAAACAACACGTAGATATAACTTTGATAATCAACATAACAAGTATTCTCTATTCATCGGATCCCAACAAACGCAACATATAGAATTACGGATAGATGATCTTGATCATGTTAGGCAGCTCACAAGATCCGACAATGATAGCACAATGGGGAGAAGACAACCATCTAGCTACGGCTATGGACCCATAGTCCAGGGGTAGACTACTCACACATCACTCCGGAGGCGACCATGGCAGTGTAGAATCCTCCGGGAGATGATTCCCCTCTCGGCAGGGTGCCGGAGGCGATCCTGGATCCCCGAGATGGGATCGGCGGTGGCGGCGTCTCGCAAGGTTTTCCGTATCGTGGCTCTCGGTCGGGGGTTTCGTCACGGAGGCTATTTGTAGGCGGAAGGGCGGTCAAAGCGGCACGGGGGCCCACACCATAGGGCGCGGCCAAGGGGGCCGCGCCGCCCTGGGTTTGGCTCCCTCGTGGCCCTCTTCGTCTCTCCTTCGACTTCAAGCTTCGTGGACAAATAGGCCCCTGGGCTTTGATTTCGTCCAATTCCGAGAATATTTCGTTACTAGGATTTCTGAAACCAAAAACAGAAAAGAACGCATCGGCATCTTGTTAATAGGTTAGTTACAGAAAATGCACGAATATGACATAAAGTGTGCATAAAACATGTAGATAACATCAATAATGTGGCATGGATCATAAGAAATTATCGATACGTCGGAGACGTATCAATGCACCAAATGCAATGGCAAGAACACCACAAAGATGCTCAAGTCCTTCTCTCTCAAATTCCAACAAAGCTACAAAAGCTATTGGGGAATAAGAGAGGAAGAACAAAGGAATTCACAAAGAACACCAAGATCAAGATCTAGAGAGTTCCACTCACAAAGAGATGGATTTGATTGGTAGAAATGTAGATCTAGATCTCCTCTTTTCCCTCAAATGGGGGCAAGAATCATGGAGGGATTGAGAGATAGTGCAAGCTTCTCTAGTTCAACAATGGAGGAGAGAGAGAGAGAGAGACAGCCCAAGGAGGAGGAAGAAGGGATTTATATCTAAGAGCCGTTAAAACCGGATAACCTCCCGGATAATCCCCTCCTCCTTCTCAAAAAAAATCCCCCGCTTAGCCGAGGTCCAACCGAAGGGCCGGATATTTCCAAATATCCGGCCTAAGCAAACTGCAGAAACACCAAAACTAAACGGGCATAACTTTTGCATCCGGACTCCGATTTCGATGATCTTGGTCTCGTTGAAATCACAACAACGAGCTCTACAACAATATGCATAGAAACATCATAGTCCAGCAAAGGAGGATAGAAACAAATGATGAAAGGTTTGACCTATCTCAAAAAGACATACCGGTAAAACCTCCAATCTTGAAAATGCAACAAGTTGCCCATGGAAAAACCATTCTCAATGAACTAGAGCTTGTCATGAGAATAAGCACAAGCTCTAAAACATCACATGGATAATATCCAAATAAAACCAAGTAAGATGATGAACCAAACTCGAAAACACAACAAGTGATCTATGCGAAATCCGTTTCGATGAACTAGAGCTTGTCATGAGAATAAGCACAAGCTCTAAAACATCACATGGATAAGGTCCAAATAACAACCAAGAAAGATGATGCAAGGATGCAAAGGTTTGAGCTCTCTCCGAACGATACGATCGAGATACTCACTCGAGAGCCCTCTTGATAGTACGGCAACTAAACTATAAACCGGTCTCCAACTACACTATGAGACCGGTGAGAAAGAAACCCTATCAAGAGCAAACCTTATACTTGCGCATTCCACTTGAGCTCGATGACGACGATCTTGACCTCAACAAGATGGAACGCCTTTCTTGCTTGTGCTTGCTTGACGAAGTCTTGTGGATTGCTCCCCCATAATCCACCATGGGAGAGCTTCTTCTTCGGCGCATCTTCACATAACCATGACCACCATGTGGATGGCAAGACTCAAGCAAAGGATCTCTTCGAGATGGCTCATCTTGAACTTGCACTTCATTCTTCATTCTTCATCATATTGATGTCTTGAAGTAACTTGAGGGCTCACTTCATCTTCATCTTCAAGACATACTTGACACTTGATATCCTTCATCAATTTCTTCTTATTGCAATCTTGAAGCCAACAAATGGTTCAAGAATTGCCTATGGACAACTCCTACAAATATAACTCAATGCAAACATTAGTCCATAGGGATTGTCATTAATTACCAAAACCACACATGGGGGCTCCATGCACTTTCAATCTCCCCCATTTTGGTAATTGATGACAATCTCTTTGAGAGGGTTTATATAAGGAATTTAAGTAACAAATAAGTTGAATATATAGAGCAAACTCCCCATAATATATGCATGTGTATGATCTTGACCTTCATTGCATATATTGGCATTCAAAGCCTAGTGGAGTTTCCTCTAAATATTCAACTATGCAAAGCAACAAGATGCAATGCAATAAAGGCACATGCTTAAGCACAAAGCAAAGACATAACCAAATTCCCTTAAACCCTCCAAACTTCTCCCCCATTGGCACCAATTGCCGAAATGGGTGAAAAATTTAGAAGGCCAATATAGTGAGAGTTCCTCCATAGCGTGTGCATTTCTCATAATTTGAGTGGAATCAAATGCACATATCCAATGACGAATATTCGGAAGGAATCACACTATAGATAGGATCAAAGATTGCAAAAAGATAACAAAGTCAAGAAGCTTCAACAAATGAAGCAAGCAACCAAATGAACCACAAGGAAGATACCAAAAGAAAGATAGATATTGTGATAAGATCAAGAAGATTGCTCTAAATAATATGAGGAAGCTCCCCAAGGTTTGTGCACAAAACTAGACAATTTGCATTGGAGTATAAAGTGTACAAACATGGAATCATCACTCCCATGATATCATTCAAAAACAAAAGATACCAAGTGAATCAAACTCTAATGATCACCACAAGATAGTGTTCTAAATCAAATGAGGAAGCTCCCCAAGGTACATGCATAAAATAAAATGTTGCATTTGAATACAATATGCATAACATGGAATCCTCACTCCCTCATTACCATTTAAAACACAAAAATTTGCAATAGATCATAGATAGAAAATTAAGCTTACCACTTGCAACAAACAAATGGTTGAGCAACAAGTAAGAGGCACCATAATAAAAGGCTCAACCAAGAGGATATGTGAAAGGCATGATAAAGCATATTATAAGACTATTACAAGGATGAGCAAAAAGCATCATCATAGTCTTCAATGAATTATATTGCTTAGCATGACCAATCAACACGCAACAAATAAATAAGATATCGAATGGAGATGTATCATCTCTTATGTGTATAAGTTTCTCTAAGTGAGCAATATCACAAAGATATTTATCCACAAAGAAACATGCACACACAAAATAGATACACAAGAAATATAGCATGATATCCAAGACAAAGTCATGCAATATACCAATAAGAATTTTTGCTTAATAGCATGGCCAAAGGCTCAATTTTATCTTATTGTACATTCATGAACTTCAACCACAAACAACTAAAATACATCACAAATATCAACAAGGGATAGAAGATAGTTGGGATGCATTTGAGAAAGGCAACAAGTATCACAAACGGGGATACTAAAAGAAATAACTCAATTTGCACTTTCATCGATATTGCACATGTGAGAGGCTTGAGGAATTGCTATGCAATAAAATTGCTAGATAGGCATAGATGGGATGGGTGAATCATGATCATGATTTTATATACTTCCCAACATATGTGCTCATCTCAAACTACTCACATTCGCAATAAAGAGGTTTCGTTAAGATTTTAGCAAGAAGCACAACATTTGCAAATCAAGAGATTCATGCCAAGATGCAACCTCATGGTTGGATGCTAGAAAAATATGCATGACAAGATACTTGTTACCGAGATAGCATTGTTGAGGATGTAGTAGATATGTGTTCGTTGACCATCCTAGCTTGCCTCAAGTTACCATTGAGTCACCACTTCTCCCCAAGAGTGAGACAAGCATCTAATGCATATCCATTGTACCTAACACAAAGGTAAGTACAAAATGGTCCCCAAACTAATTGGGTCCGAAGTAGTTAGACACACTACAACATATAGGACAAACTCCACAATTCTATGTGCATATAGATATGAAATTGAATTTCATGCACATCTTAGCCAAATTAGGATTTGATGGAGTTTACCCTATATATTGGATCAAAGAAAGTGACACATGCCATAAGATATACATATATTAAATATGCATGCACAATACTTTCAAGAACCAAAGGAAGATACAATTTGGACAAAACACCAAATAAACCAAGAGACAATGGTTGTCCAAATTATATCAAAGAATCAAATCAACACAAGATTGACTTCAAAGACTTATCTCATTATAAGAAGCTAGTTAAACCAAAACACAAAGGAATGAGATAACCAACTCCCAAGAGAGCAAGGTTCCAACAAATAAACCAAACCCTCGAAACTTTTTATGATGGCACAAAGTACCAAAAAGAAAATTTTATGTCTCCCAAAACCAATTTTTTTATAAAGATCAAGAGATGTTAAGCATTCTAATAATATAGAAGAGCTCCCCCAAGTTTGGTGCATTATCTAGGATTTTTCATATGAATACAAAATGCACAAAACTAGGGTCATCATGCTACCTATATCTAGTAAAATGCTAAGAAAGTTTGAATAGACAAATTAGATCTATAAGATGCAAGGAAGACACATGGGAGTAAAAGCACAACACATTCATGGCAATAAATAAGACAATTTAAACACAAGAGCCAATGTAAATATGATCAATAAATTTCTACCTCATAATAGATTGCCAATTGTCCTAGGACACAAGGTATTAGGAAATATTTCCGGTGGTAGTTTGTAAGTATATGTAAGATCATATCTACACCAAATAAAGCATATGGTAAAAGATAAGAGTTAACCATCATGCAAAGAGAGTTTCTTGATAGCTTCAATTAGTCATACCATCATGCAAAGCAATTAATAGTATTCATACCAACATGCAAAGCAATTAATAGTATTCATACCAACATGCAAAGCAATTAATAGTATTCATACCAACATGCAAAGCAATTAATAGTATTCATACCAACATGCAAAGCAATTAATAGTATGACTTGAAGCATATGGTTTTCCAAAAATGTATTGAGGGACACATTGTGAAAAACCATGCTAAGAACCACTTTCACAAATAAGATCCACAAAGATATTAGCAATGAAGCCATTTAAGCAAATTGGAACTTGTTTGAGAAAACATGTCACATATGAGAGATAATTTACAATATCAATTCCATGTGACACAACCTCAAATGTTCACATTTCCTAGGCTTGTAATATGCACAAAGCTTATTACTCCCCATAATGTGATAAGGAATTTATTTTCACAAGAGGCAAATAAGATCCAACTAGAGATATTAATGAACATTAGAATTTGAATTTCTCATGAAGATGACATACCACATAGAGACTAGATAATCTTGCAATATCAATTCTAAGTGATATTCCTCATGTACACACATTGTTAGGATTGTGAAATTCCTAAAGGCATATCACTCCCCCAAAATGTTATAGTCCATTAATCTCTCATAAGAGCCATATAAGATACAACAAGATGCAAAGAGGCTCCAACACAAGCACAAATACATGGTGTGCAACCTAACATACATAGACTTGATTTCTCAAGAAAAACAAGTAGGATGCATGATGCGTGTACACACTGTTAGGAACCCCAAGAGGAAGGTGCAAATGCGCAAGCAAGTTTCCTTCAAGGAAACCAAGGTTTAATCGAAGGAGGAGTCAAGAAGCACGTTGAAGGTTGATGGCGGCGGGATGTAGTGCGGCGCAACACCGAGATTCCCGCCAACGTGGAACTGCACAACACAACCAAAGTACTTTGCCCAACGAAATAGTGAGGTTGTCAATCTCACCGGCTTGTTGTAACAAAGGATTAACCGTATTGTGTGGAAGATGATTGTTTGCAGAAAACAGTAGAACAAGTATTGCAGAGATTGTATAGAGAATGGACCGGGGTCCATAGTTCACTAGAGGTGTCTCTCCCATAAGATAAACAGATGTTGGGTGAACAAATTACATTTGGGCAATTGACAAATAAAGAGGGCATGACCATGCACATACATATTATGATGAGTATAGTGAGATTTAATTGGGCATTACAACAAAGTACATAGACCGCCATCCAACTGCATCTATGCCTAAAAAGTCCACCTTCAGGTTATCATCCGAACCCCTCCAGTATTAAGTTGCTAACAACGACAATTGCATTAAGTATGGTGTGTAATGTAATCAATAACTATATCCTCGAACATAGCATCAATGTTTTATCCCTAGTGGCAACGACACATCCATAACCTTAGGGGTTCTTGTCACCCCCAGATTCACGGAGACATGAACCCACTATCGAGCATAAGTACTCCCTCTTGGAGTTACAAGCATCAACTTGGCCAAAGCATCTACTAGTAACGAGAGCATGCAAGATCATAAACAACACATAGATAATAGATTGATAATCAACATAACATAGTATTCTCCATTCATCGGATCCCAACAAACGCAACATATAGAATTACAGATAGATGATCTTGATCATGTTAGGCAGCTCACAAGATCCGACAATGAAGCACAATGGGAGAAGACAACCATCTAGCTACTGCTATGGACCCATAGTCCAGGGGTAGACTACTCACACATCACTCGGAGGCGACCATGGCGGCGTAGAGTCCTCCGGGAGATGAATCCCCTCTAGGGTGCCGGAGGTGATCTCTGGATCCCCCGAGATGGGATCGGCGGCGTCTCGAAGGTTTTCCGTATCGTGGCTCTCGGTCTGGGGTTTCGCGACGGAGGCTTTAAGTAGGCGGAAGGGCAAGTCGAGGGCGGCACGAGGGCCCCACACCACGGGGCCGCGCGGCCAAGGGGGGCCGCGCCGCCTAGGGTGTGGCCCTCGTGGCCCCTCGTCCTCTTCGGACTTTTGGAAGCTTCGTGGCAAAATAGGACCCAGGCGTTGATTTCGTCCAATTAGAGAATATTTCGTTACTAGGATTTCTGAAACCAAAAAGCAGCAGACAGACATCGGCACTTCGGCATCTTGTTAATAGGTTAGTTCGAAAATGCACGAATATGACATAAAGTGTGCATAAAACATGTAGATAATATCAATAATGTGGCATGGAACATAAGAAATTATCGATACGTCGGAGACGTATCAGCATCCCCAAGCTTAGTTCGCTCGTCCGAGGGGTAAAACGATAACACAGATAATTTCTGAGTGACATGCCATCATAACCTTGATCATACTATTTGTAAAGCATATGTACTGAATGCAGCGATCAAAACAATGTATATGACATGAGTAAACAAGTGAATCATATAGCAAAGACTTTTCATGAATAGTACTTCAAGACAAGCATCAATAAGTCTTGCATAAGAGTTAACTCATAAAGCAATAATTCAAAGTAAAGGTGTTGAAGCAACACAAAGGAAGATTAAGTTTCAGCGGTTGCTTTCAACTTGTAGCATGTATATCTCATGGATATTGTCAACATAGAGTAATATAATAAGTGCAATAAGCAAATATGTAGGAATCAATGCACAGTTCACACAAGTGTTTGCTTCTTGAGGTGGAGAGAAATAGGTGAACTGACTCAACAATGAAAGTAAAAGAATAGTCCTCCATAGAGGAAAAGCATCGATTGCTATATTTGTGCTAGAGCTTTTATTTTGAAAACATGAAACAATTTTGTCAACGGTAGTAATAAAGCATATGTATCATGTAAATTATATCTTACAAGTTGCAAGCCTCATGCATAGTGTACTAATAGTGCCCGCACCTTGTCCTAATTAGCTTGGACTACCGGATCATCACAATGCACATGTTTTAACCAAGTGTCACAAGGGGTACCTCTATGCCCTGTACAAAGGTCTAAGGAGAAAGCTCGCATTGGATTTCTCGCTATTGATTATTCTCAACTTAGACATCCATACCGGGACAACATAGACAACAGATAATGGACTCCTCTTTATGCATAAGCATGTGGCAACAATTAGTAATTTTCTCATATGAGATTGAGGATATTTGTCCAAAACTGAAACTTCCACCATGGATCATGGCTTTAGTTAGCGGCCCAATGTTCTTCTCTAACAATATGCATGCTTAACCATGAGGTGGTAGATCTCTCTTACTTCAGACAAGACGAACATGCATAGCAACTCACATGAAATTCAACAAAGAATAGTTGATGGCGTCCCCAGTGAACATGGTTATCGCACAACAAGCAACTTAATAAGAGATAAAGTGCATAATTACATATTCAATACCACAATAGTTTTTAAGCTATTTGTCCCATGAGCTATATATTGCAAAAGGTGAAGAATGGAATTTTAAAGGTAGCACTCAAGCAATTTACTTTGGAATGGCGGAAAATACCATGTAGTAGGTAGGTATGGTGGACACAAATGGCATAGTGGTTGGCTCAAGTATTTTGGATGCATGAGAAGTATTCCCTCTCGATACAAGGTTTAGGCTATTCGAAACAAACACAAGGATGAACCGGTGCAGAAAAACTCACATAAAAGACATATTGTAAACATTATAAGACTCTACACCGTCTTCCTTGTTGTTCAAACTCAATGCTAGAAATTATCTAGACCTTAGAGACCAAATATGCAAACCAAATTTTAGCATGCTCTATGTATTTCTTCATTAATGGGTGCAAAGCATATGATGCAAGAGCTTAAACATGAGCACAACAATTGCCAAGTATCACATTACCCAAGACATTTATAGCAATGACTACATGTATCATTTTCCAATTCCAACCATATAACAATTTAACGAAGAAACTTCGCCATGAATACTATGAGTAGAAACTAAGGACATACTTGTCCATATGCTACAGCGGAGCGTGTCTCTCTCCCACAAAGTGAATGCTAGGATCCATTTTATTCAAACAAAACAAAAAAAACAAAAACAAAAACAAACCGACGCTCCAAGCAAAGCACATAAGATGTGATGGAATAAAAATATAGTTTCAGGGGAGGAACTGATAATGTTGTCGATGAAGAAGGGGATGCCTTGGGCATCCCCAAGCTTAGACGCTTGAGTCTTCTTGATATATGCAGGGGTGAACCACCGGGGCATCCCCAAGCTTAGAGCTTTCACTCTCCTTGATCATGTTGCATCATACTCCTCTCTTGATCCTTGAAAACTTCCTCCACACCAAACTTAGAACAACTCATTAGAGGGTTAGCGACAATAAAAATTAACATGTTCAGAGGTGACACAATCATTCTTAACACTTCTGGACATTGCATAAAGCTACTGGACATTAATGGATCAAAGAAATTCATCCAACATAGCAAAAGAGGCAATGCGAAATAAAAGGCAGAATCTGTCAAAACAGAACAGCTCGTATTGACGAATTTTATCGGGGCACCAGACTTGCTCAAATGAAAATGCTCAAATTTAATGAAAGTTGCGTACATATCTGAGGATCACTCACGTAAATTGGCATAATTTTCTGAGTTACCTACAGTGAAAACAGCGTGACAGCAAAGAAATCTGAAACTGCGCAGTAATCCAAATCTAGTATGAACTTTTCTATCAACGACTTTACTTGGCACAACAAAACACTAAACTAAGATAAGGAGAGGTTGCTACAGTAGTAAACAACTTCCAAGACACAAAATAAAAACAAAGTACTGTAGGTAAAAACATGGGTTGTCTCCCATAAGCGCTTTCTTTAACGCCTAGGCGCAGAAAGTGTGTATCAAGTATTATCAAAGAACGGTGTCAACATCATAATTTGTTCTCATAATAGAATCAAAAGGTAACTTCATTCTCTTTCTAGGGAAGTGTTCCATACCTTTCTTGAGAGGAAATTGATATTTAATATTACCTTCCTTCATATCAATAGTAGCACCAACAATTCGAAGAAAAGGTCTTCCCAATATGATGGGACAAGATGCATTGCATTCAATATCCAAGACAACAAAATCAACGGGACAAGGTTATTGTTAACGGTAATGCGAACATTATCAACTTTCCCCAAAGGTTTCTTTGTAGAATGATCAGCAAGATTAACATCCAAATAACAATTTTTCAGCGGTGGCAAGTCAAGCATATTATAAATTTTCTTAGGCATAACCGAAATACTTGCACCAAGATCACATAAAGCATTACAATCAAAATCTTTGACCTTCATCTTAATGATGGGCTCCCAACCATCCTCTAGCTTTCTAGGAATAGAGGCTTCGCGCTCTAGTTTCTCTTCTCTAGCTTTTATGAGAGCATTTGTAATATGTTGTGTGAAAGCCAAATTTATAGCACTAGCATTAGGACTTTTAGCAAGTTTTTGCAAGAACTTTATAACTTCAGAGATGTGGCAATCATCAAAATTCAAACCATTATAATCTAAAGCAATGGGATCATCATCCCCAATGTTGGAAAAAATTTCAGCAGTTTTATCACAGTTTCAGCAGTTTTAGCAGTTTCAGGCAGTTTTTCGCGCTTTGCATTAGAAGTGGAAACATTGCTAACACCAATTCTTTTATTATTATTAGTAGGAGGTGTAGCAACATGTGTAGCATTAGCATTACTAGTGGTGGTAATAGTCCAAACTTTAGCTACATTCTTCTCTTTAGCTAGTTTTTCATTTTCTTCTCTATCCCACCTAGCACGCAATTCAGCCATTAATCTTATATTCTCATTAATTCTAACTTGGATGGCATTTGCTGTAGTAGTAATTTTGTTATGATTATTTTCATTAGGCATAACTTTCGATTTCAAAAGATCAACATCAGAGGCAAGACTATCAACCTTAGAAGCGAGAATATCAATTTTATTGAGTTTTTCCCCAACAGATTTGTTAAAGGCAGTTTGTGTACTAATAAATTCTTTAAGCATGGCTTCAAGTCCAGGGGGTGAACTCCTATTATTGTTGTAAGAATTACCATAAGAATTACCATAGCCGTTGCCATTATTATAAGGATATGGCCTATAATTATTACTAGAATTGTTCCGGTAAGCATTGTTGTTGAAATTATTATTTTTAATGAAGTTTACATCAACATGTTCTTCTTGGGCAACCAATGAAGCTAACGGAACATTATTAGGATCAATATTAGTCCTATCATTCACAAGCATAGACATAATAGCATCAATCTTATCACTCAAGGAAGAGGTTTCTTCGACAGAATTTACCTTCTTACCTTGTGGAGCTCTTTCCGTGTACCATTCAGAGTAGTTGATCATCATATTATCAAGAAGCTTTGTTGCTTCACCAAGAGTGATGGACATAAAGGTACCTCCAGCAGCTGAATCCAATAAATTCCGCGAAGAAAATTTAGTCCTGCATAGAAGGTTTGGATGATCATCCAAGTAGTCAGTCCATGGGTTGGGCAATTTTTAACCAGAGATTTCATTCTTTCCCAAGCTTGTGCAACATGCTCAGTATCTAATTGTTTAAAATTCATTATGCTACTCCTCAAAGATATACTTTTAGCAGGGGGATAATATCTACCAATAAAAGCATCCTTGCATTTAGTCCATGAATCAATACTATTCTTAGGCAGAGATAGCAACCAATCTTTAGCTCTTCCTCTTAATGAGAAAGGGAACAATTTTAATTTTATAATGTCACCATCTACATCTTTATATTTTTGCATTTCACACAATTCAACAAAATTATTAAGATAGCAGCATCATCGAACTAACACCAGAAAATTGCTCTCATAACAAGATTCGATAAAGCAGGTTTAATTTCAAAGAATTCTGCTGTAGTAGCAGGTGGAGCAATAGGTGTGCATAAGAAATCATTATTATTTGTGGTTGTGAAGTCACACAACTTAGTATTTTCAGGGTTGGCCATTTTAGCAACAGTAAATAAAGCAACCTAGGTAAAGTAAATGCAAGTAACTAATTTTTTTGTGTTTTTGATATAGCAAACAAGATAGCAAATAAAGTAAAACTAGCAACTAATTTTTTTGTATTTTGATTTAGTGCAGCAAACAAAGTAGTAAATAAAACTAAGCAAGACAAAAACAAAGTAAAGAGATTGAGAAGTGGAGACTCCCCTTGCAGCGTGTCTTGATCTCCCCGGCAACGGCGCCAGAAATTTGTTGCTGGCGTGCAGTTGACGTGGGAGATAGAAATCTTTGTGGTGTAACTTTCTTTAGGTCCCCGGCAACGGCGCCAGAAATTTGCTTGATGCGTGTGGTTGACACGTCCGTTGGGAACCCCAAGAGGAAGGTGTGATGCGCACAGCGGCAAGTTTCCTCGTAAGAAACCAAGGTTTAGTCGAACCAGTAGGAGTCAAGAAGCACGTTGAAGGTTGATGGCGGCGGGATGTAGTGCGGCGCAACACCGAGATTCGCGCCAACGTGGAACCCACAACACAACCAAAGTACTTTGCCCCAACGAAACAGTGAGGTTGTCAATCTCACCGGCTTGCTGTAACAAAGGATTAACCGTATTGTGTGGAAGATGATTGTTTGCGTAAAACAGAGAACGATTGCAGTAGATTGTATTTCAGTATAGAGAATTGGACCGGGGTCCACAGTTCACTAGAGGTGTCTCTCCCATAAGATAAACAGCATGTTGGGTGAACAAATTACAGTTGGGCAATTGACAAATAAAGAGGGCATGACCATGTGATACGTCTCCAACGTATCGATAATTTCTTATGTTCCATGCCACATTATTGATGTTATCTACATGTTTTATGCACACTTTATGTCATATTCGTGCATTTTCTGGAACTAACCTATTAACAAGATGCCGAAGTGCAGTTCTGTTTATTTTTGGTTTCAGAAATCCTAGTAACGAAATATTCTCGGAATCGGACGAAATCAACGCCCGGTTCCTATTTTACCGGAAGCATCCAGAACACACGAGAACCGAGAGGGAGGCGGGGCCACCACACCACACCCGGCGCCTAGGGGGGCGCCCCTAGGGTGTGGGCCCCCTTCGACCTTCTGCGCCTCTTCGCCTATAAGAAGCCCCTGGATCAGAAAACCCTACACCAATTGACGAAACCCACGAAACCTTCCAGAGCCGCCGCCATCGTGAAGCCAAGATGGGGACGGGATCTGTAGGCACCCTAGGGGGAAGTGCCCCGGAAGGCTTCTCCATCGACACCTGCCATCTCCACCGCCATCTTCATCGCTGCTGCTCCCATGAGGAGGAGTAGTTCTCCATCGAGGCTCGGGCTGTACCGGTAGCTATGTGGTTAATCTCTCCTATGTACTTCAATACAATGATCTCATGAGCTGCTTTACATGATTGAGATTCATCTGAGTTTTGTATCACTACTATCTATGTGCTACTCTAGTGATGTGTTATTAAAGTAGTTCTATTCCTCCTGCACGTGTGTAAAGGTGACATGTGTGCACCGTGTTAGTACTTGGTTTATGCTATGATCATGATCTCTTGTAGATTATGGAGTTAACTATTGCTATGATAATATTGATGTGATCTATTCCTCCTACATATGCATGAAGGTGACAGTGTGCATGCTATGCTAGTACTCGGTTTAGTCGTTGATCTATCTTACACTTAAGGTTACTTAAACATGAGCATTATTGTGGAGCTTGTTAACTCCGGCATTGAGGGTTCGTGTAATCCTACGCAATGTGTTCATCATCCAACAAAAGTGTAGAGTATGCATTTATCTATTCCGTTATGTGATCAATATTGAGAGTGTCCACTAGTGAAAGTGTAATCCCTAGGCCTTGTTCCTAAATCTGCTGAGTTACTACTGCTTGTTTACTGTTTTCTTTGCGTTACTACTGTTGCAATACCACCACCATCAACTACGCGCAAGCACTTTTCTGGCACCGTACTCTGCTCATATATTCATACCCTTGTATTTCACTATCTCTTCGCCGAACTAGTGCACCTATTTGGTGTGTTGGGGACACAAGAGACTTCTTGCTTTGTGGTTGCAGGGTTGCATGAGAGGGATATCTTTGACCTCTTCCTCCTGAGTTCGATAAACCTTGGGTATCCACTTAAGGGAAAACTTGCTGCTGTTCTACAAACCTCTGCTCTTGGAGGCCCAACACTCTCTGAAAGGAGGGGAACGTAGACATCAAGCACTTTTTGGCGCCGTTGCCGGGGAGGAAAGGTAAAAGGCTCTCATACTACGGTCCCAGGTAAAGTATTTTTCTGGCGCCGTGTGTGTGCAAAGCTATTTCCTTTAGATCCTGCAATTGCATCTTTTTGTTTCTTGTTTACACTAGTTTGGCATAATGGACAACAATGAGCTTCTTATTCTATTTCCTGATTTAAAACATGGATTGTTTGATGCGAAAATTAAAAAACCTATAAAATCTTCTTTGCATGCTGGTAGTAATATTAGTATGAACGCTTTGAACACCATTGTTGACAATAATATAGAAAGTTCTAAGCTTGGGGAAGCTGGTTTTCATGATCTTTTAGTCCCCCAAGCATTGAGGAGAAAATTTTCTTTGATGATACTTTGCCTCCTATTTATGATGATAATGATAGTGGTCTTTTGGTGCCACCTACTATGGAGAGTAAATTTTGTTGTGATTATACTATGCCTCCTACACTTGATGAGAATAATAATGATAGCTACTTTGTTGAATTTGCTCCCACTACAACTAATAAAATTGATTATGCCTATGTGGAGAGTAATAATTTTATGCATGAGACTCATGATAAGAATGCTTTATGTGATAGTTATATTGTTGAGTTTGCTCATGATGCCACTGGATATTATTATGAGAGAGGAAAATATGGTTGTAGGAATTTTCATGTTACTAAAATGCCTCTCTATGTGCTGAAATTTTTGAAGCTATGCTTGTTTTATCTTCCTATGCTTGTTACTTTGCTCTTCATGAACTTGTTTATTTACAAGATTCCTATGCATAGGAAGCATGTTAGACTTAAATGTGTTTTGAATTTGCCTCTTGATGCTCTCTTTTGCTTCAAATACTATTTCTTATGAGTGCATCATAAAATTGCTGAGCCCATCTTAATGGCTATAAAGAAAGAACTTCTTGGGAGATAACCCATGTGTTATTTTGCTACAGTACTTTGTTTTATATTTGTGTCTTGGAAGTTGTTTACTACTGTAGCAACCTCTCCTTATCTTAGTTTTGTGTTCTGTTGTGCCAAGTTAAGCCGTTGATAGAAAAGTAAGTACTAGATTTGGATTACTGCACAGATTTCTTTGCTGTCACGAATCTGGGTCCACCTCCCTGTAGGTAGCTCAGAAAATTAAGCCAATTTACGTGCATGATCCTCAGATATGTATGCAACTTTCATTCAATTTGAGCATTTTCATCTGAGCAAGTCTGGTGCCATTTTAAAATTTGTCAATACACTATTCTGTTTTGACAGATTCTTTTATTTCGCATTGCCTCTTTCGCTATGTTGGATGAATTTCTTTGATCCACTAATGTCCAGTAGCATTATGCAATGTCCAGAAGTGTTAAGAATGATTGTGTCACCTCTGAATATGTCAATTTATAATGTGCACTAACCCTCTAATGAGTTGTTTCGAGTTTGGTGTGGAGGAAGTTTTCAAGGGAGAGAGGAGTATGATGCAACATGATCAAGGAGAGTGAAAGCTCTAAGCTTGGGGATGCACCCGGTGGTTCACCCCTGCATATATCAAGAAGACTCAGCGTCTAAGCTTGGGGATGCCCAAGGCATCCCCTTCTTCATCGACAACATTATCGGTTCCTCCCCTGAAACTATATTTTTATTCCATCACATCTTATGTGCTTTTTCTTGGAGCGTCGGTTTGTTTTTGTTTTTGTTTTGTTTGAATAAAATGGATCCTAGCATTCACTTTATGGGAGAGATACACGCTCCGCTGTAGCATATGGACAAGTATGTCCTTGGTTTCTACTCATAGTATTCATGGCGAAGTTTCTCCTTCGTTAAATTGTTATATGGTTGGAATTGGAAAATGATACATGTAGTAATTGCTATAAATGTCTTGGGTAATGTGATACTTGGCAATTGTTGTGCTCATGATTAAGCTCTTGCATCATATGCTTTGCACCCATTATTGAAGAAATACATAGAGCATGCTAAAATTTGGTTTGCATAATTGGTCTCTCTAAGGTCTAGATAATTTCTAGTATTGAGTTTGAACAACAAGGAAGACGGTGTAGAGTCTTATAATGTTTTCAATATGTCTTTTATGTGAGTTTTGCTGCAGTTCATCCTTGTGTTTGTTTCAAATAAGCCTTGCTAGCCTAAACCTTGTATCGAGAGGGAATACTTCTCATGCATCCAAAATACCAACAACCACTATGCCATTTGTGTCCACTATACCTACCTATACTACATGGTATTTTCCAGCCATTCCGAAGTAAATTGCTTGAGTGCTACCTTTAAAATTCCATCATTCACCTTTGCAATATATAGCTCATGGGACAAATAGCTTAAAAACTATTGTGGTATTGAATATGTAATTATGCACTTTATCTCTTATTAAGTTGCTTGTTGTGCGATAACCATGTTTACTGGGGAACGCTATCAACTCATTGTTGAATTTCATGTGAGTTGCTATGCATGTTCGTCTTGTCTGAAGTAAGGGCGATCTACTCTGAGTTGAATGGTTTGAGCATGCATATTGTGAGAGAAGAACATTGGGCCGCTAACCGAAGCCATGTTCCATGGTGGAAGTTTCAGTTTTGGACAAACATCCTCAAATCTCTAATGAGAAAAGAATTAATTGTTGTTGAATGCTTAAAGCATTAAAAGAGGAGTCCATTATCTGTTGTCTATGTTGTCCCGGTATGGATGTCTAAGTTGAGAATAATCAAGCGAGAAATCCAAATGCAGCTTTCTCCTTAGACCTTTGTACGGGCGGCATAGAGGTACCCTTTGTGATACTTGGTTAAAGCATATGTATTGCGGTGATAATCCAGGTAGTCCAAGCTAATTAGGACAAGGTGCGGGCACTATTAGTACACTATGCATGAGGCTTGCAACTTATAAGATATAATTTACATGATGCATATGCTTTATTACTACCGTTGACAAAATTGTTTCATGTTTTCAAAATCAAAGCTCTAGCACAAATATAGCAATCGATGCTTTTCCTCTATGAGGACCATTCTTTTACTTTCAATGTTGAGTCAGTTCACCTATTTCTCTCCACCTCAAGAAGCAAACATTTGTGTGAACCGTGCATTGATTCCTACATACTTGCATATTGCACTTATTATATTACTCTATGTTGACAATATCCATGAGATATACATGTTACAAGTTGAAAGCAACCGCTGAAACTTAATCTTCTTGTGTTGCTTCAATGCCTTTACTTTGAATTATTGCTTTATGAGTTAACTCTTATGCAAGACTTATTGATGCTTGTCTTGAAGTGCTATTCATGAAAAGTCTTTGCTATATGATTCATTGTTTACTCATGTCATTACCATTGTTTTGATCGCTGCATTCACTACATATGCTTTACAAATAGTATGATCAAGTTTATGATGGCATGTCACTTCAGAAATTATCTTTGTTATCGTTTTACACTCGGGACGAGGGAACTTGGGGATGCTGATACGTCTCCAACGTATCGATAATTTCTTATGTTCCATGCCACATTATTGATGTTATCTACATGTTTTATGCACACTTTATGTCATATTCGTGCATTTTGGAACTAACCTATTAACAAGATGCCGAAGTGCCGGTTCTGTTTTCTGCTGTTTTTGGTTTCGAAATCCTAGTAACGAAATATTCTCGGAATCGGACGAAATCAACGCCCAGTTCCTATTTTGCCGGAAGCATCGAACACGAGAACCGCCGAAGAAGGGAGCGGGCCACCACACCACACACCCGGCGCGGCCTGGGGGCGCCCCTAGGGTGTGGGCCCCCTTCGACCTTCCTGCGCCGCCTCTTCGCCTATAAGAAGCCCCTGGATCGGAAACCCTACACCAATTGAAACCCACGAAAACCTTCCGGAGCCGCCGCCATCGCGAAGCCAAGATCGGGGACAGGATCTCTGTTCCGGCACCTGGACGGAAGTGCCCCGAAGGCTTCTCCATCGACACGCTGCCATCTCCACCGCCATCTTCATCACCGCTGCTGCTCCCATGAGGAGGAGTAGTTCTCCATCGAGGCTCGGGGCTGTACCGGTAGCTATGTGGTTAATCTCTCCTATGTACTTCAATACAATGATCTCATGAGCTGCTTTACATGATTGAGATTCATGAGTTTGTATCACTACTATCTATGTGCTACTCTAGTGATGTGTTATTAAAGTAGTTCTATTCCTCCTGCACGTGTGTAAAGGTGACAGTGTGTGCGTGTTAGTACTTGGTTTATGCTATGATCATGATCTCTTGTAGATTATGGAGTTAACTATTGCTATGATAATATTGATGTGATCTATTCCTCCTACATATGCATGAAGGTGACAGTGTGCATGCTATGCTAGTACTTGGTTTAGTCTGTTGATCTATCTTACACTTAAGGTTACTTAAACATGAGCATTATTGTGGAGCTTGTTAACTCCGGCATTGAGGGTTCGTGTAATCCTACGCAATGTGTTCATCATCCAACAAAAGTGTAGAGTATGCATTTATCTATTCTGTTATGTGATCAATATTGAGAGTGTCCACTAGTGAAAGTGTAATCCCTAGGCCTTGTTCCTAAATACCGCTGAGTTACTACCGCTTGTTTTTTGTTTTTTGCGTTACTAATGCAATACCACCACCATCAACTACAACGCCAGCACTTTTCGTTTTCTTTGCTCATATATATTCATACCACCTGTATTTCACTATCTCTTCGCCGAACTAGTGCACCTATTTGGTGTGTTGGGGACACAAGAGACTTCTTGCTTTGTGGTTGCGGGGTTGCATGAGAGGGATATCTTTGACCTCTTCCTCCCTGAGTTCGATAAACCTTGGGTATCCACTTAAGGGAAAACTTGCTGCTGTTCTACAAACCTCTGCTCTTGGAGGCCCAACACTGTCTACAGGAAAGGAGGGGGAACGTAAACATCACCATGCACATACATATTATGATGAGTATAGTGAGATTTAATTGGGCATTACGACAAAGTACATAGACCGCCATCCAACTGCATCTATGCCTAAAAAGTCCACCTTCAGGTTATCATCCTAACCCCCTCCAGTATTAAGTTGCTAACAACAGACAATTGCATTAAGTATGGTGCGTAATGTAATCAATAACTATATCCTCGAACATAGCATCAATGTTTTATACCTAGTGGCAACAGCACATCCATAACCTTAGGGTTTCTTGTCACTCCCCGATTCACGAGACATGAACCCACTATCGAGCATAAGTACTCCCTCTTGGAGTTACAAGCATCAACTTGGCCAAAGCATCTACTAGTAACGGAGAGCATGCAAGATCATAAACAACACATAGATAATAGATTGATAATCAACATAACATAGTATTCTCTATTCATCGGATCCCAACAAACGCAACATATAGAATTACAGATAGATGATCTTGATCATGTTAGGCAGCTCACAAGATCCGACAATGAAGCACAATGGGGAGAAGACAACCATCTAGCTGCTATGGACCCATAGTCCAGGGGTAGACTACTCACACATCACTCGGAGGCGACCATGGCGGCGTAGAGTCCTCGGAGATGAATCCCCTCTCCGGCGGTGCGGAGGCGATCTCCTGGATCCCCGAGATGGGATCGGCGCGGCGTCTCGAAGGTTTTCCGTATCGTGGCTCTCTGCAGGGGGTTTCGCGACGGAGGCTTTAAGTAGGCGGAAGGGCAAGTCGGGAGGCGGCACGGGGGCCCACACCACAGGGCGCGGCCGGGGGCCGCGCCGCCTAGGGTGTGGCCCCTCGTGGCCCCTCTTCGTCTCCTCTTCGGACTTCTGGAAGCTTCATGGCAAAATAGGACCTGGCGTTGATTTCGTCCAATTCGAGAATATTTCGTTACTAGGATTTCTGAAACCAAAAAGGACGACAACGGCACTTCAGCATCTTGTTAATAGGTTAGTTCCAGAAAATGCACGAATATGACATAAAGTGTGCATAAAACATGTAGATAATATCAATAATGTGGCATGGAACATAAGAAATTATCGATACGTCGGAGACGTATCAATGCACAACATATACAAACACATGTTAGGAACAAAACTAACACATGCAAAGGGGCGAGTAACTTTCAATATAAATGAGTTGAGCACATGTTACCGCAAGGAGGAACATTGGGTGTATGATAGAAGTATGATAACCAAAAGACTTGGCTTGAGATAATATAAATGATGAAGATCCCTTAATTCTTCATGATGTAGCCAAGTCTCCAATGCCCTCCAACAAGCACCTATTGATCAAGTTTTGGATTGTTGGTCCCCAACTAAGTTGGGTCCTAAGAGGTTAGTCACAATAGGCTTGGCAACCCAAATGGTTCTTTTCTTGACACCACTTTGAGCACCAACATATTTGGCAAACACATTGCCACCCTCATCCTTACGAAGAGAATAAACATCATCAATGGAGATAGAGTTGGATGAGGTACCAATGGTGCAAAAAGAGGAGATGTGGCCCTTCTCACGGCATATGTAGCAAGTTCTTTTCCTCTCCTTCTTCTCACTAGATTTCTCCACAATGGGAGCATTGGCTTGATTCTTCTTGGGAAGTGGAATTTCTTCAACTTGAGGTTTAATATGAGTTTGAGCTTGAGGCCGCTTCCCTTTTTGCTTCTTCTTCAAAGGGCAAGATCTAACATGATGCCCTTCAATTTTGCACTTGAAGCAAACAATCTTGGCCAGGTCTTTGACTTGTACTTGGCCCTTCTTCTTATTGTTGTTCTTGGACTTGTTCTTGTTGTTGGAGTTGAATCCAAGTCCACTCTTTTCATTGGGGGATTGTTGCACACTCAACATCTTGTCAAGTTTGCATTTCCCTTCATGACTCTTTACCAAGTCGTTCTTCAAGGAAGTGACTTGGGCCTTGAGCTCTTTGATTTCCTCTACATGGTTAGTAACAACACAAGTACTAGAGGAAGTAGAACTTTTATTGTTAGAGCAACAAGGCAAGGAAGATAATTCATCACAGATTTAGCAATACTATGAGTGGATGAATTACTAGGACTAGCACATTGCAATATAGCATTTTGAGTAGTAGTGCTAGTATCCACATGAGGCTCACAAGGTGTTTCCTTTGATATGATAGCCTCATGAGCTAACTTTAGCCTATCATGAGAGGCTAGAAGATCCTCATGGGAGCTATAAAGCTTTCCATGATTTTCTTCCAATTTCCCATAATTGCTAGTTAGCAATTCAAGTTGAGCCCTTAGCTCAACATTCTCCTTCAAGATAGATGCTTCACAAGAAGTAGAGTTAGTAGCACAAGCATCATCACAAGACATAGTAAGAAGAGATGGTAACATAGCATGCTCTTTTAAATAGGAAGCTTGAAGTTTCTCATGGGACTTGGTGAGGATAGAGTGTTCGCTCTCCAAGACCTTGTGGGCCTTGTCTAGATCATCTAGATCCTTAACAAGTTTATCATGACCAACACCAACTTTGGAATTTTCCTTTTTAAGCATTTTTACTTGAGCTTTAGCATGGTCTCTTTCCTTAGTGAGTTTAGAAACTATTTCATTTTGAGACACTTCAAGGGTTTCAAGTTGCTCTTCAAGAGAGGCTACGGTCTCTTGTTCTTCTTCAAGATCATTCTTTAGTGATGCTACATCATCGGCATACTCTCGTTCAAGAGCACCCTTTTTATCAATGGTGTTCTCATGCATCCAAATAAGTTTTGGCTCTCAATAGCGGTAGTCAAGATTTCAAAGAAGTGAGTGCTAGCAATTTTATCTTTGTAAAGAACCTTGAATACACTCTCACCTTTATCGCGTAGAGAGACAACCCAATCCTCTTCTTCATATTCATCCTCATTCTTATCACCACGAGACATATTAGGTTCCATGGTAGGAGGTACCGTGGAACCCTTGGCCATAAGGCATATATGAGGACGTGAGATAAAGATGAGGAGTTACTTGAAGCTCCTTTCAAGATCTTGTCTTGACCAATAGAATCTTTGGTTTCCTCTACATTGTTAGACACACAACAACTAGAGGAAATCATTTTTATCATGGCCACAAGACAATGCAAGCATATCATCATTAGATTTTTCAAGCAACTTACACATGATATGCAAGGACTATCAACACAAGCATGTAAATCATTTCTAGTGCTAGATGTGTTTAAGTCCAAAGATGAAGCATTGCAATGAGATAGAGATGAAGAATCATCAATAGTAAGCTCAATATCAATATTGCAATTTTCATCACCACTCACCATATCATTACCTTGTGTCTTACACTTTGGTGAAGTGGATGAAGATGAGAACTCATCACGGTCGGAAGTGGAAGCAAAACAATCATCCTCAATGATAGTGGACACATCATATTTATCTTGAAGCTTTGTCCATAATTCATGAGCGCTCCCAAAAGGCATGATTGAAGAAGTAACTACATTGCTCACAACAATGGAAAACACATGAGAAGCAAGAGCATCGAGACAAGAGTTTTTCTCCTCCTCAAGAGATAAATTTTGAGGATCCTTAGGAGAAGAAAAACCCATGTCAAGAAATCGCTCCATGTCGGGGACATACGCCGCAAAATATTAAGCACATAAATTTTCCATAGATCATAATTTGTGCCATCAAATATAAAGAAGTTATTGTGCGCTAATCCCTAACCGACATCTTTACTCTCAAGGCGGTGAAGCCTAAGAATGAGAGACCTTGCTCGATACCAATTGAAAGGACACGGATGTCGCCTAGAGGGGGGGTGAATAGGCGATTTAAAACTTTTACGAGATGGGCTTAACAAATGCGGAATAAAACTAGCGTTTACTTTGTCAAGCCCAAAGCCTATATACTATTGTTCACCTATGTGCACCAACAACTTATTCTAAGCAATGGTTCACCTATGTGCACCAACATCTTATGCTAAGCAATACAAGCAAGTATGTGATAGCAAGATATATATAACTTCAAGCACGATGGCTATCACAAGGTAAAGTGCATAAGTAAAGAGCTCGGTATAGAGATAACCGAGGCACGCGGAGACGATGATTTATCCGGAGTTCACACTCTTGCAGTGCTAATCTCCGGTGGAGGTGCGGTTGCTTAGTGCTCCCGAACGCCACAAGAGGCTCACCTTGAGGTGTGGTTGCTCGATGCACACCAACGCCACAAAGGCCTCACCCCAAGATGCGGTACTCACACCACACACCGAACGCCACGAAGGCGCCTCAGCTAAATCTCCGGTGACCCTCGCCACAAAGGCCTAGGTCACGGTTCCACTAAGGGATTTCCTTCGAGCGGAAACCGGGCCTTACACAAAGATTGGGGCACACATCCACAACTTAATTGGAGGCTCCCAACAAACCGCCACAAAGGCCTAGAATCCGTCTAGGGTTCCAAGAACCCAAGAGTAACAACTTTCTTGCTTTCACCTCCACGAATCACCGCGGAGAACTCAAACCGATGCACCAAATGCAATGGCAAGAACACCACAAAGATGCTCAAGTCCTTCTCTCTCAAATTCCAACAAAGCTACAAAAGCTATTGGAATAAGAGAGGAAGAACAAAGGAATTCACAAAGAACACCAAGATCAAGATCTAGAGAGTTCCACTCACAAAGAGATGGATTTGATTGGTAGAAATGTAGATCTAGATCTCCTCTCTCTTTTCCCTCAAATGGGGGCAAGAATCATGGAGGGATTGAGAGATAGTGCAAGCTTCTCTAGTTCAACAATGGAGGAGAGAGAGAGAGTGAGAGAAGCAACAGCCCAAGGAGGAAGAAGGGGTATTTATACCCCCAAGAAAATCGAGCCGTTGGGCAAAACCAGGGCGGATAATCCGGCCTAAGTAAGGGCCGGATCCGCCCCCGGATAATCCGGCCTCGGGACAAAACCTGGTCAAAATCCGGGCAAATGTCCGGCCCCTATACTGAGCAGCAATTCCTGAGGTCCTTAGCCGATTTGAGGCCGGATATTTCCGAAATATCCGGCCTAAGCACCAGAAACACCAAAACTAAAGCATAACTTTTGCATCCGGACTCCGATTTCGATGATCTTGGGCTCGTTGAAATCACAACAACGAGCTCTACAACAATATGCATAGAAACATCATAGTCCAGCAAAGGAGGATAGAAACAAATGATGAAAGGTTTGACCTATCTCAAAAAGACATACCGGTAAAACCTCCAATCTTGAAAATGCAACAAGTTGCCCATGGAAAAACCATTCTCAATGAACTAGAGCTTGTCATGAGAATAAGCACAAGCTCTAAAACATCACATGGATAATATCCAAATAAAACCAAGTAAGATGATGAACCAAACTCGAAAACGCAACAAGTGATCTATGCGAAATCCGTTTTCGATGAACTAGAGCTTGTCATGAGAATAAGCACAAGCTCTAAAACATCACATGGATAAGGTCCAAATAACAACCAAGAAAGATGATGCAAGGATGCAAAGGTTTGAGCTCTCTCGAACGATACGATCGAGTTACTCACTCGAGAGCCCTCTTGATAGTACGGCAACTAAACTATAAACCGGTCTCCAACTACACTATGAGACCGGTGAGAAAGAAACCCTATCAAGAGCAAACCTTATACTTGCGCATTCCACTTGAGCTCGATGACGACGATCTTGACCTCAACAAGATGGAACGCCTTTCTTGCTTGTGCTTGCTTGACGAAGTCTTGTGGATTGCTCCCCCATAATCCACCATGGGAGAGCTTCTTCTTGGCGCATCTTCACATAACCATGACCACCATGTGGATGGCAAGACTCAAGCAAAGGATCTCTTCGAGATGGCTCATCTTGAACTTGCACTTCATTCTTCATTCTTCATCATATTGATGTCTTGAAGTAACTTGAGGGCTCACTTCATCTTCATCTTCAAGACATACTTGACACTTGATATCCTTCATCAATTTCTTCTTATTGCAACCTTGAAGCCAACAAATGGTTCAAGAATTGCCTATGGACAACTCCTACAAATATAACTCAATGCAAACATTAGTCCATAGGGATTGTCATTAATTACCAAAACCACACATGGGGGCTCCATGCACTTTCAAATGGTTAAAACTGCATCACGGGAATTTGAAAGTGAATCCAACTCCTGGCATATTTGGTTGATTTAACCATAGTTCCGTTTGAGTGATTTTTGGGGGACAGAGAGGATACCCTGAAAAGTTTCTAGAGGTACCCTTAATCTCTTGCCTCAAAGAGGGCTTGGATCTCATGGTCAAGATACATTGTCAAAGTCTATAAAAAGAGAAGAACCCCTAATTTTGGAGGACGCCAGGAATTAGCACGATTTTGCGTCCCATTGTGTGCCATCTACAAGGGGATGGCTCCCCTATATCACAAAGGCAGGCCAAAGAAAAAGGGTGCAAAGAGGCGGTGCTCCCTTAGGCGTTGGCAACCGTTGGGAGCCCTTCTTACCGCCGGCGTACCGCCCTGCACCGCCGCTACGCCTCCTTATCATGGTCACCTATCCTCCTTGGAGAATCGGAGGCAGGGGTGGAGGCTTCAGTTGAGTTGTAATCTGTTAGACGGTATCCGATTACGGACCAAAGCGAACCAAACGTGTATAACAGAGTCATATCACAGTGTAATCGGATAACGGGGAAAATGTCGAACCAAACACGTTCTAGGTGTTCAGTATGATCCAGAAAATCAAGATTTTTAAAATCAACAAGGAGGCTCTCCCCGGTCACTTGGAATGCACTTCCTACAGTGGGGAGGGAGCACTAGTGTCGGAGATAGTGTTGAAGGGATCTTCTTCTTTTTTTCTTCGAGAGCACGCGCAAAACGTGCCTTATCTTTATAGAAGAAAAAGCATAGCAATATACAAGAGAGCACAACAGTAGACACACACACCAACCCCTCCGCCTAGGCCTACTTTGTCGCTATACCTAGCCTCCATCCTCTCTTGGCCCTCTCCCAGAGGTGGAACTCATCTATGATCTCCACCACCATTTGGTCCACCGATTTATGCTCCCTAGCTCACATTTCCGAAGGCCCTCACGTTTCTATGCTTCGAGATAGTCCATGCTGTGCCGATGACCATCGAGTCGAAGCGCTTCCTATCGTTTCTCCTCACTCCCTTGCGGGCCTCCGTCCACCAGCGCTGCAAGTTTCCAATGAACCCTAGGTCAATGATCCGTTAAGTCGCACTATGTAGCACCCTGCACCACACCTGTCGCGCATAGGGGCATAGAACCAGGATATGATCCACATTATCCTCCTCTTGCAGACATGTGTAGCACGCATCTGGGTGTTCCTGTAGCCCATGTCTCGCCCTCCTATCCGAGGTCCATAGCCGATACTTCATAGCCAGCCATGCAAACATCTTGCACTTCATGGGGGAGAAGGAACCCCACACCGGCTTGCTCATACTCCATCGAACGCTCCCAAGACAAAGCATCTTATAGGTGCCCTTAGCCGTGTAGGCTCCCGATTCCGCGCCTTTCCAGGATATGCGGTCGGACCTCGAGATATCTCTCTCAACCGTTTCCACTGCCTCCCATAAACTCATGCATTACATCTATAGCTCCGTTGTCATCTCTCCTTGTATGTCATCTCTCCTTGTGTTGAAGGGGATCAATATGGATGTATAGAGGCGAGCTTGCGGCTGTGGTTGGAACGATCGGGTCCGGCAAGTCATCACTGCTATCTCGCATCATAGGGAGAGATGCACAAGGTCTCAAGCAAGTGCTACTTTATATGGAAAACAGACATCCTTGTTTATCAAAATACTATCTGCTCATTCATTTGTGCAACATTCTTCTTATTTCTCAAGAATTATTTTCCTTGTTTATCAAAATAATGTGCTATCTTCTCATTCATTTGATGCAACATTCTTCTCATTTCTCAAGAATTATTTATGTGACATTCTCAAGGAAAAATGCAAGCTTTCTACCGGTTTATGTTGTAAAATCAGCAAAGTTGGGTGCAAATTTTGTAAATGAATGAGTGCAGTTTTGTGTCAGCAACCTATATGCCATATTATGTATATTGTATTACTGCTTGAACTGATTTCATTTGTTGGAAAACTCATGGATCCCAAGACATATATTTGACCTCTGTTTTTTTTTCATGGCAAGAGATAGATCCACAAATCACCCTCCCGGTCACCCTAACGTCTCTCCGAGGAAAACGGTCATAGCTAAAACCACGTTTTCATCCGTCTCTCATAACCTCAAAAGAATTAACATTTTTTAAAAGCCGATCGATTAAGCAACACATCTATCAAGGTTCAAAAAGGTCTATGTTGCCTCTATGCTCTTTCTAGGTTGTACTTACTGTGTTTTGGACCCAAAAATAATTATAGCACGAAAATGGTGGAAACCCATCAACCACAGCAAAAATGTGCAGTCCGGTCGAAAGCAAACGAGGCCACACCCTAGTGAAAAGTCCGGTCGAAAGCAAACGAGGCCACACCCTAGTGAAAAGCAACAACACGGTGCTTCTGTAGAAACCGACGAAATCATGGTGCACCTGATTGTTGCAAAAATGTCAAATGCACTACGGGCTACGGCAGATGCTACGTCGAAGGCGGTGGTGGCTGAAATCCATGTAATGAAGATGGTGGTTACTGGTTACAAAACCGGCAGCACCCTTCTGATTTTTTTTTTAAAATTCTTGAGCTTTCCTATAATTTTGAATGGAGTGCGGCAGTTCTCTAAAAGAATAAAGCATTTGGGAAAAACAAAGGAAACTGCTGGGCGTCCCCCGGGGGATCTGATTTCCCAGCCCCCAGGTCCCCAGCCGTCGGATCAACCATTTTGACGGTTAGATTTGCATGTAGCAAAAAAACATCTCCGGCAGCAAAAAATCACTCCCGGCAGCAAATGACTGAAGCAAAAAACGGTTCGTTTAGAAAACAAAATAAAAAGGATGGGCTCGCCGGAGACCCGCCGGAGACCACGTAGCAAACTTATTACGCAGATGTAGCAAAACCGCAAATAAATTGTAGCAAATATTTTTATTCATATGCGCAAATCCTCTAAGACATCAACGGAGACATCGCCTGCAGCCGGCAGCAACGCCGTCCGAGATTGCAGCAACTCCGTCCGTCCAGAACAGCAACACCCTATGCCTATGGTAGCAAAAATCCACCCTCCGCCGGTAGCAAATGCCGGACACCTTAAAATAGCAAAAATGACCTCCGCAGGTAACCGCAGCCTAAGGCAAACTCCTAACGAAGCGGAGGAGCGCGAGATGGAGGCGGCACTGGTAGCATCGGCGGCGGCGCTTGTAGCATCGACGCCCTCGGCTGATAGCACTAGTGACAGCCACTAGTAGCATCCCAAAATTGGGCTACACAGCAACGTCGTCGACCGGAACATGTCTGTAGCACGTCGACGCCTAGCCCTTAAAGGTAGCAACGCCGGCAGTAACACGCCGTCAATGTCTAGTCCGTCTTGCAGCCGTCGCCCGAACGCTGCTCGCTCCGACAGCGCCGCTGCCCGCGCCAGCAGCACCACAATACCTCGCATGCAGCAGCGCCTCCTGGACTTGTAGCTTCATCGCCGCCTTTTGGTAGCACTGCTGTTGGTCTCGACGGCCTCCTTGCAGCACGGCGGCGCTCGGTAGCAACCGCCACCGGCGTTTGCAGCAACAGCCGGTGCCGCTTGTACCAATATTCGTCGGCGCTTGTAGTAAAACGCCGCCTGTGTAGCAGCCACTGCCGCCCAAAGTAGCAGACCCCGACGACCTCTGTAGCAGACACCGACGCCTACTGTAGCAGCGCGACGCCGATTGGAGCAGTCGCCGGCGACGCCGATTGGAGCAGCAGCAGCTGCCGCCACAGGCGATTGAAGCAACTGCCGCCACAAGTTATATATTACATCTGTATCACACAGCCTAATTTCTATAGATTTCCTGTTCAATGTAATTAACTGCAAATCTACAGAAGACAAATTACAGCCGATGCATGCAGACTACCAACAAAAGCTGCTACTACCATGAGTGATGCCGCTTGGCGCCGAGGCGTGCGCCATTGGTCGCGGCAAGCGGCAGAAAAGCGGTCGGCGCTGGTCGCAGCGGCCATGGCCGGGAAGCCGGAGCGGTGGATGCCGTCGTCCGCAGTTCCCGTCCCCGGCGCTCATCTCGCTGAGGCATCAGCCGGTGTCGCCGCCGGTGCACGGGATCCGCGTGGCCGGTGGGGAGGCGGCGGCGCCGTCGAGGAAGCCCTGTTGCCTGGGATCCATGGCAGTCTCTATCGCTGCGGGGCTCCTCCGATGGTCCCCGGCGCTGCTGCTGCACGAGGGAGGCGCGTGAGGCTAGGCTGCATCGTGCGTGGCCGGAGCTGCAACGGTGCGTGTGGTCGGGGATGCGGCGGCGCGTGACTGAGAAAGACGAACGAGCGGTTGTGGTCTGGTGGAGAAGATGGGAAGAAGATAAGGCTAGTTCCAGGTTTTTTTTAGAGGGCGGTGGGACGTGGGGAAAGGCCGTCCGTACGATCGGTTCGATCGGACGGAACCGCACCAGGAGGTTGCCAACGCGAGATCCCCCGGGGGGATTGGATCATTTTCCAAAAACAAATCAGTTCAGACTTCAGAGTCACCTTGGGCCCAAATCTCTCACGGAGGCTGAGGGAGCCAAGAACGGAACAGCGCCCCTTCGGACCCCGATATATACCGTTGTAGTTTCCCTCCCCTTCTTCTCTCCAAAAGCACCTCGACCCCCTGCTCCAGCCAAAGAACTCCGTCGCTCCCCACCAATCCAAAACTCCGCCGCCGAGAACTGCCGTCGCCGACCCATCCAAGCCTTCTTGCTTGAAGCGACGCCGGGGAGACAGGGAACTCATCTCATCCCGCAATTTCAAGACCGGAAGATCAACAAGGGCAAGAAGCGCGGCCGACCAAGACCGGCCAAGAAACGCTCAAGATCGGACATGGCGAGGGAGCCGCAGCGTGCGCTCCACGGAGGGAGCCCCCAGCGCGGCCCCGTCAGGCGTCTTCTTCGAGGCGTGGTGGCGCTCGGCGGCGGCGCCATCGACTGCCTCCTCTACCCCGGCGCCTTCCTCCGCTCCAAGAACGCGAGAAGGGCCAGAGCAGCCGCAGCCATGGCCAGGAGGCACTGGCGCTCTGATGCGCAACCTGCAGGGGAACCTCTACTCCGGCGAGCGGTGGCACGCGCCCACGGCGCCCTCGACGCTATTCTCCGTCTCGGACGGCGCGCGCTCGCCGTCATCCGCAACCTCCTCCAGCGCGCGCGCGCCGTAGGCCGCGACTTCCTCCAGCGTGTGCTCCGGCTCGTCCCCGAGTTCCTCCGCCGCCTGCGGCATCGGAGGCAGCCCTGCCTGCAACAGGGAGACCAGACACCACCGCCATCGCCGCCGCCGCCGCGGAGGGGCTTCGCGTGTCTGTACGCCAATGATCCTCGTCGTCGGCGTCCCCGAGCCCCGACCCCCCCTCCGCCACGGCGTGAGCCTTTCGTAAGGATTCTTCCCTTCTTCCGTCAAATTCTGCGTGTTTTATTCATAATTTGCTGCATCCATGTTCTGTCCTTGTATGATGTAAATGATTCACACCAGTCTGTGGATGATTCCATCTGGAATCTTGAGTTGCAGACATTTCTCCATGACTTCTTGCGTTCCTTGCAGTCCATATTGCGCACATAGGATAGTTCCAGAATTAACCTGCGAACAAAAGGCACTATCGGGAAGATGTTGGCTCCAGATTACCAAACTGAAAAATTATGTGTATTGATTATAACCTGCTAGCTTACTGAACCTTATAATTTCAGATCTTTTCAATTATAACTTAGACGATTTTATGATGCCCCTGGTGATTACATGGACATTCTGTTCTGGTGACTTGATTTGATTTTGCTGCTAATCAACCACTCATCATGTAGCCTATGCTTCCTTATGTTGGTTGCAGTGTTATCAGTACCATAGTTTGTTTTGTCCTTACGATCCTTGATGAAACAGATGATTTGATAAAATTGCAAATTAAATTCTGTCTCATTTACTCCTTGTGTCAGCCAGATGCGATAGACCAAAAATAGTGAATCTGCAGAAATTTTTGCAAACAACTAATTACATGAACACATACCGGGTAATGCAAATGACATCCAAGAATAAGGAAATATATACCTTGGATTCTAGAAAACCCAGTCAATGAATATGGCTCAACTTGTCAATCCATTGACTGCTATTGTGGTTCATTTTCCGTCAGATTGTTGATGGTGAGGAAGTACCAGAGGCGGTTGTCAGACTGTAGCGATCCGACCCGGTACGGGTTGAATCTCTGTGCTTATTTGTGCTACCTTGATAAGTGTTTTCACACTATGTCATGTTGCATTTTGAATTGCACTTGCAATACTTGTGAGAGTTTCTATAACACCAGTATCATTATAATTATCTATCCTTGAGTAGCAAACAACCATTGACCATAGGTTCTTATCAATCATTTTTCTTCTAAGCACTTGACTTAGACAACCACTTTCTTTCCAAGTAGTTGACAATTCATTCAATACCTCAAATTCATATCTTGCAAGCCATACCTCTGCCATACCTTCAAATTTCCGAGTTAACCAAAAATTAAATGGAAACTATAATACAATGAATAACAAATCTTTCTAAATTGTTGTCTTGCTTGTTTTTGTTGTTGCTTGAATGTGTGTTTATGTTCTGTTACTTTTATGTTATAGTTGTACGGAGAGATACGCGTTTTGATTGAGAGAAGAGCAGAATTCTTCAGATACCAAAAAGGCAAGTGTCACACACTATTCCGTCCTATTATTTTTGTATGCACATTGTAGTTATTTTCAGTAGCTATGTATGTGTAGGAGTTGTTTCAAATTATATATTACTATGCCAATAAACCTATTTAGGATAGCCATATGATTCCATGCCTTGTTCTTTGTCGCCACCGTACTGTAGTATGCTTAGCATTGCTATTGTAGATGCGTGGTTGGGATCTCATGATGTGATATGTGGTATTGTGAAAGTATGATTTTATGTAATAAAACAACCTAAGATAATGAATCATCTGGGTGGTAAGTGGTAATGCTTGGTTTATGTTGAGTGGTTACACCGGAGTCATGTCTATGGCGGTCGTGTGTATCGCACTTGTGGTTGGCCACCCAGAAACAAAGAGATTTGACAGGTTTCTATTTTAGTAGCTTCCAGTACAACCACATGCTATATGGGCTCTGGCTAGATTGAGTAGGTTGCGAGAACTCGACCCAATGTACAGAGGGTGGTAGATGTTGGTAGGACGGAGCGCGTCCATTGTGGTTGAGGTATTGCTTCTGAAAGATCTTGTCCTAGTCGACATCTGTCCATTTGAGCAAAATGCGCATCATGGAAGAAGAACAGACTAGGTCATGTGGGAATGTGTACAGCCTCTCGAGAGTGTCAAACTAAGTACTTAGCCGTGTCCCCGGTTATGGACATTATGAGCAACTAGAGTCTGGAACTGTTTGGAGGATCTCATCATTCCAATTTCATAATAAAACTTGATGGGACAAACAATGGGTTTAGGAGCATGCAAAGCTAGGTTGTCTTGTGTTTACATGGGCCTATGCTAGCATGTCCGTAGATGTTTAGGAGCATATGAAGCTAACTGTCTTGCGACGGCATGGGTTATGCTAATATGTTCCTAGACGATGTTTCTGAAAAATAAAAATTGTTTATAAAAGATAGGGAAACTATTGCTTTTCGCAAAAGATGCTAAACTCCACCTACCAAATGAGCACGTAGTTGTTAGGCGCCATTTATATATCCACCAAATAGTGACATTTGCCAATACAATTCCAAATGTATTGACCCTGCGTGGCTGCAACGTTTTATGTTGCAGATATTTGATGAACGAGTGAGGTTCGATGGTTAGGGTTACGAGTCTATACTCGACATGCTCGCCTGTGGCACATGAAGATGAAGGACTCCATGCTGACTTGTTTCGTTGTAAACTCTGATATTGAGCTAGCCTTGTGCTATGCAACTTGTAATTATCATGTAATATCTGAATCATGCGATGTAATAAAGACCTTTGTTTCTTGGTATTACATCTTAAACTGTGTGTGCTAGCGATTGATCCAGGGACTAGCACAAATAAGCACAGAGATTCAACCCGTACCGGGTCGGATCGCTACAGATGGTATCAGAGCATTGTGTTGACTGTAGGTTCGTGACCCTAGGTTTGAAATAGAAATAGGAAGACCTTAGGATAAAAAAATCTATCTAAATCCAATTTTTATTAAAAAGATGTTGCATTTTGAAATTCATGTATTCTCATCTACTTCACCTTCAAAAGTATTTCCTCTTACCTTAGATGGCCCAAATCTTGAAATCTATCAAGGAAGGACTGATGATGACAAGTTCCTTAAGTGTGAAGATCGATGCTTCATATGTTATTACTCGACTCAGCATGATGCAACTTCATGGAAGGCCAATGAAGAACTTGGAGAAGACTTTGATGCATACTTGACAATTCGAAAGATACACCATAACAGTAGAAGAAGTTGAAGCATTGAATGCAGAAATAGAATAGACCACCACTTATTAGACCAACGATATTACAATAAGTTGTGATCATACTAACTTGTGGTATGACCATAATAGATTTTGTTTTTGTTTGAACTAGTTTGCTTGATGTGATGAATGCTTTGTAGATTTTGTTTGTAAGATAAATTGCCTTGATCTGCTATTTTGAGGGTAGGGATTCTCTAGATCTTTTCCATCTATTCTCATCTATACCCAACCCCGAAATTGTTATCTCGGCAAATCTCCATGAAGATAACACTAGTGACACCAACCTTGATGTTCCCTATCTAGATGAAGAAGCATAGAGTGTGAGATATGTAAAACCCCAGTTAAGGATCGATAGAAATATTTTCAAAACAATTCACTAATGGGAATTGAAACGTTGATTCAATTTTCCATTGAAATTTTGTCAAACTGGCGAGGTTGACCAAGAGTTAGAATACGAGATTAACCAAACTAAATACAAGATAATGATTGGGTGCGACATGGATTGGCCCCCATGACGACTACTCAAATTGTTCACTCTTGTTATGAGGAATGGTAAGTCTAGAGAGACATACCTACAAGAGAGATGTCCACGAATAAGCCTAAACCCTAGGGTGGACAAGTATTATACCTTTATAGTAGGAAACTGCTGCCAACCGTAGGACTACGGTGAGAATGAACATCCAACTACAAGATGAAGATAGTGGAAGACCGTCGATGGCACTAACAAGTAAGAGGATGAAGGATGTCGTAAATTCCTCTCATTTTGGTCTGTGATTGACTCGAAGAGTGACCCCTAAGAGCCAAAAGTAGTTCAACCACCAGCCCATAGGGATTAGAAGCCTAACCACGAGGAAAAGCCCACTCAAGTCATTTTGAAAATATATGTTGTTCACTATATGTGATAAATACCACCTATTGGATATTAAATCAGAAGCCATAGATGTTTTCAGAAGATGACCCGGTGTCAAGTCATGTCCTAGGATGTGCCAAGTTATACCCAAGATAGTCTTAACCTAAACCCAAGACTTAAGACTGCCTAGAAAAATTTCCTTTAAGGGTGGTAGCCCACCCCAACATATCCCAAACCCATCTTTCTTTCTAGCCTTTCTCGAATCTCGAGGACGAGATTCCTTTTAAGGGTGGTAGTCTGTAACATCCCAAAATTTTCAAATTTTGGAATGTAAAGATAAATAAATTAAGTTGATTGAATTGTTTGTCTTTGTTGAAATTTCACAAGGAACTAAAACTTTTTGAGTTTATTTATAAGCCTTTCCCCAAAATAAGTTTTCACAAAGATTTGTTTTCAAAATATTTCCAAACCAAACCTATTTATGTTTCATGGTTTTGAAATCATATAAGATTCTATTTTGAGACAAAAGGCCCAAACCTTATTCTGATATATCAATGCCCAAGTAGCCATATAAAGCGTTATATTTATAATAACATTTTTGTAATTTGGTTTTCGACCAAAATGAGTTTTATAAAGTTAATTGAGTCGTTTCGACTTCAATACCATAATCTATGTTGAAATAAAATCTGCAAAAGGTTTCATTTTCGTGAAATATTTTAATTGCTTGATTTTATAAAATATAAATTATATTTCTAAATTTTGCTAATAGTCTATTAGGCTAAGTGCACAAAATATATATACCATGTGCTTGTTTGGACTGAAATAGTGTTCCATATTGTCCACATACTGTACACTAATTTTTACAGAACCTTCATGTTTGGTTTCTCTAAAATTAGATACCCAAACTGAAACTAGAAAATGTAAAATACAAATCAGAAAATAGAAAAGAATGAAAGAAAAAGAACGTCCGGCCGGGCCGGCCAAGCCGGAACCGCGCACGCGCGCACGCTCGCGAGAGGCCAGAGGCCAAGTCACGCAGCGCAGCCACGCTGCCTTTTCCTTTTCGTTTTTTTCTTTTTCTTTTGAGTAAAGTCTATTTTAAACCTTTAACTTGTAGACCCGGGTGAAATCAAACCCTGAAGTTTCAATCCTTGAAATTGGCACCCTGTAGTTACCGATCCCGGTCAATCTCGACCCTGTAGCAGCTTAGACTGGTTTGTCTCACCAGGAAAAAGATCCCGACCCATCTCTTTCCAATTAAATCTCACTCTGTAGTGAATCAAGTACACACGCATTGTCCAGTTAATTCAGTTGAGAAGGGAGAACTGTATGCCAGGTTGCAAGTTCGTGCCCCCGTACGTGTGTGTGGGGCACAAGGAGAGATTTCAGAACATCTTCGGTTGTGGCCCTCAAAACGCTCTGAAACACGCTAGATTGAGTATTTGAGGGATGTTGTTGCTTGGTGCTGTGTTTGGGCGTGTCGCTCCCCAGTTACATCCCCTAAATAGAAATTTAGAATTTTTAAATTTAATTGAAAACGGGTTGAATTTCTTCAAATTTGTTATATATTATATGGATTTGAACGAAATTTGATGAAATTTAAACTTAAAACTAAACTCTGTGCAAGCGCGGCCGATTTGAACGAGATCGACGAGTGGCATGCCGAAGTCGCGGATGGACATGGTCACGTCGTCGATGTCGCCCCTCCAGGCGTCTGTGTCGTTCAACGACGCCCTGTACGCCGCATTGTACCCCGAGCAGTCCTTGGGGTTGTCGCTGTTGGCGATGAGGCGTTGCCGACGGAGGCCTTCACGGCCTCTGCGGACTCCTCGTCGTCGTCCTCCTCCTTCACCTCCGGCTCCCGGGCAAGGAGGGTCCTGCCGCCGGAACCCACGTGTCTATGCTGCTACAACGACGGTTCAAGGATTGTGATTCCACCGCCGCTGCCGCACCTTCGATTTTGGGGCGGTGTCGCGTACTCGACCTTCACCTCGCGCTTCGGCACGGTGTAAGGGCAGGCGGTGGGAGGACGGCGCTGACAGCACCGGTCCCGAGGAAGAAGAATGGGATGAGGACAAGCTTGTTGTCCTCCTCGGCTGTCAACGCGAGGAAGGCGTAGGCGACTCTGGCATTGCTAGCCTATGGCCGCCGTTGCGAAGGTCGTCGATGATGGCGGGGAGGGTGCGCTCGGGTACTCCCCAAAAGCGGATGCGCCCCTCCCTGTTCCAGGTGTTCGACCTCCCGATGAGGCTGACGTTGAGGCTGCCACGCCTGAAGTCTTTTGCGGCGAGGATGTTCTCCGGGGTGATGACATCGGCAAGATCTAGGCCTAGTTGTAGGGGGCGGTCGAGAGAGCGGAGCGAGTGGTGTGTGGAAGGGACGGGAAGGAAGGAGGAGTCACCTCTTTATATATCGGTGGCAAGCAAACCGACAAGAAGCATTGGCCGTAATAACGCCGGCGCGGATAGCCACGTGGCCATACGCGATGAGACGCTTCACCGTGTCGCTAGGTAGGCGATAGGTTTAACCTTCCGTGTCAACATTTACACTGCGTCTACCTGGGTCCACCACACGTGAAGCGTTTTCACGCTTTGTCCGGTGCGCTCCCTGTGGAGCGGGGATGGTCTGTGAGCGCCGGACAATGTATTGGACCGCGACATGCGAAAAGACTATTTGAGACAAGCGATGGGACCAGCTATATGTCTGATGCACCCTAAAATAATTTGAGAACCGTTTCAAGGAACACGAGTAGAGATGCTTTTAACATACGTAAAATCAGAGCTAAGCTGCACAGGAGCATAGCAAGGCGACAATTTAAGCGATCCACCGCAGGCTGCAGAGTGAGCAGCACCATGCTCTCCTATCGCCCTGTATCGCCCTGCAGTCTAGGGGCAACCTTTGTCATTGAGTGCATGGGTTAATGAGTTAATCCCGGTTGGGATCTTTGAGTCAAACTCATCCAAACCGATTGAGGGTCTAAATTGACCAGGATCAATAAATCCAGGGTGCTGATTTCTGGGATTAGAAGCTCAAGGTTTGATTTAGACACCCTCTATAACTTGAAGGTTTGAAATAGACTTTACTCTTTTCTTTTTCTTCTCTCACTGTCGCGGAGGCCGCAGCTATCTTCAATCTCTAGCCAGAGTTTATCTCACGTACGCGTATGAACCAGAACCGAAAATCTCCTGTTTCTTCGCCGGTTCCGTTCGATTTCGTGCTCTCTTTTTCCACGAAATTCTATCTATAAATAATCCACACCTGTGCACACTTTATCCCGCAAAAACCATAACCAATCCCGCCGCCAGGCTGACGATTTTGCTCGCCGGAGTCCGTCTCTGCCGTCGCCGTATTTCTCTCGATTCCGACGAGTATTCAAGGTTTTTCTGCCCCCGTTTGGTCCCTATTTGATCAGCTTGTTCTTGCGCATCTTCTCCACTTCTTTTTTTTTCGTTTTCTTTTTCCTCGCAGCGTAGCGCTGACGCCTAAGAAATCTGAGGTTGCCGCAGCCTTGGCAACTCCGTCCGAAGAACGCCGGCAACTCAGGGCCTCCGAGGCAACGCCCTGTATGCAGTCGACCCCTTCGTCTTCGTCCGCTTCACGTCGACCTCGCCACCACCGCCGACGACCACTAGAACGACGGAAACCATCACCTCGACTGGATCACACCGGAGCAGCACCACCTCCGGTCGTCCTCGTCGTTGTTACACGGAAGAGATCGAGGCCGCCGGCCTCAACACCGAGCTCTGCGCGAAGAGCTGGTTCCCGTGGACATTTTCCCTGAGCCAGGACACCACCGGAGAGGGGCCATGGACCGCGCGCGACCACGCCAGTGTCTCCTTCGTCAACATCGACTCACTGTAAGCCACCAACGTTTCCTCCTACGGTTTGATTAATCAGGCCAATCACAACCTAGGCCGTTAGATCTAAATCGGAAACACTGTGTTATCTCAGTTAACTGAACCGGCTGAAGTCTCCTATCACGATCGATCAGTGCTCAGTGCCAGCTAGTTCACGTAAATAAACTTTAAAATTTTGTATCTTCCGATCTATAGCTTCGTTTTAGATGATTCCTCTTGCATTGATTTTGTAATACAATTCTCTGCAACCTTTGTGTAGGAAGTTTTTCCATCGGAACAACTTTTTATGACAACTTTTCGTACAACATCAAAATTTAACCGCGATATGTTTAATCTTATAAATTTTATTGGAAATTGTACACATGACCAAATATGGCAAACACTATACCCCTGAATTCAGAAAAATGAGTAGAACCCAATGATAAAATAAAAATTGGCTTTTGGACAAGTTGAAAATATTCAAATTTAAAATATGTGAATTTGAGTATTTTAGGCATGAATTATATTCTACAAATTCAGATCACATGATTCCTTTTGCAATGGAAGGAATTGATGTCCCCTATCCAGTAACATCACTCCCTAAAACTTTTAGAACTATTTGCAAGTATTCAAGTCTAAATATGAGGATTTGAGTAATTTTGGCATAGCTTAATTTCTATAAATCTTTTTAAGATGATTCCTCTTGCAATTGAATCACATTGGAACTCTCCATCCAGTAGCACACTTGTTTAGTTTAGTTGATTAAATTCACTTCGCATGGTTTTAGATTTGAAGTAATATCCTTCTATGTGTCATACGAAATAATCCATAAATCATACTTGGTCATATCTTTTCTTTTGAATATGTGTTACTCATCAATATTCATCGAAACCATTATCATAATTCATTTATGTAAACATTGAGGTTGAAGATTAAACTCATAATTCCATTTTCCAAAGTGAATCATATGATCATAACTCATCTATCAAAATCATTTAGATATTTTCATCATGTACAAGATCATATCTATCCTAATTATATTTGCCTAGTTCACAATATTCAAACCACACATAAATTATTTGAGTAAATTGTGACAAATCTTATTTATAGATTTTCCATGTGCAAATGTTGTGGAGACACTCTACACATGTGTTGAAACCTTTACATCCTTTAGAATCTTTGGTCCACATCTTGAATACCATTCATGTCTATCCAATCTTATGCCATTCGATCATATTTATTAAGTTTGGGATATTCAAATTACAAATGAGTCATTTGAGTAAGTAAATATACCATTAGTTCATACCCAAATCTTTGTGTGAATTTGTGCTACCTTGATAAGTGTTTTCACACTATGTCATGTTGCATTTTGAATTGCACTTGCAATACTTGTGAGAGTTTCTATAACACCAGTATCATTATAATTATCTATCCTTGAGTAGCAAACAACCATTGACCATAGGTTCTTATCAATCATTTTTCTTCTAAGCACTTGACTTAGACAACCACTTTCTTTCCAAGTAGTTGACAATTCATTCAATACCTCAAATTCATATCTTGCAAGCCATACCTCTGCCATACCTTCAAATTTCCGAGTTAACCAAAAATTAAATGGAAACTATAATACAATGAATAACAAATCTTTCTAAATTGTTGTCTTGCTTGTTTTTGTTGTTGCTTGAATGTGTGTTTATGTTCTGTTACTTTTATGTTATAGTTGTACGGAGAGATACGCGTTTTGATTGAGAGAAGAGCAGAATTCTTCAGATACCAAAAAGGCAAGTGTCACACACTATTCCGTCCTATTATTTTTGTATGCACATTGTAGTTATTTTCAGTAGCTATGTATGTGTAGGAGTTGTTTCAAATTATATATTACTATGCCAATAAACCTATTTAGGATAGCCATATGATTCCATGCCTTGTTCTTTGTCGCCACCGTACTGTAGTATGCTTAGCATTGCTATTGTAGATGCGTGGTTGGGATCTCATGATGTGATATGTGGTATTGTGAAAGTATGATTTTATGTAATAAAACAACCTAAGATAATGAATCATCTGGGTGGTAAGTGGTAATGCTTGGTTTATGTTGAGTGGTTACACCGGAGTCATGTCTATGGCGGTCGTGTGTATCGCACTTGTGGTTGGCCACCCAGAAACAAAGAGATTTGACAGTTTCTATTTTAGTAGCTTCCAGTACAACCACATGCTATATGGGCTCTGGCTAGATTGAGTAGGTTGCGAGAACTCGACCCAATGTACAGAGGGTGGTAGATGTTGGTAGGACGGAGCGCGTCCATTGTGGTTGAGGTATTGCTTCTGAAAGATCTTGTCCTAGTCGACATCTGTCCATTTGAGCAAAATGCGCATCATGGAAGAAGAACAGACTAGGTCATGTGGGGAATGTGTACAGTCTCTCGAGAGTGTCAAACTAAGTACTTAGCCGTGTCCCCGGTTATGGACATTATGAGCAACTAGAGTCTGGAACTGTTTGGAGGATCTCATCATTCCAATTTCATAATAAAACTTGATGGGACAAACAATGGGTTTAGGAGCATGCAAAGCTAGGTTGTCTTGTGTTTACATGGGCCTATGCTAGCATGTCCGTAGATGTTTAGGAGCATATGAAGCTAACTGTCTTGCGACGGCATGGGTTATGCTAATATGTTCCTAGACGATGTTTCTGAAAAATAAAAATTGTTTATAAAAGATAGGGAAACTATTGCTTTTCGCAAAAGATGCTAAACTCCACCTACCAAATGAGCACGTAGTTGTTAGGCGCCATTTATATATCCACCAAATAGTGACATTTGTCAATACAATTCCAAATGTATTGACCCTGCGTGGCTGCAACGTTTTATGTTGCAGATATTCTGATGAACGAGTGAGGTTCGATGGTTAGGGTTACGAGTCTATACTCGACATGCTCGCCTGTGGCACATGAAGATGAAGGACTCCATGCTGACTTGTTTCGTTGTAAACTCTGATATTGAGCTAGCCTTGTGCTATGCAACTTGTAATTATCATGTAATATCTGAATCATGCGATGTAATAAAGACCTTTGTTTCTTGGTATTACATCTTAAACTGTGTGTGCTAGCGATTGATCCAGGGACTAGCACAAATAAGCACAGAGATTCAACCCGTACCGGGTCGGATCGCTACACAGACAATATGCCTTCTATTGCAGAGCGTCCAGAGTGTGCCAGAAAAATACAGAAGTATGCCATTTCTGCGTTTTTGATTGGCAAAGGTCCTCATATTTCGCTGTAAAAAACGTGAGTAGACCTTTACATCTGTTTCAAGGTTTTGAGTCTTTTTGAGTTTTGAACACTACATATAACTTAACTTTCTTTGCAGATGTCTTACCATTGTCAGGACCTTCACAGTGATATAGTACCTACTGTTCGCTGCGGTGAGGCTGGTTGCAGCGTGAGACTACGCCCAGGCCGTGAGCTAGCCCTTCACAAGTACTTCTTCCACGTGCAAGCTCCTGACTGGTGGAAGAAGTACATCTGAGGGATCAATCCGGTTGAGGAGTGAAAGCATTTGAAGATCATAACAGTCGTTGGGCAAAAGCCGGTTTCTTTGCATACTGAAACTTGTGAATGTACTGAATGTTGAGATCCACGTATTGTCAAACCAGCATTGCATACATGCCATGTTCTTGTGTTCATATACTCGTGAATGCATTGAATGTTTTCTTCTCTTCTTGTTGTTGCTCATGTTGCCGCTGCTTTGCATTTCCTTAAACCTCTTCCTATGATGGTCATATGTGCTTAGATAAATCTCAAATTCATGTGTCAACAGCTTGTATGTGTGTTGCTTAATACACAGGTTTCTCTTAGAATATACTGGCAGATCATGAATCAGCCAAAAGCCTGGCTCAAATGACATCCACATTAGCCTGAACATCTAGGTATCCCATTCTGTAAATGCCAAAAACAAATCAGAATCAGTCAAGTGAGTAAATGGTATCGGAAAAATTACTGATTACATCTTTTCTAAGTGCATAATCTTTTTGCATCTTCAAGTGAATAAAATGAAGTTGCTCCCTCAAATTGAATATATGCTAACATAACTAAAACACTAGTACTAATCTAAAAGTTGCCCAATTTTCATATGACCAACTATGTAGAGCATCGTCATGACCAACTATGTTAATGTAACTATGTTGATTGGTTCCACTTGGCCAAACATAATGTTATAAATTAGAGGAAAATGAAGTTTTTGGATGATGGATGTTATAGATTTTTAAAAACAAAATAATGATATATCTCATGAGATTGACATAATCTCTTGGGAAAAATGACATGACAACCGGGAGGTTCAGGTGCCAAAATCAAAGCTGAAGTGTTCTCCAAAATAACACCGGAACTTTCAATCAACCAACAATTGGCAAACCAACCAAATTTCACAGAAAAAAAATCTGTAGTTTGCTAGTTATTAAGCCAAGCCTGGCAGCAAAAAATATTTATATGCAATATCTTGGAGCATTGGCAAACAACGTTCAATTAACCAATGAATTTCAGAAAATGTTTTCGAGTTTACTAGTTACTTGCTTACTTCCATCAATTTGAAGGGGCCATTCTGGAGAAGACAAACTTCATTGTTTCTTGCCATTGAGTTTATTTAGTATTTAATGTATGTATCCCTAGTAAAAAATATACACAACAATGCCGATTAGCACTGTTACTCGTAACCCAAAGAAAAGAAAAGCAAAAAGGGGTGAGAGAGATCATGTACTCTTCTGTAATCCAATGAGGAAGGCAGCCTCTGCTCATGAAGCAATGAGGCATCCCTTACCTGCATCCCTTGAAATCATTAACAGCATCTGCCTAATCAATACCTGGAATTAAACCTGCTCAAGGTTTGGTCCAACCCGTTGAACCTGCCGACCCAACCCAACCCAGACTGGTTTCACCCTTCGTGGACAGGCTGGGTACATCTCTGCCACGAACTTGTTGTACTGATCCAAAGCCAGATCAAGTGATTTGAGCAAGTACAGAGACATCGCCTTCTCTACAGGAGTGAGTTGATCGCTCATAAATTACATGACCTGCAAGATACATGTTACACAAAAATCTAGTGTATACTGTATAAAACGAGCTGCAAGAATCAAAGCAGACACCATCTTGCCTTATATGAGTCACGAAACGGGTTTTCATCCAACATTTTGCTAGATCACACATGATGCCAATGAACTGAGTAGGTTGAATTGATTCTAATGGAATGAATCACATGACCACTTGTATTCAACAGATGATGCCAGCAGTTTACGACTTCGGTTAGGTGATCCACCCGATCATTATAGTCAGATATAATAACTGCAAAAAATCGTCTACCGTAGTTCAGTCGTTATCATCTACGAAATAAATCACACTAGGAGAATAACACAGCTTATTTAGTATTCAATGTATGCAGCCCATAGTTTCTGAACCATATGCAGAGTTATGAACAACAATGGCGATTAACATCCACGAATATCCATTCTTGGTATAACTGTTACCTCTAACCCAAAGCATTGCTACCCACACAATTATGAACGACACTGTCAATCAATGCAGCCTCTCCTGATGAAGCAAGGAGGCTTCCCTTACCTGCATTCTTTCCAATCATTAACAGTATATACTCCCTCTGTCCCACAATATAAGACGTTATTACAACCATTATAGGTTGTAATTGGTTGTAATAACATCTTAATTACGGGACAGAGGGAGTACTAACCAACAAATACCTGGAACTAAGCCTGTTCATGGTTTGGTCCAAAACAGTTTGACCTGGCGACCAAAATACCAACCACACGGGTCCAAACGGGTTTCATGATTCGTGGACAGGCTGGGTTAAAACGGGTTACCTGCATCTCTCGCAATCATCAACCATATACTAACTAGGAAATACCTGGAATTACCTGCATCCCTAGCATCAAGTTTCAATAGTTTCTGTTGTAAAGGCAAAATACACATACAGATGCACACGCAGATAGAAAAATGGGCAGAACATCAAAGACAGAGCAATCATATTTCTCAAATTTTCCATTGAAACAATAAATTGTGTGAAGTACACGATTATAACATGGGTAAACAAAGAAAAACTTAAACTATTTATTCAACTGCTAAAACCTAGTGTGTACAACTGGGGTCAAGCGACCATGACGCATGCACAGTCCAAGTGGCCGTTTGAGTAGTTTGTCCATGACTTTCTCCAGGAAGCCCAAATCCACAATTACCTAGCAACCCACCCTACTGTGAAGTATTGAACCCATCAACCATTTTTCAATCCACCCGTGAAGCCACGTTCATCTTTCTAAGATCGGGTGTAATCCAAATAGGAGCAGGGAAGTTAGAGAAGATCTGAGACACAACTTCTTCCTTGCTGTTATCATCCAAGTTGAGAATTCCCATATCACGATGATTATTCTTCAATCTCAATGTCCAAAACACATTATCATCAGTAAAGTAGACATGATTTGCCTTGAGAGACGGATATTCTTCAGCACTAAGACAGAGTGACTGATTATGCCCAAGAAACAACACATGTTCATGCAAGCAATCGATTTCCTTAAGTTTACTTCTTGTAATGTCAAACTCATATATTTTATATTTCGTGGTGTTCCAAAACACAGATGATCCTGGTTCTGGTTCTAAATCATGATCCTCACAGAGTCTCCAAATCAGCAGCAGATCGCCCCATGGAGCTTGAACAACGTACATGTACCCACAGCCATACACATTGCGCATTTGCAAAATCATCTCCACTGTGACAACAGGTCCACTACTAAAATCAAAAGCATGAAGTTCTCCAGTTGCAGTCACTGCATACAACATGCCATCCTTGTAAGTGCAGTCCTCATAGAGATCATGAGGTGGAAGCCAGGTCCACTTATTATCCCCTACTCTTGCAAAAGAAAGCTGCCGCTTTGGATTGTGGATGAGCACCACCACGTAGGTTCCTGTGGATGTATCAGGGAACACAAACGCCTTATAGTGGAGTTCATCCCGCAGCTTGTCAAGATCAAAAATTGATGGCGAGTTATAACCAGCACGCATTCCAGTGTGCCACGACAATTCATACTTATGTAGAAAGCCGTAATCATCGAAGATGGGCTTCACCTGCTCGATGGTGATCACTGAAGGTAGCGCAATCTGTTCACATGTGATCGGATTGACAAGATGCATCTCAGATCTTTCATCAACAGTAACCAGCCAGCCATGAGAGGACCCTATCAAACACCTAGTGCGGATAGGTGGATCCGGAAAAGTTAACCTGTACGATCTCTTTTCACTGAGGCTGTAGAGGTAAGCAGAGCTATCACCAGCAGATTCAGAAGTATAGAGGAGGCACGGCGTCTGCGATAATTTATACAGCTCAAGGCTTTGAAGGCTGGTATATGCAGAGTGCCAAGAGGGGCAGACGGCGCCGGCACGTATGAGGTCAGGGATTTCAAGGGTGGCAAAGATATCCATCAAGATGTCCTGGGCCAGCTCTGGCGATGTGCCCATGATAGTCTCGCTCTGTGGTGGATGAAGATCTTTGGTTAGTTTCTTCAGTGAACTGGGATTGAAGCCTAGCAGCTTTGGCAAAACTCTGAAGACTAGGGAGCACAAATGTGTGCGCTGTATAGCTAGACTCCCTAAACTCATTATCGAGGCAACGCTACATAACTCCATGGGGTCAGGGTCTCTCTGCCAAGAGTTGGAACTTCGGCCAAACAGACAAATCTCTTCAGTAACAGAGGGAAGGCACGCTCCTGGCCAAGTCCCTAAGTTGGAATGCTTTGGACAAACCAGACGAATTTCTTGAACAACTCCCTTAGTTGCAGAGACCAAATGCTTGGACAAACCTGGCGAATTTCTTCAATAACTCCCTTAGTTGCAGAGACCTGATGAGATGATTGGACAAGCCTGGCGAATTTCTTCAGTAACTTGGATGGAGCACAAAAAAGAAAGGCAGTATCCTGCCTACACTTATAGATCACCAATCCTGGAGGCCTCCAATTCGAATAGGTGAAGGAAATCCGAGTCCACGAACGACACGGATATGAAGGGCCCAAAATTTTGATTACTTGCTGGCGAAATTTCTAGACCCGCTCGGTTTCTTCTCTGAATTCCCCCTGCCAAGCTAGGGCTGAAGGGAGTGCACTAGCCAGCGGCAAGCGAAAAGAGGGGATTAATCTGCTGTGGAAGGGGGGAGCAGCCGCTGACGGCAATGGTAACGGCGAGCTGCTGGGAGAAGCAACCTGGCTTCGTGCCGCCGGCGGCGGCAGTGGTGACGGGAGGAGAATGGAGCGGTGGAGCGGAGGAGACAGGAGCTTTTCTTCTCCTTTTTTGTGAGATTCTCAGCCTATTATCCTTTTTCCAATTTTCAGACTGGAGGCCCACCAGACCATTCGCATCTGGTGTACCGCTGTTCTACTCTACGTACGACAATTTGTGAACATGTACGACTCAGCATCTGGTGGTTAGCTGCACCGTGATGCCACACAGGGACGGATTGATTTGGGTGTTGTACTCTCCTTTTTTTTGGCGTTTGGGGTTTAGTTAAAATTAAAATTGTCAAATTTAACCTAAACTATGGAAAAAATATTAACAACTATATAATACAAAGACATATAATATGAAAATATAGTTCATAACGATTGTAATACTATAGATTGTACATTGTACAAATGTTAATATTTTTTATTAAATATTTACTCAAACTTTACAAAGTTTTACTTTGACTAAATCTAGAATGCAATCTAATCAGAGGGAGTATAGCAGTGCTCCTGTTCTGGGGATCAACGAACAATCCTCGATATGGAGTAAAATAGATCAAATGTCACTGAACTTAAACTATTTTTCGCCTTAGCCACCGTACATAACGATACATGATTTAGGGTCACTGAATATGGTGAGTGTTTCGTACAAGGTCACTCGTCGAGGTAATACATCATATTTAGTGACATGGCAATTGGTGGACCCCGTCTGTCAGGCATGAGCCCGATTTCAATTGCAAATACCCTCAAAATCTTTGTTTTCTTCCCCATTGTTGTAGTTCTTCGATTTCAATTTGCAAATGGATTGTGCTTCCATAGACCCTCGAATTTTAAAACAGTGTAAACTCCCGTAGGGGTATCATGGTACCATTTAATCTCAGTCATCATATCCCTAATTTCGAATAGGTATCATTTAATCTCAGCTGTCTTTGTGTTTCACTCAGAAAAACGTTCCGGTCTTAGGGGTCTATGGAAGCGCAAGCCTTTGTTGCAAATAGACCATCGTTGTATTTTACTCATTGATATGGTTGAGCGATACGGCGATGGAGAGCGTTTATTTTGTGGGACCAAAAATGCACTTTTTCATTTTTTTTTGTTTCCCTTTATTTTGTGGACCAAGAATGCAAGTTAGATTTAATTCTTAGACTATATTATTGTTGGTGACAAAAAATCCTTGTTCTTAAATTTCATATTGTCTTCTTCTCATGGAGCAAAGTGACGAACCAACGGCTGTACTACCTGCCCTATGAGGAGTGTGTCTTGTAAGGGTATTTATGCCCTCAATCTTATTTTGGTGTTTGGCCAATACAAGGTTAGAGAGGACTAATATTTTCGTCTAAGATCATCTACAAGTTTACTCCTCTCTCGCTTTTATGGTGTTGGTTCATGAATGAAAAAGGGGAAAGAAGAATTGAGGAACGAACTCAAAGTCGGAGTCCGGATTAGTGCTTCACGATAGTCGGTGATTTGCAACGGTAGATCATCTTTTTCGGTTTTCTCTTGAGTATAGGACCCCACACTATTAAGAGGGGATCAAAGCTTTTATTTGGTACTTGGCTCAAATAATTTTATTTCCGTTTGCCACCTTTCCTCCACCATATCTTCGCCACCATATTCCGCCTCCAGCTCTTCCATTTCTTCTAACCAAAAGAGGCTCGAAGTTTTATAATTTCGTCAAAGGAGAAAGAACGGAATAAGAACAAACAAAAGAAACAAAAAACAACAAAAACAACAACTTGGGCCGTTATAACCGGGTCCCAAGCCGGTCACACGGCCGGACCAGCTGCCTCCTCTGCTCCCTGCACGCACATGACCGGGGTCGTGGCCGGTCATACCGGCCAGGCCCATTTCCCACGTCAATGGCTCCCTCCTACGCCGCTCGTTCCCTTGGCCCACACGCTACCTTGCTACGCCCACCCGCTCTGCATCTCGACTAGTGCACTGTTGGAGATATGCCCAAGAGGCAATAATAAAAGTAGTTATTATATATATCTTTATGTTTATGATAAATGTTTATATATCATGCTATAATTGTATTAACCGAAACATTAGTACATGTGTGATATGTAGACAACAAGAAGTCCCTAGTATGCCTCTTAAACTAGCTTGTTGATTAATGGATGATTAGTTTCATAATCATGAATATTGGATGTTGTTAATAACAAGGTTATATCATTATATGAATGATGTAATGGACACACCCAATTAAGCGTAGCATAAGATCTCGTCATTAAGTTATTTGCTATAAGCTTTCGATACATAGTTACCTAGTCCTTATGACCATGAGATCATGTAAATCACTTATAGGAAAGGTACTTTGATTACACCAAACGCCACGTAAATGGGTGGTTATAAAGGTGGGATTAAGTATCCGGAAAGTATGAGTTGAGGCATATGGATCAACGGTGGGATTTGTCCATCCCGATGACGGATAGATATACTCTGGGCCCTCTCGGTGGAATGTCGTCTAAATGTCTTGCAAGCATATGAATAAGTTCATAAGAGACCACATACCACGATACGAGTAAAGAGTACTTGTCAGGAGACGAGGTTGAACAAGGTATAGAGTGATACCGAAGATCAAACCTCGGACAAGTAAAATATCGCGTGACAAAGAGAATTGGTATTGTATGTGAATGGTTCATTCGATCACTAAAGTCATCGTTGAATATGTGGGAGCCATTATGGATCTCCAGATCCCGCTATTGGTTATTGGTCGGAGTGAGTACTCAACCATGTCCGCATAGTTCACGAACCGTAGGGTGACACACTTAAAGTTGGATGTTGAAATGGTAGAACTTGAATATGGAATGGAGTTCGAATATTTGTTGAGTCCCGGATAAGATCCGGACATCACGAGGAGTTAGGAATGGTCTGGAGAATAAGATTCATATATAGGATGTCATTTTATGTGAATTAGAATGATGCGGAAGGTTCTATGGAAGGTTCTAGAAGGTTCTAGAAAAGTCCGAAAGAAACCACCAAGGAAGGTGGAGTCCACATGGGACTCCACCTCCATGGCCGGCCAACCCTAGTGGGGGTGGAGTCCCAAGTGGACTCCCCCCGGCCACCCCCCATATGGGAGGTGGAACTCCCACCTCTGGGAGTCCTAGCTTGGCTAGGTTTCCCATACATATGGAAGGTTTTTGGTTCGGGTCTTATTCGAAGACTTGGAGACCAACTCTTGGGGTTCCACCTATATAATGAGGGGCCAAGGGGAGGGGGCCGGCCACCTAAGAACCACAAGGTGGCGCACCCTATAGTGGCCCCCCTCCCCCAAACCCTAGCGGCTCTCTCCTCCACCACGTCCCGCACGCTTAGCGAAGCTCCGCCGGACTTCTCCACCACCAGACACCACGCCGTCGTCTGTCGGATTCAAGAGGAGCTACTACTTCGCTGCCCTGAAGGGGAGGTGGACGTCGTCTTCATCAACAACCGAACGTGTGACCAAGTACGGAGGTGCTGGTTCGTGGCGCCGGAACCGATCGTGATCAAGATCTTCTACGCGCTTTGCAAGCGGCAAGTGAACGTCTGCAGCAACAAGAGCCTCATCTTGTAGGCTTTGGAATCTCTTCAAGGGTGAGACTCGATACCCCTCGTTGCTACCATCTTCTAGATTGCATCTTGGCTTGGATTGCGTGTTCGCGGTATGAAATTTTTGTTTTCTATGCAACGTTATCCTACAGTGGTATCAGAGACGTGTCTATGCATAGATGGTTGCACGAGTAGAACACAATGGTTTGTGGGCGTTGATGCTTTTGTTATCTTTAGTTGAGTACTTTGCATCTTTGTGGCATAGTGGGATGAAGCGGCTCGGGCTAACTTTACATGACCGCGTTCATGAGATTTGCTCCACGCTCGACATGCAACTTGTATTGCATAAGTGGCTTTGCGGGTGTCTGTCTCTCCTACTATAGTGAAGATTCAATTTACTCTTCTATTGACAACACTAGTATCACCGTTGTGGTTCATGTTCGTAGGTAGATTGGATCTTACTCGAAACCCTAAACCACGTAAAATATGCAAACCAAATTAGAGAACGTCTAACTTGTTTTTGCAGGGTTTGGTGATGTGATATGGCCATAATGTGATGATGACTATGTATGAGATGATCATTATTGTATAGTGGCAACCGGCAGGAGCCTTATGGTTGTCTTTAAATTTCATGTTGAGTAGTATTTCAAAGTAGTTGTAATAGTTGCTACATGGAGGACAATCATGAAGACGGCGCCATTGACCTTGGTGCTTCGCCGACGATGATGGAGATCATGCCCATTGATGATGGAGATCATGTCCGTGCTTTGGAGATGAAGATCAAAGGCGCAAAGACAAAAGGGCCATATCATATCACATATGAACTGCATGTGATGTTAATCCTTTTATGCATCTTATTTTGCTTAGATCGACGGTAGCATTATAAGATGATCCCTCTCACTAAAATCTCAAGATAATAAAGTGTTCATCCTTAGTAGCACCGTTGCCAAGACTTGTCGTTTCGAAGCATCTCGTGATGATCGGGTGTGATAGAATCAACAAGTGCATACAACGGGTGCAAGCCAGTTTTGCACATGCGGATACTAAGGTGGCCTTGACGAGCCTAGCATGTACAGACATGGTCTCGGAACACGTGATACCGAAAGGTAGAGCATGAATCATATGATTGATATGATGAACACTTTGAGTGTTCGCCATTGAAGTTACATCTTGTCTCGTGATGATCGGACTTGGTGTGGTGGATTTGGTTCGTGTGATCACTAAGACAATGCGAGGGATATTGTTTTGAGTGGGAGTTCACCTAGTTTTTAATTATATTGAATTAAAATTTGAACTCAATTTGTCATAAACATTAGTCTAAACTATTGCAAATATGTTGTAGATATGGCGTCCTCAATCAATTTTAACCAGTTCCTAGAGAAAGAAAAGCTTAAGAGCAACGGTAGCAACTTCACCGTCTGGTTCCGTCATGTGAGGATTTTCCTCAATGGCGGAAATCTGCAATATGTGCTTGATGCACCGCTAGGTGACCCTCCTGAAACTGAAACCGATGAAGTAAAAGCTATTTACGCGACTCGGAAAACTCGGTACTCTCAAGTTCGTGTGCCATCTTATGCGTCAAGCCGATCTTCAAAAACGTTTTGAGCACCACGATCCACATGAGTTAATCAATGAGTTGAAGACTATATTTGAGACTCATGCGGCCGTGGAATGCTATGAAGCATCGAAACACTTCTTCAGCTGCATGATGGAAGAAGGCAGCTCCGTTAGTGAGCACATGCTCGCCATGACCGGGCATGCGAAGAAACTCATGACTTGGGAATAGTGATTCCTAATAGACTGGGGATTAATCGTGTCCTTCAATCACGCCACCAAGTTTGTGATGAACTACAATATGAGAACATGAACAAAGAGTTACTGAACTCTTCTCCATGCTGAAATCTGCTGAGATTGAGATCAAGAAAGAGCACCAAGTGTTGATGGTCAACAAGACCACCTTCAGAAAGGGCAAGTCTAAAGGCAAGAACAAGAAGAGTGGCAAGAAAGCTGCACGCCTCCTGTGAAACCTAAGGCGGCCCTAAGCTGATCTGAGTGCTATTACGCAAGGAGAAGGGACTGGAAGCGTAATTGCTCCAAGTATTTGGCGGATCGAAGAGCGGCCTTGTCAAGAAGAAGAAAGAAGGTATATCTGATATACATGTTATAGATGTTTATCTTACTGGTTCTCGTACTAGTACCTGGGTATTTGATACTAGTTCGGTTGCTCATATTTGTAACTCGAAATAGGAACTAAAGAATAAACGAAGACTACTAAAAGATGAAGTGACCATGCGCGTTGGAAATGGATCCAAAGTCGATGTGATCGCTGTCGGCACACTTCCTCTACATCTACCTTCGGGATTAGTTTTAAGCCTCAATAATTGTTATTTTGTACCGCGTTGAGCATGAACATTATATCTGGATCTTGTTTAATGCAAGACGGTTATTCATTCAAGTCTGAGAATAATGGTTGTTCTATTTTTATGAATAATATCTTTTATGGTCGAGCACACGAAAAGAATGGCTTATTTCTGTTAGATCTCGATAGTAGTGATACACATATACATAACATTGATGCTAAGCGAATTAAATTGAATGATAATTCTACTTATATGTGGCACTGTCGTCTTGGTCATATTGGAGTGAAACGCATGAAGAAACTCCATACCGATGGATTACTTGAATCACTTGACTTTGAGTCACTTGATAGATGCGAAGCATGTCCGATGGGAAAAATGACTAAGACTCCATTCTCGGTATTATGGAGCGAGCTACTTATTGGAAATCATACATACCGATGTGTGCGGACCAATGAGTATGGCATCGCGCGGTGGTTATCGTTATGTTCTAACCTTCACGGATGATCTGAGTAGATATGGGTATATCTATTTCATGAAACATAAATCCGAGACTTTGAGAAGTTTAAGGAATTCCAAAGTGAAGTAGAAAATCAACGTAACAAGAAGATTAAATTTCTACGATTTGATCGCGGAGGTGAATATCTGAGTTATGAGTTTGGCATGCATTTAAAGAAATGCGAATACTTTCACAATTGACACCGCCGGGAACACCACGAAACGGTGTGTCCGAACGTCGTAATCGAACTCTCTTTAGATATGATTCGTTCTATGATGTCTCTTACTGATTTGCCGTTATCATTTTGGAGTTATGCATTAGAGACAGCCGCATTCACTTTAAATAGAGCACCATCAAAATCCAACGCCGTATGAATTATGGTTTAATAAGAAACCTAAGTTGTCGTTCCTTAAAGTTTGGGGTTGAAGCCTATGTAAAAAAGTTACAACCGGACAAGCTAGAACCCAAAGCGGAGAAATGCGTCTTCATAGGATACCCTAAGGAAACTATAGGGTACACCTTCTATCACAGATCCGAAGGCAAGATCTTTGTTGCTAAGAACGGAACCTTTCTTGAGAAAGAATTTCTCACTAAAGAAGTGACTGGAAGAAAAGTAGAACTCGATGAGATTGAAGAATCTCTGCTCGTTGATCGAGTAGCGCGACGGAAGATGTTCTGTGCCGCCTACACAGCAACGAGGAAGCTAATGATAATGATCATGAAACTTCAAACGAGATAGCTACTGAACCTCGCAGATCGACAGGGAACGTGCCACTCCAGATTGGTATGATCCTTGTCTAAATGTCATGATTGTGGACAATGATGAAGACCCTGCGACATATGAAGAAGCGATGATGAGCCCAGATTCCAACAAATGGCAAGAAGCCATGAAATCCGAAATGGGATCCATGTATGATAACAAAGTATGGACTTTGGTAGACTTACGATAGCCGCAAGGCTGTCGAGAATAAATGGATCTTCAAGAGAAAAACAGATGATGGTAATATTATTGTCTATAAAGCTCGACTTGTCGCAAAGGGTTTCCGACAAATTCAAGGTGTTGACTACGATGAGACTTTCTCCTGTAGCGAAGCTAAATCTGTAAGCAATAGCTGCATTTTTCGATTATGAGATTTGCAGATGGATGTCAAAACGGCGTTCCTTAATGGAGACATTGAGGAAGAGTTGTATATGGTACAACCCAAAGGTTTTGTCGATCCTAAAAATGCTGACAAAGTATGCAAACTTCAGCGTTCATTTATGGATGGAGCAAGCATCAAGAAGTTGGAACCGACGCTTTGATAAGGTGATCAAAGACTTCGGGTTTATACGTGTCATGGAGAGGCATGTATTTACAAGAAAGTGAGTAGGAGCTCTGTAGCATTCCTAATATTATATGTAGATGACATATTATTGATTGGGAATGATATAGAACTATTAAGCGATGTAAAAGGTTATTTGAATAACAGTTTTTCAATGAAAGACCTTGGTGAAGCATCGTATATATTAGGCATCAAGATTTATAGAGATAGATCAAGACGCCTAATAGGGCTATCACAGAGTACATACCTGGACAAGATTCTAAAGAAGTTTAGAATGGACGAAAGTAAGAAAGGGTTTTTACCTATGTTACCAGGCAATGTCTTGAGTAAGACTCAAGGTCCGGCTACGCAGAAGAAAGAGAAAGGATGAGTGATCCCCTATGCCTCGGCGTAGGCTCTATCATGTATGCCATGCTATGTACAAGACCGGATATAGCACATGCTGTTAGTTTGACTAGCAGATATCAAAGTGATCCAGGAATGGAACACTGGACGGATCAAGAATATCCTGAAGTACTTGAAAAGAACTAAGGATATGTTTCTTTGTTATGGAGGTGACCAAGAGCTCGTTGTAACAAGTTACACCGATGGAACACCGATCCTGATGACTCTAAGTCACGGTCTGGGTACGTGTTTATATTGAATGGTGCTGCGATAAGCCGCAAGCTCGAAACGGCACGGGCAAAATCCTCAACAATCGGAGTACATAGGCTTGAGCTTCTCATCGGTGGTATGGATGAAGAGGTTCATTGTAGAGCTCGGTGTGGTTCCTAGTGCATTGGACCCACTAGTCATCTATTGTGACAACATGGGTGCCATCGCCAATGCACAAGAACCAAGGTCACACAAGAGGTGAAGCATATCAAGCTGCGTTATCATTCGATTCGAGTACATCGAAGATGGAGAAGTAAAGATTTGTACACACTGATCTGAATGTAGCAGATCCGTTGACTAAAGCTCTCCCTAGGGCAAAACATGACCAACACCGAATGCCATGGGTGTTAGGTACCTTACAATGTAATCTAGATTATTGACTCTAGTGCAAGTGGGAGACTGTTGGAGATATGCCCAAGAGGCAATAATAAAAGTAGTTATTATATATATCTTTAGGTTTATGATAAATGTTTATATATCATGCTATAATTGTATTAACCGAAACATTAGTACATGTGTGATATGTAGACAACAAGAAGTCCCTAGTATGCCTCTTAAACTAGCTTGTTGATTAATGGATGATTAGTTTCATAATCATGAACATTGGATGTTGTTAATAACAAGGTTATATCATTATATGAATGATGTAATGGACACACCCAATTAAGCGTAGCATAAGATCTCATCATTAAGTTATTTGCTATAAGCTTTCGATACATAGTTACCTAGTCCTTATGACCATGAGATCATGTAAATCACTTATACCGGAAAGGTACTTTGATTACACCAAACGCCACTGCGTAAATGGGTGGTTATAAAGGTGGGATTAAGTATCCGGAAAGTATGAGTTGAGGCATATGGATCAACAGTGGGATTTGTCCATCCCGATGACGGATAGATATACTCTGGGCCCTCTCGGTGGAATGTCGTCTAAATGTCTTGCAAGCATATGAATAAGTTCATAAGAGACCACATACCACGATACGAGTAAAGAGTACTTGTCGGAGATGAGGTTGAACAAGGTATAGAGTGATACAGAAGATCAAACCTCGGACAAGTAAAATATCGCGTGACAAAGGGAATTGGTATTGTATGTGAATGGTTCATTCGATCACTAAAGTCATCGTTGAATATGTGGGAGCCATTATGGATCTCTAGATCCCGCTATTGGTTATTGGTCGGAGTGAGTACTCAACCATGTCCGCATAGTTCACGAACCGTAGGGTGACACACTTAAAGTTGGATGTTGAAATGGTAGAACTTGAATATGGAATGGAGTTCGAATATTTGTTCGAGTCCCGGATAAGATCCCGGACATCACGAGGAGTTAGGAATGGTGGGAGAATAAGATTCATATATAGGATGTCATTTTATGTGAATTAGAATGACGCGGAAGGTTCTATGGAAGGTTCTAGAAGGTTCTAGAAAGTCCCGAAGAAACCACCAAGGAAGGTGGAGTCCACATGGGACTCCACCTCCATGGCCGCCCCTAGTGGGGGTGGAGTCCAAGTGGACTCCCCTTGGGGGCACCCCCCATATGGGAGGTGGAACTCCCACCTCTAGTGGGAGTCCTAGCTTGGCTAGGTTTCCCATACATATGGAAGGTTTTTGGATCGGGTCTTATTCGAAGACTTGGAGACCAACTCTTGGGGTTCCACCTTTATAATGAGGGGCCAAGGGGAGGGGGCCGGCCACCCAAGAACCACAAGGTGGCCGCACCCTATAGTGGCGGCGCCCCTCCCCAAACCCTAGCGGCCTCTCCTCCCACCCGTCCCGCACGCTTAGCGAAGCTCCGGACTTCTCCACCACCACCGACACCACGCCGTCGTGTGTCGGATTCAAGAGGAGCTACTACTTCCGCGCCGCCCGCTGGAAGGAGGTGGACGTCGTCTTCATCAACAACCGAACGTGTGACCGAGTACGGAGGTGCTGCCGTTCGTGGCGTCGAACCGATCGTGATCAAGATCTTCTACGCGCTTTTGCAAGCGGCAAAGTACGCAGCAACAAGAGCCTCATCTTGTAGGCTTTGGAATCTCTTCAAGGGTGAGACTCGATACCCCCTCGTTGCTACCATCTTCTAGATTGCATCTTGGCTTGGATTGCGTGTTCGTGGTAGGAAATTTTTGTTTTCTATGCAACGTTATCCTACATGCACCGCTTCGCTCGCCCAGGCACGCGCCAACCTGCGACTTGGGCCAGAATGACTGGGCCCAAGGCCGGTCATACATGCTGAATCTGCTGATCCCCCTTATTTCTTTTGTCCCCAGACTATTCTTTTTTCTGCATGATTTTAGTAAAAAATGGCTAGTTTTTCTTTATAAGGAAATGCTTATTTCCGGGATCAATTACCTTGGCCATTATTTGAGATATGAATCAAGTCCTTGTTCCTCTCACTCTCTCTTTAATACAAATCCTTGATCTAGAGAGATTCAAATAATGTTTTTGAGAGAGGATCCAACCAAAATAAAGATCCATTCCTCCTCTCTCATTCCACCGGTCAAATTCGCGATTTGAGCCTTGTGTTAAGTTCAAGCTTCGATCTTGTTACTCTTGGAGGTTGAGGACTCCTAGGCGGTAGTAGTCGCCGGGAGCAATCGACTTGTGATTGCACGGAAAGTTTGCATGATTGGAGGCCTCCCTAAGATCTCCACTAGTGGATCAAGCTTCTACTTCGTGGAAGAAGCTCACGGAGAAGAGGGTGTGCCTTCGTGGCGTTGGGGGGCCTTCGTGGTAACCCACACCGCTCCAACGGTGACTAGCTTCCCCTCAAAGAAGTGAACATCGGGATAAATCATCGTCTCCGTGTGCTTCGGTTAATTTCTATCCATTTTACTTTATCTTGATAGACTTCGTGCTTGAAGTTGATTATCGCATCATATATGTTGTTCATGTAGTATTGCATTAGGTCACTTTATTTACCCGCAAAAGCCTAAAATTGCTAAAGAAGTGAGTAAAATTTTGTAGAACCTATTCACACCCCCCACGCTCTAGGTGACCCTCTCGATCCTTTCAATTGGTATCAGATCCAAGGACTCTTTTTAAGGGCTTTACCGCCTTAAGAGTGAGATTGGTGATCTTGAGAAGGAGTTGGTTGTGGACAAAAAGTACTCCGCTCAAGAAGTCAAGGACATGCTCGCAACGCAAAGGGGGGAGAATGATCAAATGATGAATGGGCGGATGGCTCAACGCATGGAGAGTAAGCTTGCGGAAATGCTTGATAAGAGGTTGCCCGTTGGCGTTGTTGTGGTAACTTCTCCAACAAAGCCACCATTATCAATGGATTTTGGAATCCCTCTTGGAGGTACACCTAGGGGAACCACAAAGGATGGTTCCTCCTCCTATTTAAATTCAACTCCGTACACTTACCCTCCGGCCTATGTTCCTATGCCTCACGTGAATATTTTGGGGAATTCCCCCAAACTTAATGAAGTTAACTTTTCTTTTTGGAAGTCCTCTATGCGTTCTAATCTTCCGCAGTTTTTGCGCGGAGCTATGGGGAGTGGTGGAGAATGGATATGAGCCCGTCGATGAAAGAAACATGTCACTGGTTGAGAATATCAACTGTCAACTCAACTCCACCACTCTAGACAAGATTCTTCAAAGCTTGAAGCGGGATACATATGATCAAGTTGTCAACATTGAATCTGCCTAAGAGCTTTGGGAAAAGTTAATCATTTTGTTTGAAGGAACAATGGACATTCAAAGACAAAGATATGAAGCCGCCAAGCAAGACATGCAAATGTTTGTTGTCAATGCTGGAGAATCTTTTGCTAGTGCCAGTGGAAGACTTATAGCTCTCAAGAAGAAGATCATTGGACTTGGTTGTGATGGATTTCAAGATGGATTTGTAGTGAATGATGAGTTTATCAAGAGAATGTTCATTCAAATCATTTATCCCCAATATCAAGAATTGTCCTTCAATATCAACTTCTTGGATCCTTTGCGTCAAATGACATCGGATCAACTTGTGGGAAACTTTGTTGATCATCATCCCATGGTTAACTTCGCCAATAAGACCAAGTTGTCGCATGATTACCTGGCATCTGAATAATTCTGGAATCTTCTTTGTTAAATCCATGTATACCAAGCTGTCGCAAGGGGGACAGTGGCCTACCATAAAGACCTTTGGAGAGCGGCGGTCCCGCTTAAAATAAAGATTTTCTCCTGACAGCTCACGCTAGACAAACTTCCCTCCAGTAGCCAGATTGCTATCCGCCATGGTCCCTCTGATGGCTCTTGTGCCCTCTGCGGCGCTCATGAAGACGTGTCACACATTTTCTTTACATGTTCCCACGTAAAATTCGCCTGGAGTGTGTTGCGCTAATTACTAGGGTGTAACTGGCTTGGCAGGGACCCCATGTAGATGGCTTTGGTTGTTTTTTGGCTAAATCTTGGCCTTATGGCACGTCCGTGTTAAATTGGCGATAGAGAAAAAATAATTAATCATCCTTCTGCTTTTATCTTTAAAACAATGATTTTCTTGCAACTGTGGAGAATAAACTCCAAGACTAGAGATCAAGATGGAATCTACTGGATGATTAATGAGCTTCGGGAGATCTTGGCGACATCAAGACGGTGTGGTGTCAGGAGACTGTTGTTTTTGGTTCCCTTGGCTAAGTTGTATGCCGCAGCAGTTGTAATCGTATTTGTGTTTGTGAACCTCTCCAGACTTTATTAATTTAAAGTTGGGCATATAGTGTCTTTTATCTAAACAAAAAATTCTCCAAAAAAATGGTTTACAATGATTAAAGGACAAATCGGCACGACAAGGCGCGCAGGGTCTTTCTAGTCAAAGTTAGTTACCCAGCGCTTTTAAGGCATTGCAGTATTTAGTAGGAGTATGAGTGTAGGGAAGGCCATGGCCCGGGTAGGCCATGGCCCTAAAATCACGGCGGCTGAAAATTGGGAACCAACTCGGTACGTCTAGGGCGCGTTTGGTAGCCTGTATGTCCCTTGGCTCGCATCGGCCAGTTTTTTTTTGGCCTGTTTGGTTACCTGGCCGAGCCCGCGTTCTTGCACGAACCGCTTCTCAAAGCACCCTCGGGCCAGGCTCTGGAGGAACGCCCGATTCGGCCGTTTCTAGCGAGTCACCCCCGTTCTGGTAGAATTCGAGAACGCCACGTTCCCGCAAAGCCACCGCGGGAGATGGCGCGAGCTCGCGCAGGACGGCGAAATCTCGGCGGGATGAATTCGGTCACCGCTCTTGAAATTTCGCCACCGTATATAGGGGCGGCTCTCTCACCGCCAAATCCAAATCCCTCATCTCCCCCCATTTCGAGCTCATCCACCCTTTCCTATATAGTGACATGGCCGACTCTTCCTCAGCCGCATGGTCGGCGAGGCTTGCGGCAGCGACGGTGGCTGTGGCGGCGGCAACTGGCCGCGGATGGTCGTCTTCTTCCTCTGCATCGATGACTTCGATTGTGGTATACTTTTGCAAACCCTAGGCTTAGATGTAGATCTTGTGGGTACACAGGAGTGGTCTGAACGAATCATTGTAGGACATTCCTTCGTCCCCGGTTGAGGTTGTGGAGGTTCTCCAGGTTGCATCTGACTCTACCACTGGGACGCTGGTGTTGCCTGCATCTTCGCCCGGGTCCCCTACTTCCCCAACCTCGGTGCTGCGTGTGGCTCCTCTGGCTGTAAGACCGCTCTTACTTTTCTCGCTCTACATTGATGTTGTAGTGGTAGTTCATTGATATGCTAGTGGTACTGCTTAAGGATGTGGATGTGGTAGTGGTAGTTCATTGATCTGCTAGTGTTTGTCATGTAGGCGATCATACCATTGGGCTCCCCTGATCTTCTGCCCCTACTGTCAATGTTGAGCAATCTCTGATTTCAAGCAAACCAGCTATGGTTTGGAAACCTGAGCTATCCGAGTTTGTGCTGAACCGGTTGGTTCAGCTCATCCGTAGCGACGTCTGTTTCAACATGGGATTCAAAGAGAAGCAGATGAAGAAGGTAGCTGCTGATGTTCTATCATTCGCTGACATACATGTGACCGCTCTTTAGCCGTAAAACCACATCAGAAACTGGAGGACCAAGTGGAGCATCATACTGAAGATGAAAACCGATGGCAATCTGGAATGGAGCGAAGATGGTTGTTGCTTCTATGCTGCTAATGAAGATACAACGGACGAGTACATTCAGGTAGTAAGCCTCATTGAGTTCCTTCATAGATCTGTATATGTGAATGTCGTCCGCACTAACAGTTGTTCCTTGTGGATTGCAGCGCAACCCGAGGCATCTTCAGTACGTCGGGACCTCGGTCACGAACTATGCTCAGATGAAGATGATATTCAGGCCCTGGTTTGTCAGGGCGCAACTGTACCAACATAAGTTGATGATCAAGGCTATCGACTTCATTGCAGAAAACGAAGAAGAGTATGCCCAGTACCGTAAGCTACAGCCACCGGAGAGGAGGAGCTGCCTAAGGACCTGGCTTCGCAACCAGTTTCTTGCTTAGTGCTTCTGCATCATTGGTCATGATATGCTCATTTTGAGAGGTGGTCTCGTATCCCTCCATTAGCTAGGACTTGCTTGAAACTGATTCCCGGTCTGTAATGATGAATTTGTTTGAGGTGGTACATACTAACCCCTCATGTGATGAACCTGCGACGCATCATGAAGTATAGTTGCTTCGCTCGTGATGCATCGCCCTCTAAGTAGTTGTTGTGTACTACCTACACCTTTTCTGATGAACTGAATCTGCTGTGTGTTGTAATTCAGTTGTTAGCAGTGCTGAGTAACTTCACCACTCTAAGGGGAGGGGTTACACAGCTCGCCCCTATCTACAACCAAACAGCGTGTGAGCTGCACGAGCAGGGAAGAAAGTAGTATGTGCAGGTACCCAAACAATGGTGACTAGCTTTCCTCTCTGGCTCAGAAAAGGTCTCCCAGGCTACTAAACGATCCGCGTTTCATGGCTCGTGACCCGTTCGCGGCACGCAGGAAGAGCCATCTCACTAACGCAGTGGTGCAGGAAATTAATGCAAGCTACCAAACGCGGCCTTAGCATCCCATTCTCGTTCTAATTGAGCACCATGCATATCCTGTCAAAAAAAAAAAAAAGCACCGTGCATGCATAAATAGCAAGTGAGCCCCAAACCTACGCGTAGGTATCGGGTCAAAGCTGAAACGGTAACGCGCCGCCCGCTCAAATCTCCTATTCCTCCTCCCATCCCTTCGCCCTTTCCTTCGCATCTCGTCGATCAACCACGCCTGGCCTCCTCATCCTCCGACGATGTCGTCCGATGCGCCCCAGCCGATCCAGAGCCCCAAGGCCGCCGTCGACTCCCTCGCCGCCATCCTCGGCAACGCTCTCCCAGACTCTCTCGCTGGGGCCGACGATCCCGCATCCGCACTCCTCCACGACGACGGTGTCTCCCGCGCCGTCTCGGGACGCCTCCGCGGCGCCGGCTCGGGCGCAGGCCACGACGCGATCTGCGGCTGGCTCTACGGCGCCTTCCAGTCCGGCATCCCGGCGCTCCAGCTCGCGGTGCTGCGCTTCGTTCCTACCCTCGCGGGCGTGTACATGTCCCGCGCCGTCTCACGAAAACCCCTCGCCGGGTTCGAGGCCGTGATCCTCACGCTGTACGCGCACGCCGTGGCGCAGCGGGGCGCCGGGGAGGCCGAGACGGTCGCGCTGCCCAACATGGCCAGCCCCAGCGTGTACCACGAGGCGGTCAAGCCGGCCGCGGCTCCCGCGGCCGCAGCCAAGCCTGCCAAGCCCGCCGACCCCGACCCCGACGTCGTCGCCGAGCTCTCCCCCGCGCTGGAGCCGCACGGCACGATGCGCGCCATGCGCCGCGCCCGCATCGTCGGCGCCGTGCTGGAGCTCTACCACGCCAGGCTCGCGCTCATGCCGCTCTCCTCCAAGATGGACTTCTGCGAGTTCTGCGTCGCCTGGTCGGGGAAGCACGGCGGCAACGACAAGCCTCGCGTCACGTCTTCCGCGCGATCCCCCGAGGGCGGCGAGGAGAAGTGGCGGAGGGTGCCGCTGCCGTGGGAGCTGTTCCAGCCGGCGCTGCGGATCGTCGGGCACTGCCTGCTGGGCCCCGCCAACTCCGACGAGCTGAGGGCGCAGGCCGCCCGGGCGGCGCAGTGCCTCTACCTGAGGGCCATGGAGACCATGGACGCGCGCGCGGTGCTGGCCTGCAGGAGCCTCATCAGGCTGTCGCAGATGGTGGAGGAGCCCATCCCGGAGCCGTCCTTCAACGCCATCGAGGCCAACATGGCAGAGCTGGAGGCCATGAGGGCTAACATCCTTAGCGGGAAGAACTAACAGATCGTCATATGACCATCAGCATGCAATTTGATTATAATTTGTAATCAGGGATTCAGAGGAACTAATTCAGGCAATTGCAGCCACAGCAATATACTACATGGATAGCAATTTTTTTTACTGTTTACTTTTGTTAACCAGACATCAAAGCTCAGAACAATCTCCCTTCTCTTTTATTAGGAAAATTCGAGAGTTTGGGCGACAGACTGAGTAAATGGTGAAAAGAATTGGTAGTATGCGTTATCTCTTTTATGAAGAGTAGATATTGATGCTTCAAATGGCTGGCAACCTGGAACCTACAGTCTTTGATCCCCATGCAGGATGCTAACTGACACAACCTTCTGGAAAACAACCCTGACCCTAATTTCACTGGTTCAACAATCCACCAAATGTGTTGCAGCACTCTGGTCACACCAGATGCCTGAACAAATGCCTGAAGCTCTTCGAAGAAAGAGTGGCAGAAGCTCCCCCGCTCAGTTGGCGCTGAAGAAGAGAAGGATCCTGATGATTACTGGCCCGGGCACACCAGAAACACTGGAGTCCAGGATATGGCCTAAGATGATCTGACTTGGGTCTTGTTCAGTGTCTTCATGGTGGTGAATCAATTAAGGTTTTGCTGGCTATGCTTGCAGATACTGCTGTAAAGGAACAAGACGTTATCTTGGCCAGTTTGGCTTGTTGGTCTATAGGTTGTTTTGTTTTTCTGGGCGTTAAAGCATCTCTAGCAGCCGGAAACTTAGAAACCGAAAAACCTATATCCAGTCTTCCAAAAACGTGGGGAGGATGATTTTGCAGCTGGCGCAGAACAGAACCCGTAAACACGAACTGAAAAAACGCAATTCAAATGTCACGGGAGAGTTCGTCGATGATCATATATAGATGGTAGTTTGATGCTCCGATTGAGCATCAAAATTTACATAATAGTTACTGAAAACCTAAATTAGCTAGTAACCCTAACCGCGCGGACTAATTCCGAGCAAAATAAGGCCCAATTGGCCTCTGTGTGCGGTGGTGGCGGAGCTCGAGCGTCGAGGCGTAGGACGGCGTCGACGCGGAGGCCGGTGAAGAGCTCCACTACTCGGAGTCAAGCTCAACTATCTCGAGCTTGACGCGGCGGATGCGCTCTTCCCGGCGCGCCGCCTCGTATCCCCGCACTTGGCGGACGGCATCGGCCTCCTCCCAGCGGAAGCGAGCGCGGGCATCCGCCGCCAAGATCGCCGCCACCTGCGCGACCACGACGTCCTCCTCGTCGGAGCCGTGCACGTAGTCTCCCGCGGAGAACGTGGGCTCCGGCGCGGGGACGAACTCCTCCTCATCGGAGTTGTCGTAGACGGGCGGGCGCGGTGGGCGGCTCGAACCGCCGGACGAGGAGCCCTCGCCGCCATTGTTGCCGTACTTGGCGAGCTTCCCTGTGGGCGTGTGTCCCCAGTTCGTCCACCGGCGGGCGCTGCGCTTGCGCGCGCCCTCCGACCGGTTGAACTTCCGGCGTTCCGCCTCCGTGCGTAACACGTGGGGCCGCGGCGGCGAGTCCCCGTCGCCCAATCCCGCGCTGCCCCGTACAGAGCCACCACGTGAGGCCATGGGGTCGCGGAGCTGGGGCGAAGCTAAGCTTCGGCGCGCTGGATTGCTCGCCGGAGAGGAGGCTGGTGGCGACGGAGCGAGTGGTAGCGGCGGAGGGGACTAGGGTTTGGAAACCGAACTCCTCTCGGCGGCCCGTTTTAATACGGGACGACCGCCGAGTTTCTCGGGCCCCCGAACTTTGTTTACGGGCCAGGCCGCGAGTTCGGGCCCTGTTCTGGGCCTATTTCGCCTGAACCCGTAAACTCGACGGAATTTTTCGGTTCCGGCCCAGGTTAGAGATGCTCTTAGCCTGTTGAAATGTAAGAATCTGAACTATGTTTGTTTCATTCTTAGAATGGATGGAATAGGGCGATGAGCCTTTTGATCTAAAAACAACTCTGGTCATACCACGTCTTCTAGGCTTCTTCTAGCTTGATCATTTGATTAGAGATGTGCTTCACTATTCTTTTCACCTTCGCCGTTGGTCAGTCATGTACCGGGGCATCACAGTTTTGCCAAACAGACTGAGGCCTGAAGTTTCTGTCACCCCCTTCTCGCACTGCGTATCTTCGTAAGCTAACTGAATACCTGCCATTGTGCTACAGGCGTACAGCAACGACCAGCGAGCAATGGAATTTTGCCAATCCACTAATCACTATAGAGGGCGGCTGAACACCAAAGATAACATGGCCTCCAAATCATGGATCAATTATGCCGTCTGCGATCAATGCCAAAGCCTTTGAGTATATACTTCAAAGGCCTGAACTCGGTGTGGTTGTGCATTTCAGCACCACACCTCCCGCAGTACGCAGTGCAGACGTGCAGTTCCATGCTCAATGATACTACCTGGCCAATCTGCTTTGCAACCTGCGACTGAATCCTTTGAAAACCACGAAATGATTGAGCCTTCACGCTACAACGATCAACCATTGAAAACCACGAAATGATTGAGTCTTCATGCTACAACGATCAACCATCTAGCTCAGAATGGATGGCGAGTTTTCCTGTTGGGCAACACTAGAGACATCAAGAGAAAAATAAAAAAGCTATCAAGTTCATCAGTGCCTCACTTTTCTTTAAAAATCATCAGTGCCTCACTTTTCTTTAAAAATCGCGAGTGTATCTCTGAAGAATAGAGATATTTTTGAGGAAAAGTTTCAGAAGACAAGGAAAATGTTGAATGTTGATAGGAAAGCCACGTTACGACCGCAGAGTATAGAAAGCTCTAAGACAGAATTTAACCAGATCAATCAATCGAATAACAATATTAAGAATTATATCATTAGAATATAAGAAACCTTATAATGTCCTCTTCTATAGATCGATTCAACCATCCGCGAACCAGGACAAAGGGGATTATAACATCCCACAAGTTTTCAGACTCCTAAAACATCCCAATCGACAACTTCACGGCAACACTGAAAGCCAGATACAGGGTAATCTCTCCCCTTCGCCTTCCATCGATGATGCTCAGAACTCCTGGGAGGCCGAGTTGATGTCCACCTTGCCGCCGGCCTTCTTGGGGAGCAGCACCTGGTTGATGTTGGGCAGCACGCCGCCGTTGGCGATCGTGACGGTGCCCAGCAGCTTGCTCAGCTCCTCGTCGTTCCTCACCGCCAGCTGGATGTGCCGCGGCAGGATCCGGGTCTTCTTGTTGTCCCGCGCCGCGTTCCCGGCCAGCTCCAGCACCTGCATATACAGAACCGATCAAACCCCCGATTCGAATCACAGAACGAAGAACCCCTCGACGGCGGAACAAAACAAGATCGGATCCGCGACGACGTAGAGGGAAAGGGGGGATTGGTGGGTTACCTCGGCGGCGAGGTACTCGAGGACGGCGGAGAGGTAGACGGGGGCGCCGGCGCCGACGCGCTCGGCGTACTTGCCGGCCTTGAGGTACCGCGCGATGCGGCCGACGGGGAACTGGAGCCCGGCCTTGGACGAGCGGGACACAGACTTCGTCGCCTTCGCCTTCCCGCGGCCGCCGCTTCCTCCGGTGGAGCTCATCGTCGATTCTGGAAGCTTCTAAACCTTTTCGAGATTGCTGGGGGCTGTGGGTTGAGTTTCTGCGGTGGGGAGGAGAAACCGGGCGGGGTTTTATAGCGTTAGGGTTGGGGGTGCGGCGCGCTGTGATTGGCTGGGACGGGAGGGGGGCGGATCGGTGACGTGGGACGCCAGCTTTGGGCTAATAAATCGCTTCTTTTAATTTCTCTCGGGAAAATTTATTAGGGAGTACCGTAATTTTCTTTTTGTTCCTTTTCGCATTTCCGAACCGGTTATTATAGTGAGGCTGGCTCGTTCCTGAAAACAAATGAACACTATATCAGTAGAATGGACGTCCAATTTGAAGATCCTGTGGCAGCACCAAAGAATGTACTCCCTGCGCCCAAAAAAAGATGTGGAAGATTAGTCTAAGTTTAAATGTATCTATAAACTAAATAGTGACTAGATACATCTAAATTTAGATAAAATTTTAACATCCTTTTGTGGAATGAGGGGTACTATAATCACGTGGACATGAGTAAGCATGTAACATGACCGCCAAGCCTCTCTCCAATGTGTTGGGAGGAGTCTAATATCAATGCCAGTTTTGACTATCGCTTTCAGTGCTAGCTTGCCTTGCTGCATATGGAGCTCGCTTAGTTGGTTGCTAGCTGCGTCGAGGACTTCGTGAGGAGGTGGCAAGTCTCAAGCTATTATTGGCACACCTTGGTGATTCTTTGGAGCCGCATCTTGGTCTGGTGGGTAGGATCACGACACCGTGCAGACTTCGTTTTCGTTTGGCTCAGCTGAGCCTGAGCATAAGTCATATGTGGTTGAGGAAGAACATATATGCAGTTGTTTCTCTCCTCGTGGTAGCCTCTGCCAGCTGCCTCTAAGAGCAAGGGCATGGACGAGGTCTTGGCTCCGGCCACGCATATCATGCCTGAACTCATGGAGTTGTGTGACCGTGTGGTTAGGCCTTCTTCGTTCGAGGAAGTGAGGTCCAGCTCACACGAGATATCGGTTGTGTCTTCTCCGCCGAGTCATGCATTTGCCTTGGAGAAGAGTGATGTTGTTGATGATGCAGTCTCTCTCTTGCATGTGTCGGGCAGGCATGTGATTCTTTTTGGTGACAGGTTGCTTAGTTAGGACTGTTGTCAACGGTGTCCGGAGTTATCGCTGCTACAGAGGTTTACGTTTTTCTCACCACCATGGTTGTTGCCTCCCCTGGATCCACAGTTGATCGATGGTTTCCCCCAATGTCGTTGCATGTGTTTGTCGGCACAGAGCTAGGGTGTCGTGTTTCGAGTGTTCATGGGTGCGGCCCCATTGTTCGGATTTTTGGTTGGCTTGGTTGTGTGTGTGGGTGTGATGTTTGTGTGGGCTTGGCCGTGTTTTTATAGGTTTTTGCCCGATTTTCTCCTAAAAACTGGACACTCTCTTTTTAATTGATGGACGAGGTAATTTTTTTGCCTCAGTTTCAAAATAAATAAATTAACTTGTAGGACCTGGAAAATTGCAAAAATAAATGTTTTTCATACAAGACGAAACTCCGCCTAAAGCTCCATCAAAATTTACTTTCTATAGTCCAGGTTCAGGTTTCTTCCATTTATTAGTTTTTTTGGCAGTTTTTTCATCTCCTTTTCGAAGTACAGCTTCGATTCATGAGTCCAGAGTCGAACCTGATTTTGTAACTCTCACGAGCTTCAAACTTTATCTGGATGTTGACTTCTATTAATTTTGTTCCACCAACACCAGGAGCATGCAATTCTTTTTTTCTCCTCAAGGTCAAGAACAAACATGAGCATTTCTTTTGCAGAGCTACCATCACATTGATCGAGTCTCTCCTCCTCCAGCGACAAGGGCTCTATACCGCCCTCACTTTATATCTCAGAAACAGGTAACCAACATTTTCAGCAAAACAATGATACACCAAGCAAAGTATCAGAATCAATTTATCTTTCAAAGGAAGTCGAAGTCTATTATGAGCAAGGCGCCACAAGAACCGACGATTTTTTGCTGGACTATGTAGCGCCAAATCTGACCCTAGTCAAAGTAACTTTTTTTCCCTTCTGAATCTAGTTTCCCCGTCGTGTGTCTTTTTTTCCACCCCATCTATAAGAAGACAACTTGTTCGGTCAATGGTAAAAATTACTTGTGAATGAGAGAACGGATAACCACCACTAGTCCCCCAACCATCAACTGGAGTACTCTATTAATTAAGGGTCATCCCATGGTTATGAACCCGTTGCCCTCGTTGATACAAAGTTTATGGTGCACAACACACAACGTCATTGAAGAAGATCACCACACACATATTATGAATAAATACAAGACAAATATTTATTTCGGTTCATGATATTGCAATGATATTTCCACCTCCCCAAGAACAAATGTAACTACACACATATATTACAAATAAAGACAACACAAATCTTTATTTCGGTTCATGATATTGCAATGATATTTCCACCTCCCCAAGAACAAGTGTAACTACACACACATGGAGGAAAATAACACCATCATGATTATATGAATGGAGTATGAGGGATCCAATGAATACAAGTGCAAATCCACACTAGGGTGCGAAATTACAACAAGATGGATGAAGATGACGATGATGATGAAGATCGATGCCAAGGCCTCCAAGATCCAAGCAGCGGCTGTGGTGGATTCCCTCCATATCCCTTTCGGAGTTGAGGTTTAATGTTCTTTATGTGTCTCTAAGTCTAATATCTCTGATCTGATTTTATGGGGTGAAAGTATTTGACGAGACGAAGCCACCGACACACTGTACGGTCATCCATGTCCGACCATACAAGTGGTCGTTAAAATGTCTCGAATTGTCTCTTCACGATTTCTCTCTTTAACTTGACTCCCAAGTGCGTGGGTAAATGTATGGATGGAATTTGTTTCTCGCAATCACCATATTTGTTTCCAAAAGATAATCTCTTTAATTGACTTGTCCATCAACCTCCTAATTTCCGGGATCCTCGTGAAACAAACAGAATAGGTGCGCACGAGTGCTTAAGAACTCCCAAATCCTATCACTACTTATGCAAAAACATAATGAAAAGCACGATGCAAAATGCACTCATCACACGACCCAATACATGGGCTGGAGACCTTTTGACGGTGCTTTCGGATGAGTAAGAATTTGTTTATGAAGATTGTGCAAGGTGTGAAAGAGTACGATGACTATTTCATGAGACTGCACTGGGTTAGTTGGTTTCTCTTCTGCTCAAAAGTGCATGTATTCCTTGACTTGTCTTCCGTATGGAGCTCCTGTACAGGTTTTGGCGGACGGTGGTGGCAGTGTTTGGTCCACTCTATCCGATGGCTCAAAAGGAAAATCCGGTGAGGGGATTTCCTAGTATGCTTGGAAGCATTGACTAGATGCATTGGGGTTGGGAGCATTGTCCATTCGCTTGGCATGTTTAGAGGTCATAGAGAGTGTAGTATGGTATTTTAAGTTGTGCTAGATTATGACATGTGGATTTGACATGCTTTCTTTGGCATGGGAGAATCCGACAATGTCATCAACATGTTGCAGCGCTCTTCGTTTTTGGCGGACTTTCTGAAAACAATGGAGATCAATGGCCATATACCAAAGAGTACTACCTTGTTGACGGAATTTATATTTTGTGGGCGACATTTATGAAGCCAATATATGACCTTCATAGTGAGAAGAAGGACTAGTTTTCTTCGTTCTAGGAGATCCGTGGGAAGGATGTCGAGTAGGTATTTATATTTGATGTGCTTCAAACTCATTTTGCTATTGTTAGGTACCCTGCTCTTACGTGGATAACTTCTCAAATGTGAGAGGTGATGAACAGTGGCGGACCTAGAAACTTTCAGAATCCTGCGCAATCATAGATACAATGCCATTTTTAGGGAAAAAGATGTTATAGAACAATGTGTGACAGTAGGTGTCGCGCCGCTGCCAAGCCCCAGTGTCGCCCGGGCTAGAGGGATGGTGGAACTGCCAATGATGATGAATGTTTGAGTGATCATGCACAACATGATCGAGTGTGATGAGTGCGGTGCTCTAGTTGTTGATGATCGGCCTTATGAGCACTTGAGCCCTCTTTCCCAAGTTGATCATGAGGTGCCGACCGAGTTTGGTGTTTTCATCGCCATGCATCAAGAAATTCGACGAAGATATTCATCTCCAACTGGAAAATGACCTCATGGAGCATTTGTGGGTGAGGAAGAAAATGGCCCTTGATGTGTCTTGATTTATTGGAATGCTTTTGTGAACTATTTTTAAATGTATTGTAATAAAACTATTTGAATTGGTATGTAAACTATTTAATTTATTGGCTTGAATTATTGCAACGACACTATTTATTTGTTTAAATGATGGCATGTGGTTATATTGTAGTCTCTATTTATGTTTTGATTTATCGAAAACATGAAGAAAAAAATTGGGGGCCGAGTTTGGGTGGCGCCAGTGTGGGCAGCCGGCCCCAAATCCACGGCAATTTCTGCTGGCACCCCCAAAGCGCTTGTCCGATGCAGTTGCCGGACGTCATTTGGAAGGCGCCGGTGGATATGCTCTAAGTATTGCAAACAATATTGGAACCGATACAAGTTACTTCTACTGAATTTTTGAAAACAAGTTCAGCTGACTGCATTTCTTACAGTTAACACAACACTATTTTTTTCGGCCAGAACACAACACTAAATTTAGAAGCAAGTAGCAAAGAGCCCGCGCGTTGCTACGAATGATCATTAATGTATTTATATCGCACATTTTATGGTTGATGAAGTTTAAAACAATTTGATTGCAATGAAACTGAAAATGAATTTTCTTTCTTAATTGCGGGAGAACATGAATTATCTTCCTCAAAATATTCAGAAGTCTAATTTGTAGGTTCATGTTGGTCCAACCATCTTTCATGGACAGACGAGAAAAGGGCGATCTCATTTTTCCTATTGATGAAACTTGAGAATAGCAATCTGATCAAGGTTTTACATAAATGACAACCGGGCACTATATTCACTTTCTACAATGAACAATTAAGAGACATGATTACATTAGAGTGGAAGGCGTAGTTTGGACGGGATCCTCTCTAATGACCAGATTATGTATTTTCGCTACTCTGAGTTGATTGGTCACAGTACAATACCCATGTGCAAAGCACAGCTAATCCTAAAGCTAATGGAAACAACAGTGTACACGCGTGAATTTCTTTGTGTGGTTCCTGCAACAAGGAATTTCTGAATATCTTGTTAATGTGCAGACCCGGCTCGCTATGTTCATTGCAGGAGGATAACTCTTCTGCCTGGAGTACCATGATTATGATGTTGCTATGCACATACTGAATTCCATTGTTTCTGTAAATCAAAGTTTCCTGTGCTGACACGAGTTTAAGTTGGCCTTGAACATGCTGATCGAGTTCCAGCTATCACGGGCAAGCATGTATTGTGATCAGTGGATTCGAATAAAATCATCCAGCAAGGAAAAATCCTTAACAAATACAGCAGTTTTAGGCATGAAGCTACGTGAAAGGCAGTAGCAACCACCGGCAAGCCCGCGGGATACGGGTCGGCAAGATCGACCAGTATGCTCCTCCCACGGCTGGGAATCTGGGGAATCGGAGCGGAGCTAGCAGATCAGGGCGGAAGCGCAGCAGATGACAGCACGGTACGGTGGCGCAGCAGAAGAGGAGAGGGAAGCGTAACAGCGGCGAAGAGAATGGCGTGGCGCAGCGGCGTCGCAGCATCCGGGCAGTCGTGGTGGATCCCGGCCGCGGGAGCGGTAGCGTGCCGGCAGCGGTCCTGTTGGGCGCCGCAGCCTGCTCCATCTCACTAAACCCGACGCCGTCGAACAGCCCGGCCCGCATGATGGCGGTGCCGTTTTTCTCTTTGTTTCTCCGGCTGCTCCAGTCCACTGTCGCAAGGTCCGTCTCCCTCCATCTCCCTGCCGGAGGATAAAGCAGAGGAAGGAAGGGGCGGCTAAATTGAAAACGTTGCACTGCGGATTCATTAGCAGCGTGACTTACCACGATCGTTCGGTCGTTTTTCAATTTAATAGTAGTTACTACTGAATCATGTGTTCAAACATGAGCAAATCATGCTCAGTGAGCAAGCGCAAGACTACCAAATCGTGCACTTTGAGTTCAAGGGTTTGGTTACTTGCAAATCAATTGGGGTTATGGCTCTGGTCCTGAGATGCTGGAAAAGGCTAGAAGATTATTCAGAGGGCATTGTTTTGTTGAAATAGTTATTCTTGCATGCTGAAACATATGGAAACAAAGAAATGATAGAATTTTCAAAGGTGTTACTCCAACTTTCAGATCTTGGAAAGCAGGATTCGTATATGATGCCACCTTACTTATAAGTTTAGGGTGAAGAAATGTACAGTACCTCTTTTGTCATCATGACGCGTGAGACGAGTCGCGTCGTCACTTCCTGTACGGCGGGACGATGACGAGGAAAAGGTGCCGCGCGGAGGGTCAAGTCCATATTTGGCGTGGATATAGGAAACCGAATCGATTCCAAACCCAGAGCAGCTTCCTATTCGTGCGAGGGAAGAGTTAGCAGGGCAAGAAGAGGACTCCGGACTCGATCGGGGATTCCTAATTAAGTGCTACATAAACACAGGCACGTAGACATACATAGCATATACTACTTACCTACCTACTCTTCTCGAAGCGGCTTTGTAGGATTTCTCGTACGTCGTCTCTCGGTCGATGGGTGCCACCGGCAGCCGCTCGTCGCCGACGGGCAAGACGACGACGCGCCTCGTGACCATCTCCCGGTACTCCCAGCTGGTGCGGACGCCCGTGCTTCAGCCGCGGACTTTCGACACGATCTTCTTCGACCATCTCTACTGGGACGTCACACTGAAACCGTGGGAATTCAACGACGGCCTAGCGCACAGCATATGGATTTCGGTCGTCCTCGGCGACGAGTCGAGGTACTGCCCAGACTTGGTCCTCAAAGGCATCGATATCTCCATAGAGATTCTCGACGAGACCGCCAACCACACCGTCTTCCGTAGCGAGAGCAATGAGTCGACTCTACAAACCTGTAAGAGCTTGCTTCTCGGCGTGTTCAGGAGGGAACTGGAGGCGTCGTCGTGTCTCCGCAACGACAGCTTCACCGTCAGGTGCACTATGTCCAAGCAGCGGTCGACAATGTGGCGCCTCTTCTCTGAACCTAAGAAGCTCGCGCCCTTAGACCCGCACGTCGCCATGGCTGGGTCCCACATGCTCACCGTCGGCAGCTTCTCCAAGCTCAAGGCGGCGCTCCGGGGTGGAGAGTGCACCTACTCTCCGCACTTCGCCCTAGGAGGGTGCACATGGTTCTTCCAGTTCTGCCCCTCCGGGGTTCTTGCCCTCACCCGCGCTATTAGTAACACAGTGCGAACAACAACTGAGTTTAGTTTTGAGCTCGAGGGAGCGATAAAGTTTGAGTCTGAGAAGATAACTCACACGTTCAATTATAGCAGATCTAGATACATATATAGATGCAGGCTAGACCCAACCACGCCGGCTATGCAAGACCCCCTCATTGTTCGGTGCCGAATCACCGTCATAATGGCAGAGAAGCCGAGCTTGCCCCCTGCGGCGACCCAGACTGCTGCCACTCCGCGCGCCCGGACCACCACCACCACCCCGCACACTGAATCAATACTAACTCCTCTACTGAGCGCCATCTACGAATGATACAAGTCAATGCAAAACTAGTTCATCAATAGATGTAAGCAGTAATTTTGTTCTATTATCGAGTTTCACGAAATATATACTATACCATTGTGCTTATACTAGGTTTCTATGTTATGGTGAGTTTTTTTTTACGGAACGTACATCAAATCAATATGGGCCATCTATTGATGAACTAAAAAGAATCCAGACCAAAAGAAAGAGATCAGAAATAAAAAGTATGGGCATTGTACAATTAATTTAGATAGTACATTGATGTCATATCAGGGGTACCACACTACAACTATAAATGTATATTCAGAAAGCAAATACAAATATACAATGATCTTCGATTCATTTGTCAAGCCAAACAAAAGGTAGGGCTCGTTCATTGGCAACCTTTTGTAATTTGGTAGGTAAGTCTGTATTCTATTTGTTCTCTATATATGTAACCTTTTGAGGTTAATAAAAGGCTGTGGGGGGTGTTAAACCTTGTTTTGAGAGTTTGTATATGCCATGTGTGGGGCTTTTCCACACCTATATAAACACGTAACCCGGCCCAGGAAGAGGGTACGGTTCCAACCCTAGAATCTCGATATGGTATCAGAGCTGCCTCCTCCCACCTCGTTATCGCAGCCGCCGCATCGACAAACCCACCCGCCGGCAATCCCTCACGCCGGTGAAGGATCTGAAAACAGACAACACAACCAAAACACATCTGCTCCGATCGCCTCACGCCGTCGAGAGTTTCAGCCAAAAACCAAAATCCGCTCCGATCGCCTCCTGTCGTCGTGAGCCTCCAAAACCTAGATCAAAACACAAACAACCCAGTCCGGCTGCCCTCTGCCGCCGCGCGACACCATGTCTGGCTCGACATCCTCACCATCGGCAGTCGCAGCTGCAGCGACCTTGCTCGCCGCCCTTGGCTCGCCGCCGTCGGAAAAACTTTCCCGTGATAACCATCTGTTCTGGAAAACACAGGTGCTGCCGGCGTTCCACTGTGCGCAGGCTATGGGGCTTCTGGATGGATCCGACCCCGCACCGCCTGAAACTGAGGAGATTGAAGATACAGATAAACAGAAGATCCAAGTTCGTAGCCAGGCCTATGCCGTCTGGTTTGCTCGGGATCAAGCATTGATGAGCTACCTTGTGAAGTCCCTTGATCAAAACCTCTTGGCTCAGATGATTGGACTGCAGCATGCTCACCAAATTTGGTCGACTATTCAGAGCCTCTTTGCATCACAGTCCCGAGCCCGTGTAAATTTTCTGTGTGGTGCCTTGATCAACACCAAGAAACAGGACATGACGGCTCGCCAGTACATTGCCAAGATGCAAGGTTTTATCCAAGAACTTGCTGCCGGGAAAACTGTTGATCAATGCAAGATGTAAGGTTTGGATGATGATCGCTACACATCTTTTGTCACTTCGATCAATGCAAACCCTAGCACCACCTGTGTTGATATGTGCTCGCAGCTTCAAGCTTTTGACGACCGCCAGACTACACTCTCACAATCTGGCCAAAGTGGTACTGTGTTTCAAAGCAGTACCAATGCTGATGCGCGTACCGGTGGTGGTGGTTTTCCGCGCCGTGATGACAATGGCCCCTCTCGGCGTGATGACTACCAGCGGCGTGATGACCGTGACGGCTACAACAAGCGGGATGACAGATATCACCGAGATGACAGAGATGGCTACAATCGGCGTGATGACAGGAGAGATGATAGGCGAGATGATAGGCAATTTCGTGATCGCCGTGATGACCAGGGGTACAATAGACGTGACGACAGAGATGTGCAGTGTCGTGATGGCTGACGGCAAGAACACATTGCGCACCGTTATCTCTGATGAGTGCTCCAACTGCTGATCGAGGTTGGTCCGAACATAGAGCAGCCTTGGCATTGACTAAAACCTCGCCGGGTGGCTGCGGTTTCCATCTCTCCATCTTACTTGACTCACACCTAGTACTTGGCTTGGATTTGAAGTGCATATATTTCGGAAGGGATTTGCTAGTTCTTATCTACCGGAGAACTAAATTCGTGCTCAATCAGAATCTAAACGTTTGATTGCATCGTGATTCGTGCATATAAGTTGTAACAAATAAAATTTCTCGAACTAATAAATTTGCTTCATGATTTTCAGTTGCAGCATAAGAGCATCTCCAGCCGCGTCCCCCAAAGCGTTCCCAAAGGTGGGGCGGACAATGCGTTCCAAGCGTCCCCCAAAGCCCATTTTTCCGCGCCCGATCCGTCTCCGTCCCCAGGACGCGGCACGCCGGACACAAAAGCGAGGCCCGCGGGCCGACCCGTCGGCGGCTCGGAAGGCTAAAACTCCGTCGCCTACCTTTGGTCAAGCGACGTTAATGGCGTCCTGTTTTCCCAGGCGAGCGGACGCGTCTCGTCGTGCATGGCCGTGTGGCCGTCCGCCGGCGTTATTGCGTGCAACCACCCGCCGCGCTGTTTAAAGACGCCTGCGTTCTCACCGCTCACAAACCATCTCGTGCCGCCGCCTCCCCCTCGGATCTTCTCCTCCGCTCCAAAATATCGAGCTCGTCCTCCCGCAAGATCGCTGCGGCGACGGCCGTCGGCCTCACCGTGCGGGCGTGGGCGCAACGCCCGGTATCGATCCCCCGACATGCGGGCCAGCGGCGGGCGGAAGATGGCCGTGAACGGCATTGGCGTTCCCCGCCGCCGAAGCCGCGCACGGACCAATGGAGGAACGCCATCAAGGCCCGTCGGCTCAACTCACCGCCGAGGAGCGGTTGGATCCGACGTGGGCGGCCAACAACAATGACGCTGGTGGACGACGTACTTCAAGGCGAAGTACGACGTCGAGATATAGCACCGACGGGCTCGTCGGCCCCAATAGCCGGAACAAGGACGGCCGGCCTGGGGCGTTCGGGCGCACCCTCGAAACGTCATCCGCGGCATCCGCAATCGCGCTCCAAGGTTGGAGATGCCGTCGTCACCGCCGCCGTCTCCTCGGCAGCCGAGGAGGACGACGTACTCGTCCTCCTCGCACTCTTCTTCCTCGGGACCGGCGCGATCGACGCGTCCTCGTCTTACCGATCGGCGCCTACACCGTCCCCAAATGGGAGGTGAAGGAGGAGCGGCGACGCCCGTCAACACGAGGCGTGGCGGCAGCAGCGCGGCAAGGGAGGCGCGGCGGCGCCTCCTCATCCCAAGCCGGAGGTGAAGGAGGAGCCGGAGGAAGCGTCGCGGCGGCGCGGCGGGCGCGCGCCGCGTCCCATCGCCGGCGACCCCCGGGACTTCCCATCGCGGCGGCGTTCTTGGCGTCCATGAACGACAAGGACGCCTGGAGGGCGACCTCGACGCGGCGATCGCCATGTCCATCCACGACCCCGGCAAGCCGCTGGTGGACCTCTCCGACGACGGCGGCAGGACCAAGCGGCTTGGTGAAGGACGAGCCCGTCGATGAACCCGTCGACGAGCGCGTCAGAGGTCGTCACGACGACATGTACAACTTCCAAGTACTACGACGCCTCCGGCCGCCGCAAGTGGTTCTAGATTAGGTTTAGTTTAAATTGAGTCAAATTTCTTTCGAATCTATGTAATATATGGCAAGTTTGGATGTATCTCGCTTAAGTTTAAAATTTGCGAAATTTGGTTTGGGGGACGCGACTGGGGAGCGACGTCCCCCAAACACGACACGTACGAAACACGTCCCCCAAACGCTCAATCCGGCGCGATTTGGGGGACGGTATGGGGGACGCCGCTGGAGATGCTCTAAGTAAGGAGTGAGATTAGATGAGTCAAGTTCCAGCAGAGAAGAGCGGGAGAGGTTGGTGTTTCCTATTCACCGCTCAATGCGGCCCCTATCTGGGGCGCCGCACAAGGCGGGATTTCTCGGGCCGGCCTATTAGGGGCGAGGACGATTCAATGTTTCCGCCCAGCCTCTTTACGTCTCTCTACCGGTTTTCTTTGGTTTAGACTGGATCCCTCAAATTTTGAGTTGGTCTAAATTTTATTTTTGTTCAAATTTTAAATTTCTTCAGATTTAAAATTTGTTCAAATTTCGAATTTGTTCAGATTTCGACTTTAGTTCAAATTTCGAATTTGTTCAGATTTCAAATTTGTTCAAATTTCGAATTTGTTTGGTTTAAAAAAATGTTCATATTTTGATTTTTTTCTAATTTTCGAATTTTGAATTTGTGTTAAAAATTTGTTCGAATTCTGAAATTGTTAAATTTTCAAATTTGTTCATTCCTTAAACATGTTCAAATTTCGAATTTGTTCGATAAAATGTTCATATTTCGAATTTGTTCGTTTTTAGAACTTTTTAGATTTCGATTTTGTTTGGGTTTTTTTTAAATGAATTTCTTTTGTTTTAAAACTGTTCAGATTTTTCCAATTTGTTCAGAAGAAACCGGAATAAAAAATATGTAAGAACTGTTCGGATTTTCGTGTATTGGGCCAGCCCACGTCGTTTCCGCTTCAGGCGGCCGACAGTACGACGCGCCGCTTAAAGCGGCGCAAAGGAGGCAAGGAGCTCCCGGAGAGGTTGGAGTGTCGATCTCAAAGACTTGGGGCTGGAGAAGTAGGTCGCCTGGACGCGTGGGCTTTGACCCAGCAAAGGTACCAGTTGCTTGGGCCTACAACACCATTAACCCGATGAAGACGGCAAGACCCCCCAAGTCCAAGCTAGTCCGGTGTCCGTCTCTTTCGCCATAGACTCAAGGCCCACTGCAACGTTTTCCTTGGAAAAAAGTCCAATTTTGGTTCTTGAATTCTAGTGGAAGTTCACTTTTGGTCCTAAAACTTTTGTTTGGTTCAAATCGGCCCTTAAACTCTAAAAATGGTTCACTTTTAGTCCTTACCTCGGTTGAGCTAGGCAATTATCTACCACGGGTGGCAGAAGACTCAAGGCGACGCTGCATGAGCACAGAGGCAGGACGATGTTGATAGGCAAAGCAAGCATGCCTTCAAGTGAATTGGGAGAGAGAGAGAGAGAGAGAGTGACATATCGAGCGAGACACTGGTTCGGGGACATAAGGGTTTCTATTTTTTCATTAAGATGTTGGTTTCGACATCTCAACTAGCTTGGGCTTGGTCTAGTTCAAAAAAAAATCGGTTGGTTGATTGTTTCTTCTTTCCATGTCAGCGATTTTCTTAATTAAACCAAAAAAAGATGAAAAGTGAACTATTCCGAGAGTTCAAGGCTCGTTCTAAACTAAAAATAAATTTTAGGACGAAATGTGAACTTTCTCAAAAGTTCAAGGACGAGAAGTGGACTTTCTTCCTTTCCTTGGCTCGACACCGCTGTTGAAGCAACGTACCACAGTGGTACTACTCCGGTCGCCGTCCCTCTGCCCCAATCAGGCAACCACCCTCAACAACTACCCACCCCACCACCAGCTCCACCGCACCCTCTCCCCCTCCCGCCCGCCTCCGGCAGCTCGCGCGCCGCCTCCCTTCCCCTCGGCCCTCCGCGCGCGGATAGATCCCTCCGAGTCGAGGAGCGAGTCCTGGCGGCGGCGCGGAGCGCCTGCCGGCGTCATGGGTAGGACGGCGGCAGGCGAAACCGGAGAGTGCCTTAATCGCCGGCGAGGAGCACCCCGCGACGCGACGGAGAGGCGGCGGCAGCTTGACGCGCCCACGGGGTCAACTTCTTCCTCGGCAAGCCTGGAATCGTCCACGTGGCGCGCGCCAGCTGGTTGGGCCCACGCGTCAGGGGAAGAAACCCGCGCCTTGGGTTCGCCGCCCCTCCGCGTCCGGGGAGCTTATTTAAAACGCTGCGCGTTGGCATTGGCGCTACAGTGATAACCGCCGCAGGCCGCAACAACAACAAACATCCCCTCTCCCTCCATCCTCGTCGTCTCCCTCTCTCTCTGCTCCCCACGCGCATGATCCAGTCCTTCCCCGGCATGTCGTCGCCGTCGTCGGACAAGGAGGCGGCGGACCGCGCCAAGCCCCGCTCGGCGAGGGCGGCGGCGCCCGGCAAGTCCAGCTCGGCGCGGGCCGCGGCGCCCAGCAAGTCAACTTCGGCGGCCCGCGCCAAGTTCAGCTCGGCGTCCCTGCCCGTGGGCGGCAAGTCCCGGTGGTCGGAGGTGGGCGTGGCGCCGTTCCAGGACGGGCAGTACGTGCGGCTCCTCAACCGCGGCCGCGGCGGGTACCTCTTCGCGGACGAGACGGGGCGGGGCGTCTCCGTGGACGGCCGCCGCGGGATGGCCAACACGGCGTGGGTGGCGCAGGTGGTCGAGACCGACACCAACTACCACGTCCTGCTCCGCAGCGCCTACGGCCGCCACCTCGCCGTCACGCGCGCGCAGGCGCCCGAGGGCCACGTCGGCTGCGGCGCCGCGCAGTGCGCCTTCGACGGGCCGGACGACGCCCACGTCATGTGGTGGACCACCCCGGGGAAGCGCGGCAGCGTCGTGCTGCTCCACGGCACGTCGGCCAGCCTCACGGCGCTCCGGGCCAACGGGCGGTACCGCCGATGGCACAGGGGCGTCACCGTCGAGGCCATCAACCGCTCCCGCGTCACCTCGATGATGGAGTGGGAGGTTGAGGTCATCCCCCTCAGGGTGGAGAGGCCGCCCTACCAGCTGCGACCAGGAGGCGCCGATATCGTAAGCTCATCACTCTCAAGTCTCAACCCTTCCTCCGTGCACAATTCATCATGCTATTCTGATACTTGGGACTCCCAGTGCTTATTAAGCCTTACGCTATGGATCGCTTCTGACAACGTTGCAACAAGTGCTGCATAGTACACCATTTGTATCGCCAATTCTCGGCACTGTTTTCTCAAACAGAATGCACTGCTTTCAGAACCGATAGACTATTTTTTGCTGATTGCTAGAACCTAGGCCTTGCATCATAGGTTTTCAATCGTGTTGCATATTGGCTAATTTGGGGACGTCCCCTGCTTAATTATCACTGTACGAATTGGATCCTTTGATGATCACTATCGTTTTTTTTTTTTTTTGCGACTGATCACTATCGTATCGTATCTAATTCCCTCCACGTCACTAAACACAAAGGATAAGGTTGCAACCGGTGCTAGCAGCAACCAGAGCGGCCACACCGGTGCTTCTCAGTTCTCAACTTCTTGCCTGCTTCTCTTCGATCTGGGCAACTTTGGCTGATTACGCAAACCTAGGTGTTGCGTATTGGGTACTATGGGGGCGTCCCCTTTGCTTAGTTATCACCGTAGGGGGTCCTTGCTTGAATCTGTTAATTGGATCCTTTGATGACAGCTAATATTGTACTTGGCACTGTCAAAACTCTGGATTCTGTTTTGATTGCCCTGTAAATGCTTCAAATCGATCTTTGGAACTGAACTAGTCCCTTTGTTGATTAAGGTGTTAATTTTGTGACTTGGTTTCTTTATTAGAGGACCGATCATGTGTGTCACCTATGCCTTATTTTGTGTCACCTAAGCATTGTTCTGCAATTCGCATGGCAGCCATGGCACCCAGGCTCTGCAGAGGAGATGGAAGTCAATTGCGCTGTGGCAGATGATAATGGCAGCACCGATGGCCGGGGCTGGGAAACTATCCAGTTCCGTGGCAGGAGTCTGATGGAGCTGGGCAATGAGTTGGCACAGCGGTTGGGTGACGGCGTCAGCTTCCAGGACATCACCCTCTTTATTCAGGCAGGCAACCTTGGGCAGCCCACGCTTCTGCTCACCGACCTTCCCCATAGAGACGACCGCGTTGACATCGTGGTGTTCAGGGTTGGTACAGCAGGTGAGGATGTTTGTTCCTATCTAGTAGTACTCCGCATGTTTGTTCTGCTGTTGGAAGATGGAACTATGCCTTTTCTTTTTGGATACAATCATCACACTGGTCCCTATGTGACATCGATGGAATTGAAGAAATAAGAGAGAAAATTGCAAATTAGGATTAAGAATATGTATGTTCGTGTGATAGCTGGAATGTGCCAGCTTGCTGTGTAGGTAGAATGTGATACTTAAAATGCTTAACGGGGAAGTACATGTGAGTTATAATGTGATCGCATAAACCTGTGTATTACTTCCTGTATTTCCACCATGCTACGTGAGGATAATCGACATAAGCACTGGCTTAAGCTATTTGGTTGGTTAAATAGGCTAGTCGAAAGGGACGATCACTCACATCTGTCTTTTTTATACATTTATTAGTTGGTTGATCATTCTGTGGTCTTCCATCAATAAAATGAACCCACCGGATAAATTTACTAATGGTCAACATATAAGTATTCCAGTTTTTTCATGTTCAATCACCCGTTTGATACTTTGAGGTGTGTTCGGGCTCAAAGCATGTGCTGTCAGAAGCAGCAAATATTCAGTCTACTGCTGACTTCTGGGGCTGTATTAGTTTAAAGTGTGCTGACAGTGACATTCAAAGGTATCCAGCTAGCCAGTGTACAGATATACAGGCGTATGTAAAATGCTAAATAGCATATGACCTTATGCTGATACATAAATAGTTGGATGACTGGAAACATTTTTGTTAATGACACCCAGTTTTGTCCTGTGGTTACCTGGTTTCATGCTGTAATCAACCCCGAGAAACCAATGAACTAAACTAGCACAAACTTACTCTATTGGCAATGTACATTCTGCTGTTCCTTCCTTCATATTATATGCTTTTGTTCTAAAACTTCAAATGCCAAACTGTTTCTGAAATAGAATCCTGTTATGTTGTTTCATTTGAGTTACTGTCATATACATATTCCATGAGCGACGACATGTTATATGATTTTTGTTAGGAACGTAATATTTCATGATAATGTCTATGCTCATCTTTTGTGCACTACCTCCTGATACATGGCTTGGATTATTTTTCTTATTGTTTCTGACCTAATCTCTATCACTCGGCTCCAGGGCACGACCGACTACTGTTTCCAGATCTTGATGCTGAATAGAAGAGAATGGTGGGATCTGCAAACAATTCTTCCCCTGGATAGTACTGTCAACTCCTTCACTATTTTACAGCACAGTGATGGCCTGACAAGGATTAGCAGTTCACTTTTCTTATAGAACAGTCAGTTAGTTTATGAAACAGTGCCAAGTGATGCACCCTTCTTTGTTACCTCACTTTTGGAGCACCAGGAGACGATGCTGTTTGTTTTGGTGTTTTTTGAGACTTCGGAGAAATTAATCGCTGCTGCTTGCCTGTAGGAAGAATATGTGTTAAAAGTGCCTATAGTTGATTTCACTCGTTCTTTATATCTGTTGAACGCGACATTCTTACTCTCGAAGTCGTTGATTGCATTATTCAGTGTCATTTTTCTCATTTCCAGCTTGAGTATTTGATGCCTTTTGAGAGTAGCCAAATCTCATGAGTAGTCGAGCCTGTATTTCGGGGCAAGACAAATGGCAAGATTACAAAGAACACATCACTGATCCCTATTTACGCGAATGTTTGGAGTTACTCTCTTTTTTTCGAAAAGCTTTTTTCCCCGATGGAAAAGTTACCGATAATATTTGTTGTTTACATTTAAAGGGATTTGGAATTTTACTTGGGACCTTGGAGCATCGAACCACAAATAGGCCCTTCAAACAGTGTTTGGGGGTTGGATAGGTAGGGGTCAGCTCCTATTTGGTCTTTAGGGGCTCTGCTTTCAGCCAGTTCATCTCCAGTCGCGTCCCCAAACGGCGCCGGATTGAGCGTTTGGTGGACGTGTTTTGTTTGTGCCGCGTTTGGGGGACGTCGCTCCCCAGTCGCGTCCCCCAAATAAAATCCCCAAATAAATATTAATGCACAAAAATAAAGGTTTTCATTCAAATTTGATTATTACAAAGTTTGAATGAAAACGGCTACATTTCATCTAAACCCTAGCCTACTGACCCGACGGTGCGTTCGACGGCCCTGCCCCGTCGTCGCCTCCCCTCCGCCGCAGCTCCTGCTGCGCGCGCCGCCTCTCCATGCGTAGGGCGGTGGCCAGACGCCGCTGCTCCAGCAGCGCGTTGTGGCCTGCCCTCCCATGTTGTGCCGTCTGGTGGGAGAGCTCGACGGCGCGGTGAATCCGCGCCTCTTCGCGGACACGGGCGGCGTCCTGGAGATTCTTCTCCGACTCGAAGGACTCAACTAGCGCGTGTTGCTGATCGGCCGTCTCGTCCGGGTGCGGCCCATCGTCGTCGGACCACTCGAAATCGTTGTTCTCCTGCTCCGTCTCCTTCTCCTCCTCCGCCTCGGCCTCCGTCTCCTCCTCCTCCTCCTCCTCCTCCTCCTCCTCCTCCTCCTCCTCCTCCTCCGCCTCAGCCTCCGTCTCCTCCTCCTGCTCCTCCTCCTCCGCCTCGGCCTCCGTCTCCTCCTCCCCCACCTCGGCCTCTGTCTCCTCCCCTCCTCCTCCATTCGCGCCTCGAGGCGCGCCGCCAACGCATCCGCCCGCCTCCCCCAGGCCGCCTCCGTTGCCACCAGCACCACCTCCCGCTGCTGACGCTCCTCCGCCGACAGCTGCAACGACCGCTCCATCGACTCCCGCCGCCGGCGCTCGATCGCTCCCGCCGTTCACGGTACTGCACCTCCCGCTCCTCACGCTGGTGACGGCGGTCATCAGCCCACCGCTGGGGAATCTCCTCCGTCTGGCGCCGCCGCGCCTCTTCTGCCGTGGAGGCATCGAACGCCGCAATGGTGTCCGCCAGCGCCTTCTCCTGCCACACTGCTGTCGCCGTGCTCTCGTCAGCTGCGGGGTCAGGGGCGTAGATCACCGCTTCTGCCGCCGCGTGCGCCGCCTCACGCTGCTGGCGGGTCTGCTGCTCGAGTGCCTCCCACCGCTGCTGACGATATGCACGCTAAACCTCCATCCCTCGCTGCCGCCGCTCTTCCCGAGCGTCGATGTCGATGTCGAACTGCGAATCCGGTGGTGGAGGTGGTGGTGGTGGAGGAGACGGTGGAGGGAACTGGCCATCGCCGGGGCGGTTCATCATTGCGCACTGGTGGTGGAGGAGACGGCGGTGGAGTGACGAGGGCTGTGCTTGTGGCGGAGAAAGGGGTGTCGACGGCTATGGTGGCTACCATTGAGCCGGAAGGGCCTTTTATAGACGCCGGCGTCGGGAAGAAAGCGCGGGAAGAGGCGAGAAGAGGTGGGAAGAAAGTGCGGGAACGCGCGGTGGCGTGCGAACGCCGGCGATGCGTGGAGGCTGCGCAACACGGACGAGACGTCTTGCTTGCCCCTCCGTCGCCATTAAGGCAAAGATGTCGTCGTGTGTCATTGCGCGCGAATAACTTCCTTCGTGAGGTAGGCAACGGTTAGGTTAAAATTCAATGTGCCGCTGACGGGTCGGCCCCGCCACTCCCCGCCTTGCTTTTCGTTGTGTCCGGCGTGCCCGGAGCGTCCCCTATGGGGCGGGGACGGGCTCGGGGCGCCGGACACCGTATCGGACCGCGCCGGATAAAAAACGGCTTTGGAGGACGCGGCTGGGAACGCTTTTTTGTCCAGCGCGCCCAAATCTCCTTAGGGGACACTTTGGGGGATGCGATTGGAGATGCTCCTAGGTCTCATTCATGAGTTGGACTCCTAAAAAACACAGCACCGTGAAAGCCAAATTCATCTCCGCTGGTTCTTGTTGTTCTCAACATTTTGAATTAGGCAAACACTCGAGGACCATATACCTCTCTTTTTCATAAAAACATGGAAACACAATCAAGATAATCAGCAGTCCCATCCAAGTATCCAACATTGCCAAAGATAACATATATTGACCTGGATCATCACTTATTTCATATCCACGTGACATTTCCTCAAGCATGTTTGGACGGCAAACAACTTCTAGATATATTTACCAAGTGTCTTGATGAGTCTACATTTTGCAAACTGAGGAGTGAGCATAATATTCTTGATTCCTCTGTCCCGAATCATATAACATTGTATGTATATTAGGGTAGTTAAATATGATGACTATTACTCCCTCTATCCAGAATTAGATGTTTCAGATTTTTCAAGATTGACATTTATCTTCACACTAAAACATGTCTAGATAATGCATATATAGACAAATCCGCAACAAGTAATTCGGGACGGAGGGAGTACTACCTTATTTGTGAAAATACCAGTAATTTGTGGTATTTGTAACACATATGGTAAAATGTATTAAGTGATGAACTTGTTTCATAGGATCCAATTAGTTGTTTATCACAACAATTTGGACCATATTTCTTCGATTCCATACTCCAACTTTCAATTAAAGGTATGGTCTACAACTTCCACCCCAGCGGCAAGGTTGGCGAACTCGGGCATACTTCCTAAATATCTGCAAAATCTTATCTTCGAGTTATCCCTTTTTTTCTCTCACTGAGAGAAGATAAGTTGTCTTTGGTTGAACACCAAACAAGAGCAGACCGTGGCCAACAAGATAAACCCATTACACTTGGAGATTTGGCCTCTCCTACACGGTTAGGTGTCCACCATCGAGCATCCAAGGTGTGGACTTTCCATAGAGTGGCTAGGAGATCACCTATAGAAGATCTGTCATTAGTGATCAGGAGGATCCGGTGGGCTTGCACTAACAGAGAATAAATCCTGGTTAACGGTGGGTGATAACGATTGAACTTTGGTGCATGCGTGCTTTTCCCAATGAAGACGTAGAACATTAGCCAACAATTCAAACTCCGGGAACAAATCATGTGTACTCGATTCCAACCTTTTACTCTCATGTTTCTTGAATCTATCTATTTTCACTACTCAAAGCATTATCTGTTTAAGTTTGCGGATTAAACTGCTGGTACTTCATTTTTTTACTTAGGAGTTATGCAATTTTTGAATTGTAGTATTTTTCATAAACTTCTATTCTCCCTCCTCTACTCATATTCTATGTATCAAACATTACTAAACTTTACTATTTTAAATACATTCGTGCATACAATTCATGGCAAAGCTAGGAGGTTTTTCCGGAACTAATGAAACTACTCAGACATGGGTGCACAAGACATCATCATAATAACATTATGAAAGGATGATGAATAGTTAAAATACCACACATGCAAATCCGCACTAGATTTTTAAATTACAACGAGATGGATGGAGTAATCGTCGGTGTCTTGGTGGAGATGTAGATGGTGATGATTTGATGATCAAGATTGATGCGGTGGCCTCCAAGCCCAAGCTATGGTGGGGGTGTATGTTCTTCTGTTGGCTCCCCTGTATATCCCTTCCGGAGGTGAGGTTTCTGGATAGTTTTTGGTGTTGTGGCTTCTCTGCTCGTCTAATCACATATTTGATCACACATGGTTAAATTAATGTTACGAAGCCGCTAACATATGGTACGACAGTGGTACTAGCTGGTGCAGTCATACTAGCGGTCGTTATGTCCCCTAGCAGTTTGGTTTCTTATATCTCTTCCACTTGATTCTCTAATGTGTGTATCTTTCTATGGAAGACATTATTGCTTTCAATCAACATATTTCTGTAAAGAATGAGAACTTCTCATAGTTTGACATTCTCCTCTTTATTTTTGGCTTCATGGTGAAATCAGCAAAATAGGTGCGTGCATGCTTGGTAAATACTAAAAATCATATGTCTACTAGCCTCTTCTCCTACGCCTCGGGACGGGAAGGGGGGGTGTATTTCTCGGGTGGGTGTCTTGACATGAGTGTGTATCACTTTGTAGCCGTTTGATATGTCTATAAATTTTGATGCTCCATGCTTGTTTTACACCAATTCATATATATTTTGCTTACACTTCGTTGCACTTTTACATTCCGGCACTAACCTATTAACAAGATGCCACAGTGCCAGTTCCCTGTTTTCTGCTGTTTTTGTATTTCAAAAAAGTTGTACAGGAAATATTCTCGAAATTGGACAAAACAAAAGCCGAAGTCAATATTTTACCGAAACGAAGATGAAGTCCGGAGGGGACGAAGAGCGCACAGCGGCAGACCACCCCAGCGCGGCTGGGTGGCCCGCTCCCAGGGGTGGTGTGGGCCCCCTGGCACCCCACCGACCTAATTCCTACGCCTATGTATACATCTTCCCGGGGAAACCCTGGATACCCGAGCCTCCATCCACGAAAAGTTATGTTGCGGCCGCCATCGCAGAACCCATCTCGGGGGGGTGAAGGTCTTCCGTGCACCTTGCTGGAGGGGGAAATCATCACCGGAGGCATCTACATCGTCATGCCCGCCTCCGAAGTGATGCGTGAGTAGTTCATCCCTGGACTATGGGTCCATAACAGTAGCTAGATGGTTGTCTTATCCAATTTGTGCTTCATGTATAGATCTTGTGAGCTGCCCCACATGATCAAGATCATCCTTATGTAATCCTACATGTTGTGTTTGCTGGGATCCGATGAATATTATGTACTATGTTGAGGTCGATTATATATTCATGTCATATGTTATTTGTGATCTCGAATGCTCTCCGTTGCTAGTAGAAACTCTGGCCAAGTAGATACTTGTGATTCCAAGATGGAGTATTTATGCTCGATAGTGGGTTCATGCCTCTAGTTTTCTGGAAGAGTGACAATAGCTTCTAAGATTATAGATGTGCTATTGCTACTAGGGATAAAACAACAATGTTTTATCCGAGGGTAATTCTATTGTTTACATTACACACAATGCTTAATGCAATTATCTGTTGCTTGCAACTTAATACTGAAAGGGGTGCAGACGCTAACCGGAAGGTGGATTTTTAGTCATAAATGCAGTTGGATTAGGGTCTATGTATCATGTTGTAATGCCCAATCAAATCTCATAGTAATCATCTTTTCATGTATGATCAATATTCTGTCAATTGCCCAGCTGTAATTTGTTCACCCAATAGGCTATTTATCTTTATGGAGAGACGCCTCTAGTGAATTGTGGACCTCGGTTCTTTTTCCTTTACACTGATAAATTCAACCACTGCAATCCTGCTCTGTTTACTTACTACAAACATCTCTTTCCACTCGGCCGGTAGTGCACCCTGCCACTAATCAGCCAACAACACCTTTAGAAGTCACTCCTTTGTCCTACTGGTCGATTAAACCTTGGTTTCTTACTGAGGGAAAACTTGTTGATGTGCTCATCACACCTTCCTCTTGGGGTTTCCCAACCGCTTCCACAAACTGCCAACAAGATTGTCTAGCGCCATCACCGGAGCACCATCACCGCAACCCTTCCTATATATTGGGAGTAGGTGAGGGGACACAACACTGTTGCCCGACCCCTTCCCAAAACCCTAACCCTAGCCCGTATGGGTCAAACCCGGTGACTTGTTCCTATTCGGTCTAGGTCAAACCTGACTATTTCATATGAAACGGATCTGACCCACCTGGTCCCACCCTATTAAGTGTGTGACAGATGACGCTCATAGAGTTCGTCAATTCGTTGGGACTCCAAGTCCAGAGTGTCATAGCAAGTGTGGTTTCCCCCACAAGGATGACTCGAGGGTTTATATCAAACTCTTGGGGAATTGGCTTAGAGTTATCTTCTCTTTTTCCTCTTCCAGCAATCCTGCAAAAGCAAAGTTTTGCCTTGTGTCCCCACTCCACCGTGTAGTTGTCAAACATAAGATTTTGTATTAGTAATAGGAAATACAAGGATAAAAATAAAGCAAAGTAAAGTAAACAAACCAAGTAAACTAGATGAAAGAAAATAAAGGGCTAGTGGTATTTGGGTGTTGAGTGTGTTTAAATAAAGAAAGTATTTTTCATATTTTCGAATTAAATAATTGCAGCAAATGTAAAGTATGATAAAGTGTTGGAAAGGTGTTTCTTATGATTAAAATTGGACCAGGGTTCATGGGTTCACTTGTCTACTCTCTTTTTAAGTTGTAGTGGACACTAACAATTCATCAATGGCATAATATTGGTGGAACTTCAATATGTGTTTGATAAGATTTCATATGGGATCACGTCCTAACATAGAGATGATGCAACACATTTCTCTTATATATACTCCACAAGAAAGGGAAAATTCCAAGCAATCTTGAAATAAGAATTAACTGAGCATAACCTTTAGTATTTTGACATGATGTTTGAATATCAAATATACTACCTTGAGAAAACAAGATTGTCACAATTGTCACATGATAATATAGCACATGCATTCACTTTATCTCTAGTGAGACGGCAAAGGAAAATGTAAAACTCATAACAGATCATGAATTTGTTGTCACTATTCAATCACTACAACCATGCTACGCCATCTAATTAATACATACTTCTTCCCACACATGTTCTTGCATACAAATTGGACCAGAACAAGCACTTAAGAACGGGGTACATGATATGCATCTATCAATATATCTTTTACATAATAGATTCCAATCTCGTATATCAATAATATAATAGAATAAAGATCCACCACATAGAATTACATATATGACCATAATCATGTTGGGCATCTGATATGGTACTAAGATCTATGAAGAACAAGAGAGAAATAGATCAAGATACTGTCACAAAGCCATAATCCATAGGTGGACTACTCCCCTTCATCATGGTGATGATGTTGAAGACATTGGAGAGGTTGAGGTCCCTCCGGCGGCGGCTCCGACGGAGTTTCCCCCTCCAATCTTCATTGGTTCGGCCTCTGGTTTGGTGTTTTTGTGTTTCCGCGGCGCTCTCCTCGAGTAAGCCCCAAGGGGTCGTATATATATAGGGGTTTTAGGTCAAACGAAATCAGTGTGCGAAAGAATAAGGTGAATCACACGGCCAAGAGCCAAAAGAGCATGGGTGGCTGATGCATGTAAAATGCATACATAAACTTTGCACTTTATTGCAACATATTACCATATATTTGCATCTTATATAATGGTATTCCATGTTTTATGATGTTTAGGGGATTTTCTAAAAAATCCCCTCTCCTCCGATTCTAATTCAGTTTGGCAGAAAACACCTCTTTTTTAGTGTTTTTGACTTTCTAGGAGCTACATGACTCCAAAAAAGGGCAAGGTCAGGGGCCACGCTTCGGAAATTTCGAGACGAACAAAATGAGATGAAGTGGGCCACGAGGAGATAAAGGAGCTGGAAACTAGGGAAGGTGGCGTGACCTCCCCCCTCTGAGCACGCTATCGATCTTCGTTTCGCCGTCGTCTGTCCGATTCACTTCAATCCAACGCCCACTGACTTGTTTTGACCTAAAAAACCACTATATATATGACCCCCTAGGGTTGCGTCGAGGCTATGGCGGTGGAGATAAAAAAACACATAAATAGAGGGTCAGCAGGCCGCCGACGGCGAAGATTGTAGCGGGTAAACGTTGTCGGAATCGCCTCCGATGGACTCAACCCCCCCCCCCCCCCTACGGTGAGGGCACCATCAACATCTTCATCATCTTCATCAACACCTACAACAAATCATTATCCCCATCTGAAATCTCTTGGCAAACATGATGTATGCTGAAATATATTATTTTCTCATGATCTATTGTATCTCTTTGTTGATGTTTGAGTAGTGAATTGTTTAGTGCAATTGTTATATAGTTTTTTGTTGGTTGAATACAAGTATATGTTATCTTCTATGATGATATATTGTACTGATATATGAGTGCACTCATATGTTGGGGAATGCACGAGGTTATCATCGTTACATGATGATAGGGAGAGGGACAACAGGAGTTGACAGAAACCTTGTCCTAATTGTTAAATATGCATGTAGTATTAATTCATGGTTAATCAACGGGGGGGGGGGGAGGTTCACTATGGGGAACTTTAAACTTTCAGGGATGGTGGGACTTCATGTCTTAATAATTCTCTTGTTTGCTCTAATTGGCCTTGGGATCAATCACTAGTGGTGTATTTGTTCATGTAAATGGTTACACCTATCTATGACTCATCTCTAGAAGAAACACTAAAAGACAATAATGAGCTTCACTAATTGTGACAACCACACAAATGAAATAGCAATTTGCTTGAACACTTGCTCCCTTGAGTTACTCCACTCCACTTAACTTCATCTCATTTTACTTTATTGCACTTTACTTTGTTTTACTTGCATTTTCATTTCAGCACTCATAGTCTTATTACAAAAACCTCTACACACATACACACTAGATCCTAGCTTTGCATAAAAGGCCATATAAGTGGATTATAGGGATTTAGAGAATAGATAGCTTGCCTTCAGCTCCTCGTGGGTTCGACACTCAAATACTTATCAAATTGTACTGCGGTGATCCCCTACACATGGGGATTATCAGTGGCGTGCCTGTTGGAGATATGCCCAAGAGGCAATAATAAAAGTGGTTATTATATATCTTTATGTTTATGATAAATGTTTATATACCATGCTATAATTGTATTAACTGAAACATTGATACATGTGTGATATATAAACAACAAAGAATCCCTAGTAAGCCTCTTAACTAGCTTGTTGATTAATAGATGATTAGTTTCATAATCATGAACATTGGATGTTATTAATAACAAGGTTATATCATTGTATGAATGATGTAATGGACACACCCAATTAAGCGTAGCATAAGATCACGTCATTAAGTTATTTGCTATAAGCTTTCAATACATAGTTACCTAGTCCTTATGACCATGAGATCATGTAAATCACTTATACCGGAAAGGTACTTTGATTACATCAAACGCCACTTGCGTAAATGGGTGGTTATAAAGGTGGGATTAAGTATCAGGAAAGTATGAGTTGAGGCATATGGATCAACGATGGGATTTGTCCATCCCGATGACGGATAGATATACTCTGGGCCCTCTCGGTGGAATGTCGTCTAATGTCTTGCAAGCATATGAATAAGTTCATAGAGACCACATACCACGGTACGAGTAAGAGTACTTGTCGGAGACGAGGTTGAACAAGGTATAGTGTGATACCGATGATCAAACCTCGGACAAGTAAAATATCGCGTGACAAAGGGAATTGGTATCGTATGTGAATGGTTCATTCGATCACTAAAGTCATCGTTGAATATGTGGGAGCCATTATGGATCTCCAGATCCCGCTATTGGTTATTGGTCGGAGTAAGTACTCAACCATGTCCGCATAGTTCACGAACCGTAGGGTGACACACTTAAGTTGGATGTTGAAATGGTAGAACTTGAATATGGAATGGAGTTCGAATATTTGTTGAGTCCGGATGTGATCCGGACATCACGAGGGTTCCGGAATGGTAGAATAAGATTCATATATAGGATGTCATTTTATGTGAATAAAATGATGCGGAAGGTTCTATGGAAGGTTCTAGAAGGTTCTAGAAAAGTGAAGAAACCACCAAGGAAGGTGGAGTCCACAAGGGGACTCCTCCATGGCCGGCCAGCCCTAGTGGGGTGGAGTCCCAAGTGGACTCCACCATAGGGGCCGGCCACCCACCCAGAGGTGGAAACCCACTTTGGGTGGGAGTCCTAGTTGGGCTAGGTTTCCCTCCTATGGAAGGTTTTGGTTTCGGGTCTTATTCGAAGACTTGGACACCAACACTTGGGATCCACTATATATAGAGGGCCAAGGGGAGGGGCCGGACACACCAAAGCCACAAGCTTGGCCGCCCCATAGTGGCCGGCCACCCCTCCCCAAACCCTAGCGCCCCGCTCCTCCACCATATCCGCACGCTTAGCGAAGCTCCGCGGATTTCTCCGCCCAGACACCACGCGTCGTCTTGTCGGATTCAAGGAGCTACTACTTTCGCTGCCCGCTGGACGGGGAGGTGGACGTCGTCTTCATCAACAGCGAACGTGTGGCCCGAGTACGGAGGTGCTGCCCGTTCGTGGCGCCGGAACCGATCGTGATCAAGATCTTCTACGCGCTTTTGCAAGCGGCAAGTGAACGTCCGCAGCAACAAGAGCCTCCTCTTGTAGGCTTTGGAATCTCTTCAAGGGTTAGTCTCGACAATCCCCTCGTTGCTACGTCTTCTAGATTGCATCTTGGCTTGGATTGCGTGTTCGCCGTAGGAAAATTTTTGTTTTCTATGCTACGTTATCCTACAGTGGTACCAGAGCCGTGTCTATGCATAGATGGTTGCACGAGTAGAACACAATGGTTTGTGGGCGTTGATGCTCTTGTTATCTTTAGTTGAGTACTTTGCATCTTTGTGGCATAGTGGGATGAAGCGCTCGGGCTAACAACATGACCGCGTTCATGAGATTTCTCCACGCTTGACATGCAACTTGTATTGCATAAGTGGCTTTTTGGGTGTCTGTCTCTCCTACTATAGTGAAGATTCAATTTACTCTTCTATTGACAACACTAGTATCACCGTTGTGGTTCATCGTAGGTAGATTGGATCTTGCTCGAAAACCCTAAACCACGTAAAATATGCAAACCAAATTAGAGAACGTCTAACTTGTTTTTGCAGGGTTTGGTGATGTGATATGGCCATAATGTGATGATGAATATGTATGAGATGATCATTATTGTATTGTGGCAACCGGCAGCCTTATGGTTGTCTTTAAATTTCATGTTGAGTAGTATTTCAAAGTAGTTGTAATAGTTGCTACTTGGAGGACGATCAGACGGCGCCATTGACCTTGGTGCTTCGACGATGATGGAGATCATGCCCGTTGATGATGGAGATCATGTCCACGCTTTGGAGATCAAGATCAAAGGCGCAAAGATAAAAGGGCCATATCATATCACATATGAACTGCATGTGATGTTAATCCTTTTATGCATCTTATTTTGCTTAGATCGCGACGGTAGCATTATAAGATGATCCCTCTCACTAAAATCTCAAGATAATAAAGTGTTCATCCTTAGTAGCACCGTTATCAAGTCTTATCGTTTGAAGCATCTCGTGATGATCGGGTGTGATAGATTCGATAAGTACATATGACGGGTGCAAGACAGTTTGCACATGCGGATACTAAGGTGGCCTTGACGAGCCTAGCATGTAAAGACATGGTCTCGGAACACGTGATACCGAAAGGTAGAGCATGAATCATATGATTGATATGATGAACACTTTGAGTGTTCGCCATTGAAATTACATCTTGTCTCGTGATGGGGCATAGGTATGATGGATTTTCGTGTGATCACTAAGACAATGAGGGATATTGTTTTGAGTGGGAGTTCACCTAGATTTTTAATTATGTAGAAGAAAAAGAACTCAATTTGTCATAAACTTAGTCTAAACTATTATGTTGTAGATAGTCCTCAATCTTTTAAGAGCTAGAGAAAGAAAAGCTTAAGAGGGTAGCAACTTCAGTTTGGTCATGTGAGGATCTTCCTCAATGGCGGAAATCTGATGCATGCACCCTCCTCAGATGAAACCGATGAAGTAAAGAATGTTTACATGACTCGGAAAACTCGGTACTCTCAAGTTCAGTGTGCCATCTTATGCAGTCTGGAATCCGATCTTCAAAAACGTTTTGAGCACCACGATCCTCATGAGTTGATAAAAGAGTTGAAGACTATTTTTGAGACTCATGCGACCGTGGAATGCTATGAAGCATCGAAACACTTTTTTTTGTATGATGGAAGAAGGCAGCTCCATCGGTGAGCACATGCTCGTTATGACCGGGCATGCGAAGAAACCGTGACTTGGGAATAGTGATTCCTAACGGGGATTAATCGTGTCCTTCAATCACACCAAGTTATAAGAACTTTGTGATGAACTACAATATGCAGAACATGAACAAGGAGTTTCTGAACTCTTTGGCATGCTAAAAGCTGAGATTGAGATCAAGAAAGAGCACCAAGTGTTGATGGTCAACAAGACCACCGGCTTCAAGAAACAGGGCAAGTCTAAAGGCAAGAACAAGAAGAGTGGCAAGAAAGCCCCGCCTCTGTGAAACCTAAGTCGGCCCTAAGCACGTCTTGAGTGCTGTCGCAAGAGAAGGGACACTGGAAGCGTAATTGCTCCAAGTATTTGGCGGATCGAAGAGCGGCCTTATCAAGAAAAGAAAGGTATATCGATATACATGTTATAGATGTTTATCTCACTAGTTCTCGTTCTAGTACCTGGGTATTTGATACTGGTTCGGTTGCTCATATTTGTAACTCGAAACAGGAACTAAAGAATAAACGACAACTACTGAAAGATGAAGTGACGATGCGCGTTGGAAACGGATCCAAGGTCAATGTGATCGCAGTCGGGACACTTCCTCTACATCTACCTTCGGGATTAGTTTTAAGCCTAAATAATTGTTATTATGTACACGCGTTGAGCATGAACATTATATCAGGATCTTGTTTAATGCAAGCGGTTATTCATTCAAGTCGAGAATAATGGTTGTTCTATTTTTATGAATAATATCTTTTATGGTCGAGCACCACAAAAGAATGGCTTTTTGTTAGATCTCGATAGTAGTAATACGCATATACATAACATTGATGCTAAGCGAATTAAATTGAATGATAATTCTACTTATATGTGGCACTGTCGTCTTGGTCATATTGGAGTGAAACGCATGAAGAAACTCCATCCGATGGATTACTTGAATCACTTGACTTTGAATCACTTGATAGATGCGAAGCATGTGATGGGAAAATGACTAAGACTCCATTCTCGGGTATGATGGGCGAGCTACGACTTATTGGAAATCATACACACAGATGTATGTGGACCAATGAGTGTAGCATCGTGGTGGTTACGTTATGTTCTAACCTTCAGAGATGATTTGAGTAGATATGGGTATATCTATTTAATGAAACATAAATCCGAAACTTCGAGAAGTTTAAGGAATTCCAAAGTGAAGTAGAAAATCAACGTAACAAGAAGATTAAATTTCTACGATCTGATCGCGGAGGTGAATATCGAGTTATGAGTTTAGCATGCATTTAAAGAAATGCGGAATACTTTCACAATTGACACGCCGGGAACACCACAACGCGTGTCCGAACGTCGTAATCGAACTCTTTTAGATATGGTTCGTTCTGATGTCTCTTCTTGATTTGCCGTTATCATTTTGGAGTTATGCATTAGAGACAGCATTCACTTTAAATAGAGCACCATCAAAATCCGTTGAAACGACACGTATGAATTATGGTTTAATAAGAAACCTAAGTGTCGTTCCTAAAAGTTTGGGGTTGCGACCTATGTAAAAAAGTTACAACCGGACAAGCTAGAACCCAAAGCGAATGCGTCTTCATAGGATACCCTAAAGGAAACTATAGGGTACACTTTCTATCACAGATCCGAAGGCAAGATCTTTGTTGCTAAGAAGCGGAACCTTTCTTGAGAAAGAATTTCTCACTAAAGAAGTAACTGGAAGAAAAGTAGAACTTCGATGAGATTGAAGAATCTCTACTCGTTGATCGAGTAGCGCTGATACCGGAAAATGTTCTGTACCACCTACACCAACAACGAAGGAAGCTAATGATAATGATCATGAAACTTCATATGAGACAACTACTGAACCTCGCAGATCGACAAGGGATCGTGCCACTCAGATTGGTATGATCCTTGTCTAAATGTCATGATTGTGGATAACAATGATGAAGACCCTGCGACGTATGAAGAAGCGATGAGCCCAGATTCCAACAAATGGCAAGAAGCCATGAAATCGAAATGGGATCCATGTATGATAACAAAGTATGGACTTTGGTAGACTTACGTGAGCCGCAAGGCTGTCGAGAATAAATGGATCTTCAAAAGAAAAACAGATGCTGATGGTAATATTACTGTCTAAATACTTGTCGCAAAGGGTTTCCGACAAATTCAAGGTGTTGACTACGATGAGACTTTCTCACCGTAGCGAAGCTAAAATCTGTGAGGTTTTGTTAGCAATATTGCATTTTTCGATTATGAGATTTTGGCAGATGGATGTCAAAACGGCGTTCCTTAATGGAGACATTGAGGAAGAGTTGTATATGGTACAACCCAAAGGTTTGTCGATCCTAAAAATGCTGACAAAGTATGCAAACTTCAGCGTTCAATCTATGGACTGAAGCAAGCATCGAGAAGTTGGAACCGACGTTTTGATAAGGTGATCAAAGACTTCGGGTTTATACGGTGTCATGGAGAGGCCTGTATTTACAAGAAAGTGAGTGGGAGCTCTGTAGCATTCCTGATATTATATGTAGATGACATATTATTGATTGGGAATGATATAGAACTATTAAGCAGTGTAAAGGGTTATTTGAATAATAGTTTAATGAAAGACCTTGGTGAAGCATCATACATATTAGGCATCAAGATTTATAGAGATAGATCAAGACGTCTAATAGGGCTATCACAGAGTACATACCGACAAGATTCTGAAGAAATTTAGAATGGACGAAAGTAAGAAAGGATTCTTACCTATGTTACCGGGCAAGGTCTTGAGTAAGACTCAAGGACCGACTACTAAGAAAGAGAAAGGATGAGTCGGATCCTATGCTCGGCGTGGGCTCTATCATGTATGCCATGCTATGTACAAGACCGGATATAGCACATCACGTTAGTTTGACTAGCGAGATATCAAAGTGATCCGGGAATGGAACACCGGACAGCGGTCAAGAATATCTGAAGTACTTGAAAGAACTAAGGATATGTTTCTTTGTTATGGAGGTGACCAAGAGCTCGTTGTAACAAGTTACACCGATGCAAGTTGGAACACTGATTCTGATGACTCTAAGTCACAATCTGGGTACGTGTTTATATTGAATGGTGCTGCAGTAAGCTGGGCAAGCTCGAAGCAGTGCACGGTGGCGAAATCCTCAACAGAATCGGAGTACATAGCGGCTTCAGAGGCTTCATCGAAGCGGTATGGATGAAGAGGTTCATTGTAGAGCTCGGTGTGGTTCCTAGTGCATTGGACCCATTTGTCATCTCTGTGATAATATGGGTGCCATCGCCAATGCACAAGAGCCAAGGTCACACAAGAGGTGAAACATATCAAGCTGCGTTACCACTCGATTCGCGAATACATCGAAGATGGAGAAGTAAAGATTTGCAAAGTACACATGATCTGAATGTAGCAGATCCGTTGACTAAAGCTCTCCCTAGGGCAAAGCATGACCAACACCGAATGCCATGGGTGTTAGGTATATTACAATGTAATCTAGATTATTGACTCTAGTGCAAGTGGGAGAGCTGTTGGAGATATGCCCAAGAGGCAATAATAAAGTGGTTATTATATATCTTTATGTTTATGATAAATGTTTATATACCATGCTATAATTGTATTAAGCGAAACATTGATACATGTGTGATATATAAACAACAAAGAATCCCTAGTAAGCCTCTTAACTAGCTTGTTGATTAATAGATGATTAGTTTCATAATCATGAACATTGGATGTTATTAATAACAAGGTTATATCATTGTATGAATGATGTAATGGACACACCCAATTAAGCGTAGCATAAGATCACGTCATTAAGTTATTTGCTATAAGCTTTCAATACATAGTTACCTAGTCCTTATGACCATGAGATCATGTAAATCACTTATACAGGGTACTTTGATTACATCAAACGCCCATGCGTAAATGGGTGGTTATAAAGGTGGGATTAAGTATCAGTATGAGTTGAGGCATATGGATCAACAGTGGGATTTGTCCATCCCGATGACGGATAGATATACTCGGGCCCTCTCGGTGGAATGTCGTCTAATGTCTTGCAAGCATATGAATAAGTTCATAAGAGACCACATACCACGGTACGAGTAAAGAGTACTTGTCGGAGACGAGGTTGAACAAGGTATAGTGTGATACCGATGATCAAACCTCGGACAAGTAAAATATCGCGTGACAAAGGGAATTGGTATCGTATGTGAATGGTTCATTCGATCACTAAAGTCATCGTTGAATATGTGGGAGCCATTATGGATCTCCAGATCCCGCTATTGGTTATTCGGAGTAAGTACTCAACCATGTCCGCATAGTTCACGAACCGTAGGGTGACACACTTAAAGTTGTATGTTGAAATGGTAGAACTTGAATATGGAATGAGTTCGAATATTTGTTCGGAGTCCCGGATGTGATCCCGGACATCACGAGAGTTCCGGAATGGTCGAGAATAAGATTCATATATAGGATGTCATTTTATGTGAATAAAATGATGCGGAGGTTCTATGGAAGGTTCTAGAAGGTTCTAGAAAAGTCCAGGAAGAAACCACCAAGGAAGGTGGAGTCCACAAGGGACTCCCACCTCCATGGCCAAGCCTAGTGGGGGTGGAGTCCCAAGTGGACTCCACCATAGAGGGCCACACACCTCAGGAGGTGGGAAACCCACCTTTGGGTGGGAGTCCTAGTTGGCTAGGTTTCCCCCCTGGAAGGTTTTGGTTTCGGGTCTTATTCGAAGACTTGGACACCAACACTTGGGATCACCTATATATGAGGCCAAGGAGGGGGCGGACACCAAAGCCACAAGCTTGGCGCCCCCATAGTGGCCGGCCCACCTCCCCAACCCTAGCGCGCTCCTCACCATATCCCGCACGCGGCAGCTCCGCAGTTTCTCCACCGCCACCGACACCACGCCGTCGTGCTGTCGGATTTGGAGGAGCTACTACTTCCGCTGCCCACTGGAGCAGGGGAGGTGGACGTCGTCTTCATCAACAACCGAACGTGTGACCGAGTACGGAGAGTCTGCCCGTTCGTGGCGCGGAACCGTCGTGATCAAGATCTTCTACGCGCTTTTGCAAGCGGCAAGTGAACGTCTACCGCAGCAACAAGAGCCTCCTCTTGTAGGCTTTGGAATCTCTTCAAGGGTTAGTCTCGACAATCCTCGTTGCTACCGTCTTCTAGATTGCATCTTGGCTTGGATTGCGTGCCGTAGGAAAATTTTTGTTTTCTATGCTACGTTATCCTACAGTGCCCACCTTGTTAGAAGTGCCACACCACATCTTTGGGGCCTCTAGGCCCCTCCTGTGAGGTCCAAGCGCTCCAGATGCTTCTCTTGATGAAATATTAATGTCCCCAAAATTCTAGCTCAATTTGAGCCCGTTTAGGTCTCTGAAAGTAAAAAAAAACAGGGTTTTTTGATCATGCAGAGTTATAATCCTAGTAAAGGGGATCATTGGTAAATCCCCAAAAATTAATATAAAACATCAATATAACATCATATAGGTTGGAAATATGTGGGAATATGTATCAATAAACTAAAAAAGTTCATGTATGCATTTTACATGCATTAGTGACCCTATAGGATTATGGTAACCAGAACACGTTTCCAAGTCACACTCTAAGGCGATAACTCGGTAGTGGCTTATAGCAAAGCTTTCCGACTCCCAAATGCCAATGATAGAAAACGAAGAAATTTCCCAACATAGGGGCTAGAGGTGAAATGGGCCGACTCCCAAATACTAATGAGTAGCTTTCCTCAATATGAAGATTTGTCCAAGTCCCTTTGCCTCACGATATTTATGGTAATCTACAGGTGAGCCAGCTCGTCATCCCCATGTAGCTTAACTCCCTTTTCCCACCTCCGTGATATGTGATCCAATTGGACTAATGGTTACTCAACTATCTTGATTAACACTTACTAAAGTAGTGCATGGTCATGCTTGCAAATAATATGACACGGGAGGGCCTAGAGAATATCTATCTAATATGGAGAGGGAAATCTCGTATTAGTTCATCCACGTCATGTTGCTTGCTTCACAGATGGCCCAAGTGCCATCTTTATGATTATTGACAGCATTTGGAGAACTCAATGCCAGCTGATCCACAACCAAGATCATGCGATCATCTCAAATCTAAGGATTCCATTGCTTTAGTAAGACCATATCACAACTTATTCATGATGACTCAAACCTTGGGTCAATCCATCTAGCATAACTCTTTGGCATTGACAAGGTATTAACTTATCAATGCCTATGGATTATAGGCTAGGGTTTAGTTGGAAGTAGAGGGCAAGTAGATCTCGAAGGTTTCAGCCGAAAAGTACTCGACGATTATGAAAACTAGGTTTCTGAGACAATGATTCGATGATCTTTTTCCCTCGGCTCCCTTTATATAGGAGGCGGAGCCGAGGGTTTAGTTTCGTACAAGTTACAGAGTCGGGACGGTTTCTAACTCATCCCTTAAGATTACAAATAACACTTCCTATTACAACTCTAACTTTCCTTAATATATCTTGGGCTCCCGAATCTTCTTATTCTTCGGGTAATGGGCCTTCGATAAACCCCGGGTACTATCTTCGGCAGGCCCATTTGGGATGCCTATGTCAGTGGCCGCCGAGATTTGCTTGAATCGTAGAGTCAGGGAAAATCTCCACTGTTTATTTTTATTCGAGATCTTTAACTTTTTCATATTTCTTCATATAAAATTCTATATTGTACAGGGATAATGGTAATTGGGGCTAGTTCATCGACGGATCGGTACTAATTAACTGCTCTAGTGGCAATCCGAAAACCTACTTCAAGATCACGTCACTGGACATGATCTCGAATACTGGTGCAAACTTCGATAGGTGCCGCTTAAGGTCTTACCATTCTGTCGAGTCCCGTCATATTTATCGAACCTAACGCGTCCGTTAGGATTTTTCTTCGTATACATGATACGGATAAAAAGTAGCCCGATCTTCGGCGATGCGCGCGACGAGAACGGATCACGGGGTCTTACCTTCGCAAATTTGCGGCATTCGAAATTGATCGCAACTTTGGCGTTCGAGAATATATTGTCGAGTGCTTTTCATTGTTGGAATAGCACATTTTATCTAGTCAAATATGACTTATATTGCTCTCCCGATGGGAGTATATGTAGAGTTAATTATAACTCGAAATATACTATCTTGATTTTCTATCTTTTTTCTTTTTTAATTTCATCGGCACGCGAGACGGCGTTCCGATGGGAGCCCCGAGGCTACAGCCAAGAACTTGTGCTTGGTTGTAGGCTCAACATTTTAGTCCACCTTGTCGTTATATTGTCATTATTTCCCGATATGATCTTCTTTTCATCTCTCGGGTGCGCGAACAGCGCTCCCGATGGGAGTAACCAGGCTACGGCCAAGGACTTGTGCTTGGTTGGCTCCCACAATTTCTATATTGCCATACTCGAAATTTTACCTTTATCGAAGTAGCCCCCGAGCATTTGGGCAAAAACTTGTATTTGACCAAAGGCTCCCGAAGTATTCAAATAACTTATCATGTCGCCAATCTTCTTTTATTTTTCTTGTCGACACGCTTCCCTTGGTCAAATTCACTTCATCTCTGTTAATAGTCGGGATTTTCCTGTCTTGTGGGTCCATTGTTTCCACCACGTTGACACGTCGTGCAAGTGGGGGACACGTCCTCCGCTTTTCCTGCACGTACGGTAACGCCTGTTCTATTCCATCTCAGTAAAAATACCTTTTTATCCTTTTATCTACAAGATCATTTTTCACCACACGATTTCTTCATCCAACGGTGCATTGCTTCGCCCGATTCCTATATAAACCTTTCTTCAACCTCGGTTCACTCCTTCGCTTGCGCCGCACATCTATTCCTCTTTGCAAAAACTTCCCCTGCGCCCAACTCTCCTTGATCTTCCGCACGCACGAACATTGCTTTTCCAGTGCCATTGATGCCACGCGCACGCGACTCACTCGCCACAATACTTGAGTCCAAGATGGCCATGAAGATCTCTGAGTGGGAGAGATCTAAAATCTCCAACCAAGACGTCAACATGTGAAGAGGCTTGGAGTGAAGAAAGAGGACGCCATCCTTTCACGAAGAAAGCTACCAAACCCTCCAATGGGTACGGGTTAGTTTTGTTGATCACCTCATCCGCGGCCTTTCTGCCCCAATTCACGATTTCTCCGCGGCCTTCTTTTTGTTTATGGGATTCAACTGCACCTGACCCCCAATTCCATCCTCCATATTTCCATTTTTATCCGCGTGCGAATGCTTCCTTGGAATCCCTCCTAATCGGGCTCTGTGGCATTTACTGCCTCATGCAATGGCTCCCACACCACCTATAACATAGGCGGCGTTGTTATCTGTGTCGAACTGACGTTGATTACTTGACGTCAAATTTCTATTCTGTCCAAGGGCGCAAGGTGGCTCTACATACACGAAGAAAGTGCCAGTGTGGAACACAACATAATCCCTTTCGACGGAAGTGCCAAAATTCAACGCCGCCGCTCCTGGGATGTTGAGGCTTCCGAAGAAGAAAAGGCGACGAGAAGCACTTATGTCTGTATTCATACTTCAAAATACTCGAGGCAAGAGAGCTGTCTGGTGTTCAAATCACTGCCTACTTTCTTAGGATTAGAGTGCAGCCTCCAGAGCTCGTAAAAATCCCTTTGGACGTATCTTTGGTGAAAATGACGCCAATAGGCTCTCCAATGATCTTTACGTGAAGGACTTGGAGAGGTTGATTCGAAAGAATTTCTCGTGAACAAGAGGATCCTATTCCCTCCTCTTGCCGCGTGGAACCATACAGCTCCGCTAATCCTCTCCCCGGGTATTTTGTCTTCTCGAATTTTTACCTTGTTCGAACTTTCCCTGTATCTCATTGTTGATATCTCTCTAATTTTTCTTTTGTCGCTATTTTTCTACAGAACCATCCTACTATGGCTTCCCTTCCTCCTCTTCATGAGGTGGAGATGTCGAGGAAAGGGTCATTGTTGATGACAACCAGGAGGCCCCCTCTTTTGTGAATGAACCCGCAGATTCTCGAAAATGCGGGATCTGTGAAAGGATGCTGCCTCTGAAGGTACCATCGACACTCTCCTCCTTTGTTTCTCCAAAGAACAAAAGGAAAAGGGTGATGTCGAAGATTCCGGGACCTCCCAACCCGAAGAAGCTGCTCCTTCGCCGCGAAAGGCAGCTTATGATCCATATCTCGAGTCTCATCAGTTCGTGAGTTCTGTCTCTCTTTTATTTTTAGAAGATTTTTGTCTGTCTTGCTTTTTATGCTGCCTTTTTACCACGGTGATGATGATGAAGAAACACCAACTTTAGATGGGTGCTCGAGCGAGTACGTCACATACTCTAGTTGTTTCGAAACCGAGTTGAAGGAGAAGAATCTTCGCCTCCTCAACAAAACGTCAGCGCGTCTACTCCTCCTTTAAGCCCCCCTCCCTTACCAAAAAGAGCAAGAGTGAAATGATTAGGAGCCGAGTCTCCAATTGAGTAGCTCTTCTAACCCTCTCTTGGATGATGTAAGTTCTCAATACTCTTGTCACTGTCTGTACTTCCTCTGTTTGCTTCTGAATGTCATTATATTTTCCTCATATCGAAATTTTCTTTCTTTGTCCCTTTCCTTTCTTAACAGCCCATGATCAAAGAGCTTATTCGCATCGGTGCTCAATTCATTGGGTATCGTGAATATGCCAACAAAACTGAAGGTGATGCCTTGCTGCTTTTTTTTTTTAACATTACTCTGTTACTCCTTTGTTGTCGATATTTTAACGAATTTTAATCTTTCTTGGCAGAAAACTGGCGGCTATCAACGAGCGTGCCAATGCACTTGCTCAAAAATTAGAGCAAAGTGAAGAGGCTCGTAAGAAGGCAGGTAGATGCTGTTCAAGCTCGACGAGTAACAAAACCAAGCGTGCTGTTGTCGAAGATCTTAGGAAGAGACTTCGCTGAGACTTGTGACGAGCATATAGCTGCACAATCTGCTCGCGAGGAAGCGATCCTTAAGCGTATAAGGACACAAAGTCGCCGCTTTGTCGGTAAGTATCTGAACCACTTCATGTCCTTTGTGTTTTCTTCTCTATGCTCGTTTGTTTGCTCAATAAGTTTCTTCCTTGACAGCTAGAACAGCTCAAGAGTTTGAACTTGAAGATCCCGACAATGATCCTCTTCTTGACGCATTCATTCCTCGAGTTTCATGGGTCGAGGCACGCGAAGGCATTGATCGGGCTAAAGCAGGGCTGTCGCGGCTCTTTCCCTATTTCTTCCCAAAGAAAGAGACCCCAACTTTCCTTAAACTGGCCAAGTGCTTTAATCCACCGGAAGATCTTGGGCTGAAGGTGCGTCATGAGAATATGAAGGTCGCCGTTGAAAACACTGTTGCCTTGGTTGCAAATGTGCAAACTATCGTTGGGCGAAAGTTGGCGACACAAGCAGATAGAACAATCGGGGAAGTCGTTGATCAAGGCGCTAAGCCCAATACGAAGAAAATCCTGGCCTATCTCGGGATCAAGCCGTCTTCAACTCCTAGCTCATCAAGGCGGAGGTCTAATTGAATGCCTCTTTGCTTTTTCTTTTTAGCGTACTCTTTCTTTTGGCATTGTCGCCGTAGTGTTCTTGGCGATAACTGCTTTAGTAGGTCTCTAGAAGGTCGTTCTTTTGTAATAGACATGTATATATTATGGGAATGAATGGAAATTTATCTTTACTCAGTGATTGATGTCGAAATATTTCTTTTTCGTTAATTTTTGACAATATACGCCAGCTCCTAGTCCTTCCAATATTTCGCCTTCTTCTTCTCGCTCAGGAGAGCTCTTCTGATACTACACCTCGAAGATTCCTTGCAAGAATTGGATGAACGCAACTTCGGTGTGCGAAGAAGCAAACACTTGTGATGATGGAAAGGTCGTAAGTCATACGAAGCGAAAAAGTGCACTTCAACAAGCTCGCGAGGCCGTTGCTAGTAAATGCACTTCGAGGCAAGAAAAGCGACTACTCGAAAATTTCATGCTCGAGATAATGACTGAAGCCAGTGCGGATATGTCGGGTATGCTTGTTTCATCCTCAATATCTTCCGTCTTCATACTACTTCTCTTAAAGTTTTCCGCTCCTTTGTTTTAATAGGTTCCTTTACTGATGCTGTTGCCGAAGAGGAGAGGGTAAATACTAGGACAAACCTCCTTGTTAACCTTTCCCTTGATCATGGTTCTCTGTTTTGGGCTACCCCGGAAAGGACCCGCCAAATTGTCAGATTTCAGGATCGCGCCTCTCAAACTCGCGACTTCCTTGACTTCTGTACCAAGACCCTGTCTATGGTTTATAACTCCATGTTTCCTCGGAACGTTCAACCAAAAACTCTTCCCGAGTTAATGGAGAAATTTAAGGATGCCCACAGGATCCATGACTTTGTCAGAGCTCAAGTGGTAGCTGGCGCCAGATTTTCCCTTATCATGCTTCAGATCTGCCACTCAAAGCTTGACCTGACCCAAGTTGTTGCAAAAGTTCACGAGAAGGTACGGCGTCGAAGAGTTGGTGTTGATCGTATTAACACGAAGGTTTCGCCTATAGCTGAAGAAATGATTGAAGACCTTCTTCGGATGGATGCCGACTTTTTTGAGATGGTCACTATGCTGATTTTCTTGGCGCTGCTCCTGAAGAAAACAGAATTACCCTTGATGATATATTGAACCATGACTAATTATTTTCCTTTGGTATATAATTCTTCCTTGTGAATCATGATTATGATTATATTGTGAAGAGAACATCGTATTTCTATATTTGTCTAGCCCCCGAGTGTTTTTGGTGGCTATTCACTGTATTTGTATAATGCGAGGTTTTGAACCAAGGCATTTATTCAATATGTAGTTTTGGCGAATATCAGCCCCCGAGCTTCTTTGTTGAGTACTATATTGTATTTTTATTGACTCACGAGGTATTTTAATACCAAGGCGAGGCTTTTCTTTTTGCGAGAACTATATTGAAATTCGTCGGGTTGGGGATTTTGAGCATGTCGATAAAGAAAAGTTATATTGACACTATCTTTATTATATTGCAGCACCGCGAGCCCGCCTCATTAAAAACCTTTCCGGCCCCACTCGGTGCCCGAAAAAGGAAAAGAGTGCGTCGAAAACTCGCGGGCATTGGGTACATTGAAGTTTCACGATTATTATATTTTAGCTCTAGGCGTAGAACCGCACTTTGCGCTTACGTTCCGGGGTTTTGCTCCTCCACCCCTGTCTTCTTGTCCTTTATCTTGTATGCTCCTCCTTACTTGTGACAATGTGTGAGGCCAAGCCATGGTGACTCGAGTTTTTCATGACTTTTGCGTGAGCCGAAGAACTAGGTCTCCCACCAGAAACGATCTTGGCACCAAATGTCAGTGGTAATTCTTCAAGTCTGTTAGTATTTGGTTACCCTTGATAATACTTCGTCTCGAGCTTCATCGGTGCGTCTACGTCGTCTTCCAATGCTATCTGGAAGTTTCTTCATTATACGACTCTGGGGAGTCGTGCTCTATTTCTATTGGTAGTATGCCTCTGCTCCATGGACCGGAAAAACGGGGTCCTGTGTCGCTGTATTTGGTGTTGTTCGGATGCTCCCAACACACTTGGTAGTTCTTCGGCTAGGTATGTCGAGCTTTTTCCGTGGTCCTAACAGCGTTTCTTGATGCCATTGCAGATGATGCCATTGGCTTTCTCGACTTGCCCATTGGTTTGAGGATGTGCAGCGACGCAAAGTGCAACTTGATACCCACTTCTTCGCAATAATCTTTAAATTCGTGGGATGTGAAATTCTTGCCATTGTCCGTGATGATGCTATGGGGCACTCCAAATCTGAAGGCGAGGCCTTTTATGAATTTTTCTGCGGATGCTCAGGGTGAATTTATCGGCTTTGCTTCTATCCACTTTGTAAATTTGTCTGACTACTAGCATGTATTCCTTTCCTCTGGCCATGATTTGTGTAACTTGAACCATATCAGTCCCCATTGTGCAAAGGGCCACGACAATGGTATTGGTGTTAATTACGCTGCTGAGAGTGAGGTTTCGGCAAACCTTTGACACGCATCGCAAGTCCTTACTATTTCTTTGGCGTCCTCAATTCTTTGTCAACCGGTAGAATCTGCTCGAAAAACCTTGGGGCAATAGCTCGACTACTCGCGTGGTGGCCGCATATTCCTTCATGTACATCCTTAATTATTCTTCCTTCTTCGGGTGTGACACACCTTTGCAACGCTGAAATACTTCGCTTGTACAATTCTCCTTTGATCATAGTGAAAGCTTTAGAGCGTCGAATTACTCGCCTTGCCTCAACTGGATCATCGGGTATTTCTTTCCTGAGGATGTATGATATATATACTTGCATCCAAGGAACCTGTACCATCATCACAAGCTCTTGTTCTTCTTCATCCTTCGTGGTCGAAGTTTTCTCTTCTTTTGCTTTTTTCTGCACCTTTTTTGGCTTCGTAGATCTCTCCGCTATTTCTTCCCAAAATACTCCTGGCGGGATTGGGAGGCATTGCGACCTGATGTTTGCGAGGACGTCAGCTTCATCGTTGCTCAATCTACTGATGTGATTTACCTCGCATCCATCAAATAGCTTCTCTAGTTCATTATACCTCTTTGTATGCTACCATGCTATCATTGACTACGTCACATTGGTTCATAACTGGCTGAGCCACCTGTGAGTCGCCAAAGATTTTTAGTCGAGTTGCCTTCCGCCATCTTCATCCCGTGTATGAGGGCTTCATATACTTCATTGTTAGATGCGTTAGGGAACGTCATCCGAAGGATATACTTCAATTTGTCGCCTTCGAGGTGATATAAGTACTACTCCTGCGCCAGCTCCTTCTACTCTCTTGGACCCGTCGAAATTCATGGTCCAGGTTCTCGACTGGGGGTCCGTGTTTTGCGGCTCCATCCACTCTGCGATGAAGTGCAGCGAGAACTTGCGACTTGATTGCTTTTCTTTTCATACGTGATCCCGAGGAAAGTTCTATTCCCCAAGGGGAGACACGACCCGTAGCTTCTGGATTGTATAGTATATTTGACAAGGGAGCTTCATTGACCACTATGATCGGGTGTGCCAAAAAATAGTGGCGCAATTTTCGTTTGTTGTGAATACTCCGTATGCTAGCTTTTGGTGCGAGGGTACCTTTGTTTTGATAAGCGATAAAACCGACAGTATGGCCTCGTACTCCGTGGAGTTTTCCTTCTTCTTCTCTTTCAACTAGCACCGTGCTCACCACTTGGGGCGTGGCTGCGATATATAGCAGGAGAGGTTCCTTTTCCTTCGGCGCCACCAAAATTGGTGGTGTCGAGATTGTGCGCTTCATATCTTCGAAAGCTCTATCTGCGTCTTCGTTCCACTGGAATTTCTCCCCTTGCTTTATCAAAGCGTAGAACGGTAGTGCTTTTTCTCCCATTGGCGACGAATCTACTTAATCTGCGACTCGTCCAGTTAACTGTTGTATTTCTTTCAACTTTGTTGGTTTTCTCATTGTTACGATAGCTTGTATTTTATCGGGATTTGCTTCAATCCCTCTTCTTGAGACTAGAAACCCCAAAAGTTCTCTATTTGGACAAAGGAACACTTACGTCGGGTTCAACTTCAGGCAGAATTTGTTAAGGTTGTCAAAAGTTTCCTTGAGATCCTCGATCGGTGTTGTCCCCTGTTTTGACGTTATGATGACATCGTCGATATACTTGCACGTTTTCCCAATCTGTGTCGCAAACACTTCGCATCATCCTCGATATGTTGCTCCCGCATTTTTAGACCAAAGGGCATTGTTTTGTAGCAAAACACGTAGGTGTAATAAACGCTGTTTTTACTTCATCTTCTTCTTTCAATCTGATCTGGTTATAACCGAGTATGCGTCCAGGAAGGAAAGACGTTCACATCCGGCCGTGGAGTCGATAATTTGATCGATCCTCGGGAGAGGAAAGTGATCCTTTGGACAATGTTTATTGAGACACGTAAAGTCGACACACATGCGAAGGACTTTAGTGTTCTTTTTGGCACCATCGGGTTAGCTACCCAAGTGGCTTCGGTGGATATCTCTTTGATGAAACCTTCTCTCGTCGATCAATTTCTGATAGCATCGCTTTGCGGTTTTGGTTCAAAACGTACATAAGGTTGTTTGATTGGTCTCGCTAATGGATCCAAGTTTAGGTGGTGCTCGGCAAGTTCCCGGTACTCCTGGCATGTCATTTGGACACCATGCGAAGATTTTCGTTCTCACGGAGGAACCGATGAGCGCTTTCTATACGATATCCATGTCGTTTGCGATAGATGTCGTCTTTTGGTCACCGGGTGAATCTGTACCTCTTTAGAATTTTTTCGGTATTGAAAGTTGATTCTTTATTTGGCCTTCCAACGTCTGGCAGCACGTCGTAATCAGTCATACTTTTGACGCCAAATACAGCTTGCATCCCGAAAGTTCGATAACCGATGAAAATCCCGCACTTATCGGCTAAGCGAAGCTTCCTTTTTGTGATTGGTCCCTTTGGTCCAGGCAATCTCCACAACAGGTATGTATAGTGTGGTACCGCCATAAATCTTGCATATGCTGGTCGTCAACAAATGTCTTGTGATGGAAAATCCACGACTTCAAATTCAGCCCGATCCTATAATTTTCTCGGGTTCCAAGCTGAACGTCGAGATTGATCTTCCCCAATGGATAACTTGGTTTCTTCGGTGTGATGCCGTGGAACCTTGTCTCTGTCGGCTTCAAGTTTGCTAAGGATATGTTCATCTTCCTCAATGTATGCATACATAAGGTTTAAGTGCTGCGCCATCTGAATACTAGAAACATCAAATCGCGATGATGCTTTATGGAGAATAAGTCTTGGCCCTTGCCCTGGTCGAGGAACCTGCTGGATGACTGCTATGGTGAAGCCAATGTCTTGTCACGACCAATTAAGATACTCAACCATTGGTGGAGGCATTTTCTCTATAAACACTTTCGTGAGATTACTTTCTGACCTCTATTGGACGGCCTTCCCTTCTGAATCTCGACACCGCTCCGTTTGAGTTAGGATCGACATAAGGTGGTGGTGGAGGTGCTGCCATTCGAGCTGATGCCGATTATCATACAATCGCGGAGGTGGTGGCGGTGAATCTCGCTCCTGGGCTCCCGAGGATTTCTGTCTGTGTTGCTCGAGCGTTAGCGTGCTACGCATACGAACATTGCTGAAAATTTCGTGAGTCTTCTGCGGGTGCCACGACAGTCTTTTTCCGTTCTTTGTCGAGGAAAAAATGCATCTAGCACGGTCCGTTCATCATTTCTTCGGGGGGATACGAAGGCCTTGGGAACCTAGGCCCGCTATTTTACTTTGTTGCGAGAGTCGTCCCTGTTGTCGCCTCGCTGCTCACCTACTTCTCTGATAATCATCTCTATTGTTTCCTCCTGTGTTTGCCCGAAAACCTGCAGAAATTTACCTGGGCGTCATAGTTCGAGTACTTGCCGCGGAAATCGTCGCCTCGGTTGGTAATTTCGACCACGGTCCTCCTGGCGACCTGTATCGTTTGTTGTGACAGCATCTTCTCCATCTGCCATTTATTTGCTATCTCCATTAACCGGATCTGTCTTTGGATTGGTCCTTCCCAAGTCCTCGACAAAATCTCCACGCTTGATTTCTGCGACAAACGCATCTATTGCTCTCTCGTCAGATATATTTTTGCCGAGTTTTTGATGATGTTCCACCTTTGGATGTACTTTCTCATTGACTCATCGGGTTTTGTCGACATGCTCTCAACTCTTCTAACGATGCGGGTTTTTTGTGGATCGAAGTTCTTGACGAATACGTCCTCGAAACTTCCCAGTTGTCGATAGATCCCGGAGTGAGTTTCTTTATCAAGATCGTGCGGCTCCACCAGGTGCTGGATGCTTTGCATAGGTGTTGCCCTGGTTCCTCCTGTGAGCTTCACTGTCTCGAGATAATCGACTAGCCAATCTTCTGGATCTTGAAGGCCGTCAAACTTCTTGAGTTGTCGGGTAACGAATCTGAGGGACTCGAGTTTTCGGACTCTCCTCGTGAAGCATGGTAAGCCGCACATATCTTCGTCGTTAAGCTCCGGAGATTGCCGATGATCCCTTCGCTTTGCCGCGCTCTGACCCTTGCTTGTCTTCTTTGTGTCTCTTGCTCCACTTGGTCCTTCAGGCTGCTGTCTGCTGCGGGTCGTGGACTATTTTGCCTGCCGCTCCTTTAGGGCGTTGATACAAATTTGTCCCCATAGCTCCAACCCCTGCTATCGCCATATTGTATAGTGTTTCCCTTGGATCACCTGGAGGTGGTTTAGATGCGAGGATAAAAGCTTGTGTCGCCATATGCCCAGCTTCCGGTGTCTTAGGGATAATGTTTCCTCTTGTATCTATCAACATAAAGGACATGTCGAGGTTTTGAACCAAGTGCTCTCTTTCTCTTCGGGTATGTGTTGTAACCTTGATCTTCCTCTATTCCGAGCCTCTGTGGCTATCACCCGAAATTCTAGATTGTCGACTTAGATCTGCCCTTCTCCTGTGGATTTTTGCCTCCTTTCTCCTGTTCAACTCAGTTGTCTATTTTCCTATTTCTCAGCGGCTCGTGCGAGCCTATATTGATATGCTTGTAATTCCTCCGGTGTGGCTGTGGTAGCCATTGGTTGCATGCCGTTCATAGCTCTCGCGGCTCTGTCCCACGCTGCTTGTGAAAGTTGAACTCTGTCTCGCGGCTCTGGCCCGACGTATTTGTTGCCCAGCCCTTGTCGCAGATTGGAGGGATCGACGTATGGATTTCCCAGATCGCCGAAGCCTCGGATGTTTCCTCTTGATCCTCAATGGCATAAATCTGATGATATTTGTACTCAGATCTATGTTGGGTTTGGTGACATCATCGTCGAAATTGATGAAGACCTTGCCCACTGTGATAGATTTGTCGATGAAGTCGAAGCTATCGACATCGCTTGAGCCATCGCTTATATATGAGTCCGCGGATGACTCAAACGACATGTCGGCCCGAAGATCTTGGCGAGTTTATCTCTTTCTCTTGACGTAGCGTGTTGCCGAAGTTTCTTCTTCTCCTGACTCGGTTGACGATGTATAGCTTGAAAAATCGGAATCCACCGCCGACGAAATCGGAATTTCGACACGATACGATCCTTCTTTCTCGACGCGAAAGTGAAACCTTCCGAACGTCATCTCCATGGGCTCCTCCAGATGCATATGCATCCAAACGGGAGGTGGGTGAGGAACAAAATCGACAGGACCAGCGATCTGTTTACCTCGATCCATTGCGTTGCTTGCGGTTGACGATGTCGAAGATCTTGAATGTGCCATCGAGATCGGATCCTTTCGCCTAATTCCCACAGACGGCGCCAATTGACAAGGTATTAACTTATCAATGCCTATGGATTATAGGCTAGGGTTTAGTTGGAAGTAGAGGGCAAGTAGATCTCGAAGGTTTCATCCGAAAAGTACTCGACGATTATGAAAACTAGGGTTTGCAGACAATGATTCGATGATCTCTTCGTCCCTGACTCCCCTTTATATAGGAGGCGGAGCCGAGGGTTTCGTTTCGTGCAAGTTACTGAGTCGGACGGTTTCTAACTCATCCCGCAGATTACAAATAACACTTCCTATTACAACTCTAACTTTCCTTAATATATCTTGGGCTCCCGAATCTTCTTATTCTTCGGGTAATGGGCCTTCAGTAAACCCCGGGTACTATCTTCGGCAGGCCCATTTGGGATGCCTATGTCAGGCATAGCAAGGGTAAGTCAGATTAACATCTCCATACTCATGACATGTGAAACCTAGTCATTTGCCATCTTTCACATAAGTATCGGTAGTGTGTGTCCAACACAACCTTAATGGCTAAGGATGAAACTATATAAACTAATTAAACACAAGGTTCCATAACCAAATCACATATTCGATGATAGGTGCAATAGTTTATACATGGACTTTATCTTATGAATACAAGGATGGAATATTGTTGCCTATAGGGAACTATACCTATTAATCTCCCACTTGCAGTAGAGTCGATGGCTAGCCCATACACTCATGTCAATGATATCTTGTCTATTTAAATGCCGTTTGTCTTTATTTTTTTGTAAACTTACATCTCCCTCTCTCGTTTCTCCTTATATGATAGATTTAGGTAGTGATCGAGAGGATTTTAGGGCAAAGAAGAGGGGGGAAGTTCATGTGAATGAAGATGATGAAGTGCCCACGAAGAGGACCTCGGGAAGAATTAGGTGAAAACAAACTAAGAAGGCATCACACATCTCATAAAATCTAACTGAAAAGGCATCAAGCAGCTAATCGAAGCCAAATCCAAAGAACACAAGAGAAGGCAAAGAAGGTGAATAATTCAAACCTATGGCAAGCTTGACAGAGAAAGAGTACGGAGACCTTCAGTGGGGGCCTGGGCTAGAAATCATTATAAATAGGTAGAGATCTAGATTTGGAGGACTAGAATGTCCAAACCTTTAGTCAACTTAACACCTATGACAATGTGATTCTCCAATTGAAAGAAAAGTTTGCTCCTCAATAATATATTTATTGGAATTACATTGTTGCAATGAGATGCTTTTGAATGTGTGGCCCACTCCTCTTCAGTGAGGAGAATCTTCCCACGGCCAATGCCATTCTCACCGTCCAACTCGTGTCACCCCTCGATGGCCTTGAGACGCCATGTCAACTCCTCAATAGACATCTCTGACTGCGAGTATCATTTTGGAATGGCACATCCACAAGTTCTAGCTTCACCAAGAACGGAAAGGGCATTCATCATACCAGCGAGCCACATGGCGAATTCGTCGATGGTCTTTCCATTCTTGAAATAAATGTCATGGAATTAATTTTGGTACATCTGTGCCTTCTTGTTATGCATGCGATCTACCTCGAGGCAGATTGACTTGATGGTGTCCTAGGCCTCCTTCGACGTGTCCTTGGCACCGAGTGTGGGCACCATCTCCGGTGGGACAACACGGAGTATGGACTCCATTGCCACCCGATCGTTGTGGTAGAGTCGTCTTTGTTGCACATGTTGGCCCCTACCCCACCTTCGTCCACCACCCCACGAGCTTGTGGGATGACCCTCATCAGGAGATCCAACTCTCCATTGTTCGTCCTTGTCAGCGTCGGGTACATACTTGACCGGATTAGCTCTCTATTGTCTTGGCATCGTTGGTGTCCGATCAATAGAGCACGGGGAGCACGCATGTTCGCCACTGCTTCCACTCGGACGACCGAACCTCCCCTATTTTCGTTCTTACTCGATGACGCAAACCTGGATGTCGGCATCGGTTCCTCTCCATATTTCTTCTTCGCAGTTTTCTTCAGATCTCCCTTCATCATCGAGATAGGTTGGGGAGCAGGAGGTTTTGATCCAAACATCAACACGAACTCTTAGAATCTTGCTCGATCTATAGGAAACGACTACTATGCCGATGGACCAAAACCCTCAGCAAAGAAGAAAAAAAACCTCACTATACCTATATGTCATGGATAGCTCTTGGTATAGGGTCATTGGCACTTGCTCCATCGGCACACACCACATGGCCCTTGACATAGATACGAACGCCGAGGGTTTATGGCCACCTTTGGCAAAGTTCAGCCCACGACAAAGATGATTCACGGAGACATCCTCTAGATGGTGTCTTCCACGTATGCCAAGGGTCATTCCATCGGCATAGCATGCAACATGGTGTTCTCTAGTTTCTCCTTGGAAGGCCCTTGATGGGTGTGAAATACACCACTTTTTCTTCTTGTGTTTAAACCATTAGCTAAGTCAATAAATTGACTAAGTTTACCTCTCAACTTGCCACTATTGACTAATTACTGCAAATATGTGCAATCTCTTATATTTTTGGATGTTGTGCAGGAAATCACGTCATAATGACAAATGGATCTACAATTACTGAAGAAAATCGCGTCAGGAGCATGGAAAAGTGGAGTATGCTCGAATAGTCAGTTCCAAGGGCTTTAACGGGCATCGGTACGGGCAAGCCCCGCCCGTACCGTGCGCCCGTACCGTGTGCCGTCACATTCCTGAGGTCAAACCCTATAAGTTTCGTGAAGGGACCGACGCCAGAAGGAGAGCCATTCGTCACCAAACAGAGCTTCCATCCACCAGATTCATCTACACCGCACCGATGGAGATCCACCACCATAGTTCATCCATCCCATCTCCCATCTCCTCCATAGCCATAGCCATCACCATTGTAATAAAGGTCTCCTTGAGAATTAGCGACCATTGTAATAATATTGTGATTTCAATCTAAGTATTTTGTACAATGATTTATATCTTCGTATTTGATCTTGATATTTATGTGTGAGTAGTCCTCATGGGCTGCGGGTTGGTTTGAATCCTCGTATAATTTATGTGCATCTAATCTTATTATATGTGTAAGGATTGAATAGGAGTTTTGCAATAGTGTATCCTTGTTTCTTTGCCTCGTCTCAGTGATATACAGGTACTCATATCATTCGATTCGATCAAACGAAGAGGTGGGATGAGTAGAGAACGGCATTCTACCGTGAAACCTCAGTGACAGAAAGGGGAATAACGGTACATGTTTAGTGATTCGTTCGGGATTATGGAACAACAATCAAGGCTTAAGGCTTATTCATATATTTGTTAACTTGTTGACTGCGTTGAAAAGAAGGTGCGGTGACCCAGCATACCATTGCATGTTGTAGTATACAAGTCGTTGATATGATCTTTGTGAAGGGACTTCTTCACAATTTGCCATATCCCTCAGAGTGGTACAACGAAACATTGCAGGTCATAACACTCCATACTTTATTACAAACATTGTCTTAACAAGTTGGTATTCTCACAGTCCTATGAGAACACCCTAAGATACTACTTAAATACGATTACAACTCATAACAATATAAAAGAGAGCTCAACAACTTATTTAGGTAAGTTCTACGTTGCTCGGCTCTATGATGCTAGGGTATGTCACTACTCCTCCACCTCCGTGTCGTGGTCCGTAGACTATCCCATAGTCTCGCCTTCCACTCCGCAGTAAGATCAGGTTCTTCGTAGACCAGCTCGTAGCTTCCTTCTGGTGCTCCATCGTTGATGGCCTCCACTTTCCGGTCTAGCAAGGGTGTCGGAAGAAAGTGAGTACAGAGGTACTCAGCAAGTTCTAAAAGAATAAAAAGGTGTTTGATGCACTAGCTACGACCATTGATCAGGAAATCGCCGGTCAATGCATGTTTCGCAATCATTTATTCAAAAGGTTGCTTTTATTATGAAAACTATGCCCGTCGGTCTTCACAGAGTTGACTAGAACTTCATGGAGTTCCTTTCTTGCGCGTTCCTCTCCGGAACAGGGTGACAACCACAATTTGATACACTCTGCAGAGGTGCGTTACTTTTTCCACAAGAGATCTCACCCTTTTGCCATCCGCAGGGACTTGCCCCGTTCACACTTCCTTTGGTGTGAGGCCGTATAAAGATCCAAGCCCACACCGCCTTCTCCGCGACCGCAAACCCACCCTTTTGTCCAACCGCACACCTCCAGTAGACTTCCCCCGATAATACGGCTTTACTCATGGTGTACTTTGGACAATCCTTCATAGATCGTAGAGCCATCATCACTAATGGATGGGGATTTAAAAGGCTATCCCAACCCTACGGCAGTGCCTCCAACACCCGCCGGCTCTACCAATCCGTTGGCGTGCGGAAGGGAAAAGATACGACTGGCTTCCCCAGAGCCATTATAGATCTCATGGTCAACGCGATTTGTACGGCGCTAGAATCACTGGACGGCATTGGTAATTTAATCCTAGGGTGATATAACCCATTGCAATGGAACCTCCACCATATCAACACATACCATGGTTCCATTGCCACCACATATTCATATTCATAGTTGGAAAATAACATTTCATTTGCGATGCGGGAATGATAAGTATATAGCTTTGCGTTAAAGTAGTAGAAAATAATCAAGTTGACATGAGCAAGGGTGAACTTGCTGCGAGATAGTGCGGTTCAATGCAGTTGATGGAACCTGGACCTCGGGTTCGTCAAGAAGCATCATCGTCCGTAAGGACAATGTTATAAAATCAAAATGCAATCATGGATGTATTATTTTATGTTGAATCCCTTTACCCCGCTGAGTTATAGCAATTTAGGGTTGCTTTTAAGATTTATGCCTTTGACAGTAATTTACAATTGATTTAAAAGTATAAACCATTTTTAATTCACACAAAGTACCACAATTCAAAGTAAAACTATTTACTTGGTATTTCCCTTAATTATTCCAAAAATAATTGAAATTATAAAGTTACCTTTATAGTCTTTGGAATAAAAAGGAATATAGTATTTTTCTGGAAAAATACTCTTTTTTAAAAGAAATGACTTGGAATATTGGAATTTCATTTTGAAATGTTTGAAAATAAGTATTTGAACTTATTTGAGATTTTTCTTTGAATTTTAAATACAAGGAAATAATAATTTTAAATCTCAAGTTATTATTTAAATTCTTAAAATTCATAATTTTGAATTTGTTTCATAAATTCCATTTCATATTTTATCTTTGTTAAGATTTATTTTTTATTCATTAATCCAATTTTAATGGATTTTTAGAGTTGTATTTGATTTATTAAAATTTGTTAAAGTTTTGGGCTTTTTTAATAATTGTTAAAAGACAAAAATGCCCCCTGGCCCCTATTGGGCCCAGCCCAACACTCAAAGCCCATGGGACAGCCCATTACGGCTTGCCCCATAGTGGCTTGGTGGCGCCGAACGGCCCACCCACTCACTCACTCACTCGGCCCTCTCACTCTCTTCGTCCCTAACCCTAGGCTCCTGCGACTCTCGTGGCGATGGCGTCGCCGCCATGGCCGCCGCCTTGCTCCGGCCATTGCCGTGCTCCTCCGCCGTAGCCACCTACCGTCTTGAACCGCCGCGAGCAGATCTATTGATCCGTCGCGCGGTTTTCCCTTCTCGCCCTCTCTGGCGAATCGCCTCCATCTGGATCTTGTGGAGAATCGCCTTGGGCGATCTGGTGGTCTCCGACGAATCTCGTCCTCGCCGTCGACGTGCGCGCCTCCAGACCGACTGGCGCAGTGGCTCGCCGTGCTTGTGCCGCGTCTCCGTGCCGTGTCGTGGTGGTGTTCGTCGGCGTAACGCCGGCCTCCACCCTGGGTGCTATGGCCGCGCGAGCACTGCCTCGCCATGCCATAGCCTCTTTGAGCGTGTAAGTACTTCTCTTCATCTCCTTCTCCTCTCCATGCATGCGCCTCTCAAGCTACTTTCTTCTTCCTCCTCATGTTCTGCTGCTCTCTGATGATCCTATGATCACACAGAGCCATGCTATTCCTATGCAAATTGCCTGTGCTTCTGTTAATTGCAAGTTCATGGCCCAATTACCATTTACTGGTACTGGCACATGCTTCTTTGCTTGTTCATGCTGTGCTTGCTTCTCTGCTGCTCCTAGCATGCTCTACACTTGCCATGCTCTACTGTGCTTGCTCAAGAGCTAACTATGACATGCTATGCTTGTCTAGGTGTACTTGTTTGCATCTGTGACACTTGTGTGTGTGCCAGTGGTGTCTGTGATATGCTTCAGTGCTACCTCTGCAAGCCAATGATCCATTGGATCATTTCTTGCTTGTTGGCTAACCTCTCTGTGTAACTTGGCTTGCTAGGATTGATCCACTTGATCAATCCCATTATCAGTGATAGCTTACTGGTTAATACTGTGGCTAAATGATTCAATTTTTCTTGTGATGCTGATGCCTACTTGTGCTGTTGCTCATCTTAGCTATCTAGATTTGTTCTAGTGGTTATGGATTAAACTGTGTTGCTTAACAGTATGCTGCTGTCAATGTTTAGCATGGATCTGTGATAGATTCATGCTTGGATTACTTAAATTATGATGAACTGCTTATGCAGTGATGATTTAAATGACTTGCTTGTAAATGAATTTGCTGTTCATGATTCTTTTACAAGCAATTAAAGTCTGAATCCATTTCTGGATAGTGATTTGATCTATTTGGCTTTCTCTTAATTGGTGCTAAATGTGATGTGACCTCAGTAGCCTTGCTACTGACTGGTTGCTCACATGGTTGGTTAGATCTTGTGGGCTACTCAACTTTGCTTGCATATTTGGGGATCATACTAACTATGAATGCCAATATGCCTGCCTGTGATGAAATCTGGGGTTTTACTGATGGTTATGTGCCTAGGATTTTCTGTGTAGTCTATACTAGCTGCTATTTATTGTAATACATCTACTGGTGCTATCTGTGCATCAGATCTTGCTTCTGTGCACAAGATCTGTATCTGGATGGTTTCTATTTTGGTGGCTTTTTAGACTAGCAGTGATCCTTGGTGAAAACCAAGTGATGATTCACCCTGTTGAGCATCTGCTCAACCCCATGACTATGTCATGCATGTTTTATGGATTAGATCCATTGGATCTGCTCCAGGAACTTGGTATACCTTGTTCCAGCTCCAAGTATGAGATTTTGTGTTGATGCAGACTTGTGGTTTGTTCACAGCCCTTCACCTCCAGATCTTGGATGATCTTCTAGGTCACCATGATTTCTGGTGGTTTAAGTGGTTGTGTGGTTTTGTTCTGTTCTTGCTCAAGAACTGGATGAACTCTTGTTCTAGCTTCACTTACCTGGTGAATCTTTATCGTCGACTGGTTATGATTTCTAGGGTTTGTGCCCTTTTATATGAACCCTGCTTCTATCCTGTATTGACACACAAGCCTGGCTTGCTTGGTGACTAATCCCTTGCATTGCCTTATTGTTCAGACACTTGGCATGTGCTCTCATATTTGAAACTTGAGCCACTGGTTTGCTTCTGTCTGCTGATCCTATCTTGTCTGTCCTTGGCTTTGGACAAGCACAAGTGTGTTGTGACAGTTTCACTGTCCAAACTGAATCTTGTGTTGTTGCTAACTGTCCAAACTGAATTTCTAACACTTAGTATCCTAGCTAGCACTTGTGATTTGTTTTGCAGGTTTTGAAGTTGAATATGACCAGAAGATGTTCTTCAAGCATTTAGTCTAGGTTTTAGTTTAGGAAAATCTTGTAATTCTCCTTTTTCATTACTGTTTAATATTGTACATAAATTCTTGTATCAAGAATGTTGTAAAGACTATGTATTCTGTGTTGATGATCAATAAAGCTCAAGTTTTTGTTTATGAGCTTTTGATTTATGTAATGTTTAAATTCTGAATTAAATATTGTATTTAATATTCAATTTGAAATTCAAAGTCATTTGAATTTATAAGTTGTGTTTGAATTATAAGTTCATTATTTATATAACTCAATGCTTATTGTTCAATGTATTAACACTTGTCAAATAAATTCATTCCCCAAATCAACAAGATACAAAAGAGATCATGTCGAAATTTCCCTAACTCACATTGCCTAATCCTAAGTGCAAGATGAGAGAGAACCTCGATCCCTCTTAGGTTTAGTTGCAATAAGGCGCGAAAATTTCCCCCGTTTTGCGATGAAATGCACATCCCATTTCTAAATCTACCCTTCGTTGTTCCTATGTTCTGGGTTATTACAGCCTCTCCCCTTAACAGAAACTTCGTCCCGAAGTTAAGATTGGTACCTGAACATCTCGGGGTAAGACTTTCTTAGTTCTTCTTCCTTCTCCCAAGTAGCTTCTCGCTCAGGATGATGTTGCCATTGCACTTTACAATATTTGATTGCCCTGTTTCTTAACTTCTTCCACTGTACTTCTAAGATCTTTTCCGGTCTTTCCACATAAGTTAGGTCAGATTGCAATTCTATCTCCTCATATGTGATAGGATCATCCGGTGCTTTCAAACACTTTCTGAGTTGTGATACATGAAATACATTATGAACTTGATTTAGTTGTGCCGGTAATTCCAACTCAAAAGCTGTTCCTCGATTCTGACTGAGTATCTTGAATGGTCCTATGTATCGAGGACTTAACTTTCCTTTCACTCCGAACCTCTTAAGTCCTTTCATTGGGCTAACCTTTAAATATACCATGTCTCCCACTTTCGGTTCCCAATCTCTTCTCTTTAAGTCGGCGTAACTCTTCTGACGACTCTGAGCTATTTTGAGTCTATCCCGGATCACCTCAATGACTCCTTGTCTCTCCTTGATGTAGTCTGGTGTAAATTCCTTGTTTTCTCCGGTTTCAAACCAACAAATTGGTGATCTACACTTCCTTCCGTACAATGCTTCGTACGGTGCCATCTGAATGCTACTCTGATAACTATTGTTATATGAGAACTCCGCTAAAGGTAAATGGTCCTCCCATGAGCCTCCAAAGTTTAGAGCACAAGCTCTAAGCATGTCTTCTAGTATCTGATTGGTTCTTTCGGTTTGTCCTCCGGTTTGGGGATGATATGCTGTACTGAAATCCAACTTGGAACCTAAAGATTCTTGTAGTTGTTTCCAGAATGCTGATGTGAAAATTGAACCTCTATCTGAGACTATCTTCTTTGGTACTCCATGCTTGCTAACAATCTCCTTCACATATATATCCACAAGCTTTTCTGCAGTATCTTTTGTGTTTACAGCTATGAAATGAGCACTCTTGGTAAGTCTGTCCACTATTACCCATATCATATCCTTCTTCTTACTAGTCATTGGTAAACCAGTAACAAAATCCATTCCTATTTCATCCCATTTCCATTCCGGTATCTCTAGTGGTTTGAGTAATCCCGCAGGACTCTGATGCTCTGCCTTCACTCGTTGACATGTATGACATTCCGAGACATATTGTGCTATTTCTCTTTTCATGTTGTTCCACCAGAACATTTCCTTCAAATCCATATACATCTTAGTACTTCCCGGATGTATGGAATAAGGGGTTTCATGTGCTTCTTTTAATATGATTGACTTCACTTCTGGATCATCTGGTACACAGATCCTTTTCTGGAAGTATAATGAATCAAAATCCCCTAGATGGAATTCCGATGGTCTTCCTTCTCCAATCCTCTTGATTTCCTCTTGGATGAACAAATCATCCGCTTGCTTCCGGATAATCTCATATTTCAAATCTGAGTACATCTCATCCATAATCCTCATGGTTGCTATACTTCCTTTGGCATCACCTTGAATAAACAGAATCTGAGCATCTTCTAACTCTTTCCGAAGTTCCTTTGGAATTTCCCATTCCGTAGGTTGATTCTCCGTACTCTTCCTACTTAGGGCATCTGCTACTACATTAGCCTTGCCTGGTGTATAGTTGATCTTAAGGTCGTAATCCTTAATCAACTCCAACCATCTCTTCTGTCTCATATTTAATTCTTTCTGGGTGAAGAAATATTTCAAACTTTTGTGATCGGTGTATAACTCACACTTGGATCCATATAGAAATTGTCTCCAACTCTTCAAAGCATACACAACTGCCGCTAACTCTAGATCATGTACGGGGTAGTTGTGTTCATGTGGTTTTAACTGCCTTGATCCATAAGCTATTACCTTCCGATCTTGCATGAGAACACATCCAAGTCCATTCTTGGAAGCATCACAATACACCGTGTAATCCTTTCCAGGTTCAGGAACTGCTAACACCGGTGTTGTGGTTAACTTATCTTTGAGTGTTTGGAAGCTGGCTTCACACTCATCAGTCCACACAAATGGAGTATTTTTCTTGAGTAACTTGGTCATTGGTCCTGCAATCTTCGAAAATCCCTCTATGAATCTCCGATAGTAACCTGCCATACCAAGAAATCCTCGTATCTCCTTAGCATTTTTAGGTGATTTCCATTCCAATACGGACTGAACCTTGCTTGGATTCACCGCTATGCCTTCTTTGGTTATGACATGTCCAAGAAATTCAACACTATCTAACCAAAATTTGCACTTGCTGAACTTCGCATATAGCTGATGTTCCCTCAAAGTTTGCAAAACTATCTTCAAATGCTTGGCATGTTCTTCTTTATCTTTGGAATAGATTAGAATATCATCTATGAACACTATCACAAACTTGTCCAAGTACTTCATGAATATCTTGTTCATCAAATTCATGAAAATTGCTGGTGCATTTGTTAGTCCAAATGGTACAACCAAGTATTCATGGTGTCCATACCTTGATACAAACGCTGTTTTTGGTACATCTTCCTTCTTGATCTTGATTTGATGGTATCGTGACCTTAAATCTATTTCGAGAAGACTCCTGCTCCTTGAACTTGATCAAAAAGATCTTGAATTCTAGGTAAAGGATACTTGTTCTTGATAGTGACATTGTTCAAATTTCTGTAATCTCCACATCCTCTTTCCTCCATCTCTTTTATCCACAAAAATAACTGGTGTACCCCATGGTGACACACTTTCTTGAATAAATCCTTCTGTTCCAGTTCATCTATCTGAGCTTTCAGTTCCACTAACTCCTTTGGCCCCATCTTATATGGTGGTTGTGCTATTGGTGCTGTGCCTGGAATCAGATCGATTGTGAATTCTATCTCTCTATCGGGTGGCATTCCAGGTAGTTCCTTAGGAAATACATCCTTAAACTCATTCACTACAGGAATATCTTCAATTCTCACCTCCTTCAGACTATTTAGTTCCAATCCGATCTCCAACTCACTGTACTTATCTCCTTGGAACACTATTCAACCTCCGATGGAGTTGCGAAGTGATACTGTTTTGTCTCCACAGTTAATCACCGCTCCATTTTTTGTCAACCAATCCATCCCTAGGACGACTGATATGTCCTTCATGGGTATGATGAATAGGTCCGCGAAATACACACAGTCACATATGGTTAGGACTTGTGCTTCTTTCACGTGGGTTACTAAGATCGTTCCCCCCGCGGATAGGACAATTATAGGGGTTTCTAACTTAGAACATCTAAGCCCGAATTTTTCCACAAATTCCAATGCAAGGAATGATGTGGTTGCTCCAGTATCAAATAATACTTTGCCAGGATGAGTAAGAATGCTTAGCGTACCTAAGACTGTTTGATCCGACTCTTCCGCTTGTTCCAAAGATGTGCAATTCAGCTTTCCATAAGGCTTTCCCCTCTTATTATTGTTGTTGTTGTAGTTGCGGTTGTTGTTGTTGTTGTTGTTGTTGTTGCGGTTGTTGTTGTTGTTTCCACCTCGTCCTCCAGAGCTCTGTCCGCCCCAAGATGACTTGTTTGGACACTCCGGCTTGATGTGTCCTTCCTTCCCACAACCATAACAAATGATTAAGGTTTCGACAATCCTTCTGCAAATGACCCTTTAGGCCACAATTGTTGCAGATGACCTGGTTGATTGGGTTCTGACTCTGACCTCCCCGGTTGTATTGGTTACCAGTAGTAGGTCTGTATCGGGGTTTGAAACTCCGATCAGGTATTGGTTTACTTATTGGGTACTTCCTTGGATCTATACGAGCCCTCATCCTCCTGTCCTCCTGGACTTGCCTGTAATCATCCTCGAAAGTGATTGCCGAGTCAATCAGTTCCTGGAATTCAGCAGTCCGTGCCAACCTCAGTTGCATCTTCATGTATGGATTCATGCCTTTCATGAACCGCTTCTTCCTCTTCTCCTCTGTATCTACATCCTCAGGTGCATACCTGGATAACCTATTGAAATCCCGAACATATTGCATGATTGGTGCAGTATTCTGTCTCTTCAAACTCCTCTTCTTCAGCTCCACCACGCTGTCCGGAACATGAGCATCCCGAAACTTCTTCTTGAACTCCTCCCAGGTAAATACCTTATCTGGAGGGTGTACTGCTACAAGGTTCTCCCACCATGATGCTGCTGGTCCTGACAACAGATAAGTGGTATATCTAATCTTCTCCTCATCGTTGCAACCAACGGTCTTCAACTTCCGCTCCGTATCCATGAGCCAATCTTCACGTCCATTGGTTCGGAGCTGATGTAAATGGTAGTGGTCTTGCATTTTGGAAGTCCGATAGAGTTACTCCCTTGCCTTCATTACCCCTATCATTGATGACATGGGTAAAGAAATCTTGCATGTTCTTGCTCTGGCTTTCCTGGTAACGCCTCCTATCTTCTTCCATTGACCTCATATACTGTTGGAAGTCTGGGTGCAACATTGGGTGTGGTGGTGGTGGTCGTTCTCTGCTCTAGCTGCTCATCCGCCTCCTCTTTCTCTCTGGCTTCCCGCTCTCTGCGAGCCTCTTCGGTTTCTACTAACGCCATTTTCCCCTAGTCCTGTAACAAAAAGCGATTACTCATAATTACACCATGCGAATGTTTTCTGAGCTCAACTCATTGCCCAGAACTAGTCACACAATAAAATCAAGAAGCAAATCCAAAACAAACATTTATTATGTATATACACCGTATAATACATAACACACTCACAAACTTATATTACATGTGGTATATATAAACCACTTATTTGGCTCAAAGCCCAAGCCAACGGAATTTAAAATACGTTCTATTACAATACCACCTAGATTACTTTATTTTTCCTTGGAGCTCTACTCCTCATCATCTTCATTCGCCTCCGCATACATTCCTGGGTCCATCCGGTACAACGACTTGTCTTTCGGACACCATCCGGAACAAAGGTCCTTCCAGTAGGTATGTAATCTGAATCGGACGAAGTGCCGAGACAGAGATCAGTCATGCCTAAGTAGCTAGACAATGACTCGTACATATCCCCAGTAGGATACATACCTCCTTCTTCCGTCATCCATGAAGGATTTCTATTCACCTGACCCCTCATCTTCTTCTTCTTCTTTTTCTTGGTTCCAGAACTCTCACCTACTTCGTACTGTGATGGTTTAGATAATCCCATCTCCAAATCTAAAGAAATGGAGTCGGTACCTTTCTCTTCCTGCCCGCAGTGTTGGTTAACCCCACCACTCTCATCTCCTGAATCACATGGAATTGGCTCCTCCTCATCACCGAAAGGTTCCCCGAAACGCCAACCCGTCGAGTTTTCAATCGGCGACTCCGAGCAATTGATGTTCCATGAGTGGTCTCCCCCATATCCAGTATCATACGATGCTGACACGTGTGGATAGTGCGGAACAAAGTTAGGTGTAAGTGGATCTCTTGTAAGTGGATTTCTCTTGGACCACTGGTCACTCAAATCTACATCGCTGTCTGGGTTAAAGAAAGGTGTAGTATGTTGTGGTTGTGCCCTCAAATCTCGCATCCGAGTTTGGACTTTATCAGGGTCCGTGAACTCAGCTAGCATGTGGTCAATCTCACCTCTCATCTTCATGTGTAAAAGATACATCGTGGTCAATAAAGACTTACTGACTATCCATGTTGTCTGCAGCTTCAGGACTTCTGTGTGCTAACACCAAATGATTCAGAGTGGGATCCTCATCTTCCTCGGCATGAGGTATATGAGAAAACTCTGAACATAGCAGTTCTACTGACTTGTGCTGCCTTATCTCAAGGATTGCCTTGAATAGGCCCATATGGTAGGCTGTGGTGATAGTTTTGGCTTCTCCGTATGGCATTATACGACTCATCAGCAGTTTTTCCGGTAGTTGGACCGATACTCTGCACTTGGCTAGGATTTCTCCATCATAGTAGGTATACTTGATAACAGGTATCCGTGGATCGCAATGAAGTTCCTTCACATCACAGGAGAGCTGTTATTGGTCCATCATAATCACCAAGCCAACCCTCAACCTTCCTCAAAGTCCTTTTAGGAAATGTGTACGCCATTATGGCTGTATACAAAAGCAGAATATTAGTAGTGATAATGCATCATAATAGCTATAATAAAGAATTATCGCACTAAAATATATGGTTTTGCTATTCTCAAGTGAATAACCACCATACTTCTAGAGAATCCTTTACTATTTCTACTAGACTCCTACAGGTTTCTTCCCTAAACTAGGTCTTTCCAACCTAAGGTCGCAACATTTGCTCTGATACCAGCTGCGGTGACCCAGCATACCACTGCATGTTGTAGTATACAAGTCGTTGATATGATCTTTGTGAAGGGACTTCTTCACAATTTGCCATATCCCTCAGAGTGGTACAACAGAAACATTGCAGGTCATAACACTCCATACTTTATTACAAACATTGTCTTAACAAGTTGGTATTCTCACAGGTCCTATGAGAACACCCTAAGATACTACTTAAGTACGATTACAACTCATAACAATATAAAAGAGAGCTCAACAACTTATTTAGGTAAGTTCTACGTTGCTCGGCTCTATGATGCTAGGGTATGTCACTACTCCTCCACCTCCGTGTCGGGGTCCGTAGACTATCCCATAGTCTACGCCTTCCCTCCGCCGGTAAGATCGGGTTCTTCGTAGACCAGCTCGTAGCTTCCCTCTGGTGCTCCATCGTTGATGGCCTCCACTTCCGGATCACAGTCTAGCAAGGGTGTCGGAAGAGAAGTGAGTACAGAGGTACTCAGCAAGTTCTAAAAGAATAAAAGGTGTTTGATGCACTAGCTACGACCATTGATCAGGAAATCGCAGGTCAATGCATGTTTCGCAATCATTTATTCAAAAGGTTGCTTTTATTATGAAAACTATGCCCGTCAGTCTTCACAGTTGACTAGAACTTCATGGAGTTCCTTTCTGCCGCGTTCGCAGTTCCTTCCGGAACAAGGAGTGACAGCCACAATTTGATACACTGCAGAGGTGCGTTACTTTTCCCACAAGAGATCTCACCCTTTTTGCCATCCGCAGGGACTTGCCCCCGTTCACACTTCCCTTTGGTGTGAGGCCAGGTATAAAGATCCAAGCCCACACCGCCTTCTCCGCGACTGCAAACCCACCCTTTTGTCCACCCGCACACCTCCAGTAGACTTCCCCCGATAATACGGCTTTACTCATGGTGTACTTTGGACAATCCTTCATAGATCGTAGAGCCATCATCACTAATGGATGGGGATTTTAAAGGCTATCCCAACCTACGGCGGTGCCTCCACACCCCGCCGGCTCTACCAATCCGTTGGCGTGCGAGAAGGGAAAAGATACGGCGGCTTCCCAGAGCCATTATAGATCTCATGGTCAACGCGATTTGTACGGCGCTAGAATCACTGGACGGCATTGGTAATTTAATCCTAGGGTGATATAACCCATTGCAATGGAACCTCCACCATATCAACACATACCATGGTTCCATTGCCAGCCACATATTCATATTCATAGTTGGAAAATAACATTTCATTTGCGATGCAGGAATGATAAGTATATAGCTTTGCGTTAAAGTAGTAGAAAATAATCAAGTTGACATGAGCAAGGGTGAACTTGCCTGTGGACTGCGAGATAGTGCAGTTCAATGCAGTTGATGGAACCTGGACCTCGGGTTCTGTAAGAAGCATCATCGTCCGGTAAGGACAATGTTATAAAATCCAAAAATGCAATCATGGATGTATTATTTTATGTTGAATCCCTTTACCCCGCTGAGTTATAGCAATTTAGGGTTGCTTTTAAGATTTATGCCTTTGACAGTAATTTACAATTGATTTAAAAGTATAAACCATTTTTAATTCACACAAAGTACCACAATTCAAAGTAAAACTATTTACTTGGTATTTCCCTTAATTATTCCAAAAATAATTGAAATTATAAAGTTACATTTATAGTCTTTGGAATAAAAAGGAATATAGTATTTTTCTGGAAAAATACTCTTTTTTAAAAGAAATGACTTGGAATATTGGAATTTCATTTTGAAATGTTTGAAAATAAGTATTTGAACTTATTTGAGATTTTTCTTTGAATTTTAAATACAAGGAAATAATAATTTTAAATCTCAAGTTATTATTTAAATTCTTAAAATCCATAATTTTGAATTTGTTTCATAAATTCCATTTCATATTTTATCTTTGTTAAGATTTATTTTTTATTCATTAATCCAATTTTTAATGGATTTTTAGAGTTGTATTTGATTTATTAAAATTTGGTAAAGTTTTGGGCTTTTTTAATAATTGTTAAAAGACAAAAATGCCCCTGGCCCCTATTGAGCCCAGCCCAACCTCAAAGCCCATGGGACAGCCATTACGGCTTGCCCCATAGTGGCTTGGTGGCGCCGAACGGCCCACCCACTCACTCACTCACTCGGCCCTCTCACTCTCTTCGTCCCTAACCCTAGGCTCTGCGACTCTCGTGGCGATGGCGTCGCCGCCATGGCCGCCGCCTTGCTCGGCCATTGCCGTGCTCCTCCGCGTAGCCACCTACGATCTTGAACCGCCGCGGCAGATCTATTGATCTGTCCGCGATTTTCCCTTCTCGCCCTCCTCTGCGAATCGCCTCCATCTGGATCTTGTGGAGAATCGCCTTGGGCGATCGGTGGTCTCAAACGATCTCATCCTCGCCCGTCGCGTGCGCCTCCGACCGACACAGCGCAGTCTTGCTCGCGATGCTTGTGCGTCGTCTCCGTCCGTCTTCTTGTGGTGGTGTTCGTCGGCGTTGTGGCCTTCCCAGCTGCGGCTGCTATGGCCACCGCGCCTCGCCATGCCATAGCCTCTGCCCAGGCGTGTGTAAGTACTTCTCTTCATCTCCTTCTCCTCTCCATGCCTGCGCCTCTCAAGCTACTATTCTTCTTCCTCCTCATGTTATGCTCTCTGGTGATCTGTGATCACACGAGCCATGCTATTCCTATGCAAATTGCCTGTGTTCTGTTAATTGCAAGTTCATGGCCCAATTACCATTCTTGGTGCGGCACATCTTTGCTTTGCTTGCTTTATTCATGTTGTGCTTGCTTCTCTGTTGCTCTAGCATGCTCTACACTTGCCATGCTCTACTGTGCTTGCTCAAGAGCTAACTATGCCATGCTATGCTTGTCTAGGTGTACTTGTTTGCATCTGTGACACTTGTGTGTGTGCCAGTGGTGCCTGTGATATATTCAGTGCTACTCCTGCAAGCCAATGATCCATTGGATCATTTCTTGCTTGTTGGCTAACCTCTCTGTGTAACTTGGCTTGCTAGGATTGATCCACTTGATCAATCCCATTATCGATGATAGCTTACGGTTAATCTGTGGCTAAATAATTCAATTTTCTTGTGATGCTGATGCCTACTTGTGCTGTTGCTCATCTTAGCTATCTAGACTTGTTCTAGTGGTTATGGATTAAACTGTGTTGCTTAACAGTATGCTGCTGTCAATGTTTAGCATGGATCTGTGATAGATTCATGCTTGGATTACTTAAATTATGATGAACTGCTTATGCAGTGATGATTTAAATGACTTGCTTGTAAATGAATTTGCTGTTCATGATTCTTTTACAAGCAATTAAAGTCGAATCCATTTCTGGATAGTGATTTGATCTATTTGGCTTTCTCTTAATTGGTGCTAAATGTGATGTGACCTCAGTAGCCTTGCTACTGACTGGTTGCTCACATGGTTGGTTAGATCTTGTGGGCTACTCAACTTTGCTTGCATATTTGGGGATCATACTAACTATGAATGCCAATATGCTGCTGTGATAAATCGGGGTTTTGCGATGGTTATGTGCCTAGGATTTTCTGTGTAGTCTATACTAGGCTATTTATTGCAATACATCTCTTGGTGCTATCGTGCATCAGATCTTTATTCGTGCACAAGATCTGTATCTGGATGGTTTCTATTTTGGTGGCTTTTTAGACTAGCGTGATCCTTGGTGAAAACCAAGTGATGATTCACCCTGTTGAGCATCTGCTCAACCCCATGACTATGTCATGCATGTTTTATGGATTAGATCCATTGGATCTGCTCCAGAACTTGGTATACCTTGTTCGAGCTCCAAGTATGAGATTTTGTGTTGATGAGACTTGTGGTTTGTTCACAGCCCTTCACCTCCAGGATCTTGGATGATCTTCTAGGTCACCATGATTTCTGGTGGTTTAAGTGGTTGTGTGGTTTTGTTCTGTTCTTTCAAGAACTGGATGAACTGTGTTCTAGCTTCACCCTTACTAGTGAATCTTTATCCAGTCGATTGGTTATGATTTCTAGGGTTTGTGCCCCTTTTATATGAACCCTACTTCTATCTGTATTGACACACAAGCCTGGCTTGCTTGGTGACTAATCCCTTGCATTGCCTTTTCTTTGCTTGCCACACACTTGAGTGTGTGCTCTCATATCTTTGAAACTTGAGCCAGCACATTGCTCGATTAGTGCTGATCCTATCTTGTCTTGTCCTTGGCTTTGGACAAGCACAAGTGTCTTGTGACGATTTATGTCCAAACTGAATCTTGTGTTATTTGCTAACTGTCCAAACTGAATTTCTAACACTTAGTATCCTGGCTAGCACTTGTGATTTGTTTTGCAGGTTTTGAAGTTGAATATGACCAGAAGATGTTCTTCAAGCATTTAGTCTAGGTTTTAGTTTAGGAAAATCTTGTAATTCTCCTTTTTCATTACTGTTTAATATTGTACATAAATTCTTGTATCAAGAATGTTGTAAAGACTATGTATTCTGTGTTGATGATCAATAAAGCTCAAGTTTTTGTTTATGAGCTTTTGATTCATGTAATGTTTAAATTCTGAATTAAATATTGTATTTAATATTCAATTTGAAATTCAAAGTCATTTGAATTTATAAGTTGTGTTTGAATTATAAGTTCATTATTTATATAACTCAATGCTTATTGTTTTCAATGTATTAACACTTGTCAAATAAATTCATTCCCCAAATCAACAAGATACAAAAGAGATCATGTCGAAATTTCCCTAACTCACATTGCCTAATCCTAAGTGCAAGATGAGAGAGAACCTCGATCCCTCTTAGGTTTAGTTGCAATAAGGCGAAAATTTCCCCCGTTTTGCGATGAAATGCACATCCCATTTCTAAATCTACCCTTCGTTGTTCCTATGTTCTGGGTTATTACAAATGGTTGGACCATTAGGCTCTTGCCACCTTTGGCTTTAGGGGCAAGATTATTTACGGATGTGCTACTCATAAATCTCTTATTTCTAATTTATTTGTTACACATATGTTCTTTAATTATATATATGTATGCATAGTTGTAGGACAAACCTTAACTCTAGCCTATTTCCATCATTAAACATAACCCCCTTAAAAGCAAACTAGATAGGTCTGGTAAACTGAAGATAAAATACACTAGCAAATCTTGGAGACGTTTCCTTTACACCATTTTAGCAGTGCTTCCCAAGGCTCGATTAAACCTAGGTCTTCTAGGAAAAAAGCTTATCATACTACAATCTGTAATCAGGATCGAAGATATCATCCCTATACCGAGAGCTAGAGCCATCGACGTACACAATGAATAAAAACATGAATATAGAGGATTTTGACTACTCAAATATATGCAACTTTTTATCTTTCTTCATGTTATGTTGGCCTTTCATGTTTGTTCTCTCTTAGCATGTTATTATAGACAATGGTGTTTCTTAAGATACAAGTACTCCAATACATTATTTCTTAGTGTGTTGTATCTAAATGTACAAAAATTGTACTCATGTGCATGTGATTGAGCTACTAATGCCTTTTGCCTATAACCGCATGCAAGTGTTGTATGATAGCTAAGAGCATCTCTAGTCGCGCCCCTAAACCGCATCCAGATTGAGCGCCGTATTGAACGTTCAGGGGACGCCGTACCTTGTTTCCGGTCACGTCCCCCAATTTTTTAATAGTATTTTATTTAAACATCAAATAAATTGAGCATTTAAACAAACAATAAATCAAACAAATAGAAGTTGGGCTAGATCAAGACGCCGACGCAGTTGCTGCCTCTTCTCTGAGCCTCCATAGATGCTCTACAAAATCATATTGCAACTGCACGTGAATATTGTTATCACGGATTCCCGTATGCATGGTGAAGAAATCAACAAACTCGGAATCTGGTGATCAACCTCCGCAAGAGGTCCCTAACACTCGTAGGGATCAACATGCCTGGCTCGATTCTTGCGGTCATTCGTAATGATCATGTTGTGCATGATTACACAAGCTTGCATCACCTCCCACTTTTTCACTTGAGACCAGGAAAAGCAGGATACCGAACAATAGCAAATTTAGCTTGAAACACATAAAATGCCCTCTCTCCTAGGGCTCAACAAAGTGGCAATTCTTCTAACCCGTTGACGCAGGGATTGTCTTGACAAATGTCACCCATATTGGATAGATACCATCAGCTAGATATTAGCCTTTGTTGTATTGGTTACCATTAACCTCATATTTGCATAGTTCAGAAAAAACTTCATATTTGCATGGTGAAGCATGACCTTCCACAAGTTTGGAAAACATCGGAGATTGCTGCAGCAGGTTGATGTCAATGTGTGATCCCGCCATGCCAAAAAAAGAATATCAAATACATAGGTCATAATCCACTACAACTTAAAGCACCACATTGCAGTATCCATGATGTCCTTTGTAAAAATCTTGCCAAGAAAACGGGCAGTTCTTTCATGTTAGTGCATACAATCGATGCTTCCAAGCATTTCAGGGAATCCTCTCGCTGCATTTTGTGCCATGATCCCAACAGTCTCTGCTTCAGTTGGCCCTCTCAAATAGTACGGGCCAAATTTTCTCACGACAACTCGATAGAATCTGTACATGTCCTTAATGGCAGCGGACTCACTCATGCGAAGGTAGTTATCCTATGCATCGATAGGTGCTCCATATGCAAGCATCCTCATGGCGGCGGTGCATTTTTGGATCGACGAGAAGCTAGCCATGCCAACGGCGTCGTGCTTCAGCCTGAAGTAGGGGTCGAACTCTCTCGCGCCATGAAGGATATACATGAACAAGTCTTTTCTCATCCTATAGCGCCGCAAAAAATTGTCGGCATGTGTTGCATTGTCATAGAAGTAGTCATTCTACAACACAGTATGATCCTCCAATCTCTGTCGAGGCTTCGACTTTTTCCTTCCCGGCCTTGATCCTACGCTGCGCGATCTCTTATTCTTCTCCTCTTCATCAAGTATTCTTTGAAGGCAAGCGATGACCGCAAGAATTTGTTGGATCATCTCGTCTTGGCTATCCATGTCTATGAGGTAAATCAAATAGTTAGAAATCTGTGGTGGCAATGGGCCAAACAACGACGGGTGGCGCCTACCAGACAAGCGATCGAACAACTTCTCCGGATGGTGAAGGGGAGAGTGGTTGCCGCGTTCTGGCCAGAGTAGGCGAACCACCGGCGGCGAAAAGGGAGATGAGCCAGAGTCTAGCGCAGTCGAAGTATTGCGCCAGCGGTTACCGGCGATTTGAGCGGGTGGGAGAAGAAGGAGAGGACGTGCGGCGCTAAAATACACACATTGTGAAAGCTCTTATAAATCGTACCTGCCCTCAACTCTAGCTAGCTACAATTATTCTGAAACTGTAAAACTACTTCTACTTGATAATGTGCATAAGATTTATTCAACAAGCAACGAGCAGGCACATATTGCTAGTTATTAGTAGTATATCTTAACTAGCACATTGTTCGTGCTTCGCTACGGAATTGTACTAACAACTATACACAATATAAATTTGACTTGCGATTTTTCTAAAAATCAACACAATCTTTTTAAAAATCAACGCAATCTTTTACGAATGCACTGGCTCTATTAAAGATGCCTATTTGATGATATTTGTTATCGCTAATGCCAAGGCCCCTAGCTATAGGCTCCTCCATCAGGGCTACACGCCTACACCAATATCTTACTGCTCGTTCTCTCTCATTGTTAATTACTTGTGTGTCTATATGTGTTCACTGTTAGACTGTTGTAAGTGCTCATGGATGTTGCTGCTAAATTAAGTTATTTGAAGAAAATATTATGACATTAGTATAAGAATGGCATATGATAAGAATATGCAAGAGCTGCCTGTCCAACCTTTTTTTCGCTAGTACGCCGACGGTGTACTATATCTTTATAGAAGGCAGAAAATAGAATACAAGAAGGCTACAACTCGCTGCAAACAACGAGCGTAGCACGAATTCGCTGCATGTCCAACCTATTATGTAGGAGTGTGCAAAACCTGAAACCGCTCAGGCTGCTCAGTAATTCTGTAGTTCGATCTCTTTCACATATACAATCCAAACTCTAAAGCTAGTACGATTAGAAAATCTTGAATTAGTGTAAACCAGCTAAACCGGGCAAACCGTACACACATTGTGAAAGCTCTTATAACTCCTGCCCTCAACTCTAGCTAGCTACCATTATTCTGAAACTGTAAAACTACTTCTATTTGACAATGTGCATAAGATTTATTCAACAAGCAACGCGCAGACACATATTGCTAGTTATTAGTAGTATATCTTAATTAAGCGACGGTTCGTATAATGACTTTCTTTATTAGTCAGAAATATTGTTGTTTTGTATTTTCCAAAATACAACACATTTTTAAATGAAACTTCTAGCATATTATCTCAGCCTATATATCTGGTTATATAATTCCTGGCAGAATTTTGAAGACTCAGAAGTTGGAGTTTCAGAAAGAAGACGAATGAAATCTAGCGCAGAGTCGAGAGCCAGCCTAATTGTTGGATGGTTAGGAGGGTTGTGGCGCCCTAGCTCACCAGAATTCAAATTATAGATTTGACACTTTGGTTTTTTATTAAAAAAGTAAAAAATATATCAGCGGGAGGCGACATTTCCATCAATAGCGAGACTTTCATGATGATTTCATCTATATCAATATCTGCTGGATTAGTTTCGTAAACTCGGTTTCTCACAGATATCGGTTTCAGAGATATATATGTACATGTGAGCGTCTATCGGTGTAGTGTGCTTGGAAAAAAGATATCCAGCGTAGAGTTGCTCTTTAAAAAATCCAGCACAGACCTCTCCCTCATCCCCTTCTCTCTCGCCCCTTCTCCGATTTGGCTTTCCTCTACTGACCAAGTGCTGCCTATGGGAGCTGTTCCGGCAACGGTGGATGGATGTCTATGTCTAGCTAGCTCTGCCTGTTGTCAGAAAGATCCACTCAATCAATTGGACATCCTGCTTCAAGAGTCGTGGCTTTTTGTGAAAGCTGCAAATCAAGGTGCGTGATGTCTGCCTGCCGCTCAGATCTCAGTAGTACCACAAGTAGAGCGTATTTACTTTTCACCCAAATACGTGCTCTGTACACTCCGTTACAGATCGATGGGATCCGCAGGTTAGCTTGTTCTAGCTTGCTTCAAAATGGAAATCGGTAGCTTGCTCGTTGCTCCTCTTTCCTCTTTACCTTTTGTTTTTTCCTCCTTATCTTGTTCCTCACCCTGAGCTAAGCTGAGCTGAGCCGCCCCAGCTCATCTAGGTAAGGCCGGTGGATCTCTCAGTCTCCTTTTTTTGCACGTACGTAGATATAATATATCTCTGGGCAGCTGAGAGGTCCATTGTTTGTTCATCTGGTTCTACCAAGAACCTGCTTCTGTATGCTTTTCTTTTTCCCGCAGGGATCTACATGTATATTAGTACCACTTATGATGGCAATTTCTCTTATTATCCTGACCATATACTGCATCTCATTCCATACTAAGTCGCTAGCTGATTCCCTATTTCCTTGGCATCTAATTTAGCAAAGGTTTTTGTGCCATGCCCCCTCGTAGATCTGCTTCTTCTTCCTCCTCCCCAAAGGCTCATGCCACCGGGACGGATTCCCAGCCGGTTGCGGGAACGACCACGTTATAAGCGTAGATCCATGATACATGATACCTCTTCTAATCAGCCGATGCTGTAGATGACCAAGAGGGGCGACTAAGATGAGCACTACTACTACTACTATAGTTTTTGAACCGCAGAAAATAGATGAGTACCACTATCACATGAAAGTTTAACCTTGATTTCTAATATACTCCATTGTTTTAAGTTTTTTTCTCCGATCTAGCTCTGACCTGTCCTCTGGCTTATTTGATACTACCTCCATTCCATATTACTTGTCGCTGATGTAGTACAAACCTACTAAATAAGCAACAAGTAATATGGAATGGAACGGAGGAGTAGTTTATTTTACCATCTTGTAGATTCATGACGGCCACCCTGCTCATGGGCGATGCGTGATTGTGCGCACTCGGATGGATCTGGCTCTTCCTTACAAGTTACATTGCCACCAGATAGGGAAATATTGATGTCAAGCTATTAACGGTACGGTTTCAATATCCGTCTTACTTTTTTTTTCGTTCTAAAATGTTTACACCTTGTTTTGTTGGCTATCTGCAGAGTTTCCATGCCTGTCTTACATTCTTCTTAGAATTACGCCTTCTTTTGTTGGTTCCGCGACGTAGCACAGGTGTCTTTGCTACTACTTAAAATGAAAAACAGAGATAAAGAATACTGCAAATTGATATAGACATGCTGGCCAATTTAGCCTCATTGCTCTTGTGCTTTTTTCCATCTACATGTTGTAGCCGTTCTAAACCTCACCCTGAAAAAACATTATTTACTAACAAAAGACTTTTTGGTACACTTGAAAGGTATCCCATAATATTAAAGCAAGAGTTTGCTAATTGGTTTAGATGGATCCTTCCCGGCTGAGTCCAAAAGGAGAGAAAAAAATATTGCCACAAATTGATTAGCTGCCATTTCCTTTTTTTCTAAACAAGGGTACATTTGATGCAAAAATGGCCGTTAGAAATGTTAGAATACTGGTGAAATATTGGCCAGTGAACTGTATATAGCGATACAGCACCATGATTAGTGAACTCTAAACAATAAGGTGGTAGGCAATTTTCTATTGTACTGTGTAAATATTCGTTCTTATTGTTTAGCACGGTTCAAAACCATCCATTCAGGATCTCGATCATCTAGAAAAATAGGTCATGATAAACATATAATCTGAACACGCGCACAAGAGATATATATAACTGCATGATTAGATTTTATTTTTAGTGGTGAGGCACGAATAGCGTAATTGTACTGCCTACATACAGAAAGGGCATGTCAGCATGAGTTACACTTCCTGTTGCTTGGTTTGCAAATACATCCACTCTTTAAATAAGTAACTCTAGATAAATATAATGGCCAGTTTGGTCCTCGTAAGAACAAGCATGTCCAATGATTACTCCCACCCTGGATGCTCAAGAAGTGGCAGTGGAAGTGCCACTGCCGTAGCAAGTACAGAGCATAGCTAGCCGGAATAGCCATAGCAAGGACAGACCAGAGCTAACTGAAAGAGCCATGTGGGAAAGTTCAATAATATAACACAAACACAAGATATAACAACAAACACTAACATTTAAAGACATGAGTTTTGAGAAGTGCCAGCTTTTAACTTAATATATTTGAATCCACGGACCGTGCCTCTCTGGCCACCAAGGCGAATATCAGGTAGAGAACACCATTAGATTAGTACGCGATATGGATACAGTACTCTCAAATTTAGGATGTTACCAGCAGCTATAAGCTACCATCAGGGCACAAATAAAAGGTAGTACTTAATGCAGTTCAACTGATAACGACAAAATCACAGCTGCTCCAGCTTCCCTCTACTCTCTAAACTCTGCTCGAACAATTCCTGCAAAGATAAGCAACATAAGTTGGTCAATACACTACGGCCTCAAAGTATTGGCAAAATATAACATAGAGTATAGTTTTGCATGAAGACATAAGTTTTGTATTCTGTATCTGCTCTCAATGGTGATAACTATTTTCTATCAAAACTTGTGATGATTCAAGCACAGATCCATGGAAAGAAGAAAATAGGTGGAAATCGGAAAAGGTACATATTTGAACTCAAAATAGGAGTAAATGCTCGCAGGCTACGCTGAAGCAAAAGTACAAACAATCGTCCTCCCATTAGAATCACTCAACAACAATGCAGATCTTGTAAATTGTTAGTTGGGGGAAGATGGTCAGGTTGTAGCAACATTGTTAAATAAAACACTTCAATTCTAATGATTTGGATCTGATCTAGCTAAATTCAGTGTTCCAGATGCAAGAGTTGTGCAAGAACGTGTATAATGAAAACGTAAGTTCTATTTCCTAGAAAATCTTTGATTACTAAATGCCTGTTTCAGTAGGAAACTCTGGTGTCACATTCAGGATTTTGTTATACAAGTATCCTTGTTAACCCAAAATTATGCATAAAAAGACATGTAATTAAGTACAACATATAATAGCTGGAAACTATGATATATAATTAAGTAGAATAGATAACAGTTTTGATACGAAATTATGCACAACTAAGATATATAATTTAGTAAAACATATATATAGTTTTACGGGGAAAGTAAGACACGTAACTACTCATCTGTTGTCATGCTTCATGAAGATCAATGGTGAGTTTTTTTTTTGTGATGGTGAACAGTGTCATCATCTTTGGTTTACATGTATAAGCGTCATCATGTATTTGGTTGGTAACTCTTGGAAGGGTTATCATGTTTACATACATGAGAAAAATTGGGCAAATAAAATACCCCCAAACTCTTTTCACCTGACCAAAATGAAGAGGATAGAATCTGCTTTTGTGGAACTATGGTAGTGACAACGAAAAATCCCAGAGTGGCTAGGCACGTCAGCAACTCGGCATGTTAACAATATAAACACCAATCTGAGAGGGGTCCTAGATGGACAAGTTACTTCGGCAGTGAAACAAAACAAAAATCCTAAGTAGACAAGGTACCTAGGCGATGAAACAAAACAAACAAATTATGCTATTCACACTATGCCCAATAATCATTTTTGTCAAGTTATAATTGACATTTCTACCTCGTCTCTCACACCTGTTCGCATTTTACTCTATAACATTCCATTTATTTCAGCCTGCAAATTCACAAGGCTGAAACAAATACAATATCAACTGTGAAGGACATACACAAGTTTCATGCTAAACTCAGGCATTATCAGCTTAATGCTTCCACGTTTAGGTTAACCAATACACGCATAAGCTATCCCCTATTTAGAAGCAACAGTTAATAATATGTTAAATTGGGATGTGCTTAAACAGCTTCTAATACATATTTTTACTATTAAATTGCAATCGGTGGTGTCAGTAGGTAGAAAACCCGTTTGGTACATCAAAAATCCAAGCTTCATGCCTCAAAAAAGCCGGAAGCTATCACTCGCTAAAAAATCCGAAAACCAGCGTGATATAGCGATCTGCACCAAAAAAAACTGGAAAACCAACACGATATAGCGATCCCGCGTCAAAAAACCGGTTGAACCACATCGATCGTCGCACATAAAAAAACCGCTTGCTAAAGTTACAGGCTTTGCCATCGCCAAGTGAAACGTATCGTTTCGCTGTTCTGTTCTGTGGAAAATAAGAAAAAACCGTTCATCTCGCAACTGCTCCAGATCTGGGGCACAACATGGCCGATGCAGGGATTGGTCTCGATCCGGCTATGGCTCAAGCTGGAGCACCAGGGCTGGAGTCAGTGCTTCTTCCGCCTTCGCGTAGATCACCCCTCTTGTTATCCGCTTTGTAGGAGGTACCCTCTGGTTCCTTATTCTAAATTGTGGTATTTTTGTTGTAGAATTGTCAAAAAAACTTCTGAAACTTGACACAGGATTTTCATTTTCTTTTGGTAACTATATTTTTTTTTTGGTAGTGTTAGACCGTGAAGAAGATTGAACTGACAAGAGGTGTTGCTTAAGATATTATTTAGATGCTAGTTCCTTAATCTATTATTAGGTCGCACTGTCCGAACTACTAAAGGAGTAAATTATTTTAGAAAAGGTTAACAAAAATAAATTAGTTGGTAATTACTCTTGATAAGGAAAAAAGAGCAGACATGGGTACAAATTAATCTTAACACTCTTAAACAAACATGAAATAAAATAAACTAATCATTAATAGGCGCGTACATATCAATTATTGACCCATTGCAAGCGCACGGGCACTTAGCTAGCACCAAAATAATATGCAAATGCAAGTGACAGTAAGAGACATCCTTTAGACCTTGATTATTATGTTTGTCTAATTTGATACATAGGAATATCCACTATAAGTAAATTCTATAATTTTTTTACCAGGGAAGTAAGATATACAGTATAATTACTCTTCCCTAGTGATTTTCAATGAAGCATCATGGTGATTTTTTGGTTTTTCTTTTGCAAGGGTGACCAGTGTCATTTTGGCTGACATGCATAAGCGGTGTCACCTATTTCGCTTTAACTCTTTGAAGGGATATAATGTCTACATGCTTGAGAAAAAATGGGCAAACAAGATATCCCCAAAACTCTCTTCACCTGACCAAAATGAAGAGGATATTTTCGGTCATGTGGAACTATGGTAGTGACAAAAAAAAGAATACATGCTTGCAGGCTGTACTGAAGCACAAGTAGAAACAATCATCCTCACATTAGAATCACTCAACAGCAATGCAGAGATCTTGTGAATTGTCAGTTCGCAGAAGATTGTCAGGCTGTAGTAGCTTTGTTAAATAAAACACTTCGATTCTAAATTTCAACCAGGTATGATTTGGATCTGCGCCGAATTCAAGATCTCTCCAAGAATATGTAATGAGAATGTAAGTCCACTTTCCTAGAGAACCTTTGACTACTAAATGCGTATTTCAGAAGGAAACTCTGATGTATATCATGCAGCATTTTTTTATGCAAATCTTGTAACACTCTTTATGTAACAATAGAAGAAAGCTAGAAAGAAAGAGCAGGAGGCTCCTAAGATGATATTGCTCCAGAGTTTGTGGTTTGCTTAATATTCAAGTAGAGACACGTGTGTTGTTTAGTTATTACTAGTGGGCATTACGTCCCCTTGGTCACCTAAACAAGATGGGTGTTAGTACGGAGTAGGATGCTGCTGACAATTCCCAAGAACCACGACTCAAAACCCGAAGCAACATCTAGATCTGACAGTTAATCCACGAGAAAGAAAAAAAAAGTGGATTTTTTATTCGAGCAACACACAGTCGGAAACCCTGGAAGAGAGTGTTCACCTTCATTCCCTGTGGCGTGTCCCTGACCTCCGTCCCTGCTCCCGCGCTCGCTTCGCCTGCTGCCGTGCCTCCTGCTCCTGCTTCTTGTACGCCTTGGCAGCTTCCTTTCCTGCCCGCGTCCCTTCCGCAACAGCCCTTTTCACCTCGCAGACATCATGATCCCTTTTGTGCTGCAACAGATGAGCTTCGAAGAGGTCCCGCGGGATGTTCTTGTAGCACCACGGGCATTCGATTGGCCCCATTAGCTTCATTCCTTTCTGGTAGATCTTGTAGACCTGGGTGCCAACCGTCGCCGCAGTTACGGCTCCACCCACCACCTTCTTGATCTGCTGCAGCTCCATCTTGTGCGAATCGGGGGAGGAGGAGGCGGAAACGGCGGCAGCTGGTCCGGCCGGGTGAGAGGGTGGGGAAGAGGAGGAAGAGGCAGGCGAGTCCAGTGTGGGTCGGGTCGGGTCGCGTCGGCCTGTTTTTTGCTTGGGCTGGAGAGCCGGATAACTTCAGATTTTTTTATTTTTTATTTAAAAAACGTCAGAAAACCGGACACGCATACGACCTGGTTTGACTAGTAAGAGAACCGGAGTATGTTCTGCCTGTTACGTGTATGGACACGAACAAACTCGGTCACGAAAACTCGTATTGCGCTCGATATATACTCGCTGCTCGGTATCATCACAGCTACCTATTTCTTCTTTCCGGCCCTCCGATAGCACGTACGACCAGCTGGTTCAAGCAAAGCTAACTACGACAATCGATCGATTGATGGCGCCGTCGTCGTCGATTTCGCCGCCGTGGTCTGAGCTCCCACCAGAGATCCTCGGCCAGGTCATGGCCCGACTTGCCGCCGACGACCATGCTCGGTTCCGGGCAGTGTGCCGCTCTTGGCACTCCGCCATGCGACATGAGCGTGTTCCTCGAGACCTTTTCCCTAGGATCGTCCGCCGGGATGGCAAACCCTTCTTCGTCACCTCAACCGATCCCTCCGTTGACATCGACAATGTGAGGTGCATCGGCTCCACCAACGACTGGATCGCCATTGACTACACGCAGGCCGACAAGACCCACACTTATTTCCTTTTGAATGCCACCTCTGGAGCAATTGTGCCACTCCCTGAGCTTGATGATGTCATCGGCCGAGTTACCGTGGAATTCCGCGTCTTCAAGGTGCACATGCGGTCCACACCGGATGATGTCATCGCCGTCATGACCAACAACTGGAACTACCCCCTCATGTTGGTCCGGCCAGGGAAGGGATTGTGGTCGCCTCAGCCACGAACAACTCCTTTTGTCCGTATCATCGATGTTGCCTTTCTTGGAGACCAACTCTATGGGGTCACCCGGGCTGACAACGACACGCCTCTCGATGTGGACGGCCTTGGACTCGTCTCTCTAGATATCTCCTTTGATGATGACGGCGTACCTATGGTTACCAATGTCAAGCGTATCATTAGGCTTGATAATGAATCTGATGATTGGGGCATCATTGATAATACCGATGATGATGATGACTATGATGATGATGATGTTGATGATGATGATGATAGCAACGATGATGAGGAGAAGACCGATGATGATGATGATGATGATGATGATGATGATGATGATGATGACGATGACGAGGGGGAGAGCCAGGACAAGGACAACGATGATGAGGAGGACAAAAATGATACCGATCTTGATGATGAAATCAATGGCGACGAACTAGACGAATCGAGGAATAAGACTGGTGATGGCATGATTCTCGAAGCTATCCACTTTACCGATGATGAGGAAGTGCAAGAGGAACCCAGGGATCTAATTGCCACCTTGTGGTACTTTGTGGAGTCATGTGGGAAGATGATCATGGTGAGACGAGAATTACAAATCCCCTACTATGCTATTAGATACACTCGAAGTGTGAAGGTCTTTGAGGTGGACATAAATACCGGCACATGGATGCCCGTGTCGGATGGTCTGTGTGGTCAATCACTTTTCATTAGCAAACCTTTCTGTAAATCTATGCCAGCTGGTGGAGAGATAGCCAAAGATGCCATTTATTTTGTCGATAGTGGTGAGGTGTTCAACATGAGATCTCGTACCATAACCCCGCCACAGGGTTTAATCGATTTCCGTTTGTCAACATGGACCTTTCCCATGGAGCTAGTGGTTTAAGAGTTCGTGTTGTAACCTTGGATGTAAATAAGGATTTTGATCCATTCCCCTTGTTTTTTTTTTATCAAATACTATCTATGTGAGGTGACCTCTCTAGAAACATTGTCATTTTTTGGCTTCTTTTCTTTTAGTTCCATGTTTTTCTCAAGTTACTTATACGTTTTGACCGAAGATACAACCGTCATAATAATGTTTGCTTGAAGAAAGACTACATCAAATACATAAAAGTGGTATGCCAAAAGGTAGATGCAATTCGGGATTACTTATTCGTTAGTGGTGATCTTTTTTCCTCTCCTTGCGATGGTTAGTTAGGATTGAAAAGAAGGAAGTTAGTGGTTATCAAGAAAATTTACTTGGAAAATCTCTCCATAAAAATTATGACCCATCGGCTAAGCCGAAAGGGGCAGGCGAGCTAGTTGCTAACTTGTTGGCTTGCTAATGCTCCACTACCAACTTTAATTCATTTTTTTAGCTAATATTGGCTAACACATAAGCAAGAAATAGTTTAACTAAAATATGTAGGTTGCTAAAATCTTGATAGGCTATTTTTGGGGAAAAACAAACACAACGAGCCTGCAACCATCCTAGTGAAAATCTTGCCTAAGGGCATCTCCAGTGGGGCGATGCATTTCGGACGTCCAAAATGTTCGCGCGCGTCACTTGCGTCGGCTTAAATGATCGAAATCGACCGTGCGTCCGTTTGCATCGGGGGTGGCTCCAGCGGCACGACGCATTTTTTTAGACTTTGCATTTTTTTTCAACATAAAAACATAATTTACATAGTAAAAGAAAGGAAAAGAAAACCCTAAAACCTAAGAACGGCTGCGCCTCCTGGGCGTCGTCGTCGCTGTCGATCACGACGAGCTCCGGTACCGGCCACGTCCAGTTCGCAAGCGGCGAAACATAAGCTGGTGCCGCGGGCGGTGGTGGAGGTGGAGCAGCCCAGGCTGGTGGTGGAGGTTGAGCAGCCCACTTCGGTGGTGGTAGCGGCGCCGCCGATGGCGGTGGTGGAGGTGGAGGTTCCCACGGGTTGTACAACAGAGGTGGAGGCGGCGGTTGCACCGGTTGCGCGGCCGAGTCCTCGAGAGCCCGTCGTAGGGCCTCTTCCTCCGTGAGGTCCGGCGGCATGATGCCGGTGGCGTACCGGGGTAGCGGCGGCTGCACCGGTCGGTCGACCTCTGAGACCAGGACGCCGAGCCTCACGATCTCGTCGTCCGTCATCTCCTCCGGGTACTCGAACTCCCGGCCCTCCGCCATGGCCAACCGCCATTCCTGGAAAATGCAGGCGACGTAGTCGTCGCTGTCGTCCTTGGCCTCCTCGTTGTGGTAGGACAGCGCCTCGTTGTACTCCTCCTCGTCGTCATCCTATGCAGGCGTTGGCGGCTGCCGTGTTCGATGACGAGGCGTCGGTGGATGGTTGAAGGGGAAGTCCCTGTCGCCGAGGAAGCCCGCCCTCCTCCTCGGATCCATCTCGGTCTCGTGCCAGGTGTGCCACGTGTCGGAGTGGACGGTGTACGCGGGATCGGCGCGGAGGTCCGGCGGCAGGTACTGCTGTGTAATATCCCAGGATTCGAGACGATTGCGGGGTAGAATTAGAAAAGGGATATGCATTGCATCGCAAAACTAGGGAAAATTTCGCGCTTAATTGCATAAAACCTAAGCAGGAACAAGTTTCTCTCTCGACACCAGCTAGGGTTAGGGTTTCGAGAGTGCGACAAACTTGGACATGATCTCTTCTGAAATTAGGGTTTTGAGAAGAGAGGGGAACCATTGCATCTCATGTATTAAGTTGCATGATTGAATTTGACATGAGTTGAGTTGAAACTCAAACTCCAACCAAACCAAGATAATTCATAATCCAAACAATTGTTTATTCAAACAATTAATATTTCAAATAAGAATATTATAAATGGCAATATAAATAAGAAAAGAATACAAATAATTTATGAAAAGCTCAATAGAGAAAACTTGAGGTTTATTGATCATCACACACAATTTACATTGTCTTTACAATATTCAAATGAATTAAATATTACATAACACATTTCAGAAATTGATAAATGAGAAAGAAAAGGAAAATTACAAGGTATAATAGAACTATCTAAACTACACTATAGTCATCATCTTGATCTTCTTGATCAACAAGTGGAATGAGACATTCTTGATCATCCTATTGATCCCTGCAAAAACAAACACCAAAACAGAAAAGCGCATTAGGCCAAGTGGCAAAGCCACTTGGCAGGTTAGTTAAGAAATGTGAAATTGGAGGGATAATAGCAAACATGCCGAGCTGATCCACAACACACAAGTACCAACCATGAGCAGTACAAGCAGCTCACAAGGTGAGGTGCATGCTCACCAGCGCACACACACAGGGGGAGTCACCACACACACATCACCTTGTTGTCGATCAAGGAAGTGACCACAGAGGGATGTATAAACTTTTCAGTCACCAAACCCTAGAAGCCATCGGCACAAGCTTCAGCAGGGTAAGAACAGCAAGAACAACTAGAACAGGAAGAACACAAAGTAGCCAAAGCCACCCAACAACAATTCCGCCAAGGATTGATTGCTATTGAGCAAGAAATGGTGAAGTAACACCAGCACAAGCTAGCCAGGAGGAGCAGGCAAGCACCAGCAAATCACAGAAGCAAAACCTCTACAGCAACATAAATTCTAGGAGCTGGAGTGAGGTATACTCAAATCCATGAGCAAACATTGGTTTTGCTCATAATACAAGCATGTGCATCACACACACATAGAAGCCAAAGGGTAAGATTACCATGTTTGCATCATCATTTGGTGTTAAACCATTTGATGCTGGCAAAATACGGAATAAGCCAGTAAAGATTAACCCTAGGGAAGAATTGGTCAAGCCAAGTGTATCACCACTAAAGCAACTAAAGAATCCAGCTAGGATTTGATCCACAGCTAGCCTAGCCCAACTCACCTAACAACTAGTGGTTTACTAAACCATCAGATATATATAGACAAATTATTGTCTAGTTGATTTTCAACATCAAAGGCTGCTGGCAATCCAAAAAGGAACAGCCAGGAAGCAGTTATCCTATCCCAGCAAGCCAAAGTATGGTGGGAGATACCAAAGCAGCAGTCAAGTGCTGCTAAGGCCCACTCAACCAACCAAAAGCACCCAGATAGTTAGCCAAACACTTGTTTCATCACCCAGATGGGTTCAAAGTGGAGCTAGGGTACCCAACAGCTGTTGGCATCCCTCTAGCTCAATCAAAGTAATTATAAGATTCATCACTGCAAGCAGTTCATCTCATTTATCTAATAATTCATGATAAGCAATTCAGATAAATGAAATACACAAGCAACCAGTAACTGAAACACTTGCAAATGAGCCAGTAGATCACTGCAAGCATAAGCATATGCTTTATTAAGCATTAGCAATCACCAGCACATGGTGAGGTGCTATACAGATACATAGAGCATCGCCAACAAGGCACAGACAGAAGCACAGCAAGCAACCATCAAGCAGCTGATGATCATATGATCATCAGAGCTTGCTAGAGCTTGCTAGAGCCTGCTAGAGCCAAGCATAGTATCGGGAACTTAGCCAGTTACTGAATAAATACACCCAAGTCATAACTAAATAAACAGAAACTGAATAAATGACTTTATAATTGTATCTAGAAGCACATCAAGGAAATGATGTACCACTGGATCAAGTTACACAAGGATAGCACACAACACACATCACTGGCCCTTTCTCAAGCAAGGATTGCTCAAGGCAATCAAGCCAGGGATGAATTATATGAATACACATGATTTTTTTTCAGACAGTAGCACAGCAGCAGCTGGAGCAACATGGGGCATCACAGCATGCTCATGAGCAGCAGCATAAGCTTCAGAACAACATAACAAGCACAGCTGGCACTTGCAAATGCAAGTATTGCAAGCAGCAGTAAGCCAGAGAGACATATATAAATGGCCTACACATATATCCAAGCCACAGCCACAACTAGAGTCTTCAAGCAAGCAATTGAGCAGCCATTAGCATAGATAGTAGCAAGGAAGGAACAACAGTAGTAGCTCATGGCATCCAAAGCATACATCAAGCAAAAACATAGCACTAGGACATGGCAAATAGAGCAGAGCAACCACCAGTAGCATAGCAGCATGCCAAGCCTTAGCGCAAGCACAGCAGCAGCAGCACGGCATGGCCAGCATCTCCAAGAGGGGAAGCAAGGCCAGTAGCTAGAGCTAGACGAAGAGTAGGAGGAGAGAAGGAAGAAGAGCAGGGGGTACTAACCTGGAGCAGAAGCACCACGGCGTCACCGTGGCAGCACAGCCTGGCCACGGCAATGCCAAGCCGCGGCCAAGCCAGGCGTTCGCCGAGCGCAGGTGCTCCAGCACAACCCCGGCGAGGCACACGGCGTCATCACGGTGACCAGGAGCGCCGGTGTGAGGCGAATCAACGCGGGCACCGCGCAACCCTAGTTGCAGTAGCGTTGGGGGCGAGCGAAGGAGGCCGCCAAACCCAGATCAACGCGGACCATCTGGTGCGCCATCGAACGGCGAAGCGAACGCGACCGATCTCGTCGCCGGAGACCGCCGGAGACGGCCGGGATAATTTGGCGACGGCACAGGCGACCACGGCGTCGCGGGAGCGAAGGGGGCTAGGGTTAGACACGGGGGAGAGGAAGAATAAGAGTGCGACCGCGTGGGCCAGACCAGGCCGAGTGGGTCTAGTCCAACCCACTGGGTTCACCCTGACAGGTGGGCCCAGGAGCAAAATAGACATTTCACAATTCCCTTTAAAAACAGAAACTTTGAAATAAATCCATAAATTGTAAAACACTCTAAAAAAATAGAGAAAAATATGAAAACCACTTAAAATTTTATCCTCTATCATAATCAATTATTAGTTAGAATAATTGGAGAAAATTGAAATTAATCATTATTTACTCAATAAATAATGCATTAATAAAAGCCACTAAAATAAACTTCATATTTTTGACAATTAAATAAGTCCATAAAATACCTTGGACTTAACCAATTCTTGGAAATACTCCAAGAAGCTATTTTCACTCTTAAGGAGTATAATTAAATGTTCTTATTCGCCACCTCCGACATTTAAATAACGAATCATCGGGAAGGGGGGAAACAAACCCTAAAATCCAAAAGCATGCATATTTGAATCTTTAAACATTGCCCTTATCGGACAATGATGCTATCTTTAAGAAACAGAGGACCAGGGCCAATCCAAACAATCCAACTGCACTACCTTGTAGTCACCAGGCAAGTTCATCGCTTACTCATGTTACTTTGAGTATTTTCATCAAATTACTTGCAAAGTACTATACTTATCACTCTTGCATAAAAAGCAAAGATGCTAATTTCATAACTATGAATATGACTATGTGGTGGGCAATGGAACCATGGTATGAGTATGGTGGAGGTTCCATTGCAAGGGTTTGTATCCATCTAGGATTAACAACAAATGTCGTCCAGTGATTCTTGTGCCGTAACAACCGTGTTAACCATAAGATCTGGAGTGGGACGGAGTAGTCAATTGTGTTTCTTCCTCTCGTACATCAACGAATGCCCTTACCGTAGCAGTTGTGTCTTGCGAGAACAACCGGAGGGGTGGGGAACTGAAAGTTCAGAGATGGTAAACCTAGAGGGGGCTGATCGAATAGGTTTCTACAGATTTTAATTCTTTCTTTGCAATATTAGGCTTTGCGGAATATAAAGGTGAGCCTAATGCAAACTAGGTGAAACAACCTATATGAGGATACAACTAACTCGAGCACGAAGGCTCTCACAGTGTTAAATCACAAGTAAGGAGTTCGGTTAGAGATAACTGATAACACGCGGAGACGAGGATGTATTCTCGTGTTCCCTTCCTTTGCAAGAAGGTACGTCACGTTTGGAGGGGTGGAGGTCCCACAAAGGATTCCCCACGCCACGAAGGCTCACCCTATTCTCTGGAGCCTATCCCACGAAGGAATAGCTCACTCACTTGTGGTAGACTTTGAGGTAGCCTCCAAACCTTCACAATCTTGTCGGAGCAAATCCACAGCCGGATGCTTCCGGGCCACTCTTGCGCACCTAGGGTTTCCAAGGAACCCTAGAGAGCAAGCTTCTTGATGAATACAAGGGGGAATGAGATTTGGCTTAGTAGAACAGTAGATCGGGTCCTCCTCTATCGTTTCCCTGGAGGGATTTGAGTTTGGGTGGAGGAGGAGGGAGATCTGAGGCTTTTGGTGTTTCTAGCAATGGAGTATGAGAGAGAGAGCTCAAGAACAGCTTGTAGTGTAGTGCCTAACTATTCAGAGGTAGGAGAAGGGCTATTTATAGTGTCACTTGAAATATGGCCGTTGCTCACTTGACACATCAGCTTTCTCCCGAGAAACCCGTCAACCGGACCACGACCGAGTGTCCGGTGTAGGGCCGTCGGACGGACCGGGGACCACCCGGTCCAAACCGGCGCAGCCGGACCACGACGGACCCTCGAAATGTCGCGCATACTCCCTCCGGTTGCGATCAGCGAGAGCTCGATTGCGCCGGCGCCAGTGAGCCCGGTCGACCAGGGGACCGGACCCGGTCCCAAAAGCGACCGGACCCGACCGGGGGTAACTCCGTGTCTTCCAGTAGGTCATCCGGTTGGCATCAGCGCAGGAGCCGATCGGCGACGGCGGCCGGCGCCCGGCCAGGCGGCGGCCGAGCCGATCTAGCGCACGGTCCGGTCCACCGGCTCAGACCGGATTCTCCTGTAGACCCCTTTTTGATTGTTGTCGAAGTGGGGGTCTTCTTTAGCCTTCTTGTTCCTTTGATACACCATTTATGCCTCTTTGGCTAATAGAGATTATCCTTACAAACATGTATTAGGCCAAATACTCTAGCAGTGTCATTGTTACCAAAATAATGGATAAGGGTAAAATACCCTTACAATCTCCCCCTTTTTGGTATACGATGACAAACCGAGCTAGAGTCACATATAGATATCATGATAAGCTCTAAACCTTAATTCCATATAAGATATTACGACAGCTCCCCCATAATGTGTGCACTTGGAGAATTTGCGTTTGAATACAAAGTGCACCATTTGTGGAATATGAGAAGCTCCCCCAATATCTTTAGGAAACAAGCATGGTATGGACAAGTATATCAAGATATATAAGCATAATGCATGATCATCCTAATAGAGTGATTAAGCATACAAATAGTCATACACGAATTATTCGAAGTAGCAAATGGTTCTTGAGAAATCAAAGCAACTAAGCACAAGCCATATAAGAATCAAATAAAGCAACACCCATGGCTTGTGACAACCAAAGAACCCCGTGGTCCTAGACTCTACTCTCTTCCCCTTTGGCATCGGAAAACCGAAGGAAAGAGGAGAGATGCTAGCCTCCCATTAGTAGAACATGCCCAGGGAATATGAGCCCTCGCCATCATCATCCCATCCTCATCCATCCTCCTTTCCATCCTCATTCATCCGGGGCACGAGGAGGAAGGCCACATGAGCATACATGGAGAGGTCGAGGAGCTGGGCATCTCACAGTAATGGGAGGAGGCCGGAGTGCACCACAAGCTCCATCCGGGGGGAAGGAGGAGTGGACATTCCTTCCAGCCATGAACTCAGGGGTGTCTGGGTTCAAAGCAAGACTTCGATGTGCAACATCATTGGTGTTCTTGCACATTTGCCACATGCTGGAGAAGAAGCGAGCGGCACCGTGATACGTCTCCAACGTATCTATAATTTCGATGTTCCATGCTAGTTTTATGACAATACCTACATGTTTTGCTCACACTTTATAATGATTTTATGCATTTTCCGAACTAACCTATTAACAAGATGCCGAGGTGCGAGTTCCTGTTTCTTTTGGTTCCGAAAGGCTGTTCGGGCAATATTCTCGGAATTCGACGAAACAAAAGCCAAACATCTTATTTCACCGAGACGGACCGAACACCGAAGGGAGCCGGAGAGGAGGCCAGGGCCCCCACCACCACCCGGGGCGCGGCCTAGGAGGGGCGCGCCGCCCTATGGGGTGGGCCCCCCAGCACCCCCTTGCGCCGCCTCTTCGCCTATAAAGTCCTCGCGACGTGAAAACCCTACAACAATTGACGAAACTCAGAAAGACTCCGGGGACGCCGCCGCCATCGCGAAACTCCGTTTAGGGGACAGAAGTCTGTTCCGGCACGCCGCCGGACGGGGAATTGCCCCGGAGTCATCTCCATCGAGACCACCGCCATCTTCATCGCCGTTCTTGTCTCCCATGATGAGGAGGAGTAGTTCTCCCTCGAGGCTAAGGGCTCTACCGGTAGCTATGTGGTTCATCTCTCTCCCATGTGATCTTTATGTGATCATGAGCTTTGTATCACTATTAATCTATGTGCTACTCTAGTGATGTTATTAAAGTAGTCTATTCCTCCTCCATGATGTAATGGTGACAGTGTGTGCATCATGTAGTACTTGGCGTAGGTTATGATTGTTATCTCTTGTAGATTATGAAGTTAACTATTACTATGATAGTATTGATGCGATCTATTCCCCCTTTCATAGCTATTGTTGACAGTGTGTATGCTATCTTAGTACTCGGTCTAAATTGCAATGGTCTATTATGCACTCTAGAGGTTACTTAAATATGAACTCTGGATGTTGTGGAGCTTGTTTACTCCGGCTTGAGGTGTGCTTTTGTAGCCCTACACAATGAATGATGTTTGTTATCCAACAAGAGAGTGTAGAAAGTAGCATTTATTTATTCAGTTATGTGATCAATGTTGAGAGTGTCCACTAGTGAAAGTATAATCCCTAGGCCTTGTTTCCAAGCATTGAAACACCGTTTCCAACAAGTTCTACATGTTTGCTTGCTGCCATCTTTATTTCAGATTGCAATTACTACTTACAATCATCCATATTACTTGTATTTCACTATCTCTTCGCCGAACTAGTGCACCTATACATCGACAAGTGTATTAGGTGTGTTGGGACACAAGAGACTTCTTGTATCTTAATTGCAGGGTTGCTTGAGAGGGATATCTTTGACCTCTACCTCCCTGAGTTCGATAAACCTTGGGTGATTCACTTAAGGGAAACTTGCTGTTGTTCTACATACCTCTGCTCTTGGAGGCCCAACACTGTCTACAGGAATAGAAGCATGCGTAGACATCACACCGCGCTTGGGGCGCCGAGAGTAGCTGGAGCTAGCTGCATGATCATGGCGTTCCTTGGAACGGCGCTCAGAGGGCATCATGGCAGGGACGTCCGGACGAGTGTCCTGAGTGGGGAACTTGAATGGTTCCATTATGACTCGTTGATCAAGCGTGTTGTTAGGAGGAGTGACCACCTTGTTGATGAGCCGCTGAACATACTGAGCATAGTTGGGAGTCATGCGGCCCAAAACTGAACGCTTCAGTTCACAGTAAATGAGATCACAGCCATCAATTTTCCTTATCCTGTCGGGATGGCAATAGTACATCAGATTCAGGTGGTAGTTCCTGACTTCACTGGAGTCGCCTGACTTGCTGATGAGACTCTCCCGGAATATCTTGGCAAGGACAAGATAAGAGTAGTACATCCCAGAGATAGTGGGAGGCCCAGCTGTAGGGTTCGGGGGATAGCAAAAGGAGATGTCACCTTTAACAAGCTTAGGCCGAGAATGAATCTTGAACCCTTGAGCAAGGCCACCACCAAAGCCCATGGCTGCACAGAACTGAGTGTAGGTGCATGAGTACTTCTCCTTGCCCGTCATCCAAGTCATAGTGCGATCCTCATCATCATGGAAGAATACGGTGCAATGGAATTGACGGACAAGAAGGGGACAATAGATGCCTTCTGTCTGGTCATCATCGGGCTTCAGGCACACAAGATCATATAGTCCCAAACCCTTCAAGGTATCAACCACAAAGCGGTACTTTGTGGCTTCATGCAAGGCAAGCTCTTCAGTGTTGATGGCCTTGGGCATCACAACAGCACCATTCTTCATACACTCTCTAGTGTCATAGAAATCTTCCCATAGGCGTGCTTGAGTCTTGGTCCAGAAGAGCCTATCCCCACCAGTGTAAGTCCGTTGCTCAAAGCGATACAGATTCTCCATCCTCACACTTTGCCAATCACCACGATGTGCTGCTCCCACATTAAAGTCTGGCACTATTTCATCATCCTCTTGGGCTGCGTGCTTGTCCTTCCTCTTACCGCCAACTGTCTTGCTTCTTCCCCCAGTGGAGCTGCCAGTGTCAGTAGTCTGAGGTGCTTTAGGGGGCATGCGGCCACTAGAACGGCGGGGTGGAGGCACTGTAGACCTTCCTCTCTTGGCAACAGCGCCACGTTCTTCACCACTCCAACTATCTGAGCAAATAGAGCGAGAATAGCAGTGGGGTAAGTGTACATGTCATCAGTAAGTGGGAAAGCCAAAAAGCATAGCATATATCCAAGTGTTTCGATGAGATTATGCGAAGAACTGGGCAATCCGGCGCACAGGCCGGTCCAACCGGACGACAGACCGGACGAGCCGGTTGTCAATCCGGTTGACGGGCGGCACGCCGGGCCGGCCGGTTGAGAGGCCGGTTGACCGGGCGTATGACCGGGTCTGTCGAATTGTGAGGTGTTGCCCAGAATTTCGACCACAAAATCATGCAAAAACTCATAAACTTGAACATAGACTATAGCAATAGAGTGGAATATGTGCATAGTGCTGTGAGACACTCTAATGGCATGAGGACTTACAAAACCTAACCCTAACCCTAAACTTTCCTCAAATTTTCTCAAGGATGTGCAATGTGTGATGAGGACTAGGAAATAGAGAGAAAGGGAGAACGAATTACCCGAAGACATGGTCCTCCTTGGTCAAGAGAACAAGAAGAACACCTAGGTAGGGCTTGAGAGCCAAATCCCCAAGATCTCCCAAAATAGCTTGAGAGGGACCAAATCCTTTGGTGGAGATGTTCCAAGGGTCCCGATCTATGATTTGGTGGAGTTTGGGAGGATTCTAATGGTGGGAAGACCCTAGGAAGAGGTGGGGATGAAGGGGGCGGCGGCAATGGTGTGTGGGGTGGAGGGGGGAAAGTGAGGAAGAAGAACCCCCAAGGGGTAACCTCCTCCCACTTAACCAGCCGCACGGCCGGTTTGCCGCCCGGTCGACCGGGCCAGGCGCACAGGCCGGTCCAACCGGGCCAGAGACCGGCCAGGATCATTCCTTTTTTTGTTTTGCCTCGTTTTGCCCCTATTCTTTGTGTAAATGTGTATGAATGCTCAGATGATGACATGTACATATAGATAGATAGATGATGATGAGATGAGCATAGACATGGGGTTAGAAACACAAAGTTCTCTAGGCATACCCATTGGAGTGAAATTCAAACAAGATATAAATAGCAACAATGGGCATGATTCGAAGTATATCAAGAACCATAAAACATTTTGAAATAGTTTTTGTAATAAGATCATTTAGCCTTATATAGTCAAATCAAGTTGTAATTGAGGCTCAATGAGGGGCGGGGGATTACTCCCCCTATGTGAAAGCGCAAATGTCATGAGACCTCGAAGAGACATGCTTGGGTCAATATAATGACATTGGGTCATGTTGCACACATAGGTATGCATCTTACCAAGACATGGTAAGATGACTATCCCCATATGTGCTATGCCTCTAAGCTAGATAGCAAGATAAATGCAAGAATATAGTGCAAGAAGTTATTCAATCTAAGTTTTTAGGATCAAAAATACCAAGTTCTCCTCTCAAGTTAACAAACCGGGCTTCATCCAAAGGCTTAGTGAAAATATCCGCCAATTGGTAGGTTGTCCCCACATGAGTGAGATCAATATCCTTATTGGCAACATGGTCACGTAGGAAGTGATGGCGAATGTCAATATGTTTGGTGCGACAATGTTGAACCGGGTTATTAGCGATCTTAATTGCACTTTCATTGTCACAAAGAAGAGGCACCGTACCAAGAGACACACCATAGTCTTTCAAGGTTTGCTTCATCCATAACAATTGAGTGCAACAAGATGCCGCGGATATGGCTTCGGCGGTGGATAAAGCGGTGGAGTTTTGTTTCTTGGATGACCAACTCACCAATGACCGGCCAATAAATTGGCAAGCCCCGGAGGTAGACTTCCGATCACCTTATCACCGGCCCAATCGGAATCCGAATAGCCAATGAGTTCAAAGGTTGACCCCTTTGGGTACCATAGCCCGAGAGTAGGAGTGAGAACAAGGTATATTAAAATCCGTTTGACCGCCATTAAATGGCTCTCCTTAGGAGCGGATTGAAAACGAGCACACATCCCTACACTTAGCATGATATCCGGCCTAGAGGCACAAAGGTAGAGCAAGGATCCTATCATGGAGCGGTATACCTTTATGTCCACATCCTTCTCACCGTCACATGAGCCAAGTTGCCCCTTTACGGGCATGGGTGTCTTCATTGGGCTTGCATTGGTCATGTTGAATTTCTTGAGCATGTCCTTCACATACTTTTCTTGAGAGATGAAGGTGCCTTTTGCAAGTTGCCTCACTTGGAAGCCTAGGAAGAACTTCAACTCTCCCATCATGGACATCTCAAATTTCCTAGTCATCAATAGCTCAAAAGCTTTGTTATGATTGGGGTTAGTTCCACCAAAGATAATATCATCAACATATATTTGACATATAAATAAGCCACCCCCTTTAACCCGCTTGGTGAAAATGGTGGAATCGACCGTACCCATGCAAAACCCATCATGTAGTAAGAAATCCCTAAGGAACTCATACCAAGCACGTGGAGCTTGCTTGAGACCGTAGAGTGCCTTATGGAGTAAATACACATGGTTGGGTCGGCATGGGTCTTCGAAACCCGGGGGTTGAGCCACATATGCGGTTTCTTTTAGGGGACCATTCAAAATGCACTTTTCACACGGAAAACCAAAACTGATCATGGGTGCATATGCACCCTATATGTATAAAACATATTTCAAAAACGTAAAAAAAATAGGAAAAAAAATTAGGATGTAGAGAGACATGTCCTATGTGTTCGCGTCAAATTTCACATAAAACTGACAAATTTTGTATCCTGTGTAAAAAAAGACAAACAATGCTTCGAGAAATAGACTATTTTAGCACCAAACATTTATCTTTTTTGCATAGGGCACAAAACATATCGTTTTTTTGCTGAAACAACTTTATGAGCATGTAACATGTCAAGGTATACGTGAGACATTTTTATTTGTATTTTTTAACATTTGTAAATATGTTTAATATGCATTTCAAATAAAGGGTGCATATGCACCCGGGTGCAGAAACACCCTGTCCCTTTTCACATCCATTTGAAATAGTTTGAAATTGTGGAAAGATGCAAATGCAAGCAAAAGATGAATAGCTTCAAGACGGGCTACCGGCGCAAAGGTATCCTCAAAATCCATACCTTCTATTTGGGCAAACCCTTGCGCCACTAACCTTGCTTTGTTTCGTATGACAATGTCATTTTCATCTTGCTTGTTCTTGAATACCCATTTGGTCCCAATAACATTGATGCGATGATCCTTGGATCTCTCAACTAGAGACCATACTTCATTATGAGTGAAACACTCCAATTCTTCTTGCATGGCAATTACCCAATCCGGATCAACCAAGGCTTCATGTACCTTGAGTGGTTCAAAACTAGACACAAAAGCATGGTGTTGACCATTGTTCAGGAATTCGTTAACTAGTAACGGCTCGCTCGGCCACTGAATAGCGATTAATCGGCCAATTCGCCAATTAATCGGCCAATTAATTGGGTAATCAGCATTTATCGGCTACTCAGTGACCCACTGAGTAGCGATTAACTGGCCATTTAATCGGTGATTCGGCCGAATTCTTGAACAATGGTGTTGACAATAAGTGATAAGTAATGCATGGTGTCTACGAGTTACCACTCCTCTTGAGATGCTACCAAGGACTTGATCTACTTTCATGTCACTTGCCCTTGTAGCGGCCTTGATCTTCCGAATGGTTCCTTCATGATCAATGAATTCATCTCTTGCTAGTACTTGATCATGAGGGACCACTTGAGCTTGATCATGAGTTGAGGATGTCTCTTGATCATCATCATGGTCTTGCTCAGTGGAATGAGGACTTTCTTCTTGTTCTTCGAATGTGACTCATCTTGAGTGGAGGATGGTTCTTGAGTTGCACTTGATGGTTCGGCTTGAGTTGAGCTAGGCTCCGCTTGAGCCGTGCTTGATACTTCTACTCCATCATCTTGATCATCATTATGAACTTCCATGGGCCGGATGTGTCCAATGCCATATGCTTGATGGCACTAGATGGATCATCATTATTACCTGCAACACATGGAACAACTTGCTCCACTTGGGAGCCATTATCCTCCAAGAACACCACGTCACAAGATACTTCAATAGTCCAAGTGGACCGGTTGTAGTATCTATAGGCGTGAGAGTTCTCCGCGTATCCAACAAATATGCCCTCAATGGTTCTAGTTTCAAATTTACCGAGCTTTCCTTTGTTGTTCTTAACAAGACATTTGCATCCAAAGACACGAATGTACATGACATTAGGCTTGTTACCTGTGAGAAGCTCGTATGGAGTTTTGTTATGGAGGGGGAGGAGGAAGAGCCGGTTGGAGTAGTGAACCATTTTGTTGAGGGGTGTATGGCGCCAAAAACTCATGCTTGATGCCCTCATCATCAACAAACTCTTGCATGGTGTAGTTCTTGAACTCGGTGCCATTGTCGGTCCTAAACGCCTTGATCTCGGATTCATACATACGTTGAGCTTTCTTGGCGAAGGTGATGAACTCTCTATGGGTCTCATCCTTAGACTTAAGGAGAAAGACCCGAGTATCTTGAGTAATCATCAACAATGACAAGTCCATACTTGCTCCCACCAAGAGTATCATAATGTGATGGCCCAAAGAGATCCAAATGAAGGAGCTCCAAAGGCCTAGATGTGGTGACGATACTCTTGATAGGATGTTTCTTCTTGAGTTGCTTTCCGGCTACACATGCACTGCAAACACGATCTTTCTCAAAGGAAATGCCGGTTAGTCCCACAATGTGCTCACCCTTTAGGAGTTGTTTAAGATTTCTCATGTTGACATGACCAAGGCGGCGATGCCACAACCAACCTTCGTCATGCTTGGCCACCATTAGACATGTGGAGGAGAGGAGCTCTCTTTCGAGAGGTCAACCACGTAAAGGTTGTTCTCCACATATCCAACAAGGACCAATTTGAGATTGTCACTCCTAAAGACTTTCACACAATAATTAGTAAAATATGAATTGTAACCGGCATCGGCAAGATGATATATAGAAAGTAAGTTATATCCAAGGGATTCAACAAGCATGACCGTCTCGAGGCACAAGTCCTTAGAGATTGCCACCTTGCCATACCCAAGTACCTTTCCTTTGAGTTGTCACCAAAGGTGATGGTTGACTTCTTGTTGATATCTTCAATGAATTGATCAAGCACACCTCTTCCTCCGGTCATATGATTGGTGCATCCACTATCAAACACCCATTTTGGACCACCGGAGGCTACAAAATCAAGTAGAGGATTTAGGAACCCATCGATTAATGGGTTCCTTTGCAATGGCAACAATATCTTTTGGTACCCAAATTGAGTACTCTCTATAAGCATAGCCATTACGAGGGCCAACATAGCTAGCATAAACATCACCATAATAATCAACAAATAAAGCATAGTGATTGTTTGGCCCCGTGCGATCACCACTAGTGGCTTTGCCCTTTGAGGCTTTGCCATCATTAGTGACCTTCTTGTTCTTATCTTGAGCGGGCTTCTCCTTCTTGTAGTTCTTCTTCTTGTGAGACTTGGGAACATATCCAAGTCCAAACTTTTGATTGTTTGACCTTTGCTTACTCAAGAGGTCATCCAATCCCATCTTGTTCTTGGCGGTGGTGAACTTTGCAAGTTCCTTTGTTAACCTAACATTTTCCTCAAGAATAGATGCTTGCTCACAAGAAGATCCATTAGGATGATAGTCGAGACCATATTTAGTCACCAAGGATTCAAGATATGCATTGGTCTCAACATGCAAAGAGAGTTCCTCTTGTAAACGAACATGTTCCTCAACAAGCTTAGCATGCTAACTAGTAAAAGAAGTAGGGGAACTAGCAAGCTTTTCAACAACAATGGGATCCTTCATTGATCCAAGAGCCTTTGTGTAGGTTTCTTGGAGTAGGTCATGGTTCTCTCCAAGTTTCTTGAGCTCATCCTTAACAAGCTTGTTAGCTCTTTCAAGGTGGTCAAGATCCCTAGTGAGAGAAGCATGAGCAACTTCAAGTTCCTCCTTTGAGGCATTGAGCTCTTGAGTCAATGATTGAGCCCTATCAATAGTTTCTAGGTCCTTAACTTTATCAAGTTCATAAGTTTCAATTTGTTGCTTAAGGCCTTGAGATGTGCACCTTTCGGTTTTTAGCTCTTGTCTTAGGAGATTGAATCTCCGTTCTTTTTCATTCAATTGATATTCTAATTCCTCAATGGACTCATCCTTTTCTTTGAGGGAGTCCATCAAGAAATCAAACTTGACAAGAGCTTCACCACGAAGGGTGCATCTAACATTGTAAAGTTCCTTAAGCACAATTAATTCTTCTTGATTTTCAGCTTCATCATCAAGAACACTAGATAAAGAAGGTGGGGGTTCCATTACCTTGGTTTCTCTTGCCATAAGACAAGAGCCAACGATTGTAGATGAGGGAGAGTCATCGGAGTCATCATCTTGAGTTGTTCTTGCCATGAAGGAAGAACCAACATCATTCTCTGTGGAGTAATCCTTGGAGTAGTCATATGTAAAGAGTGACCCGAGCTTAGAGAAAGCCAAACCGGCCACTCGGCCTCCTTCTCCTCATCTTCCTCTTCTTCATCGGACAAGTACTCGGCCCCAACAAAGGTTCTTCCCTTGTTCTTCTTGTATCGATCGTTGATTGGGTTTGGCTTCAATCTTGGCTTGACCCCGTTGATGAACTTTGGCTTGTCTACCCTTTTCTCATAAGGGCACTCATTTGCAAAGTGGCTATCTTCATCACAGTTGTAGCAAGTTCTCTTCTTCTTCTTGTCATTGAGTAGCATTGGAAGCTTTCCCTTGTACTTCTTGGCAAAGAAGGCAAAGTCGGTAGCAATGTCACTAGTTGAAGTCATCTCTTCATCTTCTTCAATCTCATAGTCTTCTTCTCTTCCATGGTCAGCTCTAGCTTTGAGAGCAAGGTTGTGATGCTTCATGGTTGTGTGAGGTTTCATCAACACGGTTCATTGCCATGAGCCTTTTTTTCCTGCCTTGGCCATGTTTTCATTGGCGGCCACATAGGAGACTAGATCATCGGAGTTCAGATCGGCACTCTTGGTCATGATTTGCAAGTTGAGTGCAAGGTTGGTGTCTTCTTGCTTGACAGCAATCATAGCAATGACCTTGGACTTTATGAATGCTTCATTCATCTCGAAGCCGTCATTGTACTTCTCAACTCCAAGTCCCTTGACCCTTACTCTAAGAGCACCAAGCCTTGCATAGGCATCGGCCACGGATTCTCCTTCTCGAATCATGAACTGGTGAGCCTCTTGCTTTGCGGTTGATGGCGTGTAATACACACGTTCGTTGGGAACCCCAAGAGCAAGGTATGATGCGCACAGCAGCAAGTTTTCCCTCAGTAAGAAACCAAGGTTTATCGAACAGTAGGAGCCAAGAAGCACGTCGAAGGTTGATGGCGGCGGGATGTAGTGCGGCGCAACACCGGGATTCCGGCGCCAACGTGGAACCTGCACAACACAACCAAAGTACTTTGCCCCAACAAAAACAGTGAGGTTGTCAATCTCACCGGCTTGCTGTAACAAAGGATTAGATGTATAGTGTGGATGATGATTGTTTGCGAAGAACAGTAAAACAAGTATTGCAGATTGTATTCAATGTAAAAGAACAGGACCGGGGTCCACAGTTCACTAGAGGTGTCTCTCCCATAAGATAAATAGCATGTTGGGTGAACAAATTACAGTAGGCAATTGACAAATAGAGAGGGCATGACCATGCACATACATGATATGATGAGTATAGTGAGATTTAATTGGGCATTACGACAAAGTACATAGACCGCTATCCAGCATGCATCTATGCCTAAAAGTCCACCTTCGGGTTATCATCGAACCCCTTCCGGTATTAAGTTGCAAACAAAGACAATTGCATTAAGTATGGTGCGTAATGTAATCAATAACTACATCCTCGGACATAGCATCAATGTTTTATCCCTAGTGGCAACAGCACATCCACAACCTTAGAACTTCTGTCACTGTTTAATGGAGGCATGAACCCACTATCGAGCATAAATACTCCCTCTTGGAGTTAAGAGTAAAAACTTGGCAGAGCCTCTACTAATAACGGAGAGCATGCAAGATCATAAACAACACATAGGTAATAGATTGATAATCAACATAACATAATATTCTCTATCCATCGGATCCCGACAAACACAACATATAGCATTACGAGATAGATGATCTTGATCATGTTAGGCAGCTCACAAGATCCGACAATGAAGCACATAAGGAGAAGACGACCATCTAGCTACTGCTATGGACCCATAGTCCGGGGGTGAACTACTCACTCATCACTTCGGAGGCGATCATGGCGGTGAAGAGTCCTCCGGAGATGATTCCCCTCTCCGGCAGGGTGCGGAGGCGATCTCTGAATCCCGAGATGGGATTGGCGGCGTCTCGGTGGTTTTCGTATCGTGGCTCTCTGCACTGGGGTTTCGCGACGAAGACTATATGTAGGCGGAAGGGCAGGTCGGGGGCCACAGGGCACAACAGGCCGGCGCGCCAAGGCTTGGGCCGCGCCGCCTAGTGTGGCGCCACCTAGTGGCCCCACTTCGTAAGTCCTCCGGTCTTCGGAAGCTTCGTGGAAAAATAGGCCCCTGGGCGTTGATTTCGTCAATTCCGAGAATATTTCCTTTGTAGGATTTACAAAAACAGCAGAAAACAGCAACGGCTCTTCGGCATCTCGTTAATAGGTTAGTGGGAAAATGCATAAATATGACATAAAGTATGCATAAAACATGTAGATATCATCAATAATGTGGCATGGAACATAAGAAATTATCGATACGTCGGAGACGTATCAGCGGTCTCATAAAGAGCTGATTGGATCAAATCGGTTCCCTCTTGGAGTACTACGATTCGATCCCACAACTCTTTAGCGGAGTCAATGTCATTGACTTGATCAAGGAGCTTGCGGTTGATGCCACTTCTAATCTTGTCACGTGCGGAGGCATTGAGTTGACGGTTGTAGAATTGGTGGAGGTCAGAGCGGGATCATGTGGCTCCCGGTATCCATGAACAATGATCTCCCATAACTCCACTGCAGTGCGAATATGAGATTCCATAGCAGATTTCCCAAAAGGAAAGTGAGTTCCATCAAAATGGGGAACGTTCCCACTATGGTTTATATGAGGCATGGGTGAAGTTTTTTTGGGATAGTCATGGTTGACTTCATGGAAACTTCCTTGAGGGGCCGAAGCTCCACTAGGATTCCCACTAGTCAAGTTCTTAAGCATGGCAGTCATGTTTGCCATTTGGCTTTGTAGGTCATCCTCCTTTTTCTTCTTCTCGGCATCATATGCCAAGAATCTAGATTTCATCTCTTTAACCGAAAGGTTAGAGTTTTCACCTAGACCCTCGAATAGTTTTTCCATCTCACTCTTAAGGCGGTGAAGCCCTTAATAAGAGTCCAGGCTCTGATACCAATTGAAAGTTCAGAGATGGTAAACCTAGAGGGGGGTGAATAGGTTTCTACAGATTTTAATTCTTTCTTTGCAATATTAGGCTTTGCGGAATATAAAGGTGAGCCTAATGCAGACTAGGTGAAGCAACCTATATGAGGATACAACTAACTCGAGCACGAAGGCTCTCACGGCAGTTAAATCACAAGTAAGGAGTTCGGTTAGAGATAACCGATAGCACGCGGAGACGAGGATGTATTCCCGTGTTCCCTTCCTTTGCAAGAAGGTACGTCACGTTTGGAGGGGTGGAGGTCCCACGAAGGATTCCCCACGCCACGAAGGCTCACCCTATTCTCCGGAGCCTATCCCACGAAGGAATAGCTCACTCACTTGTGGTAGACTTTGAGGTAGCCTCCAAACCTTCACAATCTTGTCGGAGCAAATCCACGCCGGATGCTTCGGGCCACTCTTGCCCACCTAGGGTTTCCAAGGAACCCTAGAGAGCAAGCTTCTTGATGAATACAAGGGGGAATGAGATTTGGCTTGGTAGAACAGTAGATTGGGTCCTCCTCTATGGTTTCCCCGGAGGGATTTGAGTTTGGGTGGAGGAGGGAGATCTGAGGCTTTTGGTGTTTCTAGCAATGGAGTAGAGAGAGCTCAAGAACAGCTTGTAGTGTAGTGCCTAACTATTCATAGGTAGGAGAAGGGCTATTTATAGTGTCACTTGAAATATGGCCGTTGCTCACTTGACACATCAGCTTTCTCCGAGAAACCGGTCACCGGACCACGACCGAGTGTCGGTGTAGGGGCACGGACGGACCGAGGACCGGACCCGCCGGTCCAAACCGGACGGCAGGCCGGACCATGACCGGACCCTCGAAATGTCGCGCAGCACTCCCTCCGGTTGCGCGTGAGCTCTTGGCGCCGGCGGTCCGGTCGGTGGGCTGGATCGGACCGCGGTCCAAATGGCAGAGACCGGACCCGAGGGGCAACTCGTGTCTTCCGCAGGTCATCCGATTGGCGCGCAAGAGCCGGTCGGTGCGAGCGCCGCCGTGCGCCGACGGCGGCGGCGAGCGTCCGGCGCAGTCGGGTGTCCAAGGCCTAAGACCAGATTCCTGCAGAACCCTTTTTGATTGTTGTCGAAGTGGGGGTCTCCTTAGCCTTCTTGTTCCTTTGATACACCATTTATGCCTCTTTGGCTAATACCTGAGATTATCCTTACAAACATGTATTAGGCCAAATACTCTAGCACGGTGTCATTGTTACCAAAATAATGGATAAGGGTAAAATACCCTTACAGGAACCTTTAAGTCCCCACGGTAATGCGGTCTATGATGGGTTGCAGCGACCGGTGAAGGTATCATGGTCGTGATACCTGATAGTAGTCGAGGTCGGATGATAGCCAATGGATATGCTGACCGGCGAGGACCCAAGGTCGAAACTGCAAGAAAGGGTGGGTGTGCGAGGTCGCGGAGGAATACAATATTGGCTAGGACCTTATAGGGGGCCTCACACCACGGAAGTGTGGACGGGAAAGCTGCCCGGTTGGCACCAAGGTTAAGATCTCTTATGGGTAAAGCAACACACCTCTGCAGAGTGTAATGAATCGTGACCTGTCACTCCCTATCCGGGATTTGGAACGCGCTGCCGGAAAGGAACTCCATGAAGTTCTAGACACCGGTGAAGGCTGACGGACATAGTTCTTTTGAATAAAAGCAACCTTTTGAAGAAATGCTTATGAAAACCTGCATTGGTATTTGAAACACGTCCATTTTGCATCACTATTTTATATCATAATTTGCTGTTATTCATTGATATATTTCATATTTGGGGATGATACTTATGTTATTCCATCTATTTTGCATGTTTCATGATTATTGCAGGATCGCGCACCGGATTCCAGGAAAGCGCCGTCGGAATGCAATATATCTAAGATCAACTGACGGAAATTATATGAAAATCCTATTTTTCCGTAAGACAAGGGAGCAGAAGGGGGAGCCGAGGGGGCCGCCATGGGCCCACCTCATAGGCCGGCGCAAGGCCTGGCCGCGCCGCCTTGTGAGGAGGGGGCCCACCAGCCCCCTCGGCCTCCTTTCCTTCGCGTATCTTCGTCCCGAAACCTAAGCTCAGGAGGATAGTCGCGAGAGTCACAGCCGCCTCCGCGGGCGGAAAACACCAGAGAGAAAAGAGCTCTCGCCGGCTGAAATCCGCAGGAAATTCCTACGGAGGGGGAAATCGACGCCATCGTCACCGTCATCGAGTTGGACATCATCTCCATCATCATCACCATCATCTTCATCATCATCACCATCATATCACCGCTGATCATGTTCCATATGATGTCTCGTGAGTAGTTCATTTAGTTCTTGAGGACATGGGTGAAGTCTAAATGTTAGTAGTGAATTATGTTGGTTAGTATTCGATGTATGATATTTAAGTTGTGGTGTTATTCTTCTAGTGGTGTCATGTGAACGCGACTACATGATACTTCACCATTTATGGGCCTAGGGGAGTGCATCTTGTATTCGGTTGCTAATTGCGGGGTTGCGGGAGTGATAGAAACCTAAACCCCCGTTAGTGTATCGATGTAGGAGGGATAGCAGGATCTCGAGTTTAAGGCGTGGTTAGATTTATCTTAATTACTTTCTTGTTTTTGCGGATGCTTGCAAGGGGTATAATCACAAGTATGTATTAGTCCTAGGAAGGGCGGTGCATTAGCATAGGTTCACCCACACAACACTTATCAAAACAATGAAGATTAATCAGCTATATGAGCGAAAGCACTAGACTAAATTCCCGTGTGTCCTCAAGAACGTTTGGTCATTATAAGTAACAAACCGGCTTGTCCTTTGTGCTAAAAGGATTGGGCCACTCGCTGCAATTATTTCTCTCGCACTTTATTTACTTGTACTTTATTCATCTGCTATACTAAAACCCCCTGAATACTTGTCTGTGAGCATTTATGAATCCTTCATCAAACTGCTTGTCAACACCTTCTGCTCCTCGTTGGGTTCGACACTCTTATTTATCGAAGTCTTGATACACCCCTATACTTGTGGGTCATCAAGACTATTTTTGGCGCGTTTGGGTGAAGCGCTATTGGTACGTGGAATTGGTAAGGAAAATCTTTCTGTACATGCTTGTTTATTTCCTGCTGCTATAAATCATTATGGAGGGGTCTTCTCTTGAATTCCTCTTTGGAAAGTCTACTACTACGCAAAGGTAGTGGATGAGGCGCCGGTGAGAACGAGGTTCCATACAAATACCTATGAAAATTATTGAATGTGTTGTGGATAACCGCTATGAAGGGGATGGAACTGTCCATCCTGGTGATCATTTTGTTTTTACATGAATTATGCGGGTTATTCAAATGTGGGTATTGCTATGGATGAAGTTAGGAAGAAACTATTCTCTATATCGATGTTTGGTAAAGCAACGCATTGGTATAAATTTGTGAAGAATAGGGATTCTTGATGGAGGAGACATTGTGCCTTTATTTTATTCCAAATTCTATCCTCCAAGTGAAATTCATAAAGATCGGAACCGCATATATAATTTCTGGCCTCATGATGGAGAGAGTATTGCCCAAGCTTGGGGAGATTGAAGTCTTTAATGCTCAAATTCCCCATTCATGAGCTTCCTAGTAATATTATTATTGATAATTTCTATGCAAGATTGTCTTTTCAAGATAAGACTTTGCTGGATACTTCTTGTTCTGATCATTTACACGCAACAAAGAAGAGTTTAAAAGGGACCTTCTTGATCGGATCCAAGAGAATACTGAAGGATGGGAGAACGACAAAGATAGAGAGTCGGGTATAAACTATGATTATAAATGCATTGAAGTTTTTATGGATCTGATAAATTTCGTAATATGAGTGCTACTTATGGTCTTGATTCTCAAGTCATTGCAAACTTTTATAAAGCTTTTGCCTCTCACTTTGAATTGCCTAGGAAGAATTTTGATAAGTATCATGAACCATATAAAGAAAATTGATTCATCTATAAATAAATGTGCTATAATTGAAACTGTTGATCATATTCTTCCTGAAGCTTATATTGAAAAAACTCCTTTCCCTGCTAAAATGAAGGAGTATTCTATTATATCTAGTGCGGTTAATAAAAGTGCAAAGAAACCTATAGAACCTGAAGAACAAATTAAGGTTGAACGTGTTGTTGCAATAATTAAAGATCTTGTGACTGAAAATGTAGAAGATGGTCATATTATTTTCGTGAAGATGCTTCTAATATTGTTTCGCATCCTAATAAGTCTAGGAAAGCCCGTGTTCCTATGCTCTCTGTTAGAATTGGTGATCATTGTTATTATGGTTTATGTGATATTGGTGCAACTATTAGTGCCATTCCTTATGAGCTTTATACGGAGATCATGCATGAAATTGGTTCTTGTGAACTTGAAGATATTGATGTGGTTATTCGGCTAGCTAATGAGAAACTATCTCTCCTATTGGTATTGTTCGAGATGTGGAAGTTCTATGTGGTAAGATTAAATATCTGCTGACTTTTTGGTACTTGGTTCTGATGCTAGTAAGTATTGTCCTATTATTTTTGGTAGACCTTTCCTAAATACTTGTGGAGCTGTTATAGATTGCAAAAAGGAAAAAATTATGACTAAATTTGCTGGTGAATCTTATGAGTTTAATTTCTCTAAATTTGCCAAAACTCCTTATAAAGCTGATTTGCCTAATAATGATTTTAGAGTTGAACAGTGTGCGTCTATTGCTCTTGTTGCTAATAATCCTTTAGCAACATTTGGAGAATAGTGAGAGTGAAGTCTTTAGGGAAGAAAGAAATGAGCTTGATGAAATTTTCCTTCTCAACCTATTCTTAAACATGACTTACCGGTTGAAGATTTAGGTACAACACCACCACCAAAGGAAGATCCTATTTTTGATTTAAAACCATTGCCTGATAATCTTAAGTATGCTCATATTGATGATAAGAAAATATATCATGTTATTATTAGTTCTAAGCTTTCAGATATTGAGGAAGAAAGGTTATTGGAAATATTGAAGAAACACCGAGGAGCTATTGGCTATACTCTTGATGACTTGAAGGGGATTTCTCCCTCTATTTGCCAACATGCTATCAATATGGAAGATGATGCAAGCCTATTGTTGAACATCAACGTCGTCTAATTCCTAAGATGAAGGATGTGGTAAGGAATGAGGTATTAAAACTTCTTGAAGCTGGTATTATATATCCTATTGCTGATTGTAGATGGGTTAGTCCTTTGCATTGTGTTCCTAAGAAAGGAGGAATGATGTTGTGCCTAATGATAATGATGAGCTCATCCCTCAAAGAGTAGTTGTAGGGTATAGAATGTGCATTGATTATCGAAAAGTTAATAAAGTTACTAAGAAAGATCATTACCCTTTACCTTTATTGATCAAATGTTAGAGAGGTTGTCTAAAAATACTCATTTTTACTTTCTTGATGGTTATTCTGGTTTCACAAATTTGTGTTAAAACTAAAGATCAAGAGAAACCACTTTCACTTGTCCCTATGGAACTTATGCTTATAGGCGTATGCCTTTTGGTTTATGTAATGCTCTGCTACTTTTCAAAGATGCATGTCTACTATTTTTCATGGCTTTTGTGAGAGTATTGTAGAGGTATTCATGGATGATTTTCTGTCTATGGGAATTCTTTGATAATTGCTTGCGAAACCTTGATAAAGTATTTGCAGAGATGTGAAGAAACTAACCTTGTTCTTAATTGGGAGAAGTGCCATTTTATGGTTAATGAAGGAATTGTATTGGGACATAAAATTTCTGAGAGAGGTATTGAAGTTGATAGAGCTAAAGTTGAAGCAATTGAGAAGATGCCCTATCCTAGGGATGTTAAAGGTATTCGTAGTGTTCTTGGTCATGCTGGGTTTTATAGGAGATTTATTAAAGACTTCTCCAAGATTTCAAAGCCTCTTACTAATCTTCTTCAAAAAGATGTACCTTTTGTTTTTGATGATGATTGTAAGGAAGCTTTTGAAACTCTAAAGAAAGCCAACTGCTCCTGTAGTTGAACCTCCCGATTGGAATTTACCTTTTGAGATTATGTGTGATGCTAGTGATTTTTTGTAGGCGCTGTTCTTAGACAACGAGTAGATAAGAAATTGAATGTTATTCATTATGCTAGCAAAACTCTTGATGTTGCTCAAAGAAATTATGCTACAACTGAAAAGGAATTATTAGCTGTAGTCTTTGCTTGTGACAAGTTTAGATCTTATATTGTTGATTCAAAAGTTACAATTCATACTGATCATGCTGCAATTAGATACCTTATGGCAAAGAAAGATGCTAAGCCAAGGCTTATTAGATGGGTACTTCTTTTGCAAGAATTTGATTTACATGGTGCTGATAATCCTGTTGCTGATAATTTGTCTAGATTGGAAAATATTGCTTATGATCCTGTTCCTGTTAATGATAGTTTTCCAAATGAACAATTGGCTGTATTAGAGGTGAGCTCGCGAGATAGTCCTTGGTACGCTGATTATGCTAACTTTATTGTTTCCAAGTACTTGCCTCCAACCTTTCAGCTCAGCAAAGGAGGAAATTCTTTTATGACTTGAGGCAATATTTTTGGGATGACCCACACTTATATAAAGAAGGAGTGGATGGTATTCTGCGAAGATGTGTTCCCAAATATGAACAACAAGAGATATTGAGTAAGTGTCATGGTAGTGTTTATGGAGGACATCACGCCGGAGAACCGCGCAAAAGGTTCTACAATCAGGTTTTTATTGGCCAACTCTCTTCAAAGATGCAAGGAAGTTTATTTTATCTTGTGATGAATGTCAAAGGGTTGGTAATATCTCCAGACGCAATGAGATGCCTATGAATTATATTCTTGTTATTGAACCATTCGATTGTTGGGATTTGACTTCATGGGTCCTTTCCCTTCTTCAGAAGGTAACACTCATATACTTGTCGCTGTTGATTATGTTACTAAATGGGTGGAAGCCATACCTACAAAAAGTGCTGATGGTGAGACGCCTTTAAGAATGCTTTTAGATATTATTTTTCCTAGATTTGGAGTAACTAGATATATTATGACTGATGTAGGTTCTCATTTTATTCATGGTGGTTTTAGAAAAACTCTTGCTAAATATGGTATTAATTATAGAATTGCTTCTGCTTATCATCCTCAAACTAGTGGGTGATGGCGTGTAATTCACACGTTCGTTGGAAACCCCAAGAGGAAGGTATGATGCGCATAGCAATAAGTTTCCCTCGAAGAAACCAAGGTTTATCGAACGAGGAGCCAAGAAGCACGTGAAGGTTGATGGCGGCGGGATGTAGTGCGGCGCAACACCGGGATTCCGGCGCCAACGTGGAACCCGCACAACACACCAAAGTACTTTGCCCCAACGAAACAGTGAGGTTGTCAATCTCAGCTTGTTGTAACAAAGGATTAGATGTATAGTGTGGATGATGATTGTTTGCGAAGAACAATACAAGTATTGCAGCAGATTGTATTCAATGTAAAAGAATAGGACCGGGGTCCACAGTTCACTAGAGGTGTCTCTCCCATAAGATAAATAGCATGTTGGGTGAACAAATTACAGTCGGATTGACAAATAGAGAGGCATGACCATGCACATACATGATATGATGAGTATAGTGAGATTTAATTGGGCATTACGACAAAGTACATAGACCGCTATCCAGCATGCATCTATGCCTAAAAGTCCACCTTCATGTTATCATCGAACCCTTCCAGTATTAAGTTGCAAACAGACAATTGCATTAAGTATGGTGCGTAATGTAATCAATAACTACATCCTCGGACATAGCATCAATGTTTTATCCCTAGTGGCAACAGCACATCCACAACCTTAGAACTTTCAGTCACTGTCCAGATTTAATGGAGGCATGAACCCACTATCGAGCATAAATACTCCCTCTTGGAGTTAAGAGTAAAAACTTGGCCGAGCCTCTACTAATAACGAGAGCATGCAAGATCATAAACAACACATAGGTAATAGATTGATAATCAACATAACATAATATTCTCTATCCATCGGATCCCGACAAACACAACATATAGCATTACAGATAGATGATCTTGATCATGTTAGGCAGCTCACAAGATCCGACAATGAAGCACATAAGGAGAAGACGACCATCTAGCTACCGCTATGGACCCATAGTCCAGGGTGAACTACTCTCATCGATCCGAGGCGATCATGGTGATGAAGAGACCTCCGGGAGATGATTCCCCTCCGGCAGGGTGCGGAGGCGATCTCCCGAATCCCGAGATGGGATTGGCGGTGGCGGCGTCTCGTAAGGTTTTCCGTATCGTGTCAAATGGGGTTTCGCGATGGAGGCTTTAAGTAGGCGGAAGGGCAGGTCGGGCCACACGAGGGCCCACACAGCAGGCCGGCGCGGCCAAGGGTTGGGCCGCGCCGCCTGGTGGCGCCACTCGTGGCCCCACTTCGTAAGTCCTGTGGTCGGGAAGCTTCGTGGAAAAATAGGCCTCGGGCGTTGATTTCGTCAATTCCGAGAATATTTCCTTACTAGGATTTCTGAAACCAAAAACAGCAAAAACAACTGGCTCTTCGGCATCTCGTTAATAGGTTAGTGCCGGAAAATGCATAAATATGACATAAAGTATGCATAAAACATGTAGATATCATCAATAATGTGGCATGGAACATAAGAAATCGATACAGAGACGTATCAGCATCCCCAGCTTAGTTCTGCGTCCCGAGCAGGTAAACGATAACAAAGATAATTTCTAGAGTGACATGCCATTATAACCTTGATCATACTATTGTAAGCATATGTAATGAATGATGCAGCGATCAAAACAATGGTAATGACATGAGTAAACAAATGAATCACAAAGCAAAGACTTTTCATGAATAGTACTTTCAAGACAAGCATCAATAAGTCTTGCATAAGAGTTAACTCATAAAGCAATAAATCAAAGTAAAGGTATTGAAGCAACACAAAGGAAGATTGAGTTTCAGCGGTTGCTTTCAACTTATAACATGTATATCTCATGGATATTGTCAATGTAAAGTAATATAACAAGTGCAATATGCAAGTATGTAGGAATCAATGCACACACAAGTGTTTGCTTCTTGAGGTGGAGAGAGATAGGTGAACCGACTCAACATAAAAGTAAAAGAAATGCTTCGGAGAGGAAGCATTGATTGCTATATTTGTGCTAGAGCTTTGGTTTTGAAAACAAGAAACAATTTTGTCAACGGTAGTAATAAAGCATATGTGTTATGTAAATTATATCTTACAAGTTGCAAGCCTAATGCATAGTGTACTAATAGTGCACCTTGTCCTAATTAGCTTGGATTCAGGGATTATCATCGCAACACATGTTTTAACCAAGTGTCACAAAGGGGTACCTCTATCCTTTGTACAAGGTCTAAGGAGAAAGCTCGCATTTGGATTTCTCTTTGATTATTCTCAACTTAGACATCCATACCGGGACAACATAGACAACGGATAATGGACTCCTCTTTAATGCATAAGCATGTAGCAACAATTAATGTTCTCATATGAGATTGAGGATATATGTCCAAAACTGAAACTTCCACCATGATTCATGGCTTTAGTTAGCGGCCCAATGTTCTTCTCTAACGTTATGCATGCTCTAACCATTAAATGAGTGGTAAATCTCCCTTACTTCAGACAAGACGGACATGCATAGCAACTCACATGATATTCAACAAAGAGTAGTTGATGGCGTCCAGGAACATGGTTATCGCACAGCAAGAAACTTAATAAGAAATAAAATGCATAAGTACATATTCAATACCACAATAGTTTTTAAGCTATTTGTCCCATGAGCTATATATTGCAAAGGTAAAGAATGGAAATTTTAAAGGTAGCAAGCAATTTTACTTTGGAATGGCGGAGAAATACCATGTAGTAGGTAGGTATGGTGGACACAAATGGCATAGTGATTGGCTCAAGGATTTTTGGTGCATGAGAAGTATTCCCTCTCGATACAAGGTTTAGGCTAGCAAGGTTTATTTGAAACAAACACAAGGATGAACCTGCAGCAAAACTCACATAAAAGACATATTGTAAACATTATAAGACTCTACACCGTCTTCCTTGTTGTTCAAAACTCAATACTAGAAATTATCTAGACTTTAGAGAGACCAATTATGCAAACCAAATTTTAGCAAGCTCTATGTATTTCTTCATTAATAGGTGCAAAGTATATGATGCAAGAGCTTAAACATGAGCACAATAATTGCCAAGTATCAAATTATTCAAGACATTTTAGAATTACATGTAGCATTTCCCGATTCCAACCATATAACAATTTAACGAAGAAGATTCAACCTTCGCCATGAATACTATGAGTAAAGCCTAAGGACATATTTGTCCATATGCAACAGCGGAGCGTGTCTCTCCCACACAATGAATGCTAGGATCCATTTTATTCAAACAAAAACAAAAACAAACCGACGCTCCAAGCAAAGCACATAAGATGTGATGGAATAAAAATATAGTTTCGGAGAACCTGATAATGTTGTCGATGAAGAGGATGCCTTGGGCATCCCAAGCTTAAACGCTTGAGTCTTCTTAAAATATGCAGGGGTGAACCACCGGGTGCAAGCTTTCACTCTCCTTGATCATATTGTATCATCTCCCTCTCTTGATCCTTGAAAACTTCCTCCACACCAAACTCAAAACAACTCATTAGAGGGTTAGTGCACAATAAAAGTTTACATGTTCAGAGGTGACATAATCATTCTTAACACTTCTGGACATTGCACAAAGCTACTGGACATTAATGGAACAAAGAAATTCATCCAACATAGCAAAAGAGGCAATGCGAAATAAAGGCAGAATCTGTCAAAACAGAACAGTTCGTAAAGACGAATTTTAAAGTGGCACCAGACTTGCTCAAATAAAAATTCCCAAATTGAATGAAAGTTGCGTACATATCTGAGGATCACTCACGTAAATTGGCATAATTTTCTGAGTTAACTACAGAGAATTAGGCCCAGATTCGTGAGCAAAGAAATCTGTTTCTGCGCAGTAATCCAAATCTAGTATGAACCTTACTATCAACGACTTTACTTGGCACAACAATGCACAAAACTAAGATAAGGAGAGGTTGCTACAGTAGTAAACAACTTCCAAGACTCAAATATAAAATAAAGTACTGTAGTAAAAACATGGGTTGTCTCCCATAAGCGCTTTTCTTTAACGCCTTCAGCTAGGCGCAGAAAGTGTGTATCAAGTATTATCAAGAGATGAAGCATCAACATACCTTGGGCTTTACCCTTACCTTTCTTGTTCTTTTTCTTACTCTTTGATTTAGGGAATATATGTCTACCCCCGGGTGTAGAGGTGAATTTTAGGGTGCCTTCTCCCATATCTATGACTGCTCCCAATAGTTTCAGCAGGGATCTTCCGTGTGATTTGTCATGTTCCTGCACATTCAATAACAAGATAATCAATGGATGTTCTTCCCAAAGGTTGTATCACACCAGCTATTCTTTTAGGAATTATAACAGAGTTATCAATAAGAGTTATTCCTTCTCCCCTTCAACGAATCCCCAAAGTTTCAAAGATTCATGAATACTCTTAGGCATTAGGCAAAATTCGACATAATATCACAATTGGCATGAAGAGTTTGGTCACCGATAACAATTTTAATAGTAGGATCCCATAATGAAGGTTCAGAGTTCACTAAAACTTGATCAAGACGGTTACGAACATATCTATAATTTTCATTTAAGCGAGATGCACTTGTCTCAAGAGTGTTTAATCTATTATAAATGCTAATAAGGGCTGAATCAAAGTTATTAGCTGAATCATGCGATGCAACCAACTTCTTTATGGCATTAAAAGCTTGATCCCCATTGCAATGAAGGAAATCTCCTCCCACTACAGCATCCAAGGCATATCTATAGCGAATCATAAGACCAAAATAAAAATTACTAAGGAGCAAACTTAGAGTCATTTGAGGTTCAGCTTTACGATAAGTAAAAATTCTAGACCAAGCATCTTTAAAACTCTCCTCATCCCCTTGTTTAAAAGTGAAGACTAATTCCTCAGGTGAAGAAGTAACAGTGCAGAACTAGACATGGTAGCAAAAGTAAAATGCAAGTAACTAATTTTTTTGTGTGTTTTTGATATAGAGAACAAGACAAGAAATAAAGTAAAACTAGCAACTAATTTTTGTGTTTTGTTTAAGTGCAACAAACAAAGTAGTAAATAAAAAAAAAAAAAAAAAAAACAAAGTAAAGAGATTGGATTGTGGAGACTCCCCTGCGCCGTGTCTTGATCCCCAACAGCGCGCCTAAAATATGCTTGATGGCGTGTAATTCACACGTTCGTTGGGAACCCCAAGAGGAAGGTATGATGCGCATAAGCAAGTTTTCCTCGCAAGAAACCAAGGTTTATCGAACCATAGGAGCCAAGAAGCACGTCAAGGTTGATGGCGGCGGGATGTAGTGCGGCGCAACACCAGGGATTCCGGCGCCAACGTGGAACCTGCACAACACAACCAAAGTACTTTGCCCCAACGAAAGCAGGTTGTCAATCTCAGGCTTGCTGTAACAAAGGATTAGATGTATAGTGTGGATGATGATTGTTTGCGAAGAACAGTAACAAGTATTACAGTTGTATTCAATGTAAAAGAATAGGACCGGGTCCACAGTCTATAGAGTGTCTCTCCCATAAGATAAATAGCATGTTGGGTGAACAAATTACAGTCGGGCAATTGACAAATAGAAGGCATGACCATGCACATACATGATATGATGAGTATAGTGAGATTTAATTGGGCATTACGACAAGTACATAGACCGCTATCCAGCATGCATCTATGCCTAAAAAGTCCACCTTCAAGTTATCATCCGAACCCCTTCCGTATTAAGTTGCAAACAAGACAATTGCATTAAGTATGGTGCGTAATGTAATCAATAACTACATCCTCGGACATATCATCAATGTTTTATCCCTAGTGGCAACAGCGCATCCACAACCTTAGAACTTTCTGTCACTGTCCCCAGATTTAATGGAGGCATGAACCCACTATCGAGCATAAATACTCCCTCTTGGAGTTAAGAGTAAAAACTTGGCTAGAGCCTCTACTAATAATGGAGAGCATGCAAGATCATAAACAACACATAGGTAATAGATTGATAATCAACATAACATAATATTCTCTATCCATCGGATCCCGACAAACACAACATATAGCATTACGGATAGATGATCTTGATCATGTTAGGCAGCTCACAAGATCCGACAATGAAGCACATAAGGAGAAGACGACCATCTACCTACTGCTATGGACCCATAGTCCGGTGGACTACTCACTCATCGATCCGGAGGCGATCATGGCGATGAAGAGACCCTCCGGGAGATGATTCCCCCTCTGGTGCCGGAGGCGATCTCCGAATCCCCGAGATGGGATTGGCGGCGGCGGCATCTCGTAAGGCCCGTATCGTGGCTCTGATGGGGGTTTCGCGACGGAGGCTTTAAGTAGGCGGAAGGGCAGGTCAGGGGGCCACACGAGGGCCCCACACAACAGGCCGGCGCGGCCAAGGCTTGGGCCGCGCCGCCCTAGTGTGGCGCCACCTCGTGGCCCCACTTTGTAAGTCCTCCGGTCTTACGGAAGCTTCGTGGAAAAATAGGCCCCTGGGCGTTGATTTCGTCCAATTAGAATATTTCCTTACTAGGATTTCTGAAACCAAAAACAGCAGAAATGGCTCCTTGCATCTCGTTAATAGGTTAGTGCCGGAAAATGCATAAATATGACATAAAGTATGCATAAAACATGTAGATATCATCAATAATGTGGCATGGAACATAAGAAATTATCGATACGTCAGACGTATCAGTAGAGTTATCAAATAGAGAGATTAAATCTATCTTGCAAAAGGCGTTAATAAATCTAGAAAGAATGGGCTATTAAATTGAAGGAAGCACTATGGGCTTATAGAACTGCTTATAAAAATCCCATGGGTATGTCACCGTATAAAATGGTTTATGGAAGCTTGTCATTTACCTTTAGAACTAGAGCACAAAGCTTGTAAGAGAACTAAATAAATATCCTAAACTTGCCGGTAAGAAGGATTGCTACAATTGAGGATGAATGGAGAAGTGAAGCTTATGAAAATGCTAAACTCTTTAAAGAGAAAGTTAAGAAATGGCATGGTAGAAGAATTATCAAAAGAGAATTTAATGTTGGAGATAAAGTCCTATTGTATCGGTCTCATCTCAGATTTTTTGCAGGGAAATTACTCTCAAAATGGGAAGGACCATATGTCATTGATGAGGTGTATCGATCATGGCAATTATTAGCTCTCTGCAATGCCACACAAGTGGTGAATGGACAAAGAGCATTATATCTCTGGTGATTCTTATAATGAAGATGTTGATGTTATTCAAGTGGTAACTCCGGAAGATTTCATCAAAGGCCAAGTTGACAGTTCTGCGGAGTTCGACTTTGAATAGGTAGTTAGAAGAAAAGTCACGTTTAACTTTCCGAACAATGTTTTTGCAACTTTTGGAAAATATGAAAAATTGAGATCGAAACGGAGTGGAGGCTACGAGGCGTGCCCCCACAGGCGCGGCCTGACCTGGTCGCGCCGCCTCTGTGAGGAGGGCTCGTTGCCCCTCTCCGACTACTTGTACACTTCCTTTGTCGTGAAATTTTTGCTATATAATCCCCGGATCTCCGGAGGTCCATATATCGTTTTCTCGCCGTGTTTTGTTTCGAGCTGTTACTGCCAGGATCTGTCTTTGATCTAGAAGCACCATGGTCTCCAACAACAAGGACAAGGAGCCTTTGGAGGAAGATATTCAAGATCCCGAGTTAGAAGAAGAATTCAAGGAGGAAGTGAAGGGGATGTCATCAACAAAAAGAAAGCGGCAATCTGTGAGGAGTAAGCCAATCTTGGTGGGATCGGTTAACACTGGACATTCTTTTTCTCATAACTTGCAGGGGACCGCTTGCTCTTAGCCTCAACTCTTTTCTTTGTGTGGAGGAAGCACTACGGGTTACCGATGAGTTTTGTGATCAATATCGTACTCTGAGAAGGGAGGTGGAGATACTTCAGGAAGACAACCGACTTCGCAGAATGCTGGAATATCACTCAATTCCCATCACAAGGCCACCACCGCCATCTTTGGATAACAATGAATCTCTTCGAGTCTTGCGCAGAGCATAAGTGAGAAGCTGAAGCTGAAGGAGATCTTTAAGAGTCGCAAGAATCCATCATCTACACGAGAAGGAGTAATTCATCATCGGTATTGGCATCCCCTTGGTTTGTTCTAAGCTTGGGGGAGTGCCGCGGTATCACATCATCACTACCTTTTTACCTTTTTACTATCAAGTAGTGTCGTATCATGAGTAGGGAAGTGATACGTCCCAAACGTATCTATAATTTCTTATGTTCCATGCTACTTTTATGATGATACTCACATGTTTTATACACATTATATGTCATGTTTATGCATTTTCCGACACTAACCTATTGACGAGATGCCGAAGAGCCAGTTGCTGTTTTCTGCTGTTTTTGGTTTCAGAAATCCTAGTAAGGAAATATTCTCTAATTGGACGAAATCAACGCCCAGGGCCTATTTTTGCACGAAGCTTCAAGTCGAGGGAGAACGAAGCGGGGCCACGAGGCACCGCAACAGGCGGCGCGGCCCGTGTGTGGCGGCGCGGCCACGGCGTGTGGGGCCCTCGTGTGGCCTCTGACCTGCCCCTTCCGCCTACTTAAAGCCTCCGCGCGACCCCCAGTCAACGAGAGCCACGATACGGAAACCTTCCCGGAGACGCCGCCGCCGCCAATCCCATCTCTGGGGATTAGAGATCGCCTCAGGCACCCGCCGGAGAGGAATCATCTCCCGGAGGTCTCTTCATCGCCATGATCGCCTCCCGATGTGTGAGTAGTTCACCCCTGGACTATGGGTCCATAGCAGTAGCTAGATTGTTGTCTTCTCCTCATTGTGCTATCATGTTAGATCTTGTGAGCTACCTAGCATGATCAAGATCATCTATTTGTAATCCTACATGTTCTGTTTGTTGGGATCCGATGAATATTGAATACTATGTCAAGTTGATTATCAATCTATCATATATGTTATTTATGTTCTTGCATGCTCTCCGTTGCTAGAGAGGCTCTGGCCAAGTGATACTTGTGACTCAAGAGGAGTATTTATGCTCGATAGTGGGTTCATGCCTCCATTAAATCTGGGACAGTGATAGAAAGTTCTAAGGTTGTGGATGTGTTGTTGCCACTAGGGATAAAACATCGATGCTTTGTCTAAGGATATTTGTGTTGATTACATTACGCACCATTCTTAATGCATTGTCTCATTGTTTACAACTTAATACCGGAGGGTTCGGATGATAACCGAGGTGGACTTTTGGCATAGATGCATTTGGATAGCGGTCTATGTACTTTGTCGTAATGCCCGATTAAATCTCATAGTACTCATCATGATATATGTATGTGCATTCTTATGCCTTCTTTATTTGTCAATTGCCCACCTAATTTGTTCACCCAACATCCTTATCTTATGGGAGAGACACCGCTAGTGAACTCGTGGACCCAGGTCCTATTCTTTACATCTCAAATACAATCTACTGTTGTTCTTTACTTGTTCTTCGCAAACAATCATCATCATCCACACTATACATCTAATCCTTTTTACAACAAGGGACAGATTGACAACCTCACTGCTACGTTGGGGCAAAGTACCCGATTGTGTTGTGAGTTCACGTTGGCGCCGGAACCTCGGTGTTGCGCGCACTACACTCCTCCGCCATCAACCTTCAACGTGCTTCTTGGCTCCTACCGGTTCGATAAACCTTGGTTTCTTCCCAGAGGAAAACTGTGCTGTGCACACCTTCGTCTTGGGGTTCCCAACGGACGTGTGTCTCACGCGCATCAAGTTTTCGGCGCCGTTGTCGGGAGATCAAGACACGCTGCAAGGGAGTCTCCCACTTCCAATCTCTTTACTTTGTTTTTGTCTTGCTTTGTTTTACTTTATTTATTATCTTGTTTGCGTTCTCATTATTAAAAACACAAAAAAATTAGTTGCTAGTTTTACTTTATTTACTGTCTTGCTCTCTATATCAAAAACACAAAAAAATTAGTTACTTGCATTTACTTTATTTAGTTTGCTTTATTTACTACTACTAAAATGAATACTCCTGAGAACACTAAGTTGTGTGATTTCACTAGTTAGGCTTAATGGAAAACAACAAAAATATTAGAGATCTTTATAGTATTTATCTTGAGTTAGGACATGAGGTGTTTGAAGAGAAAATTAAAAACCCATGGAACTTTGTTTGCAAAATAGTTGTAGCAATGTTATTAGCATGAACTCTTTGAACACTATTATTGCTAATGCTATGGAAGAATTTAAACTTGGGGAAGCTGGTTTTGATGAGCATGATATTTTTAGTCCCCCAAGCATGGAGGAGAGAATTTACTTTGATGACACTTTTCCTCCCATTTGTGATGATAGTGGTATTTTGGTGCCACCTACTATTGAGGATAAAGTTTATTATGATTATACTATGCCTCCTACATTTGATGATTATGGTGATGAGAATAATAATGGTAGCTACTTTGTTGAATTTGCTCCCACTACAATTAATAAGAATGACTATGCTTATGTTGGGAGTAGTAATTATTTTATGCATGAGACTCATGATAAGAATGCTTTATGTGATAGTTATATTGTTGAGTTTGTTCATGATGCTACTGAAATTATTATGAGAGAGGAAAATATGGTTGTAGAAATTTTCATGTTACTAAAACACCTCTCTATATGCTGAAATTTTTGAAGTTACACTTGTTTTGTCTTCCTATGCTATTCACTTTGTTCTTCATGAATTTATTTGTGTACAAGATTCCTATGCATAGGAAGTGTGTTAGAATTAAATGTGTTTTGAATTTGCTTCTTGATGCTCCTTTTGCTTCAACTCTTATTCCTTATGAGTGCATCATTAGAATCTACTGAGCCCATCTTAACGGCTATAAAGAAAGAACTTCTTGGGAGATAACCCATGTTTTTATTTTACTACAGCACTTTTGTTTTATATCTGAGTCTTGGAAGTTTTTACTACTGTAGCAACCTCTCCTTATCTTTATTTTATTGCATTGTTGTGCCAAGTAAAGTCTTTGATAGTAAAGCCAATACTTGATTTGGATTCTGTGAAACAGATTTCTTGCTGTCACAAATTGACCTGCCTCTCTGTAGGTAGCTCAGAAAAATCTGCCAATTTACGTGCGTGATCCTCAGATATGTATGCAACTTTCATTAAATTTGGTCATTTTCATTTGAGCAAGTCTGGTGCCTCCATAAAATCCGTCTTTACGGACTGTTCTGTTTTGACAGATTCTGCCTTTTATTTCGCATTGCCTGTTTTGCTATGTTTGATGGATTTCTTTGTTCCATTAACTTTCAGTAGCTTTGTGCAATGTCCAGAAGTGTTAAGAATGATTATGTCACCTCTGAATATATGAATTATGCACTGACCCTCTAATGAGTTTGTTCGAGTTTGGTGTGGAGGAAGTTTTCAAGGGTCAAGAGAGGAGGATGATACAATATGATCAAGAAGAGTGAAAAGTCAAAGCTTGGGGATGACCCCGTGGTTCATCCCTGCATATTTTAAGAAGACTCAAGCGTCTAAGCTTGGGGATGCCCAAGGCATCCCTTCTTCATCGACAACTTATCAGGTTCCTCTAGTGAAACTATATTTTTATTCCATCACATCTTATGTGCTTTACTTGGAGCGTCTGTTGTTTTTGTTTTTGTTTTTGTTTGAATAAGATCGGATCCTAGCATTCTTTGTTTGGGAGAGAGACGCTCCGCTGTTTCGTATGAACAAATATGTTCTTAGCTTTATCTTTAATGTTCATTGCGAAATTTGAACTATTTCACTCATTGTTATATGGTTGGAAACGGAAAATGCCGCATGTGGTAAATGGTTTAATGTCTTGAATAATGCGATACTTGGCAATTGTTGTGCTCATATAGATCTTGTTTAAGCTCTTGCATCATGTACCTTGTACTCATTAATGAATAACTACATAGAGCTTGTTAAAATTTGGTTTGCATGATTGATCTCTAGAGTCTAGATATTTTCTGGTTGAGGTGTTTGAACAACAAGGAGACAATGTAAAGTCTTATAATAGTTACAATATGTTCATATGTAAGCTTTGCTGCACCTTTTATACTTGAGTTTGCTTCAAACAACCTTGCTAGCCTAGCCTTGTATTGAGAGGAATTCTTCTCGTGCATCCAAATCCTTGAGCCAAATACTATGCCATTTGTGTCCACCATACCTACTACCACATGGTATTTCTCCGCCATTCCAAAGTACATTACTTGAGTGCTACCTTTAAAATTTCCATTCTTTACCTTTACAATATATAGCTCATGGGACAAAATAGCCTTAAAAACTATCGTGGTGAAGAATATGTACTTATGTGTCTTATTTCTTAGTAAGTTGCTTGTTGAGCGGTAACCATGTTTTCTGGGGGACGCCATCAACTCTTTTACCTTTGTTGAATATCATGTGAGTTGCTATGCATGTTCGTCTTGTCTGAAGTAAGGGCGGTTCTCACAATCAAATGGTTTGAGTATGCATCTTTGTTAGAGAAGAACATTGGGCCGCTAACTAAAGCCATGATTCATGGTGGAAGTTTCAGTGTGGACAGCTAATCCTCAATCTCTTATGAGAATATTAACCGTTGTTGAATGCTTATGCATTAAAGAGGAGTCCATTATTTGTTGTCTATGTTGTCCCCGTATGGATGTCTAAGTTGAGAATAATCAAAAGCGAGAAACCCAATGCGAGCTTTCTAGACCTTTGTACAGGGGACCTAGAGGTACCCCTTTGTGACACTTGGTTGAAACATATGCTATGCAATGATAATCCGTGTTAACCCAAGCTAATTAGGACAAGGTGCGAGCACTATTAGTATACTATGCATGAGGCTTGCAACTTATAAGATGTCTTATACATAACACATATGCTTTATTACTACCGTTGACAAAATTGTTTCTTGTTTTCAAAATGAAAAGCTCTAGCACAAAAATAGTAATCAATGCTTCCCTCTGCGAAGGGCCAATCTTTTACTTTATTGTTGAGTCAGTTTGCCTATTCTTTCTATCCAGAAGCAAACACTTGTATCAACCGTGTGCATTGATTCTTACATGTTTACTTATTGCACTTGTTATATTGCTTTATGTTGACAATTATCCATGAGATATATATGTTGAAGTTGAAAGCAACCGCTGAAACTTATATCTTCCTTTGTGTTGCTTCAATGCCTTTACTTTGAATCTATTGCTTTATGAGTAACTCTTATGCAAGTCTTATTGATGCTTGTCTTGAAAGTATTATTCATGAAAAGTCTTTGCTATATGATTCATTAGTTTACTCATTATCTTCATCATTTGTCAATCTTCATTCATCTCATATGCTTTACAATAGTATGATCAAGATTATGATAGCATGTCACTTAAATATCTTTGTTATCGTTTACCTACTCGAGGGCGAGTAGGAACTAAGCTTGGGATGCTTGATACGTCCCAAACGTATCTATAATTTCTTATGTTCCATGCTACTTTTATGATGATACTCACATGTTTTATACACATTATATGTCATGTTTATGCATTTTCCGGCACTAACCTATTGACGAGATGCCAAAAGACGCTTCTTTTTTTCTGTTTTTGGTTTCAGAAATCCTACTAAGGAAATATTATCGGAATTGGACGAAATCAACGCCCCGGGCCTATTTTTGCACGAAGCTTCGGAAGTCCGAGGAGAGACAAAGTGGGGCCACGGCGCCGCCGGCAAGGCGCGGCGCGCCTGGCCGCGCGGCCCGGTGTGTGGGGCCCTCGTGTGGCTCTCTTGACCTGCCCTTCCGCCTACTTAAAGCCTCCGTCGCGAAACCCCGATCGAGAGCCACGATACGGAAACCTTCCGAGAACCGCCGCCGCCAATCCCATCTCGGGGATTCGGGGGATCGCCTCGCACCTGTAGAAGAGGGAATAATCTCCCGAGGTCTCTTATCGCCATGATCGCCTGGGATCGATGTGTGAGTAGTTCACCCCTGGACTATGGGTCCATAGCAGTAGCTAGATGGTTGTCTTCTCCTCATTTTGCTATCATGTTAGATCTTGTGAGCTGCCTATCATGATCAAGATCATCTATTTGTAATCCTACATGTTCTGTTTGTTGGGATCCGATGAATATTTAATACTATGTCAAGTTGATTATCAATCTATCATATATGTTATTTATGTTCTTGCATGCTCTCCGTTGCTAGTAGAGGCTCTGGCCAAGTTGATACTTGTGACTCCAAGAGGGAGTATTTATGCTCGATAGTGGGTTCATGCCTCCATTAAATGGGACAGTGAGAAAGTTCTAAGGTTGTGGATGTGCTGTTGTCACTAGGGATAAAACATCGATGTTTTGTCTAAGGATATTTGTGTTGATTACATTACGCACCATACTTAATGCAATTGTCTGTTGTTTACAACTTAATACTAGAGGGGGTTGATACGTCTCCGACGTATCGATAATTACTTATGTTCCATGCCACATTATTGATGATATCTACACGTTTTATGCATACTTTATGTCATATTTATGCGTTTTCCGGAACTAACCTATTGACGAGATGCCGAAGGGCAGTTGCTGTTTTCTGCTGTTTTTGGTTTCAGAAATCCTAGTAAGGAAATATTCTGGAATCGGACGAAATCAACGCCCAGCATCTTAGGATCACGCGAAGCTTCCAACACCCGAGAGAGGCGAGGGGGCCGAGCCCACGCAGTTGGCGCCGAAGCCAAGGGGCCCGCCCCCTGTTGTGTCGTCGTCTCGTTGACCTTCTGACGCCGCCTCTTCGCCTATATAAAGGTCCCCGACCTAAAACACGATACGGAAAAAGCCACGGTACGAGAACCTTCCGAGCCGCCGCCATCGCGAAGCCAAGATCTGGGGGATAGGAGTCTCTGTTCTCAGCCGCCGGGACGGGGAAGTGCCCAAGGCTCCTCCATCGACACACCGCCATCTTCATCAACGCTGTTGTCTCCCATGAGGAGGGAGTAGTTCTCCATCGAGGCTCGGGCTGTACCGTAGCTATGTGGTTCATCTCTCTCCTATGTACTTCAATACAATAATATCATGAGCTGCCTTACATGATTGAGATTCATATGATGATGCTTGTAATCTAGATGTCATTATGCTAGTCAAGTGGGTTTTACTTATGTGATCTCAGGAGACTCCTTGTCCCACGTGTGTAAAGGTGACAGTGTGTGCACCGTGTGGGTCTCTTAGGCTATATTTCACAGAATACTTATTCAACGTTATGAATGGCATAGTGAAGTGCTTATTTATATCTCTTTACGATTGCAATGTGTTTTGTATCACAATTTATCTGTGTGCTACTCTAGTGATGTTATTAAAGTAGTAGTTTATTCCTCCTGCACGGTGTAATGGTGACAGTGTGTGCATCGTGTAGTACTTAGGCTATGATTGTGATCTCTTGTAGATTATGAAGTTAACTATTGTTATGATAGTATTGATGTGATCTATTCCTCCTTTCGTAGTGTGAAGGTGACAGTGTGCATGCTATGTTAGTACTTGGTTTGGTTATGTTGATCTGTTATGCACTCTAAGGTTATTTAAATATGAACATTGAATATTGTGGAGCTTGTTAACTCCGGCATTGAGGGTTCGTGTAATCCTACACATTAGTGGTGTTCATCATCCAACAAGAGGGTGTAGAGTCTAGCATCTATCTATTTATTGTTATGTGATCAATGTTGAGAGTGTCCACTAGTGAAAGTATGATCCCTAGGCCTTGTTCCTAAATACGCTATCGCTGCTTGTTTCTGTTTTGCATCTTTACTTCCTACAATATTACTACCATCATCGCACTTGACAAGCACTTTTAAGCGGTTACTACGCTCATATTCATTCATACCACTTTTATTTCACTATCTCTTCGCGAACTAGTGCACCTATTAGGTGTGTTGGGGACACATGAGACTTCTTGCTTTGTGGTTGGTGGTTGCTTGAGAGGGATATCTTTGTCCTCTTCCTCCCGAGTTCGATAAACCTTGGGTGATCCACTTAAGGAAACTTGTCTTGTTCTACAAACCTCTGCTCTTGGAGGCCCAACACTGTCTACAAGAATAGAAGCACCCGTAGACATCAAGCACTTTTCTGGCGCCGTTGCGGGGAGGAAAGGTAAAGGCACTCATACTCCGGTCCCAGGTAACTAAGTACTTTTCGTTGTTGTGTGTGTGTCGAAGCTATTTTCTTTAGATCCTGTAATTGCATCTTTTTTTTTCTTGTTTTACACTAGTAAGGCATAATGGAAAACATCTGTGAGCTTTTTAAACTATTTCCTGAGTCAAGACATGAATGGTTTAATGCGAAAATTAAAAACCTATGGAACCTTATTTGCATGCTAGTAGTAATATTAGTATGAACGCTTTGAACACCATTGTTGATAATGATATAGAAAATTCTAAGCTTGGGGAGGTCGGTTTGATGAAAATGATCTCTTTAGTCCTCCGGGTATTGAGGAGAAAGTTTATGTTGATTATGATATGCCTCCCATATATGATGATTATAATGATAGTGGTCTTTTGGTGCCGCCTACTATGGAGAGTAAATTTTATTGTGATTATACTATGCCTCCTACACTTGATGAGAATAATAATGATAGCTACTTTGTTGAATTCGCTCCCACTACAACTAATAAAATTTATTATGCTTATGTGGAGAGTAATGATACTTTTATGCATGTGAATAAGAATGCTTTATGTGATACTTATATTGTTGAGTTTGTTCATGATGCTACTGAAAGTTATTATGAGAGAGGAAAATATGGTTGTAGAAATTTTCATGTTACTAAAACACCTCTCTATATGCTGAAATTTTTGAAGTTACACTGGTTTTATCTTTCTATGCTTGTTGCATTATGCTTCATGAATTTGTTTATTTAAAAGATTCCTTTTCATAGGAAGTGGGTTAGGCTTAAATTTGTTTTGAATTTGCTTCTTGATGCTCTATTTTGCTTCAACTCTTATTTCTTGCGCGAGCATCATTAAAATTGCTGAGCCCATCTTAATGGCTATAAAGAAAGAACTTCTTGGGAGATAACCCATGTCTTTATTTTACTACAGTACTTTTGTTTTATATTTGAGTCATGGAAGTTGTTACTACTGTAGCAACCTCTCCTTATCTTATTTTATTGCATTGTTATGCCAAGTAAAGTCTTTGATAGTAATGTTGATACTAGATTTGGATTACTGCGCAGAAACAGATCTGTCACGAATTTGGGCAGGGTTCTCTGTAGGTAACTCAGAAAAATCTGCCAATTTACGTGCGTGATCCTCAGATATGTACGCAACTTTCATTCAATTTGAGCATTTTCATGAGCAAGTCCAGTGCCTCTAAAAAATTCGTCTTTATGGACTGTTCTGTTTTGACAGATTCTGCCTTTTATTTTGCATTGCCTCTTTTGCTGTGTTGGATGGATTTCTTTGTTCCATTGACTTCCAGTAGCTTTGTGCAATGTCCAGAAGTGTTAAGAATGATTGTGTCACCTCTGAACATGTGAATTTTGATTATGCACTAACCCTCTAATGAGTTGTTTCGAGTTTGGTGTGAAGGAAGTTTTCAAGGGTCAAGAGAGGAGGATGATATATGATTAAGAAGAGTGAAAATTCTAAGCTTGGGGATGGCCCCGTGGTTCATCTCGCATATTTCAAGAAGACTCAGCTAAGCTTGGGGATGCCCAAGGCATCTTCTTCATCAACTTATCAGGTTTCTTCTATTGAAACTATATTTTTATTCGGTCACATCTTATGTACTTTACTTGGAGCGTCTGTTTGCTTTTGTTTTTGTTTTGTTTGAATAAATTCATGCTTGTGTGGGAGAGAAACACGCTCCGTTGCGTATGAACACATGTGTTCTTAGCTTTTAATGTTCATGAAGGTTGAAAGCTTCGTTCATTGTTATATGGTTGGAAACGGAAAATGCTACATGTAGTAATTGGTAAAATGTCTTGGATAATGTGATACTTGGCAATTGTTGTGCTCATGTTTAAGCTCTTGCATCATATACTTTGCACCTATTAATGAAGAAATACATAGAGCTTGCTAAAATTTGGTTTGCATAATTGGTCTCTCTAAGGTCTAGATAATTTCTAGTAAAGAGTTTGAACAACAAGGAAGACGGTGTAGAGTCTTATAATGTTTACAATATGTCTTTTATGTGAGTTTTGCTGCACCGGTTCATCCTTGTGTTTGTTTCAAATAACCTTGCTAGCCTAAGCCTTGTATCGAGAGGGAATACTTCTCATGCATCCAAAATCCTTGAGCCAACCACTATGCCATTTGTGTCCACCATACCTACCTACTACATGGTATTTCTCCACCATTTCAAAGTAAATTGCTTGAGTGCTACCTTTAAATAATTCAAAATTTATCACCTCTGATTTGTGTCAATGTTTTATAGCTCATGAGGAAGTATGTGGTGTTTATCTTTCATTCTTGTTGGGCAACTTTCACCAATGGACTAGTGGCTTCATCCGCTTATCCAATAATTTTGCAAAAAGAGTTGGCAAGGTTCCCAGCCCCCAATTAATCAACCTTCATTAATAATTCTCTTCACATGTTTTGCTCTGATTCATCAAGCAACTTAATTTTGCAAATAGACACTCCTTCATGGTATGTGAATGTTGGAAGGCACCCGATTCGGTTAGCCATGGCTTGTGTAAGCAAAAGGTTGGGAGGAGTGTCATCCATAAATAAAACTAAAATACATGTGTAAACAAAAGAGAAGAGGGATGATCTACCTTGTGGTAGAGATAACGTCCTTCATGGGAGCCGCTCTTTGAAGGTTTGTGGCAAGGGGTTAGAGTGCCCACTACCATTCGTTGACAACAACAAACACCTCTCAAAATTTTACTTTTATGCTCTCTTTATGTTTTCAAAACCAAAGCTCTAGCACAAATATAGCAATCAATGCTTCCCTCTGCTGAAGGGACATTCTTTTACCTTTTATGTTGAGTCATTCACCTATTTCTCTCCATCTCAAGAAGCAAACACTTGTGTGAACTGTGCATTGATTCCTACATACTTGCATATTGCATTTGTTATATTACTCTATGTTGACAATTATCCATGAGATATACATGTTATAAGTTGAAAGCAACCGCTGAAACTTAATCTTCCTTTATGTTGCTTCAATACCTTTACTTTGATTTATTGCTTTATGAGTTAACTCTTATGCAAGACTTATTGATGCTTGTCTTGAAAGTACTATTCATGAAAAGTCTTTGCATTATGATTCATTTGTTTACTCATGTCATTACCATTGTTTTGATCGCTGCATTCATTACATATGCTTACAATAGTATGATCAAGATTATGATGGCATGTCACTCCAACTATCTTTGTTATCGTTTACCTGGACGAGCAGAAACTAAGCGGGGATGCTGATACGTCTCCGATGTATCGATAATTTCTTATGTTCCATGCCACATTATTGATGATATCTACATGTTTTATGCATACTTTATGTCATATTTATGCGTTTTCCGGAACCTATTGACGAGATGCCAAAGGGCGTTGCTGTTTTTGGTTTAGAAATCCAGTAAGGAAATATTCTCGAATCAACGAAATCAATGCCCAGCATCTTAGGATCACGCGAAGCTTCCCGAACACCCGAGAGGCCGAGGGGGCCACAGCCCACCAAACGAGGGCGCGCGGCCAAGGGGGGCCCCGCTGTTGTGTCGTCGCCTCGTTGACCTTCGACGCGCCTCTTCGCCTATATAAAGGTCCCCGACCTAAAACACGATACGGAAAAAGCCACGGTACGAGAAACTTCCAGCCGCCGCCATCGCGAAGCCAAGATCGGGGGGACTCTGTCCGGCACGCCGCCGGGACGGGGAAGTGCCCCCGGAAGGCTCCTCCATCGACACCACCGCCATCTTCATCAACGCTGCTGTCTCCCATGAGGAGGGAGTAGTTCTCCATTGATGGCGTGTAATTCACACGTTCGTTGGGAACCCCAAGAGGAAGGTATGATGCGCACAGCAGCAAGTTTTCCCTCAGAAAGAAACCAAGGTTTATCGAACCAGGAGGCCAAGAAGCACGTTGAGGTTGATGGCGGCGGGATGTAGTGCGGCGCAACACAGAGATTCGGCGCCAACGTGGAACCGCACAACACAACCAAAGTACTTTGCCCCAACGAAGCAGTGAGGTTCTCAATCTCACCGGCTTGCTGTAACAAAGGATTAACCGTATTGTGGAAGATGATTGTTTGCAAGAAAACAGTAAAAACAAGTATTGCAGCAGATTTGTATTTCGATATAAAGAATGGACGGGGTCCACAGTTCACTAGGTGTCTCTCCCATAAGATAAAAGCATGTTGGGTGAACAAATTACGGTCGGGCAATTGACAAATAGAGAGGGCATAACAATGCACATACATGTCATGATAAGTACGGTGAGATTTAATTGGGCATTACGACAAAGTACATAGACCGCCATCCAACCGCATCTATGCCTAAAAAGTCCACCTTCAGTTATCATCCGAACCTCCCGGTATTAAGTTGCTAAACAACAATTGCATTAAGTATTGCGCGTAATGTAATCAATAACTACATCCTCGGACATAGCATCAATGTTTTATCCCTAGTGGGACACATCCATAACCTTAGGGGTTTCTGTCACTCCCCAGATTCACGGAGACATGAACCCACTATCGAGCATAAATACTCCCTCTTGGAGTTACTAGCATCAACTTGGCCAGAGCCTCTACTAATAACGGAGAGCATGCAAGATCATAAACAACACATAGGTAATAACTTGATAATTAACATAACATGGTATTCTCTATCCATCGGATCCCGACAAACACAACATATAGCATTACGGATAGATGATCTTGATCATGTTAGGCAGCTCACAAGATCCAACAATGAAGCACAATGAGGAGAAGACAACCATCTAGCTACTATGGACCCATAGTCCAGGGGTGAACTACTCACTCATCACTCCGGGCGACCATGGCAGTGAAGAGTCCTCGGGAGATGAATCCCCTCCGGCAGGTCCGGAGGAGATCTCCGGAATCCCAGAGATGGGATTGGCGGCGGGGTCTCGGAAGGTTTTCCGTATCGTGGTTCTTCGTATCGGGGTTTCGCGACGGAGGCTATAAGTAGGCGGAAGGGGCAGATCGGAGGGCGACGAGGGGCCCACACCATAGGCGGCGGGCCCCCTGGCCGTGCGGCCTATGGTGGCGGCGCCTCGTCGCCCACTTCGTATCCCTTTCGGTCTTCTGGAAGCTTCGGCAAAATAGGACCCAGGCGTTGATTTCGTCCAATTCCGAGAATATTTCGTTACTAGGATTTCTGAAACCAAAAACAGCTGAAAACAACAATGGCTCTTCGGCATCTTGTTAATAGGTTAGTTCAGAAAATGCACGAATATGACATAAAGTGTGCATAAAACATGTAGATATCATCAATAATGTGGCATGGAACATAAGAAATTATCGATACGTTGGAGACGTATCAGCATCCCCAAGCTTAGTTCTGCTCGCCGAGCAGGTAAAACGATAACAAAGATAATTTGAAGTGACATGCCATCATAACCTTGATCATACTATTTGTAAACATATGTAATGAATGCAGCGATCAAAACAATGGTAATGACATGAGTAAACAAGTGAATCATAAAGCAAAGACTTTTCATGAATAGTACTTCAAGACAAGCATCAATAAGTCTTGCATAAGAGTTAACTCATAAAGCAATAAATCAAAGTAAAGGTATTGAAGCAACACAAAGGAAGATTAAGTTTCGGTTGCTTTCAACTTGTAACATGTATATCTCATGGATAATTGTCAACATAGAGTAATATAACAAGTGCAATATGCAAGTATGTAGGAATCAATGCAGTTCACACAAGTGTTTGCTTCTTGAGATGGAGAGAGATAGGTGAACTGGCTCAACATAAAAGTAAAAAGAATGGTCCTTCAAAGAGGAAAGCATCGATTGCTATATTTGTGCTAGAGCTTTTATTTTGAAAACATGAAACAATTTTGTCAACGGTAGTAATAAAGCATATGAGTTATGAAAATTATATCTTACAAGTTGCAAGCCTCATGCATAGTATACTAATAGTGCTCGCACCTTGTCCTAATTAGCTTGGACTACGGATCATCGCAATACACATGTTTTAACCAAGTGTCACTGGGGTACCTCCATGCCTGTACAAGGTCTAAGGAGAAAGCTCGCATTTTGGATTTCTCGCTTTTGATTATTCTCAACTTAGACATCCATACAGGGACAACATGGACAACAGATAATGGACTCCTCTTTGCATAAGCATGTGGCAACAATTATTATTCTCATATGAGATTGAGGATATATGTCCAAAACTGAAACTTCCACCATGAATCATGGCTTTAGTTAGCGGCCCAATGTTCTTCTCTAACAATATGCATGCTCCAACCATTAAGGTGGTAGATCTCTCTTACTTCAGACAAGACGGACATGCATAGCAACTCACATGATATTCAACAAAGAATAGTTGATGGCGTCCCCAGAAACATGGTTATCGCACAACAAGCAACTTAATAAGAGATAAAGTGCATAAGTACATATTCAATACCACAATAGTTTTTAAGCTATTTGTCCCATGAGCTATATTGTAAAGGTGAATGATGGAATTTTAAAGGTAGCACTCAAGCAATTTACTTTGGAATGGCGGAGAAATACCATGTAGTAGGTAGGTATGGTGGACACAAATGGCATAGTGGTTGGCTCAAGGATTTTGGATGCATGAGAAGTATTCCCTCTCGATACAAGGTTTAGGCTAGCAAGGTTATTTGAAACAAACACAAGGATGAACGGTGCAGCAAAACTCACATAAAAGACATATTGTAAACATTATAAGACTCTACACGTCTTCCTTGTTGTTCAAAACTCAATACTAGATGGTATCTAGACTCTAGAGAAACTAAATATGCAAACCAAATTAGCAAGCTCTAAGTGTTTCTTCATTAATGGGTGCAAAGTATATGATGCAAGAGCTTAAACATGAGCACAACAATTGCCAAGTATCAAATTATCCAAGACATTTTAGAATTACTACATGTATTTTTCCAATTCCAACCATATAACAATTTAACGAAGAAGAAACTTCGCCATGAATACTATGAGTAGAGCCTAAGGACATACTTGTCCATATGCTACAACGGAGCGTGTCTCTCTCCACAAAGTGAATGCTAGGATCCATTTTATTCAAACAAAACAAAAACAAAAACAAACCGACGCTCCAAGCAAAGTGCAGAGATGTGTGAATAAAAATATAGTTTCAGGGAGGAACCTGATAATGTTGTCGATGAAGAAGGGGATGCCTTGGGCATCCCAAGCTTAGACGCTTGAGTCTTCTTAGAATATGCAGGGGTGAACCAGGGCATCCCCAAGCTTAGAGCTTTCACTCTCCTTGATCATATTGTATCATACTCCTCTCTTGATCCTTGAAAACTTCCTCACACCAAACTCGAAACAACTCATTAGAGGGTTAGTGCACAATAAAAATTAACATGTTCAGAGGTGACACAATCATTCTTAACACTTCTGGACATTGCATAAAGCTACTGGACATTAATGGATCAAAGAAATTTATCCAACATAGCAAAAGAGCAATGCGAAATAAAAGGCAGAATCTGTCAAAACAGAGCAGTCCGTAAAGATGGATTTTATTAGGGCACCAGACTTGCTCAAATGAAAATGCCCATATTGAATGAAAGTTGCGTACATATCTGAGGATCACTCACGTAAATTGGCTTAATTTTCTGAGTTACCTACAGATAATTAGACCCAGATTCGTGACAGCAAAGAAATCTGTTTGCGCAGTAATCCAAATCTAGTATTTACTTTACTATCAAAGACTTTACTTGGCACAACAAAACATAAAACTAAGATAAGGAGAGGTTGCTACAGTAGTAAACAACTTCCAAGACTCAAATATAAAACAAAAATACTGTAGTAAAATAACACATGGGTTATCTCCCAAGAAGTTCTTTCTTTATAGCCATTAAGATGGGCTCAGCAGTTTTAATGATGCACTCGCAAGAAATAGTATTTGAAGCAAAAGAGAGCATCAGGCAAATTCAAAACACATTTAAGTCTAAAATGCTTCCTATGCATAGGAATCTTGTAAATAAACAAGTTCATGAAGAGCAAAGTAACAAGCATAGGAAGATAAAACAAGTGTAGCTTCAAAAATTTCAGCACATAGAGAGGTGTTTTAGTAACATGAAAATTTCTACAACCATATTTTCCTCTCTCATAATAATTTTCAGTAGCATCATGAGCAAACTCAACAATGTAACTATCACATAAAGCATTCTTATCATGAGTCTCATGCATAAAATTATTACTCTCACGTAAGCATAATCAATTTTATTAGTTGTAGTGGGAGCAAATTCAACAAAGTGGCTATCATCATATATAGGAGGCATATTGTAATCATAAAAGAAAATTTTCTCCTCAATGCTTGGGGGACTAAAAAGATCATGCTCAAAAAGCTTCCCCAAGCTTAGAATTTTCCATAGCATTAGCAACAATGGTGTTCAAAGCATCCATAGTAATAACATTCCCATTAGCATGCATATAAAGTTCCATGGGTTTTTTAATTCTCTCTTCAAACACATCATGTCCTAATTCAAGATAAAGTTCATAAAGATCTCTCATATTTTTGTTGTTTTCCATTATGCTTAACTAGTGAAATAAAAACATGCATGATATTAAGTAAAGTAAAACAAGTAATTAATTTTTTGTGTTTTTGATATAGCAAACAAGATAGCAAATAAAGTGAAACTAGCAACTAATTTTTTTGTATTTTGATTTAGTGCAGCAAACAAAGTAGTAAATAAAATAAAGCAAGACAAAAACAAAGTAAAGAGATTGGGAAGTGGAGACTCCCCTTGCAGCGTGTCTTGATCTCCCGGCAACGGCGAAAATATGCTTGATGGCGTGTAATTCACACGTTCGTTGGGAACCCCAAGAGGAAGGTATGATGCGCACGCAGCAAGTTTTCCCTCGTAAAGAAACCAAGGTTTATCGAACCAGGAGGAGCCAGAAGCACGTTGAAGGTTGATGGCGGCGGGATGTAGTGCGGCGCAACACAGAGATTCCGGCGCCAACGTGGAACCTGCACAACACAACCAAAGTACTTTGCCCCAACGAAACGGTGAGGTTGTCAATCTCACCGGCTTGTCGTAACAAAGGATTAACCGTATTGTGTGGAAGATGATTGTTTGCAGAAAACAAGAAAAACAAGTATTGCGAGATTTGTATTTCAGTATAAAAGAATGGACCGGGGTCCAGTTCACTAGAGGTGTCTCTCCCATAAGATAAAAGCATGTTGGGTGAACAAATTACAGTGGGCAATTGACAAATAGAGAGGGCATAACAATGCACATACATGTCATGATAAGTACGGTGAGATTTAATTGGGCATTACGACAAAGTACATAGACCGCCATCCAACCGCATCTATGCCTAAAAAGTCCACCTTCAGTTATCATCCGAACCCCCTCCGGTATTAAGTTGCTAACAACAGACAATTGCATTAAGTATTGCGCGTAATGTAATCAATAACTACATCCTCGGACATAGCATCAATGTTTTATCCCTAGTGGCAACAGCACATCCATAACCTTAGGGGTTTGTCACTCATGGAGACATGAACCCACTATCGAGCATAAATACTCCCTCTTGGAGTTACTAGCATCAACTTGGCCAGAGCCTCTACTAATAACGGAGAGCATGCAAGATCATAAACAACACATAGGTAATAACTTGATAATTAACATAACATGGTATTCTCTATCCATCGGATCCCGACAAACACAACATATAGCATTACGGATAGATGATCTTGATCATGTTAGGCAGCTCACAAGATCCAACAATGAAGCACAATGAGGAGAAGACAACCATCTAGCTTGCTATGGACCCATAGTCAGGGGTGAACTACTCACTCATCACTCCGGAGGCGACCATGGCGGTGAAGAGTCCTCCGGGAGATGAATCCCCTCTCGGCAGGGTGCCGGGATCTCGAAATCCCCGAGATGGGATTGGCGGCGGCGTCTCTGGAAGGTTTTCCGTATCGTGGTTCTTCGTATCGGGGGTTTCGCGACGGAGGCTATAAGTAGCGGAAGGCAAAGTCGGAGGGCTGATGAGGGCCCACACCATAGGCGGCGCGGGCCCCCTCTGGCGCGCGGCCCTATGGTGGCGGTGCCTCGTCGCCCCACTTCGTATCCCTTCGGTCTTCGGAAGCTTCGTGGCAAAATAGGACCCGGGCGTTGATTTCGTCCAATTCCGAGAATATTTCGTTACTAGGATTTCAAAAAAAGCAGAAAGCAAAATGGCTCTTCGGCATCTTGTTAATAGGTTAGTTCCAAAATGCACGAATATGACATAAAGTGTGCATAAAACATGTAGATATCATCAATAATGTGGCATGGAACATAAGAAATTATCGATACGTTGGAGACGTATCATCCATCGAGGCTCGGGGCTGTACCGGTAGCTATGTGGTTCATCTCTCTCCTATGTACTTCAATACAATAATCTCATGAGCTGCCTTACATGATTGAGATTCATATGATGATGCTTGTAATCTAGATGTCATTATGCTAGTCAAGTGGGTTTTACTTATGTGATCTCAGGAGACTCCTTGTCCCACGTGTGTAAAGGTGACAGTGTGTGCACCGTGTGGGTCTCTTAGGCTATATTTCAGAATACTTATTCACTGTTATGAATGGCATAGTGAAGTGCTTATTTATATCTCTTTATGATTGCAATGTGTTTTGTATCACAATTTATCGTGTGCTACTCTAGTGATGTTATTAAAGTAGTTTATTCCTCCTGCACGGTGTAATGGTGACAGTGTGTGCATCGTGTAGTACTTGGCGTAGGCTATGATTGTGATCTCTTGTAGATTATGAAGTTAACTATTGCTATGATAGTATTGATGTGATCTATTCCTCCTTTCGTAGTGTGAAGGTGACAGTGTGCATGCTATGTTAGTACTTGGTTTGGTTATGTTGATCTGTATGCACTCTAAGGTTATTTAAATATGAACATTGAATATTGTGGAGCTTGTTAACTCCGGCATTGAGGGTTCGTGTAATCCTACGCAATGGTGTTCATCATCCAACAAGAGGGTGTAGAGTCTAGCATCTATCTATTTATTCTGTTATGTGATCAATGTTGAGAGTGTCCACTAGTGAAAGTATGATCCCTAGGCCTTGTTCCTAAATACTGCTATCGATGCTTGTTATCGTTTTACGCATCTTTACTTCTGCAATATTACTACCATCATCTCGCACGCCAAAGCACTTTCTCTGTTACTACTGCTCATATTCATTCATACACACTTTTTTCACTATCTCTTCGCTCGAACTAGTGCACCTATTAGGTGTGTTGGGGACACAAGAGACTTCTTGCTTTGTGGTTGCAGGGGTTGCTTGAGAGGATATCTTTGTCCTCTTCCTCCCCGAGTTCGATAAACCTTGGGTGATCCACTTAAGGGAAACTTGCTGTTCTACAAACCTCTGCTCTTGGAGGCCCAACACTGTCTAAGAATAGAAGCACCCGTAGACATCAGGGGTTCGGATGATAACCTGAAGGTGGACTTTTTAGGCATAGATGCATGCTGGATAGCGGTCCATGTACTTTGTCGTAATGCCCTGATTAAATCTCATAGTACTCATCATGATATATGTATGTGCATTGTTATGCCTTCTTTATTTGTCAATTGTCCAACGTAATTTGTTCACCCAACATCTGCTTATCTTATGGGAGAGACACCGCTAGTGAACTGTGGACCCGGTCCTATTCTTTACATCTGAAATACAATCTGCAATTGTTCTTTACTTCTTCGCAAACAATCATCATCATCCACACTATACATCTAATCCTTTGTTTACAAGAGGTGCGATTGACAACCTCACCATTACGTTGGGGCAAAGTACGTGATTGTGTTGTGCAGATTCCACGTTGGCGCCGGAATCCCAGTGCACTACACTCTCGCCATCAACCTTCAACGTGCTTCTTGCCTCCTATTGGTTCGATAAACCTTGGTTTCTTTCGAGGGAAAACTTGTTGTGCACATCACACCTTCCTCTTGGGGTTCCCAACGGACGTGTGTCTCACGCGCATCGGGAAGTTATCATATAAGATGTGTTGCGGTATGGAAGTATCTCTTTAGTTGGTTATCTATGTATCCCTTGGTGTGAGTTATCGTTATGGAATATTAATGAGAAGTCTTATCATTTACATATTGCACATCTTATTTTAGTTTGCAATCTCTATTATATGATTAATCTTGTTGTTAGTATTGGTATCACTTTGGGAGCATTGACTAAATCTATTTGGTTTTGGTAAACTTAGCATTGGTCAATAGCAACAACACCCTGAGTTTAAGTAGAAAAGAGAAAATACATGTAGATATGTTATTATCTTTCTTGTTAGTTCCTAGCTTAGTATTGAAGTTAAAATTGTTTGTGCTTACAAGGAAGATGCATGATTGCTTCTATCACATGTATATTTGTTTGTTTTCCCTCAACTCTTATGCTTGCTAATTAACCTTGCTAGCCAAAGACCTGTACCGAGAGGGAATACTTCTCGTGCATCCAAACCCTTTAAACCAAACCTATGCCATCAGTGTCCGCCATACCTACCTACTATGTGGTATTTCTGCCATTCAAAGTAAATACTTCATGTGCTACCTTTAAACAATTCAAAAATTATTACCTCTTATTTGTGTCAATGTTTTATAGCTCATGAGGAAGTATGTGGTGTTTTATCTTTCAGTCTTGTTGGGCAGCTTCCATTAATGGACTAGTGGCTTCATCCACTTATCCTATAATTTTGCAAAAAGAGCTGGCAATGGGGTTCTGATGGCGTGTAATACACACGTTCGTTGGGAACCCCAAGAGGAAGGTATGATGCGCACAGGGCAAGTTTTCCCTCGCAAGAAACCAAGGTTTATCGAACAGTAGGAGCCAAGAAGCACGTCGAAGGTTGATGGCGGCGGGATGTAGTGCGGCGCAACACCAGGGATTCCGCGAACGTGGAACCTGCACAACACAACCAAAGTACTTTGCCCCAACGAAACAGTGAGGTTGTCAATCTCACCGGCTTGTTGTAACAAAGGATTAGATGTATAGTGTGGATGATGATTGTTTGAAGAAAACAAGTATTGCAGCAGATTGTATTCAATGTAAAAGAATAGGACCGGGGTCCACAGTTCACTAGAGGTGTCTCTCCCATAAGATAAATAGCATGTTGGGTGAACAAATTACACGGGCAATTGACAAATAGAGAGGGCATGACCATGCACATACATGATATGATGAGTATAGTGAGATTTAATTGGGCATTACGACAAAGTACATAGACCGCTATCCGCATGCATCTATGCCTAAAAATTCCACCTTCAGGTTATCATCCCCTTCCAGTATTAAGTTGCAAACAATGACAATTGCATTAAGTATGGTGCGTAATGTAATCAATAACTACATCTCGGACATAGCATCAATGTTTTATCCCTAGTGGCAACAGCACATCCACAACCTTAGAACTTTCACTGTCCCGCATTTAATGGAGGCATGAACCCACTATCGAGCATAAATACTCCCTCTTGGAGTTAAGAGTAAAAACTTGGCCGGAGCCTCTACTAATAACGGAGAGCATGCAAGATCATAAACAACACATAGGTAATAGATTGATAATCAACATAACATAGTATTCTCTATCCATCGGATCCCGACAAACACAACATATAGCATTACAGATAGATGATCTTGATCATGTTAGGCAGCTCACAAGATCCGACAATGAAGCACATAAGGAGAAGACGACCATCTAGCTCTGCTATGGACCCATAGTCCAGGGTGAACTACTCACTCATCACTCCGTCATGGCGGAAGAGTCCTGGGAGATGATTCCCCTCTCCCGGCGGGGTCCGAGGCGATCTCCTGAATCCCGAGATGGGATTGGCGGCGGCGGCGTCTCGAAGGTTTTCCGTATCGTGGCTCTCGATGGGGGTTTCGCGACGGAGGCTTTAAGTAGGCGGAAGGGCGGAGTCGGGAGAGTCACGGGGCCCCACACGCTAGGGCCGCGGGCCCTCTAGGCCGCGCCACCCTAGTGTGGCGGCCCCGTGGCCCCACTTCGTCTCCCCTCGGTCTTCGGAAGCTTCGTGTAAAAATAGGCCCCGGGCGTTGATTTCGTCCAATTCCGAGAATACTTCCTTACTAGGATTTGAAACCAAAAACAAGAAAACAGAATGGCTCTTCGGCATCTCGTTAATAGGTTAGTGCCGGAAAATGCATAAATATGACATAAAGTATGCATAAAACATGTAGATATCATCAATAATGTGGCATGGAACATAAGAAATTATCGATACGTCGGAGACGTATCAGGTTCCCAGCCCCAATTAATCAACTTTCATTAATAATTCTCTTCACATGTTTTGCCCTGATTCATCAGTAAGCAACTTAATTTTGCAATAGACACTCCTCCATGGTATGTGAAATGTTGGAAGGCACCCGAGGATTCGGTTAGCCATGGCTTGAGAAAGCAAAGGTTGGGAGGAGTGTCATCCTTAAATAAACTAAAGTACATGTGTAAACAAAAGAGAAGGGGATGATCTACCTTGCTGGTAGAGATAACGTCCTTCATGGGAGCCGCTCTTTGGAGGTCTGTTTGGCAAGGGGGTTAGAGTACCCGCTACCATTCGTTGACAACAACAAACACCTCTCAAAACTTTACTTTTATGCTCTCTATATGATTTCAAAACTCAAAAAGCTCTAGCACATGATTTAATCCCTGCTTCCCTCTGCGAAGGGCCTATATTTTACTTTATGTTGAGTCAGTAAACCTATTTCCCTCCATCTCGAGCAAGCATTTGAGTTGTTGTGATCAAACCATTTATATTGTGATCTATTTCATCATGTCTTTTACTCTTCCTTGTTTAAGTACAAGTTTTATCCGAATGAATATAGCTTTGAAAGTTATCAATGATTATGAGGAGATTACTATGGTTGAGTATGCAAGTTTATTATAAGCTTTAATATGAGAGCGCTGCTCAATAGATAAGTATAATCTTTAACTGTTCTCTGACCAAGAACAAAGTTTGCCATCACCAATTATGATTTCCTATGCACCTTTATTTGTGATTACCTTCTACTTGTTTCAAGTTGAATTATATGTTGAAGTTGTTCACTAGAATGTCTTGTGTGAATGAATATGATGCTTCTTGTCCGTATTTTATTTATCGACTCTTCACTCCATAAACATGTGGTCTGTTTACTGAGTTCTTCGCTTGGGGACAAGCGAAGTCTAAGCTTGGGGAGTTGATACGTCCATTTTGCATCACTATTTTATATCATAATTTGTTGTTATTCATTGATATATTTCATATTTGGGGATGATACTTATATTATTCCATCTATTTTGCATGTTTCATGATTATTGGAGGATCGCGCACCGGAGTCAGGATTCAGAAAAAGCGCCGTCGAATGCAATATTTCGGAAGATCAACAGTTGACGGAAATTATATGAAAAATCCTATTTTTAGACGAAGGGAGGGGGGGAGGCGGGGGCGCCATGGGCCCACCTCATAGGCCGGCGCAAGGCCTGCCGCGCCGCCTTGTGAGGAGGGGGCCCACCCTCTCGGCCTCCTTTCCTTTGCGTACATCTTCGTCCCGAAAACCTAAGCTCAGAGGATAGTCGCGAGAGTCACAGCCCGCGGGGCGGAAAACACCAGAGAAAAGAGCTCTCTGCTGAAATCCGCGGAAATTCCTCGGAGGGGAAATCGACGTCATCGTCACCGTCATCGAGCTGGACATCATCTCCATCATCATCACCATCATCTTCATCATCATCACCATCATATCACCGCTGATCATGTTCCATATGATGTCTCGTGAGTAGTTCGTTTAGTTCTTGAGGACATGGGTGAAGTCTAAATGTTAGTAGTGAATTATGTTGGTTAGTATTCAATGTTATGATATTTAAGTTGTGGTGTTATTCTTCTAGTGGTGTTATGTGAACGTCGACTACATGATACTTCACCATTTATGGGCCTAGGGGAGTGCATCTTGTATTCGGTTGCTAATTTGGGGTTGCCGAGTGACAAACCTAAACCCGTTAGTGTATCGATGCAGAGGGATAGCAGGATCTCGAGTTTAAGGTGGTTAGATTTATCTTAATTACTTTCTTGTATTTGCGGATTCTTGCAAGGGGTATAATCACAAGTATGTATTAGTCCTAGGAAGGGCGGTGCATTAGCATAGGTTCACCCACACAACACTTATCAAAACAATGAAGATTAATCGGCTATATGAAGCGAAAGCACTAGACTAAATTCCCGTGTCCTCAAGAACGTTTGGTCATTATAAGTAAACAAACCGGCTTGTCCTTTGTGCTAAAAGGATTGGGCCACTCGCTGCAATTATTTCTCTCGCACTTTATTTACTTGTACTTTATTGCTATATCAAAACCTGAATACTTGAGTGAGCATTTACAAATCCTTCATCACCTTGTCAACACCTTCCTCGTTTTCGACACTCTCTTATCAGACTACGATGACCCCTATACTTGTGGGTCATCAGTATTATACTTTTGGTCTAATACCGTAGTTAGTGCATTAAACACCTCTTTCCTATAATGAACTTGTTGAGTACGCTCGTACTCATACCCCTTATAATCCCCTGCTTAGATTGTCTGAATCACCTGGAGGAGGCCATGAAGGACAAGAGGGAGCAGATGGGCTGCTATGAAGAAGCAGACCTCTCTGGAGGAGTAGAGGGGGTTGACTATCTGATAGTGTACGGAACCGGGGAGGTTCCAGAAAGAGACCAAGCTTAAGCAACTAGAGTAGTAATATAGTCGAGCAGCACGAACTCTATAGTATTTAGCTGCTCGAGTTGAATGATGTTAAACTTCTTAAGACCTATATTGTATAAGTTGAGTAGGGTTCGCCTAGAACATAGGAGTAATCCTCTATGGACCTAGGAGGAGCTCCAATGTGATGCATATATATGGTTTGTAATATTATGTGACTGAAATAAAGACCAGCTATGCTTCTGTTGTACTACTCTGAGGGATGTAATATTTGCGGATTGGTACACATGTTATGTCAACGACCGGCATACTACAACATGGTATGCAGGGTCACCACATGCCGCCGCGATCTCGTCGCTCCTATATGGCTCGCACGCTGGCACGCGGGACGTGCACCTGGAGGTAGCTGAGCCACCAGCCGCCAGGCATTTGCACGTCCCCCTCTGCTACTGCACGACGTCTAGTTCGCGTGCATGAGCCGCGGAATGTGGACGGGCAGCGGGACCCTGCGCGGCCGCACTGCCTTCTTGTTGGTGATGCTAGAAGCCTCGAAGTCATTCTTCTTCCCCATGGCGCGCGACGGTGGTGGGAGTGGAGGTGTACGTGCTGTGGGCGATGCCAGGAACGATGCTTGTTGACTATTAAGGGCGGCCGTGCGCGTGAAACGATGCCATTCAAGGCGGCTCAGCCGCCGCCCGCTAGTGCACGCTCGGAAGAGGCCGCCTCGACATTGATGGCGATAGCTGCAATGCAGACGCGGAAGCGCTGACTGCGAAAGCGATACCCTCGATACAGGCTCGCTGGCAGGCAGGTTCGGTCGAAGAGCGACCGGTCACTTGGAGCGGCAGCAAGCGTCCGCAGAGATGCAAACCTGACGCATATTTGGGCCACGATTGGATCGCTGCGGACGACCCGATCGCTATGCGTCGCCCCGCTGCTGCAGATATCAGACGTATTTCCGGTCACCGTGGATGTAAATGGTCGCTCAACTTCCGTTGCGTCGAGATGCCCTAATAACCTGCTCCCAACTCCAAGTGCAAAAAAAGCTCCCAAGTCCCAAGCATACCCCACATGCCAGCCTCCTACCTTCCACCCACGCCAAAACCTCTCTCCCGGGTCTCCACAGACCACAGCCCACACGGCCGCACGCGCACAACACCCAACTGCCCAACTACATCGCGGCAGCCCCGACCGAACTCGCCGATTCCTTCCCGCAGCCAAATCCAGATCTCTCTCGGTCCCTCCCGTCCGCCTCCCACCCCGCCCCACGCCGGCTGGTCGCCGCCGCGAGCCCATGGCCTCGGCGCTCGCCTCCCTGCGCTACGGCGACAGCCTCTCGGTGGTGGCCATCTCGGGCGCCACAGCCGTGCTCTGCGAGGCCATCTCCTGGCTGCTCATCTACCGCACCGCCACCTACAACTCCCTGCGCGCCTCCATCGAGCGCCACTCCCGCAAGCTCGACTCCATGAAGTCCACCGCCTCCGGCCCCACCTCCTCCTCCTCCTCCTCCTCCCACTCCCAGGCCGCCTCCTCCAGGGCCAAGAAGATGGACCGCGTCGAGACCAGCCTCAAGGACGCCTCGCGCGAGCTCTCCTTCGCCAAGCTCAAGTCCGGCGCCGTCGTCGCCGCCGTCCTCTTCGTCGTCTTCGGCCTCCTCAACTCGCTCTTCGAGGGCCGCGCCGTCGCCAAGCTGCCCTTCGCGCCCGTGCCGCTCGTGCAGCGCATGAGCCACCGCGGACTGCCCGGGAACGACCCCACCGACTGCGCCATGGTATTCCTCTACTTCCTCTGCTCCATGAGCATCCGGACCAACCTCCAGAAGCTGCTCGGCTTCACGCCGCCGCGCGCGGCCGCCGGGGCCGGCCCGGGGCTCTTCGGCATGCCCGACCCCAAAGTCAATTGAGGTACCAATTCGATTCATCGATCTCTTTTTTTTTCTTCTGCCCCGCTAAATTTACTGACCAGGTGAATACTAGATCAGGATGGTTGAGCCTGATAAAATTGCATTCTAGATCTACTGATACAAATATGAGCTTAACTTACATTAATGATATTGCATCTGACTGACATGCGTGTGATGATTTCGTTTGATTGAGGAGATCTTAGTATCCTATCGAGATTCAATAAGCACATATGCTTTGCTTAAGTTATTAAGTTGGTAAATGCTGCATCCTAAGGTTTGATCCTTCTGTTCATGGGGGTTAATCTTAGGGGATCTACTGATACAAATATGAGCTTAACTACTTTTACTGATCAGACTTATCGATGCACCTGAGTGACATGGGTGTGATGATTTTGTTTGATTGAGGAGATTTTGGTATCATGCCGAGATCCTGTGATCATATAGGTTTTGCTAAAGTCAACATGTTAAATGCTGCATCCTTGGGTTTGATCCTTCTATTCTCAGGTGATGATCTTGAATGTAGATTTGGGTTTGGTTCGTTAAGGCACATAGCTCAAATGCTCAATTAATGAGACTGTAGCATTAGTAACTGTGATAAGCTTTGGACTATAGAAGCCTACATCAATGTCATTAAGCATTAATGACATTAGCAAAACCTAGAGGTGATAATTCTAGAGGTGAATACTAGATCAGGACGGTTGTCCTGATAAACTTGCATCCTAGATCTACTGATACAAATATGAGCTTAACAACCATTAATGATCAGACTTATTGATGCATCTGACTGACGTGTGTTTGATGATTTTGTTTGATTGAGTAGATTTTGTATCCTACCGAGATCCTGTGAGCTTTTAGTATCCTACCGAGATCCACAAACAAACCTAAGGTCAAATTGTTTAATGCTGCTTCCTAGGGTTTGATCCTTCTGTTCTTGGAGATTGATGTTGAATGTATATTAGTAACTCTGATTATTGTCTAGGATAAGTACCTGCACATTTGGGGAGGTTCATTAAGTCATGCGACTTACTTAATAAGACTGTAGCACTACCTCTAAACTTTGGGCTACAAATGTGTGCTTCAATGTAATTCAGCATTTAGCGTGTGTGTGGATTAGTATGAAATAGTTTTCCTAGATTCTGGAGTCTAGACCAGAGGCCTGGAGTACACCAATTAAGCTAGTTTTCGAAGTTGCAGGAGCAGGCTCCATTAGCATTCCCTTGTGTTCCTGGGTTAATAGGAGAACACATTCGAGAAGATCCTGTCTCTGCGACTGTGTTCTGTATCAGCAGTTGGGCTTCATAATGTGTTGGATCATGGTATCAGGGGAATAGGCGAAGAGATCACCTTTTGTAATGTTGATGCATTTACGGTTATAAGGTTCTTGGGAATATTCCCACTGGCTTTGGGAACTCATAAACATTTTTGTGTTGAGCTGCTGATATTTTGGATAAGGGTGAACTGAGCTCTGTCTGAACTAGTTCATGTTAGTCTGTTGCTGTGGATTAGGGTTTCTTAGCTTCAGTCCAAGAAGAGTGCACTATATAAAGCACCTTTAAGCCTACAGTTGTCACGAGATCATGAGGAACCCTTTAAGCCTACAGTGTCACCAGATCATGAGGAATATTTGCTTTTAGTCTAGGATCTAGACATCGATTTATTTAGCCAAAGGAAGTCATTAACAAGGGTGTTGTTTTACTCCATTAACATGGGTGCTTAATAGACTGTGTACATGCATGCTCACTTTTCTAAGGAAAACTACCTCTCTAATGCATGTTACTGTATTTCTTAACATTCAGTGTGAGATAACTGACCACATGTGCCATGTTCTTCAGTGCATGCTACCGAAATACTAGTGATTAATTAGAATATAGCAGTGTAGTAAATGCTGCAGATATGCTGGAGTACTTATACAGAACATAACCTGTCATAACTGTTTTTTCTTGAGCATGCTTTTTTGAGTTGTTGTAGTCGCCGAGTCGTTCTCCAAAAATCACGGGTGTATAGTTGCGACTCAAAAAACTTGTTCTTGAATCTTGAGACTTAAGAATGATATTCATGTGGTATAATATCCACCAATACATATAACTAACATATCATTATAGTAAATGCAGTAGATACACTTTATACCAATCACCACTCGACTTATGGCCCATGTGATGATATATTTATTTTCCAACTCTTACTGTCAAATTTCTGAAACACACGATAGACTTGCTTAATTTTACTGATGTTTCATGGATCTTAATTTTCTTTGCAAGAATTCATATTCGTATGCCCTCTATGTGCTCTTGGTGGGTTGGAGTTCCAGGTCAACTTTTCTGAAAATACTCCTTCCCACTGTAGTTTTGCAAAATCTGCATTTGATATGGATGCATGTGAGCATGATTATGCATATGGTAGTTTGTTCTTAGTTCTACTACGATGTCATCTGTCGTGTGGTAGATTAAGCACATGACTTTTGATCTTTAGTTACTGTAATTTTGCATTTACAAGCAGCAGTTTAGAAGTGTTGCACGCACAGATAGATAGTTAGATTTTTTTTTTTTGAGGTAGATAGTCAGGAGCCACCCCATAATTCCTCGTTCATCCAGCTCAGCTGAAAGCCTTATCACAAAATCAAAATTGATTGATCTCACCAACTACTGCAGTTCTCTAACTGGAACAGTCCTTTTTTTTTGCAGCTTGGTCTATACATACCTGTGATGGCTCTTGATCTCGACGAGAAGTTGCTCTCCGAAAGAGTTATCCTGAAAGAAAGAAAAATAGCTTTGATAGCTCGAGGGAGAATGTTACTACGAGATACTGTAATGATACGCATAGTCATTTTCCCGCATCTCACCAGCCTGTTGCTGCACCCATGGTATTAGCAGACAGTGGACATACCTATCTTGTTCTGTAGGCTATATCGTGAACATTCTCAGGTTGCGTGCTGTGTAGTCAGGTTTGGGACCCTCTTAGAGTTGTATTCTATCATCATTGATTTTATATCACACGCTCTGTTGTGTTGCAATTTGCAAATGCCAAAGTTCTTATCTTCAGCTGATTGCTTCTCTGGCCTTGGTTCTCGTCGTTTCCCGTGGGAAGCTTGATTTGCTTGTTGTCAACTCCACTCGTGTGCAGGAACTGATGCTCCTGCAACTGCAAGAACAAAAGGAGGTTCTGTGTCCCGTTGAGTGCTAGTTTAGGCGGCAAAGTTGACAAAAATAATCCAAATGCGAAACAAATTTGAAGAATAAACCCCAGTGAAACAATTTAACCACCGGAGATCGCAACGGCGAGGTGCTGGCGTTGGGAGGCAGCATACTTCGACGAAGGCTTGCGGAGGTACGGCTCGATTCTCCGATCTGATCATGGGATCACATTCCTATAATGCAGGGTTGGAGATCGAGAGGATTGTTGGAGATCGCCGGATAGTGAATGGATTGACGGTGAATTTCCCGAACCACCGCGTGTTGATTGGCTCGCGGATCGTGGAGAAGATGGTGGATGGCACGGCGGAGCAGAGGTTTGCGCCATTGATCTCGCCATCCTGTGCACGCGCGGGAGATTTGGTTACCGGGCTCCAGGCCCGCACTGAAGCCATGGCGGGAGTTTGCTCTGATAGGCCTCAGCCTAGCACTGTTGCTACGAGCCCAGGTCGTGGGTTAACTAGACCAGCTGCCGATCGCATCTCTCACAACCTCCCATCCCCAAACCCTAGATCGAGGGCGACGTGCGGCGTCGTCTTCGCCAAGTCCGTAGATCCACCACGAAATCAAGCTCCATCGTCTCCTCCTCCAAGGATCTGGCAAGGGGTGAGATCTGGGGATAGGAGATCCTTCGTGCAAGTGGTTAACGCAATGGATCGACGCCCTCCCCGTAGCTCTCCTCCCCGCAGGGCGATGCGAGGTGGATATCAGAGACCACCGTACAACCCTCGGTTCAGATCGGCTGAAGAGAGGCGTGAAGATGACAGAAGATGGGAGGAGGAGAGACGCTGGGAGGAAGACAGGAGACGGGAGGAGGAAGATAGAAGGCGTGAGGCGGAGCAGAGGCGCAGATCTGAAGAGCGCCGTCGCAGTGAGGAGCGAAGGGTGGAGGAAGAACATCGACGGGCGGAAACTGTCCGCATTACAGAGAAGACAGCAAGGGAGCGGGCCTTGGCGGAGCGCCAAAGGAAAGAGGATATGGCGGCGACGAACAACCGTGATCGATGGGCTCATCGGCAAGAGATGGCTGGAGCGCGTGCGGATTCCTCTGCGAATTCAGCTCTTCCACATCAAACTACTGTGGTGAGTTCTGTTAACCCCGTTAGAGCTTCGGATCCGCTTGAGTCAAATGCAGGGAGATCAGTCAACACATCTTCCATTGTTCCACTAGTTAGCACGGCTCCGATGGGGTCCTGTGTACCTCCACCGGTTGCTGCTGCTAGTAGGGAGGCTCCTTTGAGCTCCTTACCTTTCCAGAATGATACAAATGAAGATTTTCTGGGCTGTTTGAACTGTGGGAAGAATCACCATGTTAGTATTTGTCAGGAGAGGGATCCATGGGAATATCGTGCACCATATTATGGAAGTCCTGACTTTGGACAAGGTTTTTATCTGATCCCTGCAGCAGAAGCTGAAGTACAATCTCTTGAGGTTCTGAATTATGCTCAGATAACTGTAGTGAGAGGTGATGTCACATTCAGAGACATGGAGCATGAATTCCAGGTCTGGTCTGACACTATGGGATACAAATGGCTTTTCTATGTCAAGGTGGCTACTGAGAATCAATTTGTGACTAGATTCCCTAATGCCAAATGCATTGAGGAGCTCTCACACTTTGGAAATTTTTTCATGAAAACAGTTCCTGATGCTATTATCAAGATTGAAAAATGGGCTGGTGATGTTGAACCCTTTGCTGTCATGGAGGAAACTTGGTTCAGAGTGAAGGGAATTCCTATGAAATACAGAAACAAATCCACAGTGTATTATGTTGCAAGCATGGCTGGAGTACCTTTGGCCCTAGATATGAATTTCCTCAGAAATTTTGCATATGTCAGAGTAAAAATTGTTTGTCAGGATCCTTGAAAGATCGAGATGTCGCCTAGAGGGGGGGGGGGTGAATAGACAATTAAAAACTCTTGCGGATTTGTCTTGTAAGAATGCGGAATTAAACTATCGTTTAGTTTACAAGCACAAACCCTAAATATGCTAGGCTCACCTAAGTGCAACAACAACGACTAGAGCTAAGCAAGATAGGCACAAGATATATGTAGCACAAGTGATAGCAAGATATATGTACTTCAAGCATGATGGCTATCACACGGAAAGAGAGCTCGGGTATAGAAATAACCGAGGCACGCGGAGACGAGGATGTATTCCCGTGTTCCCTTCCTTTGCAACAAGGTACGTCACGTTTGGAGGAGTGGAGGTCCCACGAAGGATTCCCCGCCACGAAGGCTCACCCTATTCTCCGAACCACACCCACGAAGGATAATGGCCCTTTCCTTATGGTTAGCTTTTCCTCCGCTCCGGAGATCACAAGCTCCACGAAGGAGAAGCCCGGGCCTCTTCACAATCTTCTTGAAGAGATCACCGGAGCACCAACCGCCAAGCCAACTAGGAGGTCACCCTCCAAGAGTAACAAGCTCACGGTCTCTCACTCAAACTAATCGTGGTGGAGAGCTCAACACAATGCAATGATGCAAAGCAAGAACACTAGAGGTGTTCAAATCCTTCACTCTCAAATCCCACCCAAACAACAAATGCTAGGATGAGATTGGAGAGGAAGAACAATGGGGAAAGTCAACAAAAGACTCCAAGATCTAGATCCCAAGAGTTCCCCTCACTTAGAGGAGAAATGGATTGGTGGAAGTCTAGATCTAGATCTCCTCTCTTAGATCCCTCAAGAATGAGCAAGAATCATGGGGGGGGGGGAACAAGAGAGAGAGAGCAAGTTCGTCAAAGGCAACAATTGAGGTGAGAGAATAGAAGAACTAACTCAGCCCAAGGTGGAAGAAGGGCTATTTATAGCCCAAGAGCAAATATAACCGTTGGGGAAAAGTTGGGCTGAGAACCGTCGAGGAGGCGGTCAACCGGGCGGGTGGCCGTCCGGTCGGGGCCGGTGGAGACCCCGACGGACAAAAAAGGGCGTCTTCCAGGAGCTCATCCGGTTGGTGCCCGGTTGGCGCCCAGTTGGCGACCGGTCGACCGGTCGGCACGCCGGGCCGGTTGGTAGGCCTGACCGGCGAGGGAGCTAGTCCGGCGCACGGGCCGGTCCGACCGGGTCCCTGATCGGGAGAGCAGGAAAACATGTTATACAAAAACTGTGATAACTTTTGTGTCCGGACCCCGATTGACATGAAACCAATTTTGTTGAAAATATGGAGACTCCTCACAGAACATTTTAGATGATTTTAGAGAGGGAGTCTCCCACCGTCCCACCGTCAAGAAACGGTGAAGACGTCCAAACTCAAAACGCAATAGAAGATGCATGCGGATTCCGTTTTCGATGAACTTGGGCTTGTTGTAAAGCTAGCAACAAGCTCAAGAACCTCACACAGAGAAACACCAAGAAGCAATAGGGATATGCAAAGTATGCAAAGGATTGAGCTCCCTAAGACGATGCGATCAAGTTACCCAACCGAAAGCCCCTCTTGATAGTGCGGCTATCTATCCTATAATTCGGTCTCCCAACAACCACCTTGAGACCGGTAAAAGGAAAACCTAGCAAGGCCATACCTTTGCCTTGCGCAACCCGCTTGATCTTGATGATAGCTCTTCACACTCCACTCAAGCCGGAATGCCTCACTTGATCATTGTCGCTTCGTGTAGACTCACAAATGCTCCCCCATACACTATGATGAGAAAGCTCTATTGATGCACATCTTCACTTGTCCATTATCACCAAATGGACGGCAAGCTTCAAACATGTGATTCACTTGAGATGCTCATCTTGAACTTGCCCAACTCAACCTTGTATCTTCTCATACTCACTTAAGATAGAGCATGGCTAATATTGAGTTCCTACTAAGAACTCCATCTTCATTTCTTCTTCTTGATCATATCACATATGCATCTTTAAATGGATGATCTTGATGCCAATACACAAGGTATATCTTTATCTTCATGGCATCCATACTTGAATCCAACACATGGAATACAAGTAGTACCTATGGAATATTCCTTCATATAAACTCAATGAAAACATTAGTCCATAGGGGTTGTCATTAATTACCAAAACCACACATAGGGGCAATGTACCCTTACAATCCTGCTTTGGTTCCTAGCTCAAGAATTGGCGCCATCAAGAAAGGGTTTTATGAATTCAATTCACCAGGGAAGTCATTGATCCTTCTTCTACACCTGCTAACTATTATGCTGCAGCTGTGGAAAACAATGATGGTGGTACACAACAAAGCTCACCAAAAAGACAAAGGACTGAGAGAGAGGAAGAAAGAAATGCAACAGATGGTAGTGGGACTGGTAACACAAGTACCATAGGAGGTGGGAGTTCTCAGACAAATCAACAGAGAGCCAGCAATACAGAAAGTGTGAAAGGAAAGGAGGTTGTAGTCAGTGCCACAAGTATTTCTGAGGAGCTATCTGAATCTTTTGCTACAAGAGTGAATAGAGCAATGGGGCTCACATCTACCATTGCTGATGGTATGCATCATCCTCTGCTGATAATGTCAGAATGCCAAACCCATCAGAAAATCTACCACTTCAGGATGTGCATAGAGATGTTGTAACGGCTCTTGCTAAGGAATTGCATGTTGACAACTCTGATGTACCAGTGCCAGATAACAATGAATCCTTCAGGAAATTCCTTGATACTCTGACAAAGAATGGAAGTGACAAGGTTTTTATGCACCAGAAGAAATATAAGATGGTAATGGAACCAATAATTGAGGACCAGGAAATGCAGGTGCCAGAACAGCAAGGAGGTGAAAATGATAATTTGGATATGGTAGACTATGGAAGCAGTGAAGAGGAAGCTAGTGAACAGGGTGATGAAGAAGATGAAGGGGAGTTTGTGCAGGGAGTCATTATGGGTTTAGCTGCCCCCTCTCTTGAACATGAAAGGACTGCTGTGGTCATCCCTATGGATGGAACTCAACCTGAGCCTGAAAATGTACAAGATGATATGCAGGAAAGTTTGACTCAGGAGGAAAATGTGGCTGTAAATACAAGGATGCTTGATTGGAGGGAGATATCAAGGGCGCAAGAGGGGCAGCCCATCAGAGCAAGCTCAAGAATTGCAGGTCATCCCGCCACAACCAGCAGGACTGATGATGGTACAAGACAACATAATCAAGCTGGATCTATTCCAGGTACCAACCTTAACTCAGTAAATTCCTTTGCTGTTTTAGATGATGAAGATATTTGTGCTAGAGCTTTAGAAATGGGTGTTGCTCCTGATTCCTTTGATTTGGAAAAAATAAATCATATTAAAACTCTAGAAGTAGCTAGACATAATTTGGCTGATAAAATACATAAGAATGTGAATGCCAAAGATAAAGACAATGATACTGCTGGTGCACATACTTTGTTTCTGGGTTTTGGTGAGGAAGATATAGATGATGAAGGCTTTACTCCTTTCATGTCAAAGAAAACTAAGAAGAGAATGAAATCTTCTTGTAAGATCCAAAGATCCCCGAAGAAGAACAGACAGAGGGAGAAAGAGGTGGGAGCACAGTCTGGTTTATGTGCTGCCCAGGAAAAAGTCATTAATGATCACCCTGTGTGTGGCATTATGACTGGATCCAGGATCAGGAGGAAAAACCCAAAGTATTTATGATAGGTGCCAGTTTGAATTGTAGGGGAGTGGGGAAGAAGGGCATGAGCATTTTTTTGTCAGATTTTGTCAGAGAGCAACAACTTGACTTCATTGGTTTGCAGGAGACTATCAAGAAAAATTACACCCCTTCCTTTTTTTGGAGAATTGATCCTGGGAATCAATTCTCCTGGAAATGGATTCCTTCTGTGGGAAGAACTGGTGGTATACTGGTTGGTTTCAGGAATTCCAGATTTGATGTTCTAGATACTGTGATGGGGAGATTCTATATCTGTGTGACTCTACAGGATTTGAAAATTCAGAAGAAGTGGAAGTTGGTGTTAGTTTATGGTGCAACACAGGAAGCTGACAAGGAAGATTTTCTAGTAGAGCTTGGAGATATTTGTTGCAATCAAAGATTACCTATGCTAATAGGAGGAGATTTTAATATTTTGAGATTCCCTTCTGATAAGAATAAAGCTATGAGAAAGAACAAATGGACTTATTTGTTTAATGTAGTCATTAATACCTATGAACTCAGAGAGATTGAGATGTCTGGTGGCCAGTTTACTTGATCAAACAATCAAGCAAAGCCTACCCTAGAAAACCTGGACAGATTTTTGATGACTAATGTCTGGGAGAAAATGTTTCCTTTGGTGACTGTGCATAAATTATCCAAAGAGGTGTCTGATCATAACCCTATCATCCTGGATACTTTGGAAAATAGAGAGCAGATTAGTAGAAACTTCAAGTTTGAAAAAAGCTGGCTCAAAGAGGATGGTTTCCTGGAAAAAGTAGAGGAAATTTGTTCGTGCAAAAAATTCCTTGGAGATTGTACAAATCAAATTGAAAAAGGTGAAAAATTGCTTAAAAGGTTGGGGAGTAAATATTAGAGGGAGAGATAAGAAGAAAACACAAGAACTACACATGGTGATGGATATGTTAGAAGATCTGGAAGAGAAAGGTTGTATTTCCAGTATACAAGCCTGCAGAAAATCCCAGATTCAGATATAACTCCTGATACTATTGGAAAAAGAAGAAGCCTTCTGGCAGCAAAGATCCAGGGAGAAGTGGCTGCTGCAAGGTGATAACAATACTAGTTTTTTCCATAGAATTGCTAATGGAAAGAAGAGAAAAAGAACAATGTTTTCTTTGAAAGATGGGGATAGAACCATCCAGGGGACACCTGCCTTGATGGATCATGCTACAGATTTCTATAAGCAATTATTTGGTCCAGTAGTTGATTCTGGTGTAAGATTGGATGATAGCATCTGGGATGAGAATGAGAAGTTGGATGAAAATGATAGAAATATTCTGAATGCTCCTTTCACAGAGGAAGAGATTCATCATGCAATAAGTCAGATGGAAAAAATAAAGCAGCTGGCCCTGATGGAATTCCCATTGAATTTTATCAGCATTGTTGGAGTGTGGTGAAAAATGATATGATGATAATGTTCAATGACTTTCACAATCATCAATATGATAAAGTCAACTGGAATTTATTGATTAATTGTTGCAGACAAAAAGGTTTCAGTAACAAGTGGATTGTCTGGATCAAAGAGGCAGTGACCAAAGGTACTCTTAGTGTCAAGATAAATGACAAGGTGGGACCATATTTTGGCAGCTATAAAGGTGTTAGACAGGGGGATCCTTTTGCTCCCTTCCTGTTTAACATGGCTGCCAATAAGTTTGTCAAAAATGATCATATCTGCTCAAAGGAATGGCTTGATTAAAGGGCTGGCTGATAACCTAGTGGAGAATGGTGTAGCTATTCTGCAATATGCAGATGATATTATCTTATTACTGCAAGATGATAAGGAAGGAGCAAGGAACTTAAGCTGCTTTTATACATTTTTGAGACAATGTCTGGCTTGAAAATAAATTTTGAAAAGAGTGAGACAATGTTAGTAATGGAAGATGCAGAAAAACTGAATGATTATGTGGAACTGTTCAATTGCCAGAGAGGGGAGTGGCCTTTTCAATATCTGGGTACTCCTGTGTGTGCCAGGAGGTTATCAGTTGCAGAGATGCACTTCATGGGGGAAAAATGAAGAAAAGTATGGGTGGATGGATGGGTGGAGCTATGTCTATTGGAGGCAGACTAGTAAAAATTGATTCCTGCTTGTCCAACAGTGATGTATACCAAATGTCCATGAGACTGTTGCATAAGACAACCATTGAAGAAATTAAAAAACCTATCAGGGCCTTTTTCTGGGCTGGAGATGCAAAATAAAAGAAAATACCACTTTGTCAAGTGGAGATGGATATGTAAACCCAAAAGCAAAGGAGGGTTGGGCCTAAAAGATATGCACAAATTCAATATAAGCTTGATGTGTAAGTGGTGGTGGAAACTGGAGAATGAAGAGGGACCTTGGCAGCAATTCATGAGGAAAAAATATCTGGGTGATGCAGGGATTCAGTGGGCTAGACATAGAAACAGTGATTCTCCTTTGTGGAAGGATATGTTGCATGTTAGAGACATATATCTTTGTGGCAGGAGGATGGCAGTGGGAAATGGTTGTAGAACTAGTTTCTGGAAAGATGCTTGGTGTGGTCACACACAACTGATGGACAAATTTCCAGATATATATAATATCTGTAATGAGTAAACAATCTCTGTGGCTGATGCTGCTCATATGGGCTGGAGACTCTCTTTCAGGAGATGGCTGTCTGAAGATTTGCAGTTACAATGGTGTGGTCTGGTGAACATTTTGAATCAGAGGAACTTATCTGGTGGTCTTGATAAACCAAAATGGAAATGGACAAGAAATAGGCAATTCACTGTGAAAAGTTTGTATAAGCAAATATGTAGAAGTGGGATTGATAGATCCTTCAAGCATTTATGGAAAAACAAAATTCCTCTGAAAATCAAGATCTGGCTCTGGTTGATCTGGCATAATGCCATTGCCACTAAAGACAATTTATTGAAAAGAAACTGGAATGGTGACCCTCTTTGTCAATTCTTCTCCACACATGAATCTATTCTACACCTTTTCTTTTCTTGTCCTGCAGCTCAGTATATTTGGAGTCTGGTGGGAATGGCTGTGGGTGCCCCCACGCGTCCTGGATCATTTGCACAATTCTTCTGGTGGATGCCACAATTTTCCAGTGCAAGTCGCAATGTCCAGATCGCCGGCATTGCAGCCATCTGCTGGGCGATTTGGAAAACGCGTAATAGTTCATGTTTTGAGAGGAAACTTCTGAAAAATCATGCTGATTTAATTTTCCTTGCTACCTCTTTTATGAAATACTGGGCAGATGCTCATTCTGACACGGAAGCGGCACAACTTCAGCAAGGAGCTGCAGCTCTCATCAACCTGGCCCTGGGTGCTGGAGGAAGGAATGAAGCTGGGAATGCTATGATGGTTAATCCACAGCTGAGGCTTGAGCAAAGGGATGATGCTATGGATGCTGATGCCCAGGACAATGCAGATGACGATGCTGATAACATGCAAACCTGAAAGGATTCTATCCATCAGAAAAAACTTTGTGTAGGCGTTTAGCGCTTTTGGGCGCCGGTCCCCGGAGAGATCAGTCACTCTCTGTGTGTTGGTGCTACTCTACTCTTTTGCCTAGACTGTTGTTTCATGGTTTCTCAGCTCGATGTTCCTGGTTTAGTTTACTGCTGGTGTGTGTTGTAAATATTAACAGACAAAGAACCTGACGCTGTATTTTCGTTATCCCATGATAATGAAAATTCGATCTCGGTGGGGGATTGCTTGGAAAAAAAGTGAAACAATTTAACATATTTTAGTTGCCCCGTTAACCGGGGTGCCGCAGCCAGTAGTGTTGTGCAGCATGGCGCTACAGCCACGCCGTGTGGATTGGTGGGGTGGACTGCGCTACAGCCACGCCGCGTGGATTGGTGGGGTGGACTCCAGTGGCCGCAAGTGTGGCGCCCTGCGTCGCGACACCGCACTGTGACCTGCCGCGCCGTGGCCTGGGGCACGGCAGTCACTTACTTGGCGTCAGCCCAAGCGGCCTAACCTGGGCCAGTTCCTCTCTTCCTCTACACGCGACTAGGGTTCCTCCCACGGCGGTGGCTCCGACTCCTCTCTCCCTCCTCCAAACCTCTACCCAAAGCTCACATATCTGAAGGATTAATTTCTTCGGGATCTTGATCTCAACCCCTCAATTTCATCCAAAAATTCACGTTTGCTCAAATTTTGCTATTTTAGGGCCACCCTAGTTCATCAAAAAAATCTAGAAATTTATGTGCACTTATAATCTTGTAGCATGTGAATAGCGCTTGTGTGACTATGTTTAGGTCTTGTGTGCTCTAGATTTTGTAAGCACATGCTCACATATTAGTTTTATATTGTCATTTGCTCACATATTAGTTTTTATATTGTCACATTTTCTCACACTATTAGTTTATATATGCTCACATGCGTACGTAGGATGACGCTTCTCGGTCCTTATCACGATGATAAACACCGTTCATACTTGATGTCCGAGAAGAACAAGCTAATAGAAATGAACCAAGTACTTCATATATTTTTGCAATAATCAAGCTTGTATGTGTAGGTCCTTGGACCCCTCCGACTTAGGTGTCACGAGGCCTCCTAAGCGAAGATGCCATACGATGAGTGATACATGGAGCACATCCAGAAGCTAGGACTCCTCCCATTCATTCATACGGTCAGCCATTCGACACGGAATATGAACCCTTATGCGATCACCGCGGTTGGAGATCGTTGGAGGCCGGGGAGATGTATGTTACTCTTCAGGACATGTCGATGATCCTTGCACTCCCCATTGAATTGTGACAAGTGGCATGGGAAGATGTTTGACCTTTTTGGTAAGGTTTCCGATGATACTATAAACAAGAAGGGGAAATTTAAGGGTCTCCATCGAGGCTACTTTCACTTGAATCTCACGGAACTTCAAGACATGCCCAGAACATGCCAACAAGGATCAGATTAAGTTGTATCTCAGTGCAAGTGTGGTATGTTATCACCGGGACTCTCTTTCCTGACAGCAGTGGGAAGACTGCTCAATGGCACTAGCTCAACGCCTTAACCAACATGGATATTAAATGAATTTGGGGTTCGGCGGTATTGTCCTTCTTGTATCTCTAGGTAATCTAAAGTTCCTATTTTGTCCATCTCTACATCACATCTCCAACTTGTACCATGACTAAACTTTGTTTGCGTTCATGTGTTGTTGGACGAAGTTTGTTGTAGGACTGGAAGTGACACTGACATTGGTGGTCGGTTGCTTCTTCTATTGGTCTGAAGCTGGGAACACTTCCCTCTTGGATATCCGAAAGTTTTGCCTTTCAATGACTACGAAGATCATGGCAACGAGTTGTGGCTCCCCACGTGGGCATACAAGTGGGACATGGTCTCCGAGATCAGTACCGACCCTGTAGCGGCCTATCGAACCTACACCAACAAGTTTGATAATCTAACCCCGGAGCAGGTAAAAAATACCAACCCATAACTCGATTATGCTTATATTTGGAAGTGGTGAGATGTTGTTGGAAAGCCTATAAGCGATGAACTTAGAGGTGAGTTGTTGGCGCTCATGCTTCACATGTTGGCCATCCAGCCTCTTGCCTTCCATGGTCTTCACGCACAATCCAAGGACATCCATTCTCCTCGCATTTAACCGTGTAACGCTTCTTCACGTCCGAGTGAACCACCATGTATGGATGGTGATACTTAACCAAGTACGCATTGATCCATTGCTTAAATTCCAACAAAGTTGTGAACTTCAATCCCATTCTTCTCGTGATTATCATCCCCGTAAGAACTTGGCCTTGGTCCAAGCACTATACCCTTGTCGGCCTCAACTGTATCGTGAGGCTAAGATCACAAAATAAAGGTGCCCGATGATCTCGTCCCAATCGTATCGTGGATTGCGGCCTCATTGGTCCTGAACCCCTCCTCATCAACTTCTTCATCGGGACCATCGTCATCCGAGTCCGATGCATAGCATCGAGTATACGTGATGCCATGGTCCATATTTTCTTGCATATAATACTTATCCAAATCTCTAACATTGTTGTCATGGAGCTCAACCTCATTCTCATCGTCTCCATACTCATCATTTTCCTGTTCCAATATGTTGTCTTGGTTCTTTGAAACCGGACTCAAGGATTGCATCATGTCATGTTGAGTCCAAAGAGGTTCGCTCATTTCCTCTTGGTACAAGGGTTGAGGACCCCTACCATTCAACGCGGAGGAAAGCCGTTTCAGGTCCAAGTGCAAAGTACTATCAACGTTTTTGGTGGCAAACAACTCGAGAGCCTTATCTAGTGATTCGGCCACCACCTCTGTGTATGCAACCCAACGTTGCTCGGAGTAGATACGCATTATCTTCCAACAGACATGCATTCCAAACACCGCATTATGCATTCTCTCTAATTGAACAACATAACTCCGGTCCATACAATTCAAATCAATCCTAACTTGCTCCAAGACCGCAGCCTAGTTAGGACTATGCTCGAACACCAAGTCGACCTCATCTGGGTCTGGCTCGATATTTTCTTTCAAAAAAACATCCTTGTCCACATGATGAACATGGAAAATTCTCGCCATCCCTAAAATAAGCATAACAACACAACGGTAAAAAAAATCAATAAATTCCGAAGCCAAGATTAACACAAACATCCTAGTCATGAAAGCGAAACCTAACCTACAAATCTAACGATAACCCTAACCCTAACATAAGAACAACAATAAACCTAACCTAACAAAAACTCTAAACCTAACCTACCAATCTTAAGCAAAATGCTTCATATACATCATAGGAGCCAACATCGCCCAAAGCAACAAGAATCAAACATGCATTTTGGGTCAGTTCATATTTGTAGGGTTTCCAAGATTTGGACATTAACCACAAAAATACAACATTTTAATGGGTGAAAAACAAGGGAAATGAGGAAGAGTACCTCTAGAAACTTGGGTTGGTCAAACTCTATGGAGGAAAGCTTCAAACTTGTGGGTTTTGGTAGAGGAATAGAGGAGGTGGAGAGGAACCCTAGCCAGCGTCCCGCGCGCATGAGGTTTAAGTGTCTAGAGCTACCGCTTGGGCCGACAAAATGCAAGTCGATGTGCCGCACCCTAGCCCACGGCGCAACACATCACACTACGGCGCCACGACGTAGGGTGCAGCTGTTGCGCAGGGGTGGGGGGGAGGGGGGCACCTGTCCACGATGGCGGTGGGTGCGGCGCCGTGCTCTCCTGCGTGACAAAGCGGAGTGAGACGTCCCGGGAACAGGCACGGCTAAAAAGGGTTATTTTGGTACAAATGTTTCGCCGAAAGTTTAATCTTCGAATTTGTTTTGTTATTGGGTTATTTTTATCGATTTTGCGAGTTTACGCCGGCGACTGGGACGCGGCTAGCCTGTCTCAGCTCCCGTCGCAGAAAGTTTAACCTTTCACCGTCGACATTGACATGCCAGACTCTGCGAAAAAGTTGTCGGTCATATCTACCCGCAGCCGTGTACCGCACCCAGTCGCGGCCAAAAGCATCCTCGATAGTATATCGGCCCTACCGCTCCGCTCCCCCAATGCAGAAACTTGGAATAAATCGTCCAATCGAAGAGCACGGCAGAGTCTCACCAAACAAAGCACGGACAGGGCATCTGCATTCACTTTTAGGCGCGGGCAGAGGGCCCCGTCCGGCGTGCATCTTCAAACCTATCTTGCCATCGGAGCAACCCAAATCCAGCCAGCGTGTGCGAGCGAGCGAGGCATCGCTTGCCATCGTCTTCAGGGCTATCCTCTCCGTCCCTGCAACCAAGTCTAGATCTTGTCGTCTCGATCCGGCAGTTCGTTAGTTAGTTAGTTGATCCGGGTTTAGGTGACACCTCCTGCCTGCCGTCTCCCACTGCAAGCACGGCCGTGCAAACCCCACCGCCGATGCTGGGGCGCTTCTTCGGCCGCGCCGGCGCCGGCGCGGCGGAGGAGCCGGCGCCGAAGCCATTCTCCTTCCCGGAGCCCCTCCCGACGTGGCCGCCAGGTGACCGACCGTCCCCATCTTTGATTTCGCCTTCGCCTCTCTGTCTGTCTCTGAATTATTGGACACGTCGCTAGTTTCTACCATTTTCTGTCCATTGATTGATTCATTGTTGACGTGTAATAAGTTCGACGTGGGCAATGCGGCAGGTGGCGGGTTCGCGCGGGGCAGGATCTCCATCGGGGGCGGGGAGCTGGAGCTCGCCGCGGCCACGGCCTTCGAGAAAATCTGCGCCCTGTCGCCGTCGGCGCGGCTGCAGCAGGCCTGCGGCGTCACCTTCTACAGGCCGACCGCCCTCCCGGACGGCTTCTCCGTGCTCGGCCACTACTGCCAGCCCAACAGCCGCCCGCTCCACGGCCACCTGCTCGTCGCCAGGGCCGGCGCCGACACGACGCGCTCGCCCCTCTGCGCGCCGCGGGACTACGAGCTCGTCTGGGCCTTCCACGCCAGCGGCGCGAGCAGGTCTTGCTCGGGCTACGGCCGCAGCGATGCCTACTTCTGGCTGCCCGTGCCGCCGGAGGGGTACCGGGCGCTCGGGTTCCTCGTCACGACGGACGCCGCCAAGCCGGCGCTCGACGACGTCCGCTGCGTGCGCGCCGACCTCACGGACGACGAGTGCGAGCCGCACGGCGCGCTGCTGCGCCTGCAGCTCAAGCCGCAGCCGTCTTCAGCGTCGGCGTCGGCGTCGCCGGCCGGCGAGGCCGCCTTCGTCGTGCGCGGGCTCAGGCCGCTGCGCCGCGGGATGCGGGAGAAGGGCATCGGCGCGGGGACGTTCAGCTGCGCCGTGGACGGGCGCTCGCCGCCGCGCGGGCTCGCGTGCCTCAAGAACGTGGACCTCGACCTGACGGCGATGCCGACGCTGGAGCAGGTGCACGCCGTCATCAAGCATTACGGCCCCACGCTCTTCTTCCACCCCAAGGAGGTCTACCTGCCGTCGTCCGTCGCCTGGTACTTCAAGAACGGGGCGAAGCTGTTCCGGAAAGGCGGGGGCGCCGTCGGGGAGGAGATCGACGCGGAGGGGTCCAACCTGCCCGGCGGCGGGTGGAACGACGGGGAGTACTGGATGGACCTGCCGTGCGACGTCAAGAGGAGGCAGGAGGTCTGCCGCGGCGACATCGAGAGCGCGGAGCTGTACGCGCACGTCAAGCCGGCCATGGGCGGGGCGTGCACCGACGTCGCCATGTGGGTCTTCTGCCCCTTCAACGGCCCTGCTAGGCTCAAGCTTGGCATGGTCAGCATGCCGCTCGGGACCACCGGCCAGCACGTCGGCGACTGGGAGCACTTCACGCTCCGCGTCAGCAACCTCACCGGCGAGCTCATGGCCGTCTACTACTCCCAGCACAGCGGCGGCAGGTGGGTGGACGCGTCCGCGCTGGAGTACGCCGCGGGGAACAGGCCGGCGGTGTACTCGTCCAGGAACGGGCACGCGAGCTACCCGTACGCCGGCGTGTACCTGCAGGGCTCGGCGGCGCTAGGGGTTGGCATACTGAACGACGCTGCCCGGAGCAAGCTGTACGTGGACTCCAGCGTCAAGTACCGCATCGTGTCGGCGGAGTACCTCGGGGACGGCGTGGTGGTCGAGCCGCAGTGGCTGCAGTTCATGAGGGAGTGGGGGCCAACGGTGATCTACAAGTCCAAGACGAGGATGGAGGGGACGACCAAGCGTCTGCCTCTCCGGATCAGGGGTTCAGCTGAGAACATGGTGAGCAAGATGCCAAACGAGCTGTCCAAGGAGGAAGGGCCGACCGGACCCAAGGAGAAGAATATGTGGGAGGGAGATGAAAGATGGTAGACATCGAAGTGTGACTTGCCCTGTGTTTCTTCAATGTGGCTTGATTGTTTAGTTCGGTTGAGAAGAATATGGTTCTACCTGCTTGTAGAACGATTTGTGTGTTTGTAGCCTCCTCCCATGGAAGTTAAAAGTTGAGAGGAACTGTGGGGAAAAGAATATGTCTATTGACCCATATTAAGATTGTAAGTTTGTAACATTTATTGGTAATGTTTCATTGCAGCATGTCAATAGTAGATTGTTATATTACACAACAGATTTTTGGTTGTAAAACAAATCATGATCCTTGCAGTTTTAGCGTCATCCAATAGAGGTGAATGAGTTCGTTTTCATGCAAGTGCTCAACCTGAAGTAAATGGTAAAATATGCCTGATTTGCCTCATTCAATGCTTCTGTAACAGATATGAACATTGTTCATTCGTAGCAAGAAATATGAACAACACATACGATATCCTCTCTAAATACTATATGTTGCCAAAAAAGGTGTTTACATCAAGGGTCAGAGGAAAAAATTGACCACATTGTTCCACTCCCGGTTTATACCTATAAGATATCAGGTATGATCTGAATGAACAGACAAAAATGGTCTTGGATGCAGCTGTGACAGAGCAGTGTTTTATGTCCTCCTGTCATCGTCACTACTTTCACTGCCATCGCTGCAGCGGAAAGCCATGGAAAAAAGTTTAAGTTTCTTATCAAGTTATGTCCAGATTCACTAAGATGAAACAACGCAAAACAATTGCAGGCATCCGGACAGTAAGGGTACTAAATTAGTCAATTTCTCTTACCTCTCCACAGGAAGCTTCGCAAGTCTTCTTACTTCTAAGCCTGTCATGTTGTTAAGGTACTTTTGTGCAGTGGTGACATTTTCTGCCCCTGGAGACAGACGTAGTAAATTGATTTTTGAGTAACTAACACTGTTAAAGTTAGGACAGCTACAAAATTTACCACAAGCCCACCAATACGTGGCTCCAGTATTGAACAAGATGTGATATGAAACAACAGAAAACAAGGACCAGTACGAGCATGTACCTTTGGTCAACTGGAAAACATGAACTGCGCAGCGCTCCGCAGCTAGACGAACTGGCGTACTGCTATCCTTTAAAGTATTACCAACTGCTGGGCCCAATATCGAGATATGTGTAGCAAGACCTGAATGATTTATCTGCAGCAAAGAATAATTAGATTACCAGTGTAACACCTACGTAAAAAATATAGAAAAATGGAAATAGATCTAATAATAAACCTTTGCAGCAGCTTTGATACAGGACAAAGATCTTCTCCTGACTTCACTTGAATCATCACGCAATGCCAAGATAAGCAACTGAATAAGTTGCAAGGTGCTGCCTTCAAATTGTAGCTGGTAGCAAAGTAGCCTCCCCAGAGTTTTTGTAGAGGCTTCACGAACAGGGAACTTCTCCGCAACACAGACAAGAGTTACTACAGATGGAAACACAGTGATAAATACAGTAACCAAGTAGTGCAAGCTGATCCAATACCTTGTCATCTTTTAGAGAATCTTTCAGAAGATCAACAATCGATGCAAATGATGCTGAATCGCACAGTTTTGTTGGAGAATGCCTTGATATGGATGAGAATGTTAACAAAGCACCATGCCTGGTACACCAGTCTGGTAATGTGCCCATACTCAACAGGGACTGCACCAGATCAGAGGTCTCGATTTCGTCCGTGTACTGAAGAAAGCATATGCATAATAAGTACATAGGTAACTTTAGAAAAGAAAAGAATAATTCCAACTATTATAAAAAAATGGTTCCTCCACAGATAAACAATGGCAAGCCCATGACTGAACAGTTGTAAGCAACGGAGAATATTATATTCCCTTGAAATAGGAGTTGCTTTCCAAACAATACAGGTCAAAGTGCCGATACAATCAGCCGAAGTACTTCCTCCGTCCCATAATAAGATGTTATTGCAACAAATATACTCCCATATTTAATTTCAGAAAACATACTGATCTTTCTTTGGCAAGCCTGGCTATAATGTCCAAAAATGTGTGTAAAAGAAGACAATGTGGTATCTTAATTATATGTTCTGATGTGTTGTTTAGTGCAATTGATTTCACTGGCTTGATTAGTCCTACAGCAGATGTAGGATCGCGAGCAGACTATTGTTTAATTTCAGGCCGATGCCTTAACCACTAGTTAGGCAAATCTTGTGAATTATTTCTGAAACATCTATAAAGATTTAAAAAATGCAACAATTTACAATACCTGTGACAATGTACCAATTGCCTTTGCAGCAGAACTGCGGACATCATCAGCATCAGCCTCCAGCAGATCTTTGAGAAGAGCACACCCACGTGATCTGATTGCAGAACTAACACTTTTACCAGCATGCCTAACAACACCTTTGAGTGCAGAAAGCACACTTTCCTTGACAGCATCATCCCCTGACTGAAAAAACATAAAATTACTTCTGCACAGGGCAACTCCACTCAACCCCCACAACAAAATAAAAGGTAATGCCAGAAATACCTGCAACATGGACAACAGATCGCTAACTAAAGGATCAACTCGTGTGCTTAATGCACTAAGCTTTCCAAGAGCTGATGCGGCCCTTGTCCGGACAGATCTGCAATTCATACGTTCGTGTAAAAGGACTCAAAGGAGATAAAACAATCAATGGAGTAAAGAAAGAGAAGCCTGTACCAACCTATTACTATCCTGTAGACATTTAACAAATGTTGTCTGAAGTTGGGGAAGGAAGGGCTTAAGTGCAAGCCCGCCTTTTGCGATGATAATAGTCAGGGTTGATAAGATAGCTGACTTAACTTGCCATGGAAACCGGTCTCCGAGAATGCGTATAAGGGGCCTATACGCACAGCAAGGCATATATTAGAGCAACAGGCCTCCTATAAAGACAAGCCGTATATATACAAAACAAAAAAAAACCCAGCATGCAGGATTAAACACGGAACCATGTAATTACAGTATTACACCATGTTTAGAGGGTGGATTTGTTACACATAGTGGTACATAAATTAAGAGAAAGTTACAATGCAGCAGCTACAATGTGAAAAATATGACATCTTTGCTGAATGTGTACTAGCTTTAAGTGTGAAAAAAATGACATGTTTATATGTGCATTAGCTTTGTAGATTGTTTATGTATATAAAGCTCAACGCATTCCAGGATTTTTACCAGGCTCCACATTCAAGTTCAAGCTTATGACCACGCAGCAGATTAGTGCGGAAATTTGGAGCTGACATTTCCGCACATAAGAACAACTATAGAATACCTATTAGCAATGACAAACTTTGGGTATCTATAACTAACATTAAACTAAAGGAGCACTACAAATATGCTTACAAGGAGTTCGCTTATTTTGCAGGAATAACATGCTATAGAAACAAAGTTTCAGTGTGGCAGCTTGTAACGTGGCTGATGGTTGCAATTATTTCTGTTATATAGAATTGCTTTGGGGCTTCTTTTATATGGAGATAGCAAATGTCTCCTTTAAAATACAAGATGGAACCATAACACAGGTGCTATTTTGATAAAAATAAGATAGCCATACCCTGTTATTGGCACAACGACTTCCTTAAGAGTTTTCTCGCTTGTAACATCAATTAATTCTCCCAGACCTTCTGCTGCCTGCTCTTTTGTATCGGCAGACCCACTAATTAAACCCTGAAATACAACAGAAGATCTGATGTAAAATGTGCTCAAGACTAGCCTGATTTTGTAACGCACATGCTTCTCAATCAGGTAGTTCACGCTGCATGCAATTCGACACTTGGTACAAAAGGCTATGATTATAACAACTAATAGTTCTGCGTGAGTAGATACCTGTTGAAATATAGGAAGAAAAGGCTGCAGTGCTTTAGGAAGACATAAGCCCGGTACGAGAACAGGCGAACCCTGAAATTGATTCAAGTTGTTAGAATGTCAGGCAGAACAAAGTTAACGGAGTATCCCTGAAAAAATGTAGCAATATTTCTTCCGCTCTAGCAAACGCAAATTATTGCCACATATGCAGATCATAAATGTAAAAGTTCCAAGTAGCACCTTTTTCCTCCTACGTTCTTTATCTCTGGCTGTAGAGACAGCATCGCGCACTAATTTTATATGTGTAGGAAGCTGTTCCTTTGGAACAGAGCCAACAACTCTTGAAAATGCTTCCCAAGCAGCCTGTTGACCATTGTAAGTAAGCCTCAAAAGTAAAGAAACTAAAACAGGAGTGTGGGATGGAGAGTGCTCACAGATACAGTTGCCTTATCAGTATCGCTCAATAAAGTAATTAGGGTAGACATCATTTCAGGAGCCTCATCAGCCAAATATAATTTACTGTTTTTAAAGAGGAAACCAATAAGATAGGCTGAACCCCGCCTCATAGATGCCTGGCCAGAAAAAAATATGTCAACCTTAAATTAACAACACGTATAATATGGATTCAAGCTCAATGAGAATTCTCAGGTGAACAACCTGACTGTCATTGACTCCTCTGAGAAGCTCAGGCATTAGTGTTTCAATTCCTTCGTCGTCAATAACCAACACAACAGTTTCAGCAGCCTTTCTGGCTGTGCTCTGTACATCCTATAATTGCCAAGAGAAATATTCATTGTCAGCAATAACAGAATACACTAAATATAGCATTTTTACTCATAAACTGGACAGATTACAAATTATGGGCAAATGTATTAGATTATGAATAAGAGTACAAATAATGATCACATGACTAATAAATAGGCCAGATCTAAAGTATGTATTTAGAATGCCTCTCACCTCATCTTCATCATCCATAGCAAGTACCAATGTAGGAAGAATAGTTCCAATATGTGAACTCAAACCTGGCCCAGCTACCTCGGCCAGTGCTCCCAGTGCATGTGCATTGAATGAACTACAACCCCAACAAAGGTAATTTGTAAGGAAACAAAAGTTGATCAAAAATTCTAAATATAAAAAACCGGTTCACTCACGAGAGGGGGGGCTGGACTAGTTTGGGCAATATATGGGGCAAAATAGCAGCAGTACGGACACTGTCAAATCATTTGAAAGGTCAGCATATCATAGAATCTCTGGTGCTCAAGCAAAAATATTCAATTTAACCAAATTAATGGTAACTGACAAAAAACCTTAGAATCTGCTTTAGACCATCAAGGGCTGTTGCAGAGGTCTCGTCATCTTCCATGGCTCGTAGCAGTGTGGGGACAATTTCATCAATGGCTTGCAGTCCAGCACTCTACGGAAGATAACAAAGTCAATAACAAAACATGCAGTCTAACAAAATCATCCATACTATAAGCATGTGGTCCCCAGTGTTACCTTATATAGAGTATTAAAGGCTAATCCAGCAGATTCGCGAACCTCCTGTGTGCTGTTACAAATGCTTGCTGTTTAGTGATACCTAACTATAAAATAACACACTTATACAGCCAGAAGACAAACCTGTCACACAGAGCAGTTCGGATGGTAGGAATAAGTAAATCCATAAAACTTAATAGTTGATGCTTTCCAGCACTACCCATAACCTCACTCAAGCCGATGCATACTCCCTGAAGAGAAAAAGGTTAACAGTACATTGATCAATCCAAAACTTGGTATATTCAACAACATACAAGGTGTGTCCAAAATATATTAAGAAAGCATCATATCCATATACAGCTTCCAAAGAAACTGGTGGGCTGGCAAAAATAATGACACGAACACAGAATTCAAGACAACAATATGAAAGTTAAATCTCAGAAATTTCAATAGGAACAGAGTTCAACAAAAGCACATGAATACTTCACTTCAATCTCTACTAGGAAATAAAGCGATTAACACAAGTCTTGGTAAAATTCCCCAAGTCCTAAGTCGCAAAGTCTAGAACTTCTTTTTTGCGAATCGCAAACTATAAATCAAGTTATGTAGGAATAGAAAGCTAACAAACTTACTTGTCTTCTGCTAGCAATTGGGTCCTTGAGTCCTCGTGACAAAATGGGAATAACAGAGGGCAAAACTCTCTCACCAAGCTTCCTTACAAGCTCACCAAGTGCTCTCCCGGCAACCTGAAAAAATGTCAATATACCAACATCAAAATTAGAACAGTTCTTTACAAAGATCAAACCATGTATGAATAAATCGAACCTGCCGCCGTTCCAAGGAAGATGATGCAAGAGATGAAATTAGTGTGTCCATAAGTACAGGCATGATCTCCTTCAGAGTTCTTGGAGTATTTGCTACAATTGTCTTCCAGACATGTACCGCAGCCTAGCATGAAAAAGAGAAGCTCTAGAAAAGGGCACTCTTGAATACTGAACAGTTGCATATTCAACTGTCTCGAACAAAACAACCAAATTCACCGGTTCCACAGAAGGGTAAAATATAGCAAATACCTGGCGGACAGTCAAGCTAACATCAGAGCGGACCATATAAATGGCAGCAAGAACCTCGTCCCGTTTCACTCTTCCAAGAACTTCAACAATTGCACGTCCCTGAGCCTCTGTGCTAGCACCTTCGTCATCGCTTCCACCCTCCAGGATTGCCTTCCCAGAAGTTCCAGCCACCTACAGATGGTAAAGCAACAATTAGAAAAGGTAAGATAGGAATTACTATATGTCAGAGCATTATTATAAAGGAGGTAGCGACCTTGAACAAAAGATCTCCCAGAAGCTCAACAGAACTTTGTCGGATACGCCAATTATCATTGAATATCCCATCTTCAATAGCAGGAAGCAACAGAGGCAAAGACCTATTTAACATGAAGAAAATGCCATCACATATCAAGAGCAGTACTAAAAAAAATGAACATTGAACTCATTGAAATGTGAGTGTGTACGTTATTGCATAGTACTCCACAAAGATATGACCCGCAGCAAGTGCAGCCTCACGAACAGATTCATTCTCATCAGCAAGCCCTGACAAGAGTAAATATTAGAAGTCAATGTTACACGGAGCAGACCATCATAGATAGAAGTTCAACTATCTTACCATCTAATATAGCAGGAAGAACTGACTGCAGATGATTCTGAAAAATTGCACCCATGGACCTTGGCAGATACTACAGAAGGATACAAGTCAGGAACGCTAGAACATTTCAGGCAATATAGTGATATGATAAAAAGATGGGGAACTGTGGGGCAAATTTACGCGGAAAAGTGTCAGGTGTCCATCGCGAACCGAAGCCTTCTGATGAGAACAATTCCGGATGATGTCAGGAAGAATCTGATCAAAATAATCTTTGCCAAGAGCAGCTAAAACCTGGAAGTTCACAACAATATGCAAAATTATACACTAACAGAAAATTTCTTGCCACACAAGGCACTAACTGACAATGGTGTTAGAAATCTAAAAGCATTTGCTTTTCCTGGAACTCCAAAAATATTGGACTTGGAAAACCCTCAACAAACCTAAACATGAAAAAAAAAATTGTGAACTGACAATTTCCACCCCTAATCAAATGAAGTGTCAGACAAGTGAGAGTTGACAAGCAATGCATAACTTCTACAGAAATTACAGGTGTGAAATGCCTTGGCTACACATGTTAGATTGCATGTCTAAGTCTATCTCAGTCAATGCATCAGAAGATTTAAGAAACAAAACATCCATGACAACACACTGCTAAGTTCAAAAAAGTCAAAACTGATAATACAAAACAATAAAAGTGAAGGAGAAGAAAACAACCTCACTTAGTCCCTGTGCAGCCCCAGATCGTTCAACATTACTATTATCAGATTTCAGTGTATCTAACAACCATGGCACAAGATCTGGGAAAATTTGTTCACCCATTCCTACTATAAGAGACCCAAGAGCTCGAGCAGCAACTGCCCTGACTTCAGGTATGGGATCCACTAGAACCTATAAAATATCAAAGTAGAGTATGAGAATCAAGTAAGTTGACTTTAAATTCATTAAACATTACTATCAGCTTCCAAAATGCTGTGTCCAGGACTGGCATAAAAAACCTTCTTGACTTCAGGTAGAAGCAATGCTATGTATGGAATCATGTCCAGTGGTTCTGTAACTAAAGAAGACATGTTCCCGACTATTTGAGCTGCTTTCTTCTTAGTATCAACACCTCTCTCCCTCAGTCCTCTGTGCACAATGGGCACCAGCAACGCAAGTGATGGTGCATCTATGGAGTTAATAAAAGTCGTCTGCCATAAAAAAGAAGTCATCAGAGGTAAATACAATCAGTTGAGGTAAATACACACATTACACCCTGTTCTACAGGAAAATAAAAAAGAATCATCAGAGGTGATGGAACCAATTGAGATGCAAAAACAGGGTGAACATTATCTAATAACCCAGTTCACCTGAAGAAGGATGTCAAGAGAATGTTTGGTGTGGCCATTTGGATCTGTCAGAGCTGACAGAAGAATTGGAACAAGTGCCGAGATTTCAGGATTCTTTATGACGCTTCCAACCTGGAAAAAATAGACAGTATCCATCAGAGATAAGGTATAAGAACATCCCAACGTCTATGAGAAATAAGCAAGTGTTACCTGTTGGAGGGCTGTCTGTCCGGCTGATTGGACTTTAGGATGTGTATCAGTTAGTACCTGGAAAATAAATGATACATAACTTGAGAAAAATTCATGCAGATTATATGCAAATAAAAATTCCATCATATACCTCTGTTAGCTTCGGAACGATCTTCGGAAGACACTGAGATAGCTGCTGAGGAGCACAATATGCCATAGCACCAAGAAGTTGAACACTGCTTTGCTTAGTTCGCCATGCTTTATCCTCTAGGCCCTGGAAGAAAATACATGATACTCATCCAGATATGTGCAATTTAAGAAAATACATATAATAGTACGGCCAACCATTACAACTTTATTACTCAGTATTAGTCATCCTGATTGTACAATATTACTCTAATGCCAAGGAATAGTTGTCTTTGTACAAATTATATATATTGGCCTTTGCCACGCTAGATAAAAATATATAGTGCAGTTCACATTCATGGAAACATATGTGACCTTATATCTGAATTTTTCTTATGGTATCTATCTGAACTATTAAGAAACATAGTACAAAAGGAATACAACAGTAAGTGTAAAAACTAGACATGAAACAAGCAAGGAGCATTATCAGAGTGGAGAAAACAAAACAAAAAGTGGATGACAGATGGCCATCAGGATGGCTCTCTCTAGTTGATTTACTGAAAGGACACAAGTAGACAATTTGCAGTTGCATTTGCATGCAATGCAACTAGTAGTTTCTGATGACAGGTCATCTATATAAGTAAGCTCAAATCTTAAAACAGTGCAATGCATTAATAGATAAAAATAACATAAGATTTGGAAGATGCATTGAAGATTATATACTCCCCCCTCTGATCCAAATTAATTGACTCCACTTTGTCTAAATATGGATGTATCTAGAGGCGTTTGTTGACTAGATACATCCGTATCTAGACAAAGTGGGAGTCAATTAATTTGGATCGGAGGGAGTACTTGAAGTGTGTAACAAGAGCAAGTAGATGTCGGCAACTGTTGATATCAAGCAAAAATAGAACAGTTTCATGGCGTGAAGAAGAGACATCTGCACCTTAAGAAGTGAAGGCAGGACAAGCTTAACACCGTGACCAGTGAGCTGAGACATCATTGCGCGAGCAGCACATTCAGCAGCCTCACGCACTGCCAGAACTTGATCAGAGAAAGACACGAGAAGCAAGGGTAGCATCTGGATGATATAGCTGCAAGACAAGAATCATAATGAACCATTTTCAACCAGAAAACAATTATGAAGTAAGCATTGCTACACTTACGGCTCAAATAATCTGCCAAGCTTTTCACACAGGCACTCAAATCCAAGTAATGCTCCTTCACGGGATTTTGCAGACGCTCTGGGAACAGCAGAATCGATGTGGTGAAACACTAATCATTCACAAGACATCTGATGTTTCTAATACTATCTTTTGAAAGAAAGGGAGGGCATCGGATGGAAATAACATGACAAGAAACAATGAAGCAAAAAACTAATCCTATCCTTGCAATACATAAGTGAGGCGCAGTTGCCTACAATGCAAATTTAAGGATGAAATGAAGGTCTCAAGCTAGGGCTGAAGACATCTACTAAAAACTAATGATTAAACGTTATAACTGCATTCACTTTTCAACTGCACACATGTCACTACCTTCCCCGATGGACTTAAAACCATCTAAATGCTGCATCTATACTTGTTAACTCCGTCTACTTAAACCTCTGCCAGGCTGCCACAGGATGGCCTATGTGGCAGAAATCTCAGCAGAGGCCCACGTACCAGTATAACTTTCCCTTTTTTTTCTCATTTTCCCTTTTCCCTTCTCCATGGCAGTAGAGCCCTTTTCCTTCAAAAATCAAAGCCAACCCTGCATGCTCTCAGTACAGTGTTTCTCTCTTTTTGCATCTAAGCATCATGACCACTGAGGTCACAGCTGGCCACTAGCAGCAGCAAGCCACCGCCCCAACTGTGCCCTATTTGCTACCACAACATTCCAATTCCAACCCTACTTGTTGACAAGCTGCATCTTTACGAACTTGTAGACCACCTACAGGAGCCTGGGTGAAGAGTGCAACATGGGGCATGAAGGAACAAACGGTGCAGCTGTTCAGCAGCTGCTCTCCCAGGGATAGACTCGCTGGAATTGTGACTCGAGAGCCCCGCTAAGCTCCTGCCCACCACAGGGTGCATGTTCCAGTCCATGGCTCTATCCTTGTTAGTGCCTTTCGCTGATGATTCCCAACCAGACCATCAGCCAACTACAGAAGCACCACATCCCTGCTGACACTGGCGGGTTCAGTGCTATCTCCCGGACTATTTTTGCCGTAAACACTCCACTTCAGCATTGTTTCACCCACGAGCTTAAGCTCAAGGCATGGCCAGACAGGATAGAGGAGAGAGGGAGATAGGGGTTATGTGGTGGTGACTTGTCGCACACGTGGCACACGAGGGCAGCTGGCTCTAAGTCATAAACTGAGACAGCGTCCATGTGGGATAAAACCAAAACCAGGGTGGAAACAGGGTGCACATAAACACTGGGAAAATGAGGGTGCAAATTTAATCAGTTTTGGATCTGAGGGGTGAAAATTAAACTGACGTAGTTTATGGGGTAATATGTAGATCTCTATATTATCATTAAATTGTATGCAGCACATGTGCATCAACTAATTTTATACATGAAGTCCCTCATGTAGCATTGGATGAAGAGGTAAAGTCACATACCTATCTCCCAAAGCTTGTTGTAATGTTGCAGCAATACCATACTTCTTCAATGAAGTAATTCTAAATCCTTTTACCACTCCAGCAAGGCCAAAGGCTGCACCACGCCGTTCACCATACTTTTCGCATTTCATCATCCGATCCAGTAGTCGAGATACAAGAGCTTGGGCTTCTTCCTAATATGTATATATATATATATGTAAATAAGTGCACACTGACATTATAACATAAAGCAGACAAACAAGAAACCAGAAGTGAATACTGAAAGGATCATGAGGTCATCAATGCAAGAAATAGAACTGAAGTGAATAACACAACTCACCTGCTTTGAGACCATAAGTGGAGACAAACAGTCTGACACAGCCCTCTGAACTGCCTCTGACGGGGTGTTAAGTACATCTAGCAACTTCTCAACAACACTGTGAACTTTAGGATCATCCTGCAAGAAGGTCTAAATTAGTACCATATATAGGTATCTGATAAATTAAACGAACAGCCTATAAGTCTGATAGTATTTGCACCTTCGATAGATGTTTTGCTAGAGCACCAGTGAATATAACAACACCTTCCCTGACAAGATCATATGTTTCCTCATCTGATGCCTGTAACATATCCGAAAACGTAGAGTAATACAGATATTGCAGATTACAATACATTATCTATATCATCTACTAAATCCCAATGCTCAAATTATCACAGGAACTTACCCTTTTATTCAAGTAGCTCTCAAAAATAGGAAACAGCAAAGGAACATTTTCCTTTCCATGCTTATCAATAATAAGGATGCCAGCATTAATCATTCTACCACGAACATCCAGATTAGGATCAGCCTGTAAGTTCAGTATAAGTAGGTACTAAATTTTCAAGGTACTTATAGGCATGCAAATCATAAAATGCACATATACTAGTACGGTACGGAAACACTTACCAATGCACGTGAGATGAGAAATGTCATGATAATAGGAAGATCTTTAGAACCCAAGACATCTGCAACCGAGTGGAGTGCTAATGCAATACCCTGTCTTCCAAGCCAGTTTGTATCTCCAAATTCAACTCCAGGACCAAGATCTCGTATGTATAATGAAAACAGAGCAGAAAGTGTATCCTACCATGACCATATAACAACAATTATTTAGACAGATGACCATGAAATACTCTGGTTCCTCTCAAAATAACATGATAATGTAACAGAATTTGCAATACTGGAGACTTACTTGCATTTTGTCTGGATTTTCATCCAACGCAGCAGTCAGAGCCTCAGCTGCGGCAGCTCTAACATTGTAATTTTTATGGGAAAGTGCATCAAATATGCCAGAATAATCAGTACAAACATCAAAACCAAAGCGATCCCATAACTCCTCTGCTAATTCAGCAACCGCCTAGATAACAAATGTGTCATGGAGAGTACCAGAAAAAAGAAGTTTCACGAAACATTCGAAGTTCAATAAAAAAAACAAGGATATAGAAAGGGCCAATGCCCAAGTTCCACGTCAAACTGAATAGGAAGGTTGTTACTGACCTTCTCTGGATCATGAACAGCGATCCATAGGCTTGTTGAAACCTGCAAATCCCGTTGTACAGAGTGGCTAGGAACACACTTTATAGCAGTTAAGCAGGCAAGCCTAACATGCACTTCTTTTGCATATACCCCAACAAGAGCCTAAATAGAGAATGGTGTAAGGACATCATAACAGATGAAAAGAAGTACTAAGCTGTGGAATGAATAAATAACCTGTGCTAAATCGTTGCGTTTTAGACCTAGGCATAGCTCATTCAGCATAGGTCCAACTGAAGGATGATAAGCAGGAACGGTACTCAGCACATGATAAAGAACCTAGCGCCACCCAAAAAAAGAAGTTAGAGACTGAAGGGAATAAAATATGCAAATGATCATGCTATGCCATGAAAGAAGAATATTTAACTGATAACATTCTAGGTCGAGGTAGAGGTAATATCGGATCCAGATGCATAGATAGTATCTGAAGCACATCATCATGTAGACATGTCTTTTTCGAAGAAAGAAGGATCGTCTCCATTATCTGAGTGCAAACAAGCAGATTAATGAAAAGAAAAGAAAAAGATAAAAAGAAAAGCCAAGAGGAACACAAGGGAAATTATGATAGGACCATTGATGAAATTGAAGAAATACCGGAAAGATGAAAGTAAATGAATCTGCTGGAAGAGGTCCCGCTTTGCATGCAGCTGTCAGCCCAGTTACTATTTGTTCAAAGAGGCCAGGTGATGGCCTCTTTTTGCTATCTTCTTCCATAATCACAGGCATAAGGTCCAAAACCATTTCAAAATCTTCAACAGACATTACACGGATTGCAGCAGCAATATCAGTTGCCCAATTGCAAAGAGGAGGGGCTGTGCAGCGAGCCAGCCTCAACATTGCACAAAATGCAGCATCACTTACTATTGGAGAACTTAGCAATGGTTCAATATATTTTACCTACATGGAACGACATCAAGCATTAAGCCACAACACATATAAGCAAATATATTTACAAATAGATCATACCTTAGAAAAAATAAAGTTAAACACAAAGAGTACTTGCAACTGTATGCTTCTAATATACATTGTGTGGCCACATAGATGCTTTTCAGCTCTTTTAGTTGCGTATCTAACAGTCAGTTCATTAGCCAGTTTTTTCTTATTCACCACTATTTGGCAGTCCAAGATATGCATTAAAAATACAACACGACACGTACTAGGGCAGCCGTTCATCATGGCTAAAAGCTTTCAACATATTAGACCTAACTCCTACAATTATAAATTGTTTAAATATAAACTATATTGTTAGAAATAAATAAAGAGGAGAACTTCTGCCCAGTTCACCTAAATTGATTAATTATATACTAATGTAATCAACATTTTATGGCAGCTTTCTGGGCTTTGAGATAAATGCACCACAAAACATTTTTTGGCAGCCATGCTTGATATTGTGGTGAAGCACATTAAAAAAAAGCCGACTGCGCTGCACGGTTAACACAAACAAAAAACTAGACAATGCAAGTGTAGGGTTGCTAACCAGATGAGGTAGTTGACCGTGAGTGAATATAGGATTAGCAATAGCCAATTCACCAAGAGCGTCCAACATTAACGCAAGATTCTTCTGCACATGTCCAACCTTCTCACGTACAGATGATTCTTCCTTCAAAAGCAACTCTCTGGCCTCCTCTTTTGCAGTCTTCGCTTTGTCCACAGGAGCTGGAAGATTGTAAACATGAGTTCTCAAATAGAGCACTAAACTTAAAACTTCTGTAAGAACTAAGAGCTTGGAATACCAGTTTTTTTTGTAGATTTCCCAGTTTCTCTCTTGCCAATGCTAGACGATTCTCTCCTATCACTCTTTGCAGGGTCCTATAAACATTGCAAAGCCAAAATCAAGACTAGTACAACAAGAAGAGGGAGGGATTTTGTACACATCGTGGCAACCACGCATTAAGTCTAAACCACCCATCTTTTGCTGAAGATCTGTGCATAATAAATCAAATTTTCATATGAAGTGAAAATACTTGAGGAATTATCAGATGTAGAGTCCCAGTACAGTTGACTTCATAGGCCAATGCAACAATGAGGGCGCGTGTGCTCCAGGAGGCATTAATGCATATTTTCTCTCACAGATCTAATGTTGATGCATTTTCCTCACTCATGCAGTTCAAAATTTCTCCAATCACCAACAAGAATTAACACTGCTGCAAGCAAGTAACACTATGTAGGACTAGTGGACTACATGTTCATTTGAGCAAAACAGTAAAACTATAGAGATTATGGTCATTAATCAAATTCGGCTTTGTTGGGGGTTATCGGAAATTCAGCTCTACCGAATTGCAGAGATTTTCACAACCCAGAATTTCAAACTGTAAAAAATTCAAATGTTTGCAGGAGTACTATATTGATCGTTCCATATAATCCACAAATTGAAAACCTAAGTTTTAGTACTTGGAGTTTGGATATTCAAATTCTGCATAGGTATTCACATATTTACCAAAAAAACACTCTAATTTAAAAGTATATGATCTTTGAAATAAAGATTATGTATGCAAGAACAAAGATTACTACCAGCGCTCAACTTTTATAACTATTTAATGTTGCAAAATAGTTTAATGCTCTACGCATGAATTGACTAATGGCTGAGATGGAAAGATATTAAATGCCATGTGCTGTCAACACGGCAGGTCTCGTTGTCAGGTCCACCCATCCAGTTAGTACTTTCAGAAAAACAAAATACATGACTTAGTACGAATCTGGTAGAAAGAAGCAGTGGCAGTTCTATACTGAGCCATGGACAGCGGTGTATTTCCGACAATAAGCAAACCTATACTGAGCCAGATAGTTGCAGTTACGTGACATTTTTAATGAAGTAAGGTGCCAGCTTTATGTAGTTTAGTTATATTTTATCTGCAATACATGATTTTTCCACAGGCTCACACGGTTACATAGTCCAAATAAAGTGATACGAAAAATCATGCCACGAACACTAAAAGAGAAACGCAGCAGACTACTGATATACAAACTCTTAAAAGTCATCAGCTTTGACCAACAGGACATTTCTACTCTGCCAGATGTAAAGAACAAGAATTACCTCATCTTGAACATCATATGCACGAAAACGTCCCTTTGCAAGTTTCGTATTTCTAGAAGCAACAGCCTCAGCAACATAAATTCCTTGCTCACTTGACAACTGCCCCTCTGAAGTAAAGAATATCTACAGTGGAGTAAGAATAACTTTGTAAGAACATCCTAAAAAGTAGGATTATCTACCCTAAAGAGATACATAAAACAGGCTAAAAAATAACCTTTGGAGGATGAAATATACAAAAGTGCAGAGTCGTATGTTATCAGATGTGTAATTATATAGGAAGCAGTGTTTAAGCCATCAAGAGAGAAAGGTTAAATATGTCTCAAAATGATCAAGTGCATATCTAGTGTAGTGTGAAAACATTAGTACATCCACTTTGGGTATGGTAATACATAATCAAAGCTGACTATGGCTTGAGGAATCAATGCAGAAGACAGGTCATTTATGAGAAGTTGAGAACAGAACAAAGATGACAGTTCACGAATGCTCAAAACATCACCAAAACATCAGTCCAAAATAAGTAGGCATGACCTTAGAAATATGTTTCTATTATGAACTGAATACATTGCTAATCATCACAAGGTGCTGATATTTTCTTAATCAAAAATACTTGTCATGAAGTTAACAAAGTTCACCTTGATATCATTCTCAGAGAAGCCATCGTGCAAAGCACGGTATGGAAGCTCTATGAAGTGCTGGAAAATAAGAGTGTGAAGATAACGTTAGAACAGATATTACAAGTTTCACTGGAAATGAAAGGAGAAAACACACCTTCTCAAACTCTGTAAATGTATCACTGGGTGCTATTGTCATCAGTGTCGATAATGAGCATAATGCTGCACGCTGCTCTTGCTTATTGGAACTAAATAGACCATCCTGTGAAAGCAATTCCTGGAAAGAAAGTATACTGGTCATTGACCCAACAAAAAACAGGAAAATGTAGAATATAAAATACTATAACTGGGCTTCACATAAGTAAATATGGTAAACCTAAGTGCCTTGCAATGAAGCTAGGTATTGGATAGGCCGCTAGGGACCACCTGAAAGTGGTCAATTTCCAAATGAACCAACCAAGGGCACTCCCGTTTTCGATACTGTTTATTTTAATCTGTTTCTCAATTAAATTTTTGACAAACTAAAATTCATGTTCTATCATGGAATCCATACAACTACAGAAGATAGACCGGTACCATCAAAAACTTGGTACTGGAATCGCCGAAACCATTATGATAACTAACTAGAGTATACCACAGCAACTTAACCAATTATGTTACTCACAAATCAAGAAATGCAAGTATGCAACTAATGTATCTAGGTTACTAACTAATGCTTAAAACCCCAAAGATCCTTGCAAGTATCATGTCATAACAAACATGCACCAAAATTATAATGGAATTCAACTGTTTTTATTAGCCTGTTGCATTTATGAACATTTCATTAGAATTTGAGAAGGCTAGTATATGCCGCTCCAATACTAGAATGCTAGCTCACATGAACATAAAATTCATTTTGCCAAAACATGAAGGTCCCTGCCATAAATTCCAAATTTGGTAATTACCTTGCATATAGCCGAAATGTTGGGGAAAATTAAGTCAGTTAAGAAGATCTTTTGCTCTTTCAACCTTCTCTGCAACCTCTGAAATTGGACAAACAAACAAATTAGATGGATCAAAATATGGACAAAAGATAGGTAGCAAGATCCAACCTTCCATACGCCAGCAGGAGAACTGGAGCTTGAAATACAAGGATGGTGGGAACACAATATAAGTCGAGAATATGATCTCCGACTACTGTCAACTGCATAAGGTGCAATCAAGAACAAGCACTTCACAAGGACCTCAGTAGATGGAATGAATGGTAGTTGTGAATCTCCAGAGCTATCCATATCACTGATTAAAAAACTGTGTCAGGTTATGCGAAAATTTAGAAGGGCGGTATGAAGAATTAATATCAACTGTTCAACACAGCCTAAGAAGATATCTTGCATAGTGCACTCACTGCAAGAGAGCGAAGAGCTATGAATAAATAGGCAAAAAGTTGCATACCTTTGTTTCAATATTGATATTCTCTCTCCAACTAATGACAACCAGTCAGTGAACAAGAACAGAAGATCTTCAGCCAAGGTACCAGAGTTTGAAAGTATTTTCTTGGTAGCATCATAAGCTATCTTCCTAACTGCCCAGCTTGGATGGCAAACTAGATATATTAGCACCTGCAGCAAAAAGGGAAAAGAAGATTAGTACAGACGACAGCCACATAACTGATATTCACAGGGCTAGTTACAAAATATAAAGAGCTTGAAAAAACTTAAGATAAGCGAGTCAAACATAACAGTTTGGAGCATCCTTGCCCATTATGCATACCTGTAGCAATGACTGGACAGAAAAATATTCCTGGACCCTGCAGTTCAAACAATGATAAGTCGAGAGAAGCAAAAGTTGCCGGTCTAACACACATAATGCAGTTTAAGAACAAGGGAGCAAAACCGGAAAAGATGATCCACAAGCAGTGATTGAAGAAGATCCACGCATGTTAAGCAATCTTCGTCTGTTAGTTTGGAAAGCTGCAGGGAAAGATGCAGTGTTAAAAGCAATATGCAATAGCTTCAGTTTCAAAGTAGCATCCAAAGATCTGAAAAACTTAGAGCATTCATAACAATGTGCTGATGATAACTCCAAGCCATTCATATCCGTTTGAATCGCATTGAACTACTTCAAGGTTCATGTCATGTACCAATCGTACGAAGGAGATAAATATGGGGTCTCATTGAAAATAATAAATTATTCTTTGTGGAAATTGAAAAGGACGCCGTAATTACCAATTGAGCAGAGATCACTGAGGGTTCACTTTGAGCAATCAATGGCCAGACCTTTTCCTTCACAATTGAACCATCTGCATGTACATTAAACAAAATTTATGACATAACATACTTAAAAATATAAATATTAGGTCATTATTATAGACATACCTGCTTTGGCATCAATAGCAGCAAGTCTTGATATTGCATACAGTGCATAGATTCCATCCAACCGCTGTGTTGCCTTGGTGAAGCCAGTTTTTGTCAACTGAATCAAATGATCCAGCAGGGAAGTAACCTGCACAACATCAAATTTATCAATAATCAATATGGAGCAATATTAGCATCAGCATCCCAGCTGCATCTCAAGTTTTGATCACTCTCCTTTGCCACAAAAATGAGAACTCAACAGAACGATTTTTTTACAGGCAGCTCAAAGTAAATATAGTACCTTAGTCAGGGAATCAGACTTTTTGCATATGACTCGTATTAATTTTAGATGCCCCTTTCTCAAAGTGTCTTTCTCTTTCAATCCTGCAGTAATAAATGAAACAACATCTGGTTGGACAGCTTCAGATGATACCGAAGCCCATGACCCCAAAGCTGAGAGAGCTGCCAATTTCACTTCTTCAATACCTGTCACAAGATAGCAATAACATATGAATTTGCGCCATCAGATGAGGGTATGAAGCACAGAATGCAACAATTAACTTTACCATCGCCCTTGTAACACGTTAGAAGGAAACTAGATACTGAGGGAGCAAGCCTGCTTATTTGCTTTGGAGAAAATCTTGACAGTTGCTCTAAAGCATTCAACATTCCAACTCTCTGATACGGTAGTGATAGTTTCCCTTCCGAGCCTGCCCAGATAAAGCATATTAAGAGCTATATAATTATACTATGGTACCAAATTTCAGTGTGTTAAGTGCGAGTTGAGGATGCAAGTTGTAGCACATTAACTGAGGTAAAGGTAATACGATAAGCCAATTGGTGGTATGGAACATAAAGATATTACAGCTAACCTCCTAAAATTGCTTTAATAGCATTGAACATGGAAGGTAGAGTGTCCGGATCACTGGACTTATCACTTAAAGTTGCTACGATACTCAAAGCATTAATCCTCCTTTCTTCATCTGAATGACGAGCCTGATGCAGAACAACTGGCATGAACTCCATGGAATAATTGCTTAGGTCCAAACGAACCGTCATTAGAAGATGTCTAATAGATTGTAGCACAATCTCAGGATTTCTTTTCAGCATCTTTATGCATGATGGGAGCACAACATTTTTGAAATCCTCATGCCCAATATCCAAGAAAAGAGGCTTAAAAGCTTCACTGGCTGCTTCTGGTGGCCGATCTTTTGAACTCAAGATGGTTTTGACATATAAATCAAGGAATACTGGCTGAAAAGATATCACTGATTGTCAAACATGGAAGAAAAAGTGAAAGGGAATGCAGAAGAAAAAAGAAACAAAATATGTTATAAAATACCATAATTTTGGAGTGGTTGGAAAACAATAGACTACTCATAAATAATGGCTGCAAATCAAATCAAACAAGGATGGATCTACCTTGTACTCAGATAACAACGAAGATGAAGCAATGGTGAAACCCAGTATTAGATTTATGAATGCAGGAGAATCCCTTGTCGAAATCCTTGAATCTCTGACCTCCTCTATGTACATCTTATATATTTCAACAGACTGGAAAATGAAACCAAGTAAGAGAAGAGGCGGAGCTAATTCCAATAATCCTGTATGCTGTAGTAATTGTGAAAATTACCTCAGAGAAAAGACGGATAAATAGTTGTTTGCAGGTCCTACGCTGACGAAAGGAGCCATCCATCAGAACCTGAGATAAGACTGCTTGTGCATTGGCCAGCCTAGAGAAACCACCTTTAGAAAGCGTGGCAAACTGGGTCCATTTCAGAAGATAGCTTGACCATCTGAGAAGCTTGAAACAAGCAAGAGGGCTTGTAACCTTCAGATTCTTTTCCATAGACTGAACTAGTGCAGCAGCAAACGGCTTCATAAAGGTGGACTCAGTGAGAGCCCGAATAACCATATCATCCACCGCTTTCCTTGAGGCACGGTCATCATATAAAGGCAATGTTTGGAAAATGAGATCAACCAACAATGTGGTATCTGATGCTGAATCTGCATAAGAAACAGAATAACGTAAGAGAAATGGTTTTACGTTGCTTTCTGTATAGAAGTAACAAAACGGATTAGATAATAACCGCAGGGGTATATCAGTTCAAATGCAAATACGAATGGCCCAACAGAGCTAAACAAAAAAATGTTAAAAAGTGAGAAAGACATGTTCATGAACATTACTAGTACAAAAATATATTCTAGCAATGAGGAAGGTATATACTCAAATGGAAGATTGAGATCAAGTTACATAGGCATTGCATATTATCACAAATAATCTCGTGTAGTAACAATCTCACACAATATACTCAACAGGGTACATTCTCTACATGTATTCCTTCTTTACCAAGGAATGCATGTATTAGCTGAATAGGACTTCAACCACAAGACAGTCAGGTATGCCAAGGGAGGATCCAAACACTGCAAACTTGTTTGGACTGAGTGTAAACTTTGAGTGCTTCCAGGTATCTAGTTCAAGTGTGAGCTAAATACCGGTGGACACACTCCAAGCAGGCTCAGAAAAGGATACAATTAATGCTAATCAACATCAATCTCGTTCAGTCCTGCTGCCACTCTTACAGCAGCAACTGAATCCAAAACGGGGTAGAAAACAACGAAAATCTGCAGCTTAACTGCAGATCGGTGCCTTAGGGAAACCGTTTGAAATCAAGCAAAGCTACCTTCACGTGTTCCCTGCAAGCTCCATCCCCCCTCGGTTAAGAACTTGTACGGTGAGAGAAGGACGATGCAATATCGAGCGAACAGAACCCCAGAAGGTAACACATCAGAAACTAAAACCACGCTACAGCTCGCAAATGATAGCAGCAGCAGCGGATGACACCGTAATCTCAATCTAAAAGTCCGCCCTGTTCCCGGGCTAACGGGCGCATCTGCACACAGGAGCGAAGCTAACTAGGTACTGTACGATCTGCTGCAGGTCGAACGGAATTGAGCAAACGCACGAGCACGCAGCGCGTCGCGGGAGACGGGGAGATCCCGTTCTCGCGAAACTAGGTGAATCCGCCCGTCGAAGGTACTAACTATTTCCGATCGCGGAGGCCCCGTGGCTGACGAAAGCAGGGAGCACGTACGGGAGCGAGCGGAGGTGCACGGGAGACTAATCTGCGGAGGAGGCGCGGGATCCCTAGGGGGAAGAGCGGGGAGGGAGGCGGCGCGCGGTGGTACCTGTTGCCTTCGCGAGCAGTGGGGGTAGGGTGTGGCGGAAGAGGCGGAGGCGGCGCTTGGCGGAGGGCGTGGAGACCTCGGCCGCGGCGGCGCGCAGCACCTCCTCCGGCGGCGTCTCCGGGGCCCCCATTCCGCGCGGGGCGGCGCGCTGGCGTGGCGGCGGCGGAGCGGGTGGGGAGGTCGGGAAGCGAGCGGGGCGGGGTGGTGTGGTGTGATGCGTGCTGCGGCCTGCGGCGGCCGAGGACGAGGAGATGGGGAAACGCTGCGCAGGGTTGGGGGGACTTGGGGAGGACTCCCCAGTAAGGATGGCAATGGGCAGGGTATGGGCAGGGTAGTGCAATACCATACCCATACCCGTATAGTCAATGGGTACAAACTTCTGCCCATACCCGTACCCATGGGCATGAAACTTTACCCATACCCATACCCGTACCCATTGGGTACCCGGTGGGTAGGTTAAATTGTACACAAGTCAATCATAATTTTACATTTATCGATAAGAAATTTTATTAAAAAAATTAATTATCTCAACCCAATAACAGGTAGTTGAGTACATAACAATAAACATAATATAAAAATAACATTCTCATATTCTAATTCATAAGTCAACAAAAATAGATGTGTCACGCATGAATTTAACAATAAATGGGCAGGGTATGGGTATACCCGCGGGTACGAGGCTATACCCGTGTCCTGCCCATGACTTAACGGGCAGGGTATGGGTACTACCCATGGGCATAAAAGTGTACCCATACCCTGCCCATGTGGGTACGGTACCCGCGGGTACCCTTACCCGTGGGTAAAATTGCCATCCTTACTCCCCAGTGGTTAGGGGTTTTGGAATGGGAGCATTGTCTGGCTGATATGTGGGGCCACCTTGTCGGAGCATGATTGGTGTTATCCCTTGTGGTTTGCTTTTGTGGGTCCGGTTTGCAAGTGACGGACCGCGGCCATATCTGCTGGAATGGGTCCAGGATGTCAGTAGTTCTTTTTTCTTAACGGGGTTGTCATAATAACGTAACATAACATACTATACTAAACCTTACTAAACCTTAAGTTCAAAAAAAAAAACCTTACTAAACCTTACAAGATAGATTTTTCTCAGATTTTTGGTTAAATCTGAGGCCCATCCGATTTGCTGACACGTTGTTTTGGTGCATCTGTTTGTTTTCGTGTGTACGTCTGGGTGCCTTGCTTTTCCTTCTTAGTTTATCTCTGTTTCTTTTCCCTTTCCTTTTCTTCCTCCTGTGTGGCTCTAACATTTTGCTATGGGCATGTACCATCTCTGTTTGACCCGACCAACATGCTCCTGCCGATTCTTCCGTTGTGGCCTACGAAAATCGAGCTGGGGAGGGGCGGTGCTACCGTGTGTCCTCTTCCAGGTATATTAGTTTTCTGTTCCTAGTTTTCTCCGTGAGATGGGCCCTTTCTTTTATTTCTTCGTTTCTTTTTCGCCGCTGGATTTCTCCTCTTCTTCTCCGATTCGATCTTTCCCTCATGGTGTACCAAGAGATGGAGAGAGAGAGAGCAAGAGGGAGCGCGAGGTTGTGGCGGAGCGGGGCGCCGCCGCCGGCCGGCGTGCGCAGGGGGCGCCGCCCAGCCCAGCGTCTGTGTCTTCAGTGAGGCCGGTCGTTTCGAGGCTTGGGCTGTCCTCCGGCCCGTGCGGGTCGCCCATGCAGAGCTCGGCGGAGGAGGTGCAGGCACCGGCGGGGCCGCTTCCGCAACCACCAAGCCGGCCTGTCCAGGACGGGTTGGAGTGGATCCGACCAAAGGTGTCTAGGAAGGGAAAGTGGATGCGTCGCAAGAGCCAGCAGAGGATCTCGAGGCAGGAGGCCCCGGCGGCGCGGTCGGTGTCGCCGTCCATGGTTGGCCGTTACTTCAAGTGTCTCAGGCCAGGCCATCCCAAGCGAGAGTGCAGCAACGACCAGGTCTGTTATCGTTGTGGTGAGGAGGGTCATGGTTCGGGCGGTTGCAAGAGGGCGCAAAGTCCAGATTCGGAAGAGATGATGCGTCTGAGGGGCGATTGAGGTGGTGGATAGGCGTCTTGCCGGTCGCCGGAGAGGACCTCAGCCTGGTGTGTCGGGTCGACGCGCGCCTGCTGGTGGTGACCAACCTCCGGTGGCTCCGCCTTCCCCGTCTTCGCCGGATTCCTTTGCATCTAGAGAGGCGGAGTCGGTGTGGCGCCAAAATACCACGACGGCGGGTGCGGGCCGCCGCTGGTCGCCGTGCGTTGTCCGGCGGACTGGTGATATGGACGATTTGGAAAGGAGGCTTGACTGCTCCTTGGTGGCGTACGTTGGTGGTTCAAGGCCAGCGGTGTCGTGCGCTCAGGTCACGGATACGCTGGTCATGAGAGCTGGCATTCCATGAGGGCAGTTTTGTCCTTTTAAATAAACTGGCAAGCCAAACTTAGATTTACTAACGTGAAAGCTGTGCAAACTAACGGCAGTGGTATCCTGGCATCGAAAACATTAGCCGCGATGGCATCTTGGCAAAGTTGTTTTCTTTGTGGTATTTTGGAACACCCGGTTTTGACTAATGGTATGGTACTATGGTGGCAATTCTCTCTTACCTAAATTTCTTCAAGAAAAAATTAGTCAGCTCTCAATACAAATATTATTCTCTTCAGTTTTGCTACCGACCGAAAAGTTTTCATATTATCTCTACTACTTAAAAAGACTAAAATGGTTCCTTATTCTGCCATCCACAATACGTCTCACGTTTCGTCGTCCGCTTCCTCCACCGCTTCGTTTGTTGCTCCTTAGGGCATCTCCAACCGGGCGACCCAAACGGACGCGCTGGGCCGTCCGTTTTGGGCCGTTTGCGTGGCCGAGCGGACGGCGTCTCCCCCGCGTCCGCGCGTCCGTTTGTCCGCCCAACGCGGGATTTGGGTCGCGTTGCCCTATGGTATGTTTATCTTGTAAATTCACTAGAAAAACGCAAAAACATATTATATAAAATATATAAAATAGTTCAAATGCTCAAAATGTATTACACATTACATAGTCCATGTAATCAAGGATAAAGTATTATTCAAATAAAATGAAAAAACGATACAAATGCTCTAGGCTTCAGGATGTCCTTCATCATTGTTGTTTGCAGCATTGCTGCCTACATGCTGCCACATGTGCTCGACCAAATCAGCCTGAAGCTGGTTGTGTATAGCTAGATCTCCAATTTCATGGTGCGCATGAAGAATGTCCTGGAATGATGCCGGAGCACCTTGAGGAGTAACCAACTCTCCTTGGCATTCCCAGTCATTATCAAAGAGTGAATCATCCCGCTCTACCTCAACAATCATGTTATGCATGATTACACAAGCGGTCATCACCTCCCACAGAGTTTGCACATCCCAGGCTCTGGCAGGGTGTCTGACGATAGCCCAACGAGCTTGGAGGATGCCAAACGCCCGCTCGACATCTTTCCGGGCTGCCTCCTGCTCTTTGGCAAACCTTGCCTCCTGCTCTGAGGTGGGGTTTCGGATTGTCTTCACGAGTGTAGCCCAAGGTGGATAGATACCATCAGCAAGGTAGTACCCCTTGGTGTAGTGGTGGCCATTGATCTCAAAATCCACATCGGGACTGACCGTACGCTAGCCTATCAAACAGGAGAGCGCTGCAGCATTGATGTCATTGTGCGAGCCAGCCATTAAGAATGAGTGCCAAATCCATGTGTCATGGGAAGCAACAGCTTCAAGAATGACTGTGCACCCCTCAGAATGGCCGTTGTATGCCCCCTGCCAACCAAAGGGGCAGTTCTTTCACTCCCAATGCATGCAGTCTATGCTGCCAAGCATCCCAGGAAACCCCCTGGAAGCGTTGATCGACAAACGAGTTGTGTTCTGCATTAGGTTGCGGAGGTGCTTCTCCGAAGACCGATCACTGCTCTGCAGAACCTGTACATCGATTCCCGGCCGGTTGACTCACTCATGCGCGTGTACTCATCTACGAAATCACCGGCAACGCCATATGCGAGCATCCTAATCGCTGCCGTGCATTTCTGGTACGAAGAGAGGCCTACCTTGCCAAGTGCATCCACTTTCGCACGAAGTAGTCGTCGTAGATCTTGACGCCATCCATTATCCGGCGGAACAGCGGCCTGGTCATCCGAAAACGACGGTGAAACAAGGCCGGCGTGAACAATGCCTTCGGTTGGAAGTAGTCGTTGTAGAGCTGGTCGTGGCCGCGTTCTCTTTCGCGGTCCAAGGCGGCGCGCGCCCGGCAGGACCCCGGTGCACGGGAATCTGCGAGACAATGTGCTCGTGGATGAGCAGCGAGACATCCGTGAAAAATCGTCGTTGGACTCCTCTTCGACGACGTGTCGATGAAGTTCTTGAAGTAGTAGTCGTCGCTGTCACCATGATCGAAAAGGGACACATTTTAGTTCGAGCATTTGAACGAACACCTCGCGCGGAGGCGATCCAAATGCTTCCTGGCATGGCCGTCTCAGCCGACTTGTCTGGAAACACGGCGGGGAGAGCTCACCTCCGGCGGACGGCGCAGCTGCGAACGGCGGGAGGTGTCGCGACGGTGAGAGGACAACAGCGCCGGCGGCGGCGTCCTCCGAGTCTACTACGACGCGGCGAAAGCAGCGCGGGCCTCGACCTATGCTTCCGCCCCGCTTGCCGGCGTCTCGACGACGATGGCCGGCGTCGCGCGCTCCCAAACGGTCCGTGGGTGGCGGCGGAGCGGTGGGAGATGTGTGCGACGGGCTTGTGTTTTGGGAGGCGACAGGCGGGCCGGGCGGACAAGGGAGGACGCGAGCGACCAGCCTTTCGCGTCCGCGGCCACGCAAACTCGTCCAAGATTTGGGCCGGGTTTGGGTCGTCCGGACGCCCATCCGTTTTAGGGATGGGTCCGCGCGTTGGGCCGCGGTTTTGTCCGTTTAGACCCATCCGGACGCGCGGGCGCGGGATGGGTCGCCCGGTTGGAGATGCCCTTATGGGCCTAGCCCAATTTCATGTACTGTCCTCCCGAGAGAACAACGGAAGCAGATAGAGAATAGCGAACAGGTCGCCTCTAGGTTTCCCCGCCGCCACCCAATCCGTCGATCTCCGGCGGCCAGTGGCCAGCGGCCAGCGGCGCATACCTCCTCCGGCGGGCGGGAGGAACGCAACCCCGTCCTGCGGTTCCTCTTGAATCTTTATCAGAAGGTCGGGCGTTGCAACTGGAGGTCGCCCCTTATGGGCCCTGCCCGCTGCAGCCGGAGCCCTGCACGGCCGCCGCCGGATCCCTGCACGCGGCTGCAGCCGGAGCCCTGCACGGCCGCCGTCGGATCCCTGCATGCCGCTGTAGTCGGAGCCCTGCACGGCCGCCGCCGGAACCCTGCGCAGCCGCCGCCAGAGCCCTGCACAGCCGCCGCCGGAACCCTAAACGCCGCCATCGCCTGCACCCCGCATCAGGCTCGATGAACCACCCCTCCACGCTCTACACCACGGACGCCTCCACCATCAACCACAACACCAACCTCTACGGCTTCCACATTCTACGTGGACCTCCAGACCCTCGGCGGGCGATGGCGTCGCCTGCCCTGTGCTAATAAACTGTTCAACAACATCGACATGTACGTGTCAAAGGGCACCTCGTTGACATGATCGACAGCCTGCACCCATGCCGTATCAGACATTTGGTAAGGACCCATGAACTCTGTCAGTTTTACTTTTTGGCATATGGACCTGAACCCGGTGAGCTGCTTCTTAGGTAATAAAACAACAAGCTATTTTTGTCATCCGTCCATTCAGGTCACTGTAAGCGTTTGTTTTATTATTATTTTCAGTTGCTGTTGTTGATCATGCGTTGAAGTGGGTGTTTCTCTTTCTAAGGAGAAAGAATCTTGGGATTTCAAAAGCAACGCTGAGAGAAATGAAGCAGCTGCCAGGAAGAAAGAAGAGTGAAATACATGTTTTAAGTATTTAAGATGGCAATTCTGCCCAGGCTTTCAAGAGATATGAAAAGGCTTGTTAGTCAAAATAATTACATGTACTCTGACATCCTGTGTTGTTCCTTTTAATTGCACTGCAAAGAATTGTGTGGCTGCATGGGTATTAGACTGAACTGCAAATATTTCCGAGCTAACTAACATTGCAGGAATGCAAACTGAACTTGATATGTCTGCATCCCTGTCATTTCAGATTTAAACACTTCACTGGAAGGTAAGATGCATATTATCTTCAGTGCTGAGCTTGATCCAACTATTTTAGGTACGTAAAAAGAAATCTGAATATTTCTAATAACTTAGAAGGTGATTTCACTTTCAAACAAAACTATTGAATTTATGTGTGTCTAAAAAGATTCATTCTCAAGTGAGTCTTGCTATCGCCCTAGATGCATTCCTCATCATATTTTGGCCTATATGCTTCCTATTTTGAATCTTCCCTATGATGCGAAAAAACGTGAATAGAATCATGGATAAATGATATCAGTTGGAAGTAATCATGGATAAATGATATCTGTTGGAAGTAATCATTGATAAATGATATCAGTTGTGGTGCTTGTGTGTTTATGCTCTTGACCATGATATATTTCTTGGAAATTAGTGACGATGTATCTCTAATTACACGAGTTGAATGAAATAAGATGTTAATGGATAGCTTCTGAATTCTTTATGCATTTGTGTCTTCAAAGTAACAAACAAATGGATATAGGTGAATCCTGCAGTTTTTCCATTCACACAGTCCAGCATGCAAAAAAAGCAGTATGAATCTCTTCAGTTAATTAATTTTGCATATATAAGTAGAACTACCACTTTGGAGTAATAATATTTTGAAACTTGAATATAGCTCTGTATAGATTTTCACTTTACGTGCTGGAAGCATTCAACTGTTCATCTAAACCTGAATTTATGCTCTGTAGTGTCTCTCCTATTATAGCATCTATGCTGATACCAAAGGATCGATGATAGGCTCGCAGTCAATTTTCAAAAACACTATACTGTTTGAAGAGTTTAAAATGCAATGTACTCCACTCCTAACTGAAACTCTTGTTTAAGTTGACTGAAGGATGTTAGAACTCTTGTTTAAGGATGGCTTTATGTGCATTACCCGAGTCATAATTTTGCAAAATTAGTTTTCTGAATTTGCTTGAACCCTACCAAGGACTGAAGGATGTTAGAACTCTTGTTTAAGGATGGCTTTATGTACAGTACCCGAGTCATAATTTTGCAAAATTAGTTTTCTGAATTTGTCTGAACCCTACCAATTTTGTAGCAATCCTGTTAAAGATAAATGCTATAGTCAGCTAACTTTTATCCATGCAATTTTTAATAAAGACAATCAAAAGAATAACCAGGGAAAAGATACTGAAAATGTTTGCATCATGTTGTAAATTTGTGTATTATTACCTTGATCATGTTTTGGCGAATATTCCAGGTAGACTTTATACTCCTTTTCATGGAACTCATTTTCCCTGGAACTGATTTTCGTCTGGCTGCTGTTTTAGAACCATCTGTCTACCTGGTGGCTTCCTCAAAATGATATGGCCATTGCCGCACCAAATTATCCATGTGCATGTCTACGGTAAGATTTATGCTCCAGTATTATTTACTCTCTCTGTCAACATTATTCTTAACTTTCTTTTATTGCTTGGAATTTCAGTGATGTACATCCCGTTTAATCCTGTCAATGGGAAGTGGGTTGATGTGTTGTCCAAATTGCATGTCGATGATGAGTGGGCAGAGGAGTAACACATGATGAAAATTCCAATGGCTAACAGGTAATTGTGCCTTGCTCATTAATGTTTGATGATGTGACATTTTCTGATGTTCATATGACACAGTATTGAAATACAGTACATGTTTGCAATATTGCATATACTACATCAATACTTGGTATGCTATTGCCACAGAACGGACCTATGCATCTACTCAGTTCTGCAAGCAATGCAATCGCTTGAATTCCCTTGGTTATTTGGTTGAATTGATATGCTATGCTATTTTCCCTCAAAAAAAAAGAATTGGCTTGCTATGCTCTCCGTTGAGCACATAATTAACCTTGTACTGTATGTACTCCAGATGGAATCGTTGGAGAAACTGACTGCATTGTTTGATATAGAAGATACAAGCATCAGGGGCCGTGAAGCCCATGAGGCGTGAGCGGTTTGAGACGTCGACGGCAGCGATGACGCCCGGGCGGCCGGTGTGGCAGAGGAGGATACTGATGGGGATGCGGTGTGAGCTCTCGCTGTTCAGCGGGCTCATACTGTACGATGAGCAAGGCCGACGCCTCCATCTCGGCACTCTGGGCAGAAGAAACCATCTCCAGGTAGGCACGAAGAGTACTCAAACCATTGCCAGGTAGACACGAAGAGTACTCAAACCATCACCAGGCATATGCATACAATTTTAGGGTCGGAAAATAAGCTTAAAATGACATTGTTACATGTATGTTAGCATCTGATGACAACAACGCTCACATTATCAGGAAACTTTTAATTCAAAAAGTAAAATGTGTTACCTCTCTAAGCATGAATTAAGAAGTAAAATGTTTTATCTCTATAAGCATGAATGTGACAGACAATCAGTCTTTGCCATCCACTTTATCTCTACGAGATCTTCAAATTAGACTCATATTATTATGATAAAATTGTGGCCGCCTTTGTACTAAACATATGTTGCAAAATAGGTCTAACTGCTTTGCAAAAAACATTGTGGTCGAACATAAATGCTGCCATGGTGTACTCGGTAGATGTCAGGTCACTTATCTTGTTTTTTCAGTGATGTTGCAGGGTTGTTTGGCTAGAGCCGGAGATAAACATTGCGGAGGTGAGCAGCAAAAAATTGTCGGCGCCCAAGAGCGGAGCTGTGTGCTGGAGATCAAGGGGACACTCGCGTGATGGGCAGCGATGAAGAAGGTTGAGAAGCAGCTCCTAGGTGCTCTTGGGCAGCGAGGAAGAGGATCGAGCGAAGTTGTGCGTGCTGGAGATCCTGGCGACTAGGGATCGAGGGGACCAAGGGATTGAGGGTAGCGACGACCTGGGGAGGAGGAGAAGCAGCTCCCAGGTGTGGAAGCCATGAAGAGCACTGGCGACCTGGGAAGGGCGAGAAGCAGCGACAATGTGGGGAGTCATTTTCAGTGCTCCCCCTGGGCGAGGGATCGTGGAGGCCCGGGCGCGAGGTGGAGTCACCGGCGGAGGTGGAGGGCGATCGAAATCTAAGAAGAGTGATTCTAAATCTAGGAAGATACCGATTCTAAATCTAGGTGTGAGATTTACCGCCGAAGAGTAGCAATAAAACCTAGAACTTTAAATCACGCAGATGTATAACAATGTTGTTTTGTTACTATGTTTGGTATTATCATGTTTTAGTACATTATGATATTCCTGATTTGTTTTAAATTTTTATAGTGAGTTCTAACTAATATGTGCTTTGAAAAATAAAATTTGAGAACCCGTGACAAAGCACGGGCATTTATACTAGTTCTGTATACATTGCAAACTGCATGCTTCTAAAGTGCTATATGCATAAAAAGTTGCACAGTTCACCTTTTTTTGATATCATTCTATAGCACTTGTTCTCATGCTTTTTTTAATCTCTAACCAATTCAGATTCTGTAGATTATCTAGACTCCATTTTTATGTAACTCTGACGCCCGCTAATTTACTTCCTCACCTTCAGTCTTTCATGCACAAAATTTCAGTGTAGGCAGTACCAAGTTTTATCAACAACCATCCTAGAGCTCACTATTTACACAAAAAATAGTATGGTACTAAATATTACAACCATCATCTCCATAGTTAGCGCGGCGTGCCGACGCGCCCTCCTTTGCTAGTTAGTTCTTATATTAAAAAGAAGATCTTAAGTAGGCTGCAATACTATCATGACTGCGGATATCGTCATCTACTTGGCAGGGTTCATTGATGCACGATGGAACCGGCATGCGTTATGGGCCCGATTGGTTCCTCGAAGCGGTTTTCCCTGTTTCGTCCCCCGGTGTAACTTGCCTCAATAGGTACTAGGTACTGTATGAGTAAAACGAGTCTAGGGGTAGCTTTGTCACTATGTTTAGATGCTAGCAATTTTATTTGGGTTCGAGTGGAGAAACGAGAGACGCTGATTGGTAGGTAGTTATGTGCCGAACGATGAATGTGATAACCTATTCCCCAAATGGTGAGAAGCCACCCCTTTTCAGCATCAACGTGGAACACATTCTTCGATACCACGTAGCAGACATTCTTCATCACAACATATCACACATTATTCACTACCACATGGCACACATTGTTCAACACATAGCAGACATAGTTCATCATAGAATTAAACATAGTATGAGACATAAAACAGGCACAGACTTCACTCATCGATCAGGGCAAGGGCTAGATGATGATGCGGGCACCTCTGGACCACCTCAGTCATGGTGTAGTCGAAGATGGTGACCTTGAAGACGTCGCCCCTGAGAACCTTTAAGGTCAAGAAGTAGCCGATCTTGACCTGATGGCCAATGGCAACTCCAGACCAACCCTGATCTAGACAGACAATGCCTTTGACGTCCATCAGCTTCACCATCCAAGAGCAGCCGATGTTTGTCTTCAGGATGATCATCCTAGGGACGGTGCCAAGGTAGGGGCGAAAGTCTGTGGGAATTGGGAGCATTTCCAACCCTAGAAACAACACCACTTTGGCAAAGTGGGTTTATATGACGTTGTCATGGAAATGCCCAACCTTCACAGACCCCCCTAGGCCTCTTAGCAGAGCTTCCTTCTCCAGCTTCCTTCGAACATCTCTCGGCAAAGACGCTAGCCGGTCCACCCATCATCATCTCGAGCATTGAAAAAAGAACCATCAATTTGAATGTGCACACATACAAGCGTGTGATGATAAACTGTGAGCAAGGATCACATATATGGTAAATTGTAAGCATGTGGTAACATTTAAATCATTGGCAAGAACATGAAAAATAAGGACCCATATAAATGAACACTCAACGCAAAAGGATTGTCCACAAACCAAGTCTAGTGTACAAGCAATCTTATTGCACATAGGACTGGGTTTATGGGCAGCCCCTTGCCTTGCATTATGCCACAGAACAATCACTGGCCATAGCAGAAACAACAGTCAAAGCATGATGGAAGCAAACATATAAGGCCTCAAATCATTGAACACCACGATTGATGTTATTCAACCAAGTACAAGGCACGTGGAGTTATCTTCCTGGTTTGTACATGTTTGGATAGCATCAATTGTGGTATCGTATTGTTGACACATCATATCATTGGCCCAAAAACATATCACGACAGATCAATGGCATCATACAACAGATCACACAGAAACATGGTTAAGAGTTCATACAAATCCTAATTATCCAACATTACATGCCACTGTATCTTTCATCACTCATCACAAATTGTCTAATCCTCTCAAGCTTATCCTTGTTTAAAAAGCCCTGTTTTAGGAGAGCAAGAATCCCATACTCTAACTTTCTCTTGTCCTTCTTAAGATCCTCAATTTCTTCCCTCAATGCCTCTGTTTCTCCCACCCACTCTTCCTTCCTAGATGATAGCTCCAAATATTAACACTTTTTACTGAGGATTCTACACTAGTTATTACTTGGTTTCATTGGGTTTTCATTGGATTTTATGTTTCAACTAATGTTAATATCTCAATCCAAGTGAAACCTTATTTTAAGTTGTGTATTTCAGGAAACCATCACTGCAGCGGCCGATTCTGATGACATCCTGTCACGGGCGTCGGCGAGGAGCTCGTTGACGCAGTCCCCCGCGAGCTCGCACCACCTCCGAGGCGAATGAGTTCACTGCCCCAACTCCCCAAGTCTCCACATCTGCACCCTCTGCTTCTTTGCCGAGTAAGTTCGGCGAGCACCCGTGTTCGACACTGTCAACATTATCCACGATGACTCCAACCTCAACCGAAGCTCCCTTCCCGACCCTGCCATCAAGGAGCTCTCCGTCGTCCGTGACGACTGAGTACAGCCACCGCTAACCGCTGATACGTCTCCAACGTATCTATAATTTCTGATGTTCCATGCTTGTTTTATGACAATACCTACATGTTTTGTTCACACTTTATATCGTTTTGATGCGTTTTCGGAACTAACCTATTGACGAGATGCGAAGTGCCGGTTCCTTTTTGCTGTTTTTGGTTTCGAAATCCTAGTAAGGAAATATTCTCGGAATCGGACGAAATCAACGCCAGTACCTATTTTCACCGGAAGCTTCGACACCCGAGAGTCGGCAGAGGGGGCCACAGGCCACCACACACATGGCGGCGCGGCCCGGGGCGCGCCCCCTGTTGTCCCCACCGGGCCCTCCGAGGCTCCCCTGCCGCTATATAAGCTTCCTGACCTAAAACCCCAGACGAATAAGCCACGGTATGAGAAAAGTTCCAAAGCGCCGCCATCGCAAAGCCAAGATCCGGGGGACGGAGTCTGTTCGCACGCCGCCGGGACGGGGAAGTGCCCGGAAGGCTTCTCCATCGACACCACCGCCATCTTCACCGTCATCGTTGTCTCCCATGATGAGGAGGGAGTAGTTCTCCCTCGAGGCTAAGGGCTGTACCGGTAGCTATGTGGTTAATCTCTCTCTGTACTCCAATAAAATGATCTTATGAGCTGCCTTACATGATTGAGATCTATATGATGAGCTTTGTATCGCTACTAGTCTATGTGCTACTCATGTGATGTTATTAAAGTAGTCTATTCCTCCTGCATGGTGTAATGGTGACAGTGTGTGCATCGTGTGGTTCTTGTCGTAGATTATGATCATAATCTCTTGTAGGTTATGGAGTTGATTATCGCTATGATAGTATTGATGTGATATATTCCCCCTTTCATAATGTAATGGTGACAGTGTGTATGCTATGTTAGTACTCGGTTTATTTTGCAAAGATCTATTATGCTCTAAGGTTACTTAAATATGAATGCCGAAAGTTGTGGCGCTTGTTAACTCCGGCTTGAGGGAGCTCTTGTAGCCCTACGCAACGAATGGTGTTTGTCATCCAACAAAAGAGTGTATGTAGCACAAATGAGAGAAGTTATTATTTATTATGCGATCAATGTTGAGAGTGTCCACTAGTGAAAGTATGATCCCTAGGCCTTGTTTCCAATACTGCAAACACCGTTTACTTCTGTTGCATGTTTACTTGCTGCCATATTTTATTCAGATTGCTATTACCACTCATATACATCCATACTACTTGTATTTCACTATCTCTTCGCCGAACTAGTGCACCTATACATCTGACAAGTGTATTAGGTGTGTTGGGGACACAAGAGACTTCTTGTATCGTGATTGCGGGGTTGCTTGAGAGGGTTATCTTTGACCTCTTCCTCCCGAGTTCGATAAACCTTGGGTGATTCACTTAAGGAAACTTCTGTTGTTCTACAAACCTCTGCTCTTGGAGGCCCAACATCAGGAAAAGAAGCGTGAGTAGACATCAAGCTATTTTCTGGCGCCGTTGCCGGGGAGGAAAGGTAAAAGGTACTCACACTCCGGATCTCGGCTACTAAGCTATTTTCCGCCATTGTAAGTACTCGAAGCTATTTCCTTTAGATCCTGCAATTGCATCTTTTTGTTTCTTGTTTACACTAGTTAGGCATAATGGAAAGTAACAATGAGCTTCTTATTCTATTTCCTGAGTTAAGACATGGATTGTTTTGCGAAAATTAAAAAACCTATGGAATCTTATTTGCATGCTAGTAGCAATGATATTAGTATGAACGCTTTGAACACTATTGTTGTTAATGATATGGAAAATTCTAAGCTTGGGGAAGCTGGTTTTGATGAGCATGATATTTTTAGTCCCCCAAGCATTGAGGAGAAAATTTTCTTTGATGATGCTTTGCCTCCTATTTATGATGATTATAATGATAGTGGTCTTTTGGTGCCACCTACTATGGAGAGTAAATTTTATTATGATTATACTATGCCTCCTACACTTTATGAGAATAATAATGATAGCTACTTTGTTGAATTTGCTCCCACTACAACTAATAAAATTGATTATGCTTATGTGGAGAGTAATAATTTTATGCATGTGGCTCGTGACAAGAATGTTGTATTTGATAGTTATATTGTTGAGTTTGTTCATGATGCTACTGAAAGTTATTATGAGAGAGGGAAACATGGTTATATGCATCTTAATAATATTAAGTTTCCCCTCTTTATGTTGAGAATCTTGAAATTGCGCTTGTGTTGCTTCTCTATGCTTGCCACTTTGTTCTTCATGAATTTATTTGTGTACAAGATTCCTTTTCATAGGAAGTGGGTTAGGCTTAAATGTGCTTTGAATTTGCTTCTTGATGCTCTCTTTTGCTTCAACTCTTATTTCTTGCGAGAGTATCTTTGAAATTACTAAGCCTATCTTAATGGCTATAAAGAAAGAACTTCTTGGGAGATAACACATGTGTTTATTTTACTACAGCAATTTTTGTTTTGTTGAGTCTTGGAAGTTGTTTACCACTGTAGCAACCTCTCCTTATCATGTTTTTGTGCCAAGTAAAGTCTCTATGTTAAAGTTGATGCTAGATTTGGATTCTGCGCAGAAACTGTCTGTCACGAATTTGAGCAGAAGTCTCTGTAAAAAAATCAAAAAATCTGCAAATTTACGTGTGTGATCCTCAGATATGTACGCAACTTTCATTAGTTTTGAGTTTTTCCGTTTGAGCAAGTTAAGTGCCCCTGCCAGATTCATCTTTACGGACTGTTCTGTTTTTGACAGATTCTGCCTTTTATTTCGCATTGCCGCTTTTGTTAAGTTGAATGAGTTTCTTTGTTTCATTAACTTTCAGAAGTTTTGTGCAATGTCCAGAAGTGTTAAGAATGATTGTGTCACCTCTGAACATGTGAATTTTTATTATGCACTAACCCTCTAATGAGTTTGCTTGAAGTTTGGTGTGGAGGAAGTTTTCAAGGGTCAAGAGAAGAGGATGATATACTATGATCAAAAAGAGTGAAAGGTCTAAGCTTGGGGATGCCCCGGTGGTTCATCCCTGCATATTTTAAGAAGACTCAAGAATCTAAGCTTGGGGATGCCCAAGGCATCCCCTTCTTCATCGACAACTTATCAGGTCACTTCTAGTGAAACTATATTTTTATTCGGTCACATCTTATGTACTTTACTTGGAGCGTCTGTGTGCTTTTATTTTTGTTTTGTTATTTTCATTCTCTGAATAAGTTCATCCTTGTGTGGGAGAGAGACACGTTCCGCTTTTTCATATGGACACTAGTGTTCTTCGTTTATGCTTTTAATGTTCAAGGGCGAAAGTTGATCGCTTCACTTGTTTCTATTTGGTTGGAATCAGAAAATGCTTCATATGGTATTGAATAATTTGATACTTGGCAATTTTTTGAGCTCTCATAAATCATGTTTAAGCTCTTGCATCATGTAGTTTAAATCTAGTAGTGGAGAACTACGTAGAGCTTGTTGAAATTTGGTTTGCATGATTGGTCTCTCTAAGGTCTAGATATTTTCTGGTAAAAGTGTTTGAGCAACAAGGAAGACAGTGTAGAGTCTTATAATGCTTGCAATATGTTCTTATGTAAGTTTTGCTGTACCGGTTTATACTTGTGTTTGCTTCAAACAACCTTGCTAGCCAAAGCCTTGTGCTGAGAGGAAACGCTTCTCATGCATCCAAACACCTTGAGCCAAAACCCATGTCATTCGTGTCCACCATACCTACCTACTATGTGGTATTTCCTGCCATTCCAAGTAAATACTTCATGTGCTACCTTTAAACAATTCAAAAGCTATTATCTCTTATTTGTGTCAATGTTTTATAGCTCATGAGGAAGTATGTGGTGTTTTATCTTTCGATCTTGTCATTTACTTGACAAACTTTCACAATGGACTAGTGGCTCATCCGCTTATCCAATAATTTTGCAAAAAGTGGCAATGGGGTTCAGCCCCAATTAATTAACTTGCATTAATAATTATCTTCACATGTTTAGCTCTGATCTATCAGTAAGCAACTTAAATTTGTAAATAGACACTCCTCCATGGTATGTGAATGTTGGAAGGCACCCGAGGATTCGGTTAGCCATGGCTTGTGTAAGAAAAAGGTTGGGGGGAGTGTCATCTAATAAATAAAACTGAAGTACATGTGTAAACAAAAGAGAAGAGGGATGATCTACCTTGCTGGTGGAAATAACGTCCTTCATGGGAGCCGCTCTTGAAAGTCTGGTTGATAAGGTAGTTAGAGTACCCATTACCATTCGTTGACAACAACAAACACCTCTCAAAATTTTACTTTTATGCTCTCTATATAATTTCAAAACTTGAAAAGCTCTAGCACATGATTTAATCCTGCTTCCCTCTGCGAAGGACCTATCTTTTACTTTATTGTTGAGTCAGTTTACCTATTTCCTTCCATCTTAGAAGCAAACACTTGTGTCAGCTGTGCATTGATTCTTACATACTTGCTTATTTGCATTCATCATATTACTCTATGTTGACAATTATCCATGAGATATGCATGTTGAAAGTTGAAAGCAACTACTGAAACTTATATCTTCCTTTGTGTTGCTTCGATGCCTTTACTTTGAATTTATTGCTTTATGAGTTAACTCTTATGCAAGACTTTTTGATGCTTGTCTTGAAAGTACTATTCATGAAAAGTTTTGCTATATGTTATCTATTTGTTAGCAACCTATAGATCATTGCTTTGAATCACTCCATTCATGTCATATGCTTTACAATAATGTTGATCAAGATTATGATGGTAGCATGTCACTTGAGAAATTATTTGTTGTTATCGTTTACCTACTGTGAACTGGGATCTAATACGTCTCCAACGTATCTATAATTTACGATGTTCCATGCTTGTTTTATGACAATACCTACATGTTTTGTTCACACTTTATATCGTTTTGATGCGTTTTCCTAACCTATTGACGAGATGCCGAAGTGCCAGTTCCTGTTTTGCTGTTTTTGGTTTCAAATCCTAGTAAGGAAATATTCTCGGAATCGGACGAAATCAACGCCCTATTTTCACCTGGAAGCTTAACACCGAGAGTCGGCAGAGGGGGGCCACGGCCACACATGGTGGCGGCGCGGCCGGCGCGCCCCCTGTGTCCCCCACCGGGCCTCCGAGCTCTCTTTCGCCTATATAAGCCCCTGACCTAAAACCCCGAGACGAATAAGCCACGGTACGAGAAAAGTTCAGAGCCGCCGCCATCGAAGCCAAGATCGGGGACAGGAGTCTCGTTCCGGCACGCCGCCGGGACGGAAGTGCCCCCGGAAGGCTTCTCCATCGACACCACCGCCATCTTCACCGCCATCGCTGTCTCCCATGATGAGGAGGGAGTAGTTCTCCGTCGAGGCTAAGGGCTGTACCGGTAGCTATGTGGTTAATCTCTCTCTCTGTACTCAATACAATGATCTTATGAGCTGCCTTACATGATTGAGATCTATATGATGAGCTTTGTATCGCTACTAGTCTATGTGCTACTCATGTGAGGTTATTAAAGTAGTTTATTCCTCCTGCATGGTGTAATGGTGACAGTGTGTGCATCGTGTGGTTCTTGTCGTAGATTATGATCATAATCTCTTGTAGGTTATGGAGTTGATTATCGCTATGATAGTATTGATGTGATCTATTCCCCCTTTCATAGTGTAATGGTGACAGGTGTCACTACAAGAAAAGTTCGATAGACAACGTCCCAAAATCGTCAACTAAGGGGCATTTTTCGTCGCCTATGGGCCTAACGACGATATGGGTTCCGTTGTCGAAACTGCGTCGGCAAAGTCCAACGACGATTTTTCGGTCCGTCGCGCTTGGGCGCCTTCCGCCACGGAAAATCGTTGGGTGTTTTCGGGAGCCCGTTGACTGCGACGTCACAAACCGACACGTGGCGACAGTTAATGCGTTAACGGCGTTAACCTGAAACCCCGTGGTAGATGGTAGGCCCACACGAGGCCTGCCACGTCTTAAGCGGGCCGGGCCGGATGACATAGTTTGACCGGTCAACTATATAGCTGGGCTGGTCCATTAGTTACGTGGGCCGGGCCTAACCTCTAAGGTTGACTGGTCAAAACTTAAATGGGCCGCCCATTTAACATGTGGGGTCCACCTTACAGAATGGGGCGGCCCAAGAAGCAAGTGGGCCGGAAAAAACAGTGGGTCCCACTTTCTGTTAAAAGGCCCATATAGTGTGTGGGGTCCGTATAGCAAGTGGGGCCCAACAAGCTAGTGGGCCGGGCCAAAAACACAGTGGGTCCCACTTTCGGTTCGGGTCGGCCCATTTAGTATGTGGGGTCCTCCATAAGTGGCCGGCCCAACAAGATAGTGGGCGGGCCAAAAACAGTGGGTCCCACCTTTCGTTAAAGGGGGCCATTTGTGGGGTCCATCATATAGCAGTGGGCTGGCCCAGATAGTGGGCCGGGCCAAAAACACGGTGGGTCCCACATTCTTAATGGGCCGGCCCATTTGATAAGTGGGGTCCACCATATAGCAAGTGGGTGGCCAGACAAGATGTGGGCGGGCCAAAAGCAAAGGGCCCCACTTTCTGTTAAAGGCGCCCGGTGAGTATGTGGGGTCCACCATACAACAAGTGGGTGGCCCAACAAGATAGTGGGCGGTCCAAAAACACATGTGGGTCCCACTTTCATTTTAAAGGGCGGCCCATTTAGTATGTGGGGTCCACCACAAGCAAATGGGCGGCCCAACTAATTAGTGGGGCCCGTTGTGGGTGGGTCCACCTACAAGTGGCGCCCAATTATAGTGTGGGGTCCACAGTAAATCAAATGGGCTGGCCCAATAAGTAAGTGGGCCAGCCGTTTCGTTTACATTATATGCGGCTTTGGGATTTTGCGGGCAGGCACATATGTGATTTAGCTTAATTGGGCCGTTTAAGGGATGGGAATTCGTGATTTAGATACTGAGAATATTTACGCAGCATTGATTTCTGTCGGATAGCCTCACTTACCACAAGCACCAAAGAAAAAATGCGCGAAAGAACTATAAAAACTAACTAAATATTACATCAGCTGCAAGGCATTGAAAAAATATTACAGAACCCAGAGAAATTGAATGGTAATTAAACCTAGCAATACAATGAAGCGATCCGGCAATCTTTTAAGTTGTCCATGCAGCACCTATATCTGAAACAAAGACATTACAAGTTAAGACAGCAACAATGGAAAGGCAAAGACACTACAATATTGTTTGGCAAAGAATTTGGAACTCATCATTTCGTCGTTATAACAAGATCATTGTAATGCGCACAATAAGCAAACAAAGAGTGCATGCCGCATACCAACAACCAATATAACAGAGCATGTTAGAATGAAACAACAGACTTACTACTGTCGAGTCCCATGCAAACCAACATGTTCAGGGAGTACAAAATTGGCATGAACAACATAGTAGCAGGCTATAAATTTTGTAACAACGACTGAGCAAGATGAAGTTATGATGGCTACATCTACAGAGCAGGGAATGTAAACCAAAAATAGAAGTTACGATGGCAAAAGCTAAAGAGGAGGGAATGTGAACCAACATGTGCCAAGTGCAATTACTTCATTTTGGCCGTGAACTAAATAATACTCCTGAACTTATAGTGAAGGGGATGCAAATCAAGATGTTTCGGGATATAAACTTGTAATGAGCAACACATAGAGGATAGTTAATGCTGGAGCTTAGGATGGACCAGATACAGAATATAGTGGGATCACCTGTGAACTTGTATAAGAGGGAATGCAAACCAATATGTTCAGCTTTCCATATGTGAGCGTCATGCCAAGTCAGAGAAACAAGTCAATAATGCAGCTTTTGAAGAACAAGATGGCACGCAAAATTATTATCTAGTAGTATGACAAGTTTATTTGTACTACAGGCTAGATAGCAGAGTGATAGCATGCCAAACTAAGTCCTTACTTTGTTAGCTTACAATGAACTAGATACAAAACAATGGCATCACCTGTAGTACAGGGAATGCAAGCCAACATGTTCATGGAGTAAAAAATTGGCACAAACAACATAGTAGCAGGCCATAATTTTTGTAACAACGACTGAGCAAGATAAAGTTATGATGGCTAGATCTACAGAGCAGGGAATGTAAACCAAATATAGAAGTTACGATGCCAAAAGCTATAGAGCAGGGAATGCGAACCAACATGTGCAATTACTTAAAATTGGCCATGAACTAAATAATAGCAGGATGTTACTATAATACCTATAATTTTTGTAACAACGACTGAGCAAGATAGAAGTTATGATGGCTACATCTACAGAGCAGGGAATGCAAACCAAAATGTTCAATCGCTTAAAGTTAGCAATGAAGTAGAAAATAGCAACGTGTTACGGTCATAGCTAGGAATGAACTAAAAGAGCTTCAGACAAACAAGAATCTGAACCCAGAACATGGCGCTAAAACAAGGGACTTACATTAGGAGAAGCACTCTGTGGGAGTCACAGCAGATCTTCCTGGGGTTGATAGATCCGGTGATGAAGTACGCTACATGTGCTACTTGGGGTTGGAGAGACGGCCATTACACTTCATGGTTACTCATCTCATCTGCAAAAACGTAACGGCGCGTCGTTAGCACAAACAGGTTCCCCCAAGATTAAACAAGAACTTGCAAGCAATAGAAAAGCGACAGTAGAAGAGTTTAGATCATGCTGCGCCGGTGAAGCAGATCCGGTTCATGCACAGCGGTGTCGGTGAGCAAGATCCGATGCGGTGGACGACGGATCCGCGAAGCGGCTCCGTGGGGTGGACGATACCGCAGCTGAAGCGACTGCGGTAGACTGCTGGATGAGCATATGGTTTCGAGGTTGGCGGGGATGATCCGGTCCGGTTGATGACGGCGTCGATGAAGCGGCTGGAGGCAGCCGGATGACGAGGATCGCGGCTCGGGTAGGCCAGGGAAGTCCGGCGGGGATGTTCGGTGCGGTGGTCGTGGAGGTGGGAGAGAGGGACTTGGGAAGTTCCGGTGGGTGGTCTGAAAATGAATTTTTTTGGGAGGGTTTCCGGGCTAGGGAGGTGGTGATCCAAAAAATGACGGGCAGACCCCCCCACCACAGGGGTAGAATGGGAATTTGGAAGCGTGTGAAATTTTTGTATTTTGTGGGCGGGAAGTTTTGCCGCTATGAGATTTTGAATTTGGCCACCGTCCAAGTATAATGATAAAAAATTGTGAGACCGTACTAGTACCTCTGTTCAAGGCCGAGTGCAAAATCAAATCATCATCACCTTGAAAATTTGTTACCAACTTACCATGATCATGATCTACCTCTGAAAATGGGCGCATCCACTAAAACTTGCAAAGTATAATGATACAAATTTGTGAGACCGTACTAGTACTTATGTTCAAGGTCGAGTGCAACATCAAATCATCATTATATTGAAAATTGTGTTACCATGATCACGATCTATCTCTGAATTTGGCGCATCCGCTAAATCTCGCAAAGTATAATGATAAAAAAATTGTGAGACTGTACTAGTACTTCTGTTCAAGTTCGAGTGCAACATCAAATCATCATCACGTTGAAAATTTGTTACCATGATCATGATCTATCTCTGAATTTGGCGCATCTGCTAAATCTTGCAAAGTATAATGATAAAGAAATTGTAAGGCAGTAGTAGTACTTCTGTTCAAGGTCGAATGCAACATCAAATCATCATCACGTTGAAAATTTGTTACCATGATCCTCTGAAAATGGGCGCATCCGCTAAAAGTTGCAAAGTATAATGATACAAAATTGTGAGACCGTACTAGTACTTATGTTCAAGGTCTAGTGCAACATCAAATCATCATTACATTGAAAATTGTGTTACCATGATCATGATCTATCTCTGAATTTGGCGCATCCGCTAAATCTCGCAAAGTATAATGATAAAAAAAATTGTGAGACTGTACTAGTACTTATGTTCAAGGCCGAGTGCATGATCAAATCATCATCATGTTGAAATTTGTTACAACGATCATGACATATCTCTAAAATTGGCGCATCCGCTAAATCTTGCACGTGGCGCATCTCGGTGCGGAGCAACAAGCCGGTGCTATCAAGGTTGAGGCGTCGGTAGCGTCATCGGGCTCTCCTCTTTTGATAGATCTTCTACATGGCGTGGCGCACCGCCCACCGAGAAGCAGTCACATGTGAGATCGAGGTGGAGACGTCGCCGGCATCCTCGAGGCGCGACCGCCCTTCTACGAGCCAGAGTCGACTCAAGGTATGCATATGAAGTGGGATGCCTTAGATTTATTGTTCTTCTCTTACGATTATTTCTAGCCGGACATGTGTGCTCTTTCTCTGAATATATTGCTTGAAAAGCTAACCAAGTTACTTAAATTCACTTCGTTCTTAATCTTGCGTGCTAATTTTGTTATTTTTGCTGACAGTGGTGCACGCAAGGAAATTTATTTCTGGGTGTGCTGAGCTGTTAGGCCTAAGTCGAAATCCTCAGCTAAACAAGGCCTCAGCTTAACACATAAAAAGGTGTTCAATCTCGCCCACAATGTCCTCTTCTTTCCTCTTCCTTTATTGGAACTTGTTTTGCAGACAAGGAAAGTGGCACGTGTAATGTGAGTAAAACCCTCTTAGCCAAAATCAGCTACGAGCAAGATTTTATGTATTGTAGATTCCCCAATTGACTCTCATCCCCAATGTAGTCTTTTTTATGTCAGTATAGACTTCTTTACTGGATGTATATACTATCGTACATGGCATGCATTTGCCTAATGAGGAGCATTGTATTGCCATTCTAGCCAACCTGATCGATCTGTCAAGCTTCATGCACGAGATGCCATGTTTAATTTACTCCCTCGCTCCGATCCATATTTCTTGGTGTAAAATGAATGTGAATCGGAGGGAGTACTCTTCTTAGATAGTACTATACCAGTTCAAAAAAAAGTACTGTACTACTACATCACAAATGCATCAAAAGAGTACTACATCACAAGACCACCACGGTTGTACTAGTAGAGTTTAATGCTTAACTTCCAAAGGGAATAAGATTACACATATGAACTTTAAACAGGCGCTGTCCGATGTCTGCTTGTTTGGGAGCACAACATAAATAATACTACCCCCGTCCATACATAAGTGACTAAACTTTGTCTGAAGATGGTTTCATCTATATATGTTTTTAGTGTGTAGATACATCCGTATCTTGAAGGAAAAAGGTGAGCCGCTAACTTTTTGAATAGAGTGAGTAATACAATTCGGATAAACAATGGTGTAGTAAAACAAATACTCCTGCCCATCATAAAACAAAACACAGACTGACTCAAATATATGTACAGATCACAAAAAAGGTTTCATCAGAACCCGAACATATACATGCAGAGATGACCGTTTGATCACATAAAACAAAGGTTTCGTGGCATATTTATGCCCCCAAAACAAGCAGACGTAGGACAGCGCCAACGTACTAGCAGCTAGCACTATGGAGCTGCAGTACAAACAAATGGTGCAGCGACATTTCCACCAGAACGAAAACTAAAAGACATCAGACCAAACAAAAGCTGGGCTATCACTTCTTGCCCAAACAAGCCTTGCTCCTTCATATGCGACTTCCTTTTCTCTTATGGATGTTGAACTTTGAATTAGATGGGTTCCTGACAGCGCGTTCTTTTTCGTGTCCTTGATGTTGCACTCTGGATCAGGTCGGTTACTGTCAGGAAATGAACAAATTGATCAGCAAAAGTCATATGTAAATGAATGCAAAGGTTACATATGAATGACTAACCCGGTCTAACTGAGTAGGGATGTAAAGTGCACCAACGTCTAGCAGAATTGTACTTTCTCCACTGCCAGTTGCTCATATCTAATTGGAATACTCCCTCCTTTGCCCGTACAACCAGCTCATTTTTGTCCTCAAATACGCAGAGTAACCTTACTGCATGTTTCCAATTGTATGGAAATGATGTGTCAAGGCCAAAAAAAGTATCCAATTCAAAATTTATATGACATGTCCATGACTCGTGATCGCCTGTTGATGATCTTGTACTGGCCCATGTTTGTAGGGTGAAGTCTCTTATAACAGCAAGGGCAACATCTCCATTATGTCCCTTGAAGATGTGAATGTTAAGCATGAATATATCATGCGTCTCATGAGGGCACTGAATATATTTCAGAGCCTTCTTTGCATGGTCAAGCTCAATGATATATCTAGACTTCGTTGGCCAGTACAAAATACCCCCTATGAGAGTTGCCGGTCTACGGTCAATCTCTGACAGCATCGGAGTTGATCGAGCTAGAAACTCCCATTCTTTTGAATCTGGTGAGTAGATATGAGCCTGTGCATCGTAACGTTTAGTTGTTATCCAAACAACCGAGAACTTGCCACAATGTGTAAACGGTTCAGAGTTGTTTCTCGAACAGAGAATTGAGCCGCTGCTTTCAATTGTGTGATTGCGCCACAATGGTGGTTCTGGTATCGCTGTGAGAACTTGCCTAATTGGATCCCAGACTGATATATACGCACTGGATACATTAGAATGGAGTAGCACCATACCATCGCGGCATCCCAGGACATAGATTTTGGGACCGTTCACTTGAGACGGGATTGCCAGCATCTTCAAGATGGCCGGGTGAAGATCATGCTCTGTGATGAATCGATTGTCCTCGGAGTTGTTGGTGAAAAACCCTAGCAACGGGTTTCCTCCGTTGTGTGACACAGTTAGCTTTCTGAAATAATTGCTTCCCATACATTGCCTCCATGCTTTCTTGGTGCCTGATGCAGCTAGTAAGCAGGTTGGATGGGGAGGAAGCCTGACAAGAATCTGAGAGACTACATCTCCAGGCAGATCGTTGATTGTTGTGGGTGTCCTTCGACTGAAGCTGGTAGGATTATGCAAATCGCACGATGCATCGTCAAAATTATGTAAACAGCACACTGCATCATCTATTTTTTAAAACAAAATGCAACATCTAATTTGACTAAGCAGATCAAAGTTTCCTAAACTGCATGGTGCATCAGCAAAATCAAAATAGTGTAAACAGCACAATGCATCAGCAAAATCAAAATAATGTAAACAGGACAATGCATCAGCAAAATCAAAATAACGTGAACAGCACAATGCATCAGCAAAATCAAAATATTGTAAACAGGACAATGCAATTGTAATCCTGTTGCATAATCAATGAAGCCCTTAATTTGCAAAAAAAAAACACCACAAAAATAGGACGCACCAACGGAAGGCAATCTCGCATATACAGTAATAATTGCTAACGTGTCAACACGATTGGAGGAAAAAGAGACCTCTACAGGACCCAAAACGCTGTGGTAACATCAGATGGGGTTAGCTTTGATATAGGTAATAAAATGTAAACAGCACAATACATCATCTAAGTTGACAGCAAAATTCTTCATCGAAATTTCCCACACTGTTCAAGGAATCAGAAAAATTACCTAAAAGGCTAAAAGAGCAAAATGCATCATCAGAGTAAAATATATGTAAACGGTACAATGCATCATCCAACTTTTGGCTAAACAGCAGAGAGCATTAGCTAGGTTGACAGAAAAAAAAAACAAAAAAAACCATGAAAAATTCCTGAAGAGGTGAGTGCATCAGAAAAATTACTACCTAAAAAGCATAATGAATCACCCAAATTACAAAAGAAGCAGAATGCATCATCAAAAATACAAAAACATCTCAATGCATCATCACGTCTGGTTTGGGCAAAAAACCCAATCCACCAGATCTAACCTCATTGCAGTTGGGGAAGGTAGAACTTACAAAGGGGTTGACGAGTCACGATCAAATGCAACAAGCGCCGCCTTAGATGAAGTCACCATCCAAGCTCTCGACGCGTTCAAAGCAGCCAGCTTCGAAGCCTCCGACGGTTCTCCCGGCTGCGCCGCCAAAACTCTCGAAGCACGCGCCAAGACTTTCCAACAAAATGCAGCTTCGATACGAGCATTTGCCAGCGCCACAGCGCCCGGGCCCGTCCTAGCCACCGCCTTCGCCTTTGCCTCCGCATCCGCATCCGCATCCGCTTTACATGTCTCCGCCGATGCATGCAGAGCATCCGTCTCCGCTTTCCATGTATCCGCCGACGCAGTGTAGGCATCGAGCGACGCCGTTTTCATTTCCTAGAAAACCCAGTAAGTTACTCACATTGCAATCCCCAAATTAAGGTTATATCGAACACAATGACCGATGAACCTCTGTACTCGCCGGAGGTTGGAGATGTACATACCTGCGAAGATCGGTCCGGTGGTGCTTGACGGTGGTGCGTCGGGGACGGGGGAGAACTCGGCGGGGAGAATGGTGGCGCGGCCCAAGACGGCGGCGCGGAGAGGGGCGACGGTGCGGTCATCGAACCTCGGCAGACAGTATTTTGTATATATATATATGAGAAGAAGAATAAAGTCTGGTCGAATGAGGCAGCGCGACCGGCAGAGTACAACCGAAGGCTACTAGTGCTACCTTGGAGTATTGTAGTAATACTATAACATAATAAAAATAATGGCCTTGTTTAAACCACTCTTGTCAGTGTGGCATCGCGTCCAAATTTAATGCATTCTGTGGAAATCGGAATAATGCTGTAAAAACTCTCATACTAGTGTGGTATATATAGCATGCACCGACACTTTTCAACAAAATGTCGTCTCCATTTCATAGGAGACTGCTTGCACACTGGGATACGATGCTGACATGACGAAGGGCGCAGAAGTATTTTGGAGTATTTCATTCGAGCAGATCGGGGCGACGGTGCGTCTTTGGAGGGAATACCGTGTGGTGTGTCTTTGGAGGGAATACCGTACGTACTTAGGAGTATTTCATTCGAGCAGACTGCTTGCACACTGGGATACGATGCTGACATGACGAAGGGCGCAGAAGTTTGCGAAAATGGTTGTACTACCATCCGACCATTAGTATAATCATTGCGCGATAGCTTACACGAGAAGGAAAAGAGCCGAACAGCTGTGGATAATAAAAGCATTTGGCTCTTCGAGGATCCTTCTTCTACTACCTTCTCAAAGGAGTACTACTATTGTAATCTTTTTTTTGTTTTTCTGGGACCTTCGGGTCCCTTCCCCGTTGAAAAGTGAAGTGTTTCGAATACATTCATATGCCTATGTTTCTATTTTTACAAGCAAATAAATAACAAAGGATGACTCAATGCACAAGTTGATCTCATTTTGAAATTTTTTAAAACTTCTTCTATTGTATTCAAATTTGATTAGAAGGAGTCGATCGATTGTACATGCCAATCGTATAGCTTGGTGGGTGGATTGGCATTTGAAGTTTGGTCATTGTGTTCTTGTTTGTTACCACCCTCGCAAGGCACGTCCAAGTATTTCCTGTCAGAATTTATGGCATGTATGTAGTTAAATAACCTACATTATTTCAATTATGAGTTTAATTACTAGGCAAAAGCTTAAAAATCCATATATAGTTCCAGATTAAGATGAACAAATCCTTGAACCTATATCTACAAAATTGATGGCACTAACACATCCTACCAAGCGGAAAGCATGTCTACCCTACTGCTTCCAAAAGGTGGAATTATGACAATAATGTGCAACTGTTAAAATTTGGTAGCCCTCCTTCACAATTAACACACATCTAGCCATTTTTGTACAGTAATAAAAAAGGGAAATCATTCTTTCATGCATGCATATAATTGTTAGAATCTCTTGTTTGTGAAGTTGCTTAAAATACGATCTCTTCCAAACTTGAGGTCATATGATAACTAAAAAGTTTTGTATGGCGGGATTTTGCATCAAAGTACATGCGCACAATACTCACTTGTGGGCAGAAAGCCAAACAAACTCATATTACTAGGTTTGTATTAATTTGTTCAAGAAATTTCACCATCACACATGATTTTGTGCTTGCGTTAATTTTACTTTAAAAACTTCTTCCAAATTCAAATTTTCTTCAAACATGCCAACGGTACATGTCTACCAATTAATAATTAAGGGTACACCACACGTACTGCCTCGTAGGGTACATAAAAAATTATACTATATTTTATGGCATGTACTAATTTCACATAATCTACAACTCAACGTTGAGTTTAATGATCAGCCCAGAACTAGAAAACAAATATACATATAGTTGCAAATTAACCTAGAAAAGCTCTAGTATCCTTTAAAACCCTAGAAAATGGCCATGCATGCATGCATCCTACTCATAATAATTAATTAAGGTCTCGATCTCTATACTGCTCACGAAGTTTGGAATTCTGGCAAATATGCAACTTGTTTCATTAATTTACCATGGCGAGATAGATGCATGCACATCGATCACTTAAAAAATATAAAGTTTGTAAAGGATTTGGCATCCATATATGCTCACCGGATATATAGATAAGGCCAAGCAAACACATCGAATATTTGTGAAGAAATGTTTTTGCTAGAACCTTCAAATTTTTAGATTTACATCACACACAAAGAACACACCTTTAATTTCGCCAGGTTTGTGCACTAATAAAGTACTCCTACAGTACTAGAAATTGGATTGTTCTACTCCGGAGTGATATGCTCACCGGAGTATTTTTGGATCTTAGCTGGAGCGGCGTTTGGCGGTTGCACGAAGCCGTGCTGGATGTTAAGCCTGTCGAGGCACGCCTGGTGGAAAGCGTGCGCCACCTTAGCCTCATCGGCGCGCCGCTGCAATGCTGCGTCCCTGGGATTTGCAGCCGCCGCATTCTTAGCCTGCACGAAAGCTTGCAGAGCATCCCGGCATCTATAGAGTGCCGGGAACATCACGTTATATACGAGCTCCTTGGCGGTGTTGCTCCTGCAAAGGGCGTCGCCGTGATGCGCTTCGAAAGAACGGCCTGGCTCCACGGCCGGCACCGCCTGAAGTGCGGTCGGATTAGGCGGCTGGCCACGGGAGCTCCCTGCCTCCGCATCGTTCGCGCCGGCCGGGAAGGGGATCTCACCTGCTGGCAAAGAAAACCATGCGGCATGCGCGGGCGGAAAAGCCGGCCAGGGCCGAGCGGGCGTCGCATGCGGGGTTGCGTGGGAGATCCCTGCCTCTGCATCCATCGGCCCGCACGGGAAGCGGCTGGCGAGGGGCTCCACGGCCAGCGCCGCCGCCGCGGGCTGAACAACCGGCCAGTGCAGAGCGGGCGGGTTATGCCTTGGTGCGCGATGGACGAAGCGAAGGCGGCGCTGATGCTCCGCTTCCTCGTCGGTGGTAGGACTACGCGCGCGGCGACCAGAGCCAAGTCGGAAGGCCATAGATATGTCGATTGGTCACTTAAGCTGGAGAGGTTCTCTTACCATTTCGGAGAAGCGGAGTAAGAGGAAGTTGTTGCTTATACGGGTTCACTGCCACGTTGGGTTAAGAGGGGCAAAGTTGGTCAATGCCTAGGAAGTTGGAATCGTTTTGGCCCCAATTTTTTAATTACCTTGCGGTTCATCTCTCGGTCTCTCCCACCTCTTCACTATCCCTCCCCTTGCCTCCTTTCATGCTTCATCGTAGTGCATCTTGTTTTTCTAGCACCTTCACAAAAATCATACACATTTGGCCGATTCTGTCATTGTGTGCACTAATAAAGTAAAAAATCCATTATATGTGAATAAACGTTTAATACACTAGCTCGCAAAGATGTTTCTCAAGGCGATATGCACAATGCCTGCCAAAAATGGGTCATGATAACTAAATTTCGTGTTAATTTTTGCATGACATGTACTCACTTGTGTATGAAGCCAAGCAAACTCATAATCTATACCAAAAAAATGTGAAAGAGTTCTTTTTAGTATCCTTCATACATGGGGTTCCTATTTTTACTTTCTATTTTTACTAGTTACAAGAAAAAATGCATGAAAACTTTTGAAAATATGTGCATTTTGGGCTGTGTGGAGACATGGTACAATAATATATTCAAGTTGATATACAAAGTCTAGACATATTCAAACTAGACAAATAATGTATCTAACCCCCTAACCCTAAACTCTGTCTTATGAAGTCAAGCATGCATGAAGAGAATTGGTTTTGGGTTTCAAACATGGAAATTTCAAAATCATCCCAAAAGCTTCATTTTAGAGCGACTAAGAAGGATCCAGGCTTACCTTTCCATTTTCATGTTTTAAACTTGTTTAAATCTTGGTCAAATCCTAGATTTGACCAAGATTCAAATGGGCATAAAATAAAAAAAATGAAAAAATGAAAAACCAAAGCGCACATAGTCTTCTTATATGTCATATAGTAAGCATTAAAGTTGGTAAACAAGGTCTAGACATATTCAAACTAGACAAATCATGTATCTACCCCCTAACCCCTAAACTCTATCTTATAACGAAGTCAAGCATGAAGATTAAGTGGTTTTGGGTTTCAAACATGGAAATTTTGAAAACCTCCCAAAAACTTCATTTTAGGGTGACTAAGAAGGATACAGGCTTCCCTTTTCATTTTCATGTTCTATACTTGTTTAAATCTTGGTCAAACCTAGGATTTGACCAAGATTCAAATGTGCATCAAAATTCCAAAAAAATCAGAAAAATGAAAAACCAAAGCACATAGTTTTCTTATGTCATATAGTAAGCATTAAAGTTGATAAACAAGGGTCTAGACATATTCAAACAAGAAAAATCATGTATCTACCCCTAACCCTAAACTTTGTCTTATGTAGTCAAGCATGAAGAGAAGTGGTTTTGGGTTTCAAATATGGAAATTTCAAAAACCTATCAAAAGCTTCATTTTAGAGTGACTAAGAAGGATCCATGCTTGCCTTTTCATTTTCATATTTGAAACTTGTTTAAATCATTGTCAAACCTAGGATTTGACCAAGATTTAAATGGGCATAAAATTAAAAAATCGGAAAAATGAAAAACAAAAGCACATAGTCTTCTTATGTCACATATATATATAGTAAGCATTCAAAAGTTGATAAACAAGGTCTAGCTAGACATATTCAAATAAGACAAATCATGTATCTACCCCTCTAACCCTAAACTCTGTCTTATGAAGTCAAGCATGAAGAGAAGTGGTTTTAGGTTTCAAACATGGAAATTTCAAAAACCTCCCAAAAACTTCATTTTAGAGTGACTAAGAAGGATACATGTTTCCCTTTTCATTTTCATGTTTTAAACTTGTTTAAATCTTGGTCAAACCTAGGATTTGACCAAGAAAAAATACAAAAAAATGAAAAACAAAAAGCACATAGTGTTCTTATGTCATATCGTAAGCATTCAAGTTGATAAACAAGGTCTAGATATATCCAAACCAGACAAATCATGTATATATGTACCCCGTGTCGATCTTATGAAGTCTAGCATGAAGAAAAGTCATTTTGGCCGGGTTTCAAACATGGAAATTTCAAGAACATCCCAAAAGCTTCATTTTAGAGCGACTAAGAAGGATCCATGCTTACCTTTCCATTTTCATGATTTAAACTTGTTTAAATCTTGGTTAAATCTTGCTCAAGCATGAAGATAAGTGGTTTTGGGTTTCAAACATGGAAATTTCAAAAACCTCCCAAAAACTTCATTTTAGGGTGACTAAGAAGGATACAGGCTTCCTTTTCATTTTCATGTTCTATATATACTTGTTTAAATCTTGGTCAAACCTAGGATTTGACCAAGATTCAAATGTGCATCAAAATTCTAAAAAAATCAGAAAAATGAAAAACCAAAGCACATAGTCTTCTTATGTCATATAGTAAGCATTAAAGTTGATAAACATGGTCTAGACATATTCAAACCATACAAATCATGTATCTACCCCTAACCCCTAAACTATGTCTTATGAAGTCAAGCATGAAGAGAAGTGGTTTTGGGTTTCAAACATGGAAATTTCAAAAACCGCCCAAAAACTTCATTTTAGAGTGACTAAGAAGGACACATGCTTCCCTTTTCATTTTCATGTTTTAAACTTGTTTAAATCTTGGTCAAACCTAGGATTTGATAAACATGGTCTAGACATATTCAAACCAGACAAATCATGTATCTACCCCTATCGACCCTAAACTTCGTCTTATGAAGTCAAGCATGAAGAGAAGTGGTTTTGGGTTTCAAACATGGAAATTTCAAAAACCTCCCAAAATTAAAGCTTCATTTTAGAGTGACTAGTTAAGAAGGATCCAGGCTTACCTTTTCATTTTCATGTTTTAAACTTGTTTAAATCTTGTTCAAACCTAGGATTTAACCAATATTCAAATGGGCATAAAATAAAAAATAAATAAAATAAAAAACCAAAGCACATAGTCTTCTTATGTCATATAGTAAGCATTCAAGTTCATAAACAAGGTCTAGACATATTCAAACCAGACAAATCATGTACCCCTAACCCTAAACTTTGTCTTAATTATATATGAAGTCAAGCATGAAGCAGAGAAGTGTGGTTTTGGGTTTCAAACATGGAAATTTCAAAAACCTCCCAAAAAGCTTCATTTTAATTAGACCGGCTGGTTAATTAAGAAGGATCCATGATTAATTACCTTTTCATTGTCATGTTTTAAACTTGTTTAAATCTTGGTCGAACCTAGGATTTGACCAAGATTCAAATGGGCATAAAAATTCAGAAAAAAATCGAAAGAATGAAAAACCAAAGCACATAGCCTTCTTATGTCATATAGTAAGCATTCAAGTTGATAAACATGGTCTAGACATATTCAAACCAGAAAAATCATGTATCTACCCCTAACCCTAAACTCTGTCTTATGAAGTCAAGCATGAAAAGAAGTACGGTGGTTTTGGGTTTCAAACATGGTAAATTCAAGAACCTCCCAAAAGCTTCATTTTAGAGTTACTAAGAGAAAGATCCAGACTTAATTACCTTATCATTTTCACATGTTAAACTTGTTTAAATCTTGCTCAACAAACCTAGGATTTTACCAAGATTCTCAAATGGGCATAAAAATCAAAAAATGAAATACCAATGCACATAGTCCTCTTATGTCATATAGCTAGTAAGCATTCAAGTTGATAAACAAGGTCTAGACATATTCAAACCAGAAAAATCATGTATCTACCCCCTAACCCTAAACTTCGTCTTATGAAGTCAAGCATGAAGAGAAGTGGTTTTGGGTTTCAAACATGGAAATTTCAAAAACCTCCCAAAATTCAGCTTCATTTTAGAGCGACTAAGAAGGATCGATGCTTTTACCTTTTCATTTCCATGTTTTAAACTTATTTAAATCTTGGTCAAACCTAGGATTTGACCAAGATTCAAATGGGCATAAAAATTCAGACAAAAAATCTAAAGAATGAAAAACCAAAGCACATAGCCTTCTTAATTATGTCATATAGTAAACACTCAAGTTGATAAACAAGGTCTAGACATATTCAAACCAGAAAAATCATGTGTATATCTACCCCTAACCCTAAACTCTGTATTATGAAGTCAATCTCTAGGATTTGACCAAGATTCAAATGGGCATAAAATAAAAAAACAGAAAAATGAAAAACCAAAGCGCACATAGTCTTCTTATATGTCATATAGTAAGCATTAAAGTTGATAAACAAGGTCTGGACATATTCAAACTAGCTAGACAAATCATGTATCTACCCCCTAACCCCTAAACTCTGTCTTATGACGAAGTCAAGAGCATGAAGATAAGTGGTTTTGGGTTTCAAACATGGAAATTTCAAAAACCTCCCAAAAACTTCATTAATTTTAGGGTGACTAAGAAGGATACAGGCTTCCATTTTCATTTCCATGTTCTATACTTGTTTAAATCTTGGTCAAACCTAGGATTTGACCAAGATTCAAATGTGCATCAAAATTCAAAAAAAATCAGAAAAATGAAAAACCAAAGCACATAGTTTTCTTATGTCACATACATATATATAGTAAGCATTCAAAAGTTCATAAACAAGGTGTAGACATATTCAAACCAGACAAATCATGTACCTCCTAACCCTAAACTTTGTCTTAATTATATATGAAGTCAAGCATGAAGCAGAGAAGTGTGGTTTTGGGTTTCAAACATGGAAATTTCAAAAACCTCCCAAAAAGCTTCATTTTAATTAGACTGGCTGGTTAATTAAGAAGGATCCATGATGAATTACCTTTTCATTGTCATGTTTTAAACTTGTTTAAATCTTGGTCGAACCTAGGATTTGACCAAGATTCAAATGGGCATAAAAATTCAGAAAAAAATCGAAAGAATGAAAGACCAAAGCACATAGCCTTCTTATGTCATATAGTAAGCATTCAAGTTGATAAACATGGTCTAGACATATTCAAACCAGAAAAATCATGTATCTACCCCTAACCCTAAACTCTGTCTTATGAAGTCAAGCATGAAAAGAAGTACGGTGGTTTTGGGTTTCAAACATGGTAAATTCAAGAACCTCCCAAAAGCTTCATTTTAGAGTTACTAAGAGAAAGATCCAGACTTAATTACCTTATCATTTTCACATGTTAAACTTGTATAAATCTTGCTCAACAAACCTAGGATCTTACCAAGATTCTCAAATGGGCATAAAAATCAAAAAATGAAATACCAATGCACATAGTCCTCTTAATGTCATATAGCTAGTAAGCATTCAAGTTGATAAACAAGGTCTAGACATATTCAAACAAGACAAATCATGTATCTACCCCCTATCGACCCTAAACTTCGTCTTATGAAGTCAAGCATGAAGAGAAGTGGTTTTGGGTTTCAAACATGGAAATTTCAAAAACCTCCCAAAATTCAGCTTCATTTTAGAGCGACTAAGAAGGATCGATGCTTACCTTTTCATTTCCATGTTTTAAACTTGTTTAAATCTTGGTCAAATCTAGGATTTGACCAAGACTCAAATGGGCATAAAATAAAAAAACCGAAAAATGAAAAACCAAAGCGCACATAGTCTTCTTATATGTCATATAGTAAGCATTAAAGTTGATAAACAAGGTCTAGACATATTCAAACTAGCTAGACAAATCATGTATCTACCCCCTAAAACCCCTAAACTCTGTCTTATGACGAAGTCAAGCATGAAGATAAGTGGTTTTAGGTTTCAAACATGGAAATTTCAAGTACGTCCCAAAAGCTTCATATATTTTAGAGTGACTAATTAAGAAGGATCTTGGATTACGTTTTCATTTTCATGCTTGAAACTTGTTTAAATCTTGGTTGAACCTAGGATTTGACCAGAATCAAATGTGCATAAAATTCTTAAAAAATAGAAAAATGAAAAACAAAAGCACATGGTCTTCTTATGTCATATAGTAAGCATTCAAGTTGATAAACAAGGTTTAGACATATTCAAACCAGACAAATCATGTATCTACCCCCTAACCCTAAACTCGGTCTTATGAAGTCTAGCATGAGGAGAAGTCGTTTTGGGTTTCAAACGTTTAAGCCAAAAGCCCCATTTCAAATATTTCAAACTTATTCAAATTTGGTTCAAATTTGAAAGACACACAAGTTATAGCACACATAGTGCATACATTCTCACACATACTGCACTAGATGCTAACCCGGCCTATAGTTTGAGGCCATTGGATGAGGTCGAAAAAAATCTTGGATTAGAAATGGGGTTGTTCGAACCCCGTAGTTGGATTTTTTGAACCTTGATCTGTAGTACTGGGCAAAACCCTAGTTTAACCTATTTAATTATAGATTCGTAGGTCGATTTTTCTACCTTTTTATTATTACTATGCAGCACATGTGTGTTTGCCCGTCGAGTGAAACTCGGAGGAAGAGGGATCACTCGGAAGGAGAGAAGAAGGGAGAGAATTATGGTGTCTCCCCTTTTTCGGGTGATGATGTTGACTTTTGTGCAGGGTTTGTCAGTGAGCAGGAGGTGCGAGCGAGCGAGTCGAGCGAGGCCGAGAATGAGAGAGATTTGTTTTTTTTTGAGAGGGACGACCGAAGGATCCAGAAGGACCCACAGACTTCCAATACGCATCCTGATGCGTCTTCTCTTGACAAAGAAAATGGCTGGGAGTTTGCGTACCTATTGCACGTGACTTGTGCTCACTGAAGTGTGGGACCTCACGCATGGGCACCACACGTAAGTGACAGACCTGTTGGTGTAAAAACTCGGTTGATTATTATAGTGCATTAGAACAAAGTTTCCTATGGATTCAAGGGTAGGAAATCCAAGTTAACTCATTTACATGACATTATTTTTTCCATGAAGCAAAGTTAACGCACCTATCAATTGGTACATTTTGGAGTGACTAAGAAGGATCCAGGCTTACTTATTCGTTTTCACGTGTAAAACTTGTCTAAATCTTGGTCAAACAAAATTGGCAGAAAATTAAAAAAAAACAGAAAAATGAAAAACCAAAGCACATAGTCTTCTTATGTCATGTAGTAAGCATTAAAGTTGATAAACAAGGTCTAGACATATTCAAACCATACTAATCATGTATCTACCCGCTAACCCCTAAACTATGTCTTAAGAAGTCAAGAATGAAGAGAAGTGGTTTTGGGTTTCAAACATGGACATTTCAAAAACCTCCCAAAACTTCATTTTAGGGTGAGTAAGAAGGATACAGGCTTCCCTTTTCATTTTCATGTTCTATACTTGTTTAAATCTTGGTCAAACCTAGGATTTGACCAAGATTCAAATGGGCACAAAAAAATAAAAAAAGCACATAGTGTTCTTATGTCATATCGTAAGCATTCAAGTTGATAAACAAGGTCTAGATATATCCAAATTAACCAGAAAAATCATGTATCTACCCCTATCGACCCTAAACTTCGTCTTATGAAGTCAAGCATGAAGAGAAGTGGTTTTGGGTTTCAAACATGGAAATTTCAAAAACCTCCCAAAATTCAGCTTCATTTTAGAGCGACTAAGAAGGATCGATGCTTTTACCTTTTCATTTCCATGTTTTAAACTTATTTAAATCTTGGTCAAACCTAGGATTTGACCAAGATTCAAATGGGCATAAAAATTCAGACAAAAAATCTAAAGAATGAAAAACCAAAGCACATAGCCTTCTTAATTATGTCATATAGTAAACACTCAAGTTGATAAACAAGGTCTAGACATATTCAAACCAGAAAAATCATGTGTATATCTACCCCTAACCCTAAACTCTGTATTATGAAGTCAATCTCTAGGATTTGACCAAGATTCAAATGGGCATAAAATAAAAAAACAGAAAAATGAAAAACCAAAGCGCACATGGTCTTCTTATATGTCATATAGTAAGCATTAAAGTTGATAAACAAGGTCTGGACATATTCAAACTAGCTAGACAAATCATGTATCTACCCCCTAACCCCTAAACTCTGTCTTATGACGAAGTCAAGAGCATGAAGATAAGTGGTTTTGGGTTTCAAACATGGAAATTTCAAAAACCTCCCAAAAACTTCATTAATTTTAGGGTGACTAAGAAGGATACAGGCTTCCATTTTCATTTCCATGTTCTATACTTGTTTAAATCTTGGTCAAACCTAGGATTTGACCAAGATTCAAATGTGCATCAAAATTCCAAAAAAATCAGAAAAATGAAAAACCAAAGCACATAGTTTTCTTATGTCACATACATATATATAGTAAGCATTCAAAAGTTCATAAACAAGGTGTAGACATATTCAAACCAGACAAATCATGTACCTCCTAACCCTAAACTTTGTCTTAATTATATATGAAGTCAAGCATGAAGCAGAGAAGTGTGGTTTTGGGTTTCAAACATGGAAATTTCAAAAACCTCCCAAAAAGCTTCATTTTAATTAGACTGGCTGGTTAATTAAGAAGGATCCATGATTAATTACCTTTTCATTGTCATGTTTTAAACTTGTTTAAATCTTGGTCGAACCTAGGATTTGACCAAGATTCAAATGGGCATTAAAATTCAGAAAAAAATCGAAAGAATGAAAGACCAAAGCACATAGCCTTCTTATATGTCATATAGTAAGCATTCAAGTTGATAAACATGGTCTAGACATATTCAAACCAGAAAAATCATGTATCTACCCCTAACCCTAAACTCTGTCTTATGAAGTCAAGCATGAAAAGAAGTACGGTGGTTTTGGGTTTCAAACATGGTAAATTCAAGAACCTCCCAAAAGCTTCATTTTAGAGTTACTAAGAGAAAGATCCAGACTTAATTACCTTATCATTTTCACATGTTAAACTTGTATAAATCTTGCTCAACAAACCTAGGATCTTACCAAGATTCTCAAATGGGCATAAAAATCAAAAAATGAAATACCAATGCACATAGTCCTCTTAATGTCATATAGCTAGTAAGCATTCAAGTTGATAAACAAGGTCTAGACATATTCAAACAAGACAAATCATGTATCTACCCCCTATCGACCCTAAACTTCGTCTTATGAAGTCAAGCATGAAGAGAAGTGGTTTTGGGTTTCAAACATGGAAATTTCAAAAACCTCCCAAAATTCAGCTTCATTTTAGAGCGACTAAGAAGGATCGATGCTTACCTTTTCATTTCCATGTTTTAAACTTGTTTAAATCTTGGTCAAATCTAGGATTTGACCAAGACTCAAATGGGCATAAAATAAAAAAACCGAAAAATGAAAAACCAAAGCGCACATAGTCTTCTTATATGTCATATAGTAAGCATTAAAGTTGATAAACAAGGTCTAGACATATTCAAACTAGCTAGACAAATCATGTATCTACCCCCTAAAACCCCTAAACTCTGTCTTATGACGAAGTCAAGCATGAAGATAAGTGGTTTTAGGTTTCAAACATGGAAATTTCAAGTACGTCCCAAAAGCTTCATATATTTTAGAGTGACTAATTAAGAAGGATCTTGGATTACGTTTTCATTTTCATGCTTGAAACTTGTTTAAATCTTGGTTGAACCTAGGATTTGACCAGAATCAAATGTGCATAAAATTCTTAAAAAAATAGAAAAATGAAAAACAAAAGCACATGGTCTTCTTATGTCATATAGTAAGCATTCAAGTTGATAAACAAGGTTTAGACATATTCAAACCAGACAAATCATGTATCTACCCCCTAACCCTAAACTCGGTCTTATGAAGTCTAGCATGAGGAGAAGTCGTTTTGGGTTTCAAACGTTTAAGCCAAAAGCCCCATTTCAAATATTTCAAACTTATTCAAATTTGGTTCAAATTTGAAAGACACACAAGTTATAGCACACATAGTGCATACATTCTCACACATACTGCACTAGATGCTAACCCGGCCTATAGTTTGAGGCCATTGGATGAGGTCGAAAAAAATCTTGGATTAGAAATGGGGTTGTTCGAACCCCGTAGTTGGATTTTTTGAACCTTGATCTGTAGTACTGGGCAAAACCCTAGTTTAACCTATTTAATTATAGATTCGTAGGTCGATTTTTCTACCTTTTTATTATTACTATGCAGCACATGTGTGTTTGCCCGTCGAGTGAAACTCGGAGGAAGAGGGATCACTCGGAAGGAGAGAAGAAGGGAGAGAATTATGGTGTCTCCCCTTTTTCGGGTGATGATGTTGACTTTTGTGCAGGGTTTGTCAGTGAGCAGGAGGTGCGAGCGAGCGAGCGAGCGAGTCGAGCGAGGCCGAGAATGAGAGAGATTTGTTTTTTTTGAGAGGGACGACCGAAGGATCCAGAAGGACCCACAGACTTCCAATACGCATCCTGATGCGTCTTCTCTTGACAAAGAAAATGGCTGGGAGTTTGCGTACCTATTGCACGTGACTTGTGCTCACTGAAGTGTGGGACCTCACGCATGGGCACCACACGTAAGTGACAGACCTGTTGATGTAAAAACTCGGTTGATTATTATAGTGCATTAGAACAAAGTTTCCTATGGATTCAAGGGTAGGAAATCCAAGTTAACTCATTTACATGACATTATTTTTTCCATGAAGCAAAGTTAACGCACCTATCAATTGGTACATTTTGGAGTGACTAAGAAGGATCCAGGCTTACTTATTCGTTTTCACGTGTAAAACTTGTCTAAATCTTGGTCAAACAAAATTGGCAGAAAATTCAAAAAAAAACAGAAAAATGAAAAACCAAAGCACATAGTCTTCTTATGTCATGTAGTAAGCATTAAAGTTGATAAACAAGGTCTAGACATATTCAAACCATACTAATCATGTATCTACCCGCTAACCCCTAAACTATGTCTTAAGAAGTCAAGAATGAAGAGAAGTGGTTTTGGGTTTCAAACATGGACATTTCAAAAACCTCCCAAAACTTCATTTTAGGGTGAGTAAGAAGGATACAGGCTTCCCTTTTCATTTTCATGTTCTATACTTGTTTAAATCTTGGTCAAACCTAGGATTTGACCAAGATTCAAATGGGCACAAAAAAATAAAAAAAGCACATAGTGTTCTTATGTCATATCGTAAGCATTCAAGTTGATAAACAAGGTCTAGATATATCCAAATTAACCAGAAAAATCATGTATCTACCCCCTAGCGACCCTAAACTTCGTCTTATGAAGTCAAGCATGAAGAGAAGTGGTTTTGGGTTTCAAACATGGAAATTTCAAAAACCTCCCAAAATTCAGCTTCATTTTAGAGCGACTAAGAAGGATCGATGCTTTTACCTTTTCATTTCCATGTTTTAAACTTATTTAAATCTTGGTCAAACCTAGGATTTGACCAAGATTCAAATGGGCATAAAAATTCAGACAAAAAATCTAAAGAATGAAAAACCAAAGCACATAGCCTTCTTAATTATGTCATATAGTAAACACTCAAGTTGATAAACAAGGTCTAGACATATTCAAACCAGAAAAATCATGTGTATATCTACCCCTAACCCTAAACTCTGTATTATGAAGTCAATCTCTAGGATTTGACCAAGATTCAAATGGGCATAAAATAAAAAAACAGAAAAATGAAAAACCAAAGCGCACATGGTCTTCTTATATGTCATATAGTAAGCATTAAAGTTGATAAACAAGGTCTGGACATATTCAAACTAGCTAGACAAATCATGTATCTACCCCCTAACCCCTAAACTCTGTCTTATGACGAAGTCAAGAGCATGAAGATAAGTGGTTTTGGGTTTCAAACATGGAAATTTCAAAAACCTCCCAAAAACTTCATTAATTTTAGGGTGACTAAGAAGGATACAGGCTTCCATTTTCATTTCCATGTTCTATACTTGTTTAAATCTTGGTCAAACCTAGGATTTGACCAAGATTCAAATGTGCATCAAAATTCCAAAAAAATCAGAAAAATGAAAAACCAAAGCACATAGTTTTCTTATGTCACATACATATATATAGTAAGCATTCAAAAGTTCATAAACAAGGTGTAGACATATTCAAACCAGACAAATCATGTACCTCCTAACCCTAAACTTTGTCTTAATTATATATGAAGTCAAGCATGAAGCAGAGAAGTGTGGTTTTGGGTTTCAAACATGGAAATTTCAAAAACCTCCCAAAAAGCTTCATTTTAATTAGACTGGCTGGTTAATTAAGAAGGATCCATGATTAATTACCTTTTCATTGTCATGTTTTAAACTTGTTTAAATCTTGGTCGAACCTAGGATTTGACCAAGATTCAAATGGGCATAAAAATTCAGAAAAAAATCGAAAGAATGAAAGACCAAAGCACATAGCCTTCTTATATGTCATATAGTAAGCATTCAAGTTGATAAACATGGTCTAGACATATTCAAACCAGAAAAATCATGTATCTACCCCTAACCCTAAACTCTGTCTTATGAAGTCAAGCATGAAAAGAAGTACGGTGGTTTTGGGTTTCAAACATGGTAAATTCAAGAACCTCCCAAAAGCTTCATTTTAGAGTTACTAAGAGAAAGATCCAGACTTAATTACCTTATCATTTTCACATGTTAAACTTGTATAAATCTTGCTCAACAAACCTAGGATCTTACCAAGATTCTCAAATGGGCATAAAAATCAAAAAATGAAATACCAATGCACATAGTCCTCTTAATGTCATATAGCTAGTAAGCATTCAAGTTGATAAACAAGGTCTAGACATATTCAAACAAGACAAATCATGTATCTACCCCCTATCGACCCTAAACTTCGTCTTATGAAGTCAAGCATGAAGAGAAGTGGTTTTGGGTTTCAAACATGGAAATTTCAAAAACCTCCCAAAATTCAGCTTCATTTTAGAGCGACTAAGAAGGATCGATGCTTACCTTTTCATTTCCATGTTTTAAACTTGTTTAAATCTTGGTCAAATCTAGGATTTGACCAAGACTCAAATGGGCATAAAATAAAAAAACCGAAAAATGAAAAACCAAAGCGCACATAGTCTTCTTATATGTCATATAGTAAGCATTAAAGTTGATAAACAAGGTCTAGACATATTCAAACTAGCTAGACAAATCATGTATCTACCCCCTAAAACCCCTAAACTCTGTCTTATGACGAAGTCAAGCATGAAGATAAGTGGTTTTAGGTTTCAAACATGGAAATTTCAAGTACGTCCCAAAAGCTTCATATATTTTAGAGTGACTAATTAAGAAGGATCTTGGATTACGTTTTCATTTTCATGCTTGAAACTTGTTTAAATCTTGGTTGAACCTAGGATTTGACCAGAATCAAATGTGCATAAAATTCTTAAAAAAATAGAAAAATGAAAAACAAAAGCACATGGTCTTCTTATGTCATATAGTAAGCATTCAAGTTGATAAACAAGGTTTAGACATATTCAAACCAGACAAATCATGTATCTACCCCCTAACCCTAAACTCGGTCTTATGAAGTCTAGCATGAGGAGAAGTCGTTTTGGGTTTCAAACGTTTAAGCCAAAAGCCCCATTTCAAATATTTCAAACTTATTCAAATTTGGTTCAAATTTGAAAGACACACAAGTTATAGCACACATAGTGCATACATTCTCACACATACTGCACTAGATGCTAACCCGGCCTATAGTTTGAGGCCATTGGATGAGGTCGAAAAAAATCTTGGATTAGAAATGGGGTTGTTCGAACCCCGTAGTTGGATTTTTTGAACCTTGATCTGTAGTACTGGGCAAAACCCTAGTTTAACCTATTTAATTATAGATTCGTAGGTCGATTTTTCTACCTTTTTATTATTACTATGCAGCACATGTGTGTTTGCCCGTCGAGTGAAACTCGGAGGAAGAGGGATCACTCGGAAGGAGAGAAGAAGGGAGAGAATTATGGTGTCTCCCCTTTTTCGGGTGATGATGTTGACTTTTGTGCAGGGTTTGTCAGTGAGCAGGAGGTGCGAGCGAGCGAGCGAGCGAGCAGAGGCCGAGAATGAGAGATTTTTTTTTGAGAGGGACGACCGAAGGATCCAGAAGGACCCACAGACTTCCAATACGCATCCTGATGCGTCTTCTCTTGACAAAGAAAATGGCTGGGAGTTTGCGTACCTATTGCACGTGACTTGTGCTCACTGAAGTGTGGGACCTCACGCATGGGCACCACACGTAAGTGACAGACCTGTTGGTGTAAAAACTCGGTTGATTATTATAGTGCATTAGAACAAAGTTTCCTATGGATTCAAGGGTAGGAAATCCAAGTTAACTCATTTACATGACATTATTTTTTCCATGAAGCAAAGTTAACGCACCTATCAATTGGTACATTTTGGAGTGACTAAGAAGGATCCAGGCTTACTTATTCGTTTTCACGTGTAAAACTTGTCTAAATCTTGGTCAAACAAAATTGGCAGAAAATTCAAAAAAAAACAGAAAAATGAAAAACCAAAGCACATAGTCTTCTTATGTCATGTAGTAAGCATTAAAGTTGATAAACAAGGTCTAGACATATTCAAACCATACTAATCATGTATCTACCCGCTAACCCCTAAACTATGTCTTAAGAAGTCAAGAATGAAGAGAAGTGGTTTTGGGTTTCAAACATGGACATTTCAAAAACCTCCCAAAACTTCATTTTAGGGTGAGTAAGAAGGATACAGGCTTCCCTTTTCATTTTCATGTTCTATACTTGTTTAAATCTTGGTCAAACCTAGGATTTGACCAAGATTCAAATGGGCACAAAAAAATAAAAAAAGCACATAGTGTTCTTATGTCATATCGTAAGCATTCAAGTTGATAAACAAGGTCTAGATATATCCAAATTAACCAGAAAAATCATGTATCTACCCCCTAGCGACCCTAAACTTCGTCTTATGAAGTCAAGCATGAAGAGAAGTGGTTTTGGGTTTCAAACATGGAAATTTCAAAAACCTCCCAAAATTCAGCTTCATTTTAGAGCGACTAAGAAGGATCGATGCTTTTACCTTTTCATTTCCATGTTTTAAACTTATTTAAATCTTGGTCAAACCTAGGATTTGACCAAGATTCAAATGGGCATAAAAATTCAGACAAAAAATCTAAAGAATGAAAAACCAAAGCACATAGCCTTCTTAATTATGTCATATAGTAAACACTCAAGTTGATAAACAAGGTCTAGACATATTCAAACCAGAAAAATCATGTGTATATCTACCCCTAACCCTAAACTCTGTATTATGAAGTCAATCTCTAGGATTTGACCAAGATTCAAATGGGCATAAAATAAAAAAACAGAAAAATGAAAAACCAAAGCGCACATGGTCTTCTTATATGTCATATAGTAAGCATTAAAGTTGATAAACAAGGTCTGGACATATTCAAACTAGCTAGACAAATCATGTATCTACCCCCTAACCCCTAAACTCTGTCTTATGACGAAGTCAAGAGCATGAAGATAAGTGGTTTTGGGTTTCAAACATGGAAATTTCAAAAACCTCCCAAAAACTTCATTAATTTTAGGGTGACTAAGAAGGATACAGGCTTCCATTTTCATTTCCATGTTCTATACTTGTTTAAATCTTGGTCAAACCTAGGATTTGACCAAGATTCAAATGTGCATCAAAATTCCAAAAAAATCAGAAAAATGAAAAACCAAAGCACATAGTTTTCTTATGTCACATACATATATATAGTAAGCATTCAAAAGTTCATAAACAAGGTCTAGACATATTCAAACCAGACAAATCATGTACCTCCTAACCCTAAACTTTGTCTTAATTATATATGAAGTCAAGCATGAAGCAGAGAAGTGTGGTTTTGGGTTTCAAACATGGAAATTTCAAAAACCTCCCAAAAAGCTTCATTTTAATTAGACTGGCTGGTTAATTAAGAAGGATCCATGATTAATTACCTTTTCATTGTCATGTTTTAAACTTGTTTAAATCTTGGTCGAACCTAGGATTTGACCAAGATTCAAATGGGCATAAAAATTCAGAAAAAAATCGAAAGAATGAAAGACCAAAGCACATAGCCTTCTTATATGTCATATAGTAAGCATTCAAGTTGATAAACATGGTCTAGACATATTCAAACCAGAAAAATCATGTATCTACCCCTAACCCTAAACTCTGTCTTATGAAGTCAAGCATGAAAAGAAGTACGGTGGTTTTGGGTTTCAAACATGGTAAATTCAAGAACCTCCCAAAAGCTTCATTTTAGAGTTACTAAGAGAAAGATCCAGACTTAATTACCTTATCATTTTCACATGTTAAACTTGTATAAATCTTGCTCAACAAACCTAGGATCTTACCAAGATTCTCAAATGGGCATAAAAATCAAAAAATGAAATACCAATGCACATAGTCCTCTTAATGTCATATAGCTAGTAAGCATTCAAGTTGATAAACAAGGTCTAGACATATTCAAACAAGACAAATCATGTATCTACCCCCTATCGACCCTAAACTTCGTCTTATGAAGTCAAGCATGAAGAGAAGTGGTTTTGGGTTTCAAACATGGAAATTTCAAAAACCTCCCAAAATTCAGCTTCATTTTAGAGCGACTAAGAAGGATCGATGCTTACCTTTTCATTTCCATGTTTTAAACTTGTTTAAATCTTGGTCAAATCTAGGATTTGACCAAGACTCAAATGGGCATAAAATAAAAAAACCGAAAAATGAAAAACCAAAGCGCACATAGTCTTCTTATATGTCATATAGTAAGCATTAAAGTTGATAAACAAGGTCTAGACATATTCAAACTAGCTAGACAAATCATGTATCTACCCCCTAAAACCCCTAAACTCTGTCTTATGACGAAGTCAAGCATGAAGATAAGTGGTTTTAGGTTTCAAACATGGAAATTTCAAGTACGTCCCAAAAGCTTCATATATTTTAGAGTGACTAATTAAGAAGGATCTTGGATTACGTTTTCATTTTCATGCTTGAAACTTGTTTAAATCTTGGTTGAACCTAGGATTTGACCAGAATCAAATGTGCATAAAATTCTTAAAAAAATAGAAAAATGAAAAACAAAAGCACATGGTCTTCTTATGTCATATAGTAAGCATTCAAGTTGATAAACAAGGTTTAGACATATTCAAACCAGACAAATCATGTATCTACCCCCTAACCCTAAACTCGGTCTTATGAAGTCTAGCATGAGGAGAAGTCGTTTTGGGTTTCAAACGTTTAAGCCAAAAGCCCCATTTCAAATATTTCAAACTTATTCAAATTTGGTTCAAATTTGAAAGACACACAAGTTATAGCACACATAGTGCATACATTCTCACACATACTGCACTAGATGCTAACCCGGCCTATAGTTTGAGGCCATTGGATGAGGTCGAAAAAAATCTTGGATTAGAAATGGGGTTGTTCGAACCCCGTAGTTGGATTTTTTGAACCTTGATCTGTAGTACTGGGCAAAACCCTAGTTTAACCTATTTAATTATAGATTCGTAGGTCGATTTTTCTACCTTTTTATTATTACTATGCAGCACATGTGTGTTTGCCCGTCGAGTGAAACTCGGAGGAAGAGGGATCACTCGGAAGGAGAGAAGAAGGGAGAGAATTATGGTGTCTCCCCTTTTTCGGGTGATGATGTTGACTTTTGTGCAGGGTTTGTCAGTGAGCAGGAGGTGCGAGCGAGCGAGTCGAGCGAGGCCGAGAATGAGAGAGATTTGTTTTTTTTGAGAGGGACGACCGAAGGATCCAGAAGGACCCACAGACTTCCAATACGCATCCTGATGCGTCTTCTCTTGACAAAGAAAATGGCTGGGAGTTTGCGTACCTATTGCACGTGACTTGTGCTCACTGAAGTGTGGGACCTCACGCATGGGCACCACACGTAAGTGACAGACCTGTTGGTGTAAAAACTCGGTTGATTATTATAGTGCATTAGAACAAAGTTTCCTATGGATTCAAGGGTAGGAAATCCAAGTTAACTCATTTACATGACATTATTTTTTCCATGAAGCAAAGTTAACGCACCTATCAATTGGTACATTTTGGAGTGACTAAGAAGGATCCAGGCTTACTTATTCGTTTTCACGTGTAAAACTTGTCTAAATCTTGGTCAAACAAAATTGGCAGAAAATTCAAAAAAAAACAGAAAAATGAAAAACCAAAGCACATAGTCTTCTTATGTCATGTAGTAAGCATTAAAGTTGATAAACAAGGTCTAGACATATTCAAACCATACTAATCATGTATCTACCCGCTAACCCCTAAACTATGTCTTAAGAAGTCAAGAATGAAGAGAAGTGGTTTTGGGTTTCAAACATGGACATTTCAAAAACCTCCCAAAACTTCATTTTAGGGTGAGTAAGAAGGATACAGGCTTCCCTTTTCATTTTCATGTTCTATACTTGTTTAAATCTTGGTCAAACCTAGGATTTGACCAAGATTCAAATGGGCACAAAAAAATAAAAAAAGCACATAGTGTTCTTATGTCATATCGTAAGCATTCAAGTTGATAAACAAGGTCTAGATATATCCAAATTAACCAGAAAAATCATGTATCTACCCCCTAGCGACCCTAAACTTCGTCTTATGAAGTCAAGCATGAAGAGAAGTGGTTTTGGGTTTCAAACATGGAAATTTCAAAAACCTCCCAAAATTCAGCTTCATTTTAGAGCGACTAAGAAGGATCGATGCTTTTACCTTTTCATTTCCATGTTTTAAACTTATTTAAATCTTGGTCAAACCTAGGATTTGACCAAGATTCAAATGGGCATAAAAATTCAGACAAAAAATCTAAAGAATGAAAAACCAAAGCACATAGCCTTCTTAATTATGTCATATAGTAAACACTCAAGTTGATAAACAAGGTCTAGACATATTCAAACCAGAAAAATCATGTGTATATCTACCCCTAACCCTAAACTCTGTATTATGAAGTCAATCTCTAGGATTTGACCAAGATTCAAATGGGCATAAAATAAAAAAACAGAAAAATGAAAAACCAAAGCGCACATGGTCTTCTTATATGTCATATAGTAAGCATTAAAGTTGATAAACAAGGTCTGGACATATTCAAACTAGCTAGACAAATCATGTATCTACCCCCTAACCCCTAAACTCTGTCTTATGACGAAGTCAAGAGCATGAAGATAAGTGGTTTTGGGTTTCAAACATGGAAATTTCAAAAACCTCCCAAAAACTTCATTAATTTTAGGGTGACTAAGAAGGATACAGGCTTCCATTTTCATTTCCATGTTCTATACTTGTTTAAATCTTGGTCAAACCTAGGATTTGACCAAGATTCAAATGTGCATCAAAATTCCAAAAAAATCAGAAAAATGAAAAACCAAAGCACATAGTTTTCTTATGTCACATACATATATATAGTAAGCATTCAAAAGTTCATAAACAAGGTCTAGACATATTCAAACCAGACAAATCATGTACCTCCTAACCCTAAACTTTGTCTTAATTATATATGAAGTCAAGCATGAAGCAGAGAAGTGTGGTTTTGGGTTTCAAACATGGAAATTTCAAAAACCTCCCAAAAAGCTTCATTTTAATTAGACTGGCTGGTTAATTAAGAAGGATCCATGATTAATTACCTTTTCATTGTCATGTTTTAAACTTGTTTAAATCTTGGTCGAACCTAGGATTTGACCAAGATTCAAATGGGCATAAAAATTCAGAAAAAAATCGAAAGAATGAAAGACCAAAGCACATAGCCTTCTTATATGTCATATAGTAAGCATTCAAGTTGATAAACATGGTCTAGACATATTCAAACCAGAAAAATCATGTATCTACCCCTAACCCTAAACTCTGTCTTATGAAGTCAAGCATGAAAAGAAGTACGGTGGTTTTGGGTTTCAAACATGGTAAATTCAAGAACCTCCCAAAAGCTTCATTTTAGAGTTACTAAGAGAAAGATCCAGACTTAATTACCTTATCATTTTCACATGTTAAACTTGTATAAATCTTGCTCAACAAACCTAGGATCTTACCAAGATTCTCAAATGGGCATAAAAATCGAAAAATGAAATACCAATGCACATAGTCCTCTTAATGTCATATAGCTAGTAAGCATTCAAGTTGATAAACAAGGTCTAGACATATTCAAACAAGACAAATCATGTATCTACCCCCTATCGACCCTAAACTTCGTCTTATGAAGTCAAGCATGAAGAGAAGTGGTTTTGGGTTTCAAACATGGAAATTTCAAAAACCTCCCAAAATTCAGCTTCATTTTAGAGCGACTAAGAAGGATCGATGCTTACCTTTTCATTTCCATGTTTTAAACTTGTTTAAATCTTGGTCAAATCTAGGATTTGACCAAGACTCAAATGGGCATAAAATAAAAAAACCGAAAAATGAAAAACCAAAGCGCACATAGTCTTCTTATATGTCATATAGTAAGCATTAAAGTTGATAAACAAGGTCTAGACATATTCAAACTAGCTAGACAAATCATGTATCTACCCCCTAACCCCTAAACTCTGTCTTATGACGAAGTCAAGCATGAAGATAAGTGGTTTTAGGTTTCAAACATGGAAATTTCAAGTACGTCCCAAAAGCTTCATATATTTTAGAGTGACTAATTAAGAAGGATCTTGGATTACGTTTTCATTTTCATGCTTGAAACTTGTTTAAATCTTGGTTGAACCTAGGATTTGACCAGAATCAAATGTGCATAAAATTCTTAAAAAAATAGAAAAATGAAAAACAAAAGCACATGGTCTTCTTATGTCATATAGTAAGCATTCAAGTTGATAAACAAGGTTTAGACATATTCAAACCAGACAAATCATGTATCTACCCCTAACCCTAAACTCGGTCTTATGAAGTCTAGCATGAGGAGAAGTCGTTTTGGGTTTCAAACGTTTAAGCCAAAAGCCCCATTTCAAATATTTCAAACTTATTCAAATTTGGTTCAAATTTGAAAGACACACAAGTTATAGCACACATAGTGCATACATTCTCACACATACTGCACTAGATGCTAACCCGGCCTATAGTTTGAGGCCATTGGATGAGGTCGAAAAAAATCTTGGATTAGAAATGGGGTTGTTCGAACCCCGTAGTTGGATTTTTTGAACCTTGATCTGTAGTACTGGGCAAAACCCTAGTTTAACCTATTTAATTATAGATTCGTAGGTCGATTTTTCTACCTTTTTATTATTACTATGCAGCACATGTGTGTTTGCCCGTCGAGTGAAACTCGGAGGAAGAGGGATCACTCGGAAGGAGAGAAGAAGGGAGAGAATTATGGTGTCTCCCCTTTTTCGGGTGATGATGTTGACTTTTGTGCAGGGTTTGTCAGTGAGAGGTGCGAGCGAGCGAGCGAGTCGAGCAAGGCCGAGAATGAGAGAGATTTGTTTTTTTGAGAGGGGACGGAAGAAGGACCCAGACTTCCAATACGCATCCTGATGCGTCTTCTCTTGACAAAGAAAATGGCTGGGAGTTTGCGTACCTATTGCACGTGACTTGTGCTCACTGAAGTGTGGGACCTCACGCATGGGCACCACACGTAAGTGACAGACCTGTTGGTGTAAAAACTCGGTTGATTATTATAGTGCATTAGAACAAAGTTTCCTATGGATTCAAGGGTAGGAAATCCAAGTTAACTCATTTACATGACATTATTTTTTCCATGAAGCAAAGTTAACGCACCTATCAATTGGTACATTTTGGAGTGACTAAGAAGGATCCAGGCTTACTTATTCGTTTTCACGTGTAAAACTTGTCTAAATCTTGGTCAAACAAAATTGGCAGAAAATTCAAAAAAAAAACAGAAAAATGAAAAACCAAAGCACATAGTCTTCTTATGTCATGTAGTAAGCATTAAAGTTGATAAACAAGGTCTAGACATATTCAAACCATACTAATCATGTATCTACCCGCTAACCCCTAAACTATGTCTTAAGAAGTCAAGAATGAAGAGAAGTGGTTTTGGGTTTCAAACATGGACATTTCAAAAACCTCCCAAAACTTCATTTTAGGGTGAGTAAGAAGGATACAGGCTTCCCTTTTCATTTTCATGTTCTATACTTGTTTAAATCTTGGTCAAACCTAGGATTTGACCAAGATTCAAATGGGCACAAAAAAATAAAAAAAGCACATAGTGTTCTTATGTCATATCGTAAGCATTCAAGTTGATAAACAAGGTCTAGATATATCCAAATTAACCAGACAAATCATGTATCTACCCCCTATCGACCCTAAACTTCGTCTTATGAAGTCAAGCATGAAGAGAAGTGGTTTTGGGTTTCAAACATGGAAATTTCAAAAACCTCCCAAAATTCAGCTTCATTTTAGAGCGACTAAGAAGGATCGATGCTTTTACCTTTTCATTTCCATGTTTTAAACTTATTTAAATCTTGGTCAAACCTAGGATTTGACCAAGATTCAAATGGGCATAAAAATTCAGACAAAAAATCTAAAGAATGAAAAACCAAAGCACATAGCCTTCTTAATTATGTCATATAGTAAACACTCAAGTTGATAAACAAGGTCTAGACATATTCAAACCAGAAAAATCATGTGTATATCTACCCCTAACCCTAAACTCTGTCTTATGAAGTCAATCTCTAGGATTTGACCAAGATTCAAATGGGCATAAAATAAAAAAATAGAAAAATGAAAAACCAAAGCGCACATAGTCTTCTTATATGTCATATAGTAAGCATTAAAGTTGATAAACAAGGTCTGGACATATTCAAACTAGCTAGACAAATCATGTATCTACCCCCTAACCCCTAAACTCTGTCTTATGACGAAGTCAAGAGCATGAAGATAAGTGGTTTTGGGTTTCAAACATGGAAATTTCAAAAACCTCCCAAAAACTTCATTAATTTTAGGGTGACTAAGAAGGATACAGGCTTCCATTTTCATTTCCATGTTCTATACTTGTTTAAATCTTGGTCAAACCTAGGATTTGACCAAGATTCAAATGTGCATCAAAATTCCAAAAAAAATCAGAAAAATGAAAAACCAAAGCACATAGTTTTCTTATGTCACATACATATATATAGTAAGCATTCAAAAGTTCATAAACAAGGTGTAGACATATTCAAACCAGACAAATCATGTACCTCCTAACCCTAAACTTTGTCTTAATTATATATGAAGTCAAGCATGAAGCAGAGAAGTGTGGTTTTGGGTTTCAAACATGGAAATTTCAAAAACCTCCCAAAAAGCTTCATTTTAATTAGACTGGCTGGTTAATTAAGAAGGATCCATGATTAATTACCTTTTCATTGTCATGTTTTAAACTTGTTTAAATCTTGGTCGAACCTAGGATTTGACCAAGATTCAAATGGGCATAAAAATTCAGAAAAAAATCGAAAGAATGAAAGACCAAAGCACATAGCCTTCTTATGTCATATAGTAAGCATTCAAGTTGATAAACATGGTCTAGACATATTCAAACCAGAAAAATCATGTATCTACCCCTAACCCTAAACTCTGTCTTATGAAGTCAAGCATGAAAAGAAGTACGGTGGTTTTGGGTTTCAAACATGGTAAATTCAAGAACCTCCCAAAAGCTTCATTTTAGAGTTACTAAGAGAAAGATCCAGACTTAATTACCTTATCATTTTCACATGTTAAACTTGTATAAATCTTGCTCAACAAACCTAGGATTTTACCAAGATTCTCAAATGGGCATAAAAATCAAAAAATGAAATACCAATGCACATAGTCCTCTTATGTCATATAGCTAGTAAGCATTCAAGTTGATAAACAAGGTCTAGACATATTCAAACAAGACAAATCATGTATCTACCCCCTATCGACCCTAAACTTCGTCTTATGAAGTCAAGCATGAAGAGAAGTGGTTTTGAGTTACTAAGAGAAAGATCCAGACTTAATTACCTTATCATTTTCACATGTTAAACTTGTATAAATCTTGCTCAACAAACCTAGGATTTTACCAAGATTCTCAAATGGGCATAAAAATCAAAAAATGAAATACCAATGCACATAGTCCTCTTATGTCATATAGCTAGTAAGCATTCAAGTTGATAAACAAGGTCTAGACATATTCAAACAAGACAAATCATGTATCTACCCCCTATCGACCCTAAACTTCGTCTTATGAAGTCAAGCATGAAGAGAAGTGGTTTTGGGTTTCAAAAACATGGAAATTTCAAAAACCTCCCAAAATTCAGCTTCATTTTAGAGCGACTAAGAAGGATCGATGCTTACCTTTTCATTTCCATGTTTTAAACTTGTTTAAATCTTGGTCAAATCTAGGATTTGACCAAGATTCAAATGGGCATAAAATAAAAAAACCGAAAAATGAAAAACCAAAGCGCACATAGTCTTCTTATATGTCATATAGTAAGCATTGAAGTTGATAAACAAGGTCTAGACATATTCAAACTAGCTAGACAAATCATGTATCTACCCCCTAAAACCCCTAAACTCTGTCTTATGACGAAGTCAAGCATGAAGATAAGTGGTTTTAGGTTTCAAACATGCATGGAAATTTCAAAAACCTTCCAAAAACTTCATTTTAGGGTGACTAATTAAGAAGGATACATGCTTCCCTTTTCATTTTCATGTTCTATATATACTTGTTTAAATCTTGGTCAAACCTAGCTAGGATTTGACCAAGATTCAAATGTGCATCAAAATTCCAAAAAATATCAGAAAAATGAAAAACCAAAGCACATAGTTTTCTTATGTCATATAGTAGCATTAAAGTTGATAAACAAGGTCTAGACATATTCAAACAAGAAAAATCATGTATCTACTCCCTAACCCTAAACTTTGTCTTATGTAGTCAAGCATGAAGAGAAGTGGTTTTGGGTTTCAAATATGGAAATTTCAAAAACCTACCAAAAGCTTCATTTTAGAGTGACTAAGAATGATCAATGCTTACCTTTTCATTTTCATATTTTAAACTTGTTAAAATCATTGTCAAACCAGGATTTGACCAAGATTTAAATGGGCATAAAATTAAAAAAATCAGAAAAATGAAAAACAAAAGCACATAGTCTTCTTATGTCACATATATATATAGTAAGAGCATTCAAAAGTTGACAAACAAGGTCTATACATATTCAAATAAGACAAATCATGTATCTACCCCTAACCCTAAACTCTGTCTTATGAAGTCAAGCATGAAGAGAAGTGGTTTTTGGTTTCAAACATGGAAATTTCAAAAACCTCCCAAAAGCTTCATTTTAGAGTGACTAAGAAGGATCCAGGCTTACCTTTTCATTTTCATGTTTTAAACTTGTTTAAATCTTGGTCAAACCTAGGATTTGACCAATATTAAAATGGGCATAAAATAAAAAAATAAAAAAAACCAAAGCACATAGTCTTCTTATGTCATATAGTAAGCATTCAAGTTCATAAACAAGGTCTAGACATATTCAAACCAGACAAATCATGTATCTACCCCTATCGACCCTAAACTTCGTCTTATGAAGTCAAGCATGAAGAGAAGTGGTTTTGGGTTTCAAACATGGAAATTTCAAAAAACCAAAAGCTTCATTTTAGAGCGAGTAAGAAGGATCGATGCTTATCTTTTCATTTTCATGTTTTAAACTTATTTAAATCTTGGTCAAACCTAGGATTTGACCAAGATTCAAATGGGCATAAAAATTCAGACAAAAATCTAATTAAAGAATGAAAAACCAAAGCACGTACATAGCCTTCTTAATTATGTCATATAGTAAACATTCAAGTTGATAAACAAGGTCTAGACATATTCAAACCAGAAAAATCGTGTATCTACCCCTAACCCTAATTAAACTCTGTCTTATGAAGTCAAGCATGAAGAAAAGTGGTTTTGAGTTTCAAGCATGCATGGAAATTTCGAGAACCTCCCAAAATAAAGCTTCATTTTAGAGTGACTACGAAGGATCCATGCTTACACCTTTTCATTTTCAAGTTTTAAACTTGTTTAAAACCTCGTCAAACCTGGGATTTGACCAAGATTCAAATGGGCATAAAATTCAAAAAAATACATAAATGAAAAACCATAGCACATAGTCTTCTTATGTCATATAGTAAGCATTCAAGTGGATAAACAAGCTCTAGACATACTGAAACCAGACAAATCATGTATCTACCCCTATCCCTAAACTATGTCTTATGAAGTCTAGCATGAAAAGAAGTGGTTTTGGGTTTCAAACATGGAAATTTCAAAAACCTCCCAAAAGCTTCATTTTGGATTGACTAAGGAGGATCCAGGCTTACTTTTTCATTTTCATATTTTAAACTTGTTTAAATCTAGGTCAAACCTAGGATTTGACCAAGATTCAAATGGACATAAAAAATCAACAGTTTACAACAGCACACAAAATAAACATGAAATTACATCTAAATCCCTAACTTTTACATGGAGGACCCCAGGCTGAAAGCAAGAAATGCGATCGGGTCTTGAATCTTGATGCGTCTTCTCTTGACAAAGAAGATTGCTGGGAGTTTGCGTACGTACATCACGTCACTTGTGCTCACTGAAGTGTGGGACATGACGCATGCATGGGCAACACACGTAAGTGACATGGATTCAAGGGTAGGGAAGCCAAGAGAAAAAAACGAGAATTTGGACAAAAATAACCCAATCTTGCTAGTATGTCGAAAGTTTGTTTTTCCCAATCTTTTCGACTTTGGGTTATTTCTGTCTATTTTGCCGAAAAAACGAGGACAGAGACTGGAAACGGTGATGCATCTAGCTTCAGAGTACGTCAGATTAAGACTTCATGAGCAACACTAGTCTGACGTAAGTACAGTGTATACAGACAAGACAGGGACTAGACATTGCTACCCACGTCCCTCTGCGCCCCTTCAAAGAAATCATACTCCGTACTAGAATCTCGAAACGTAGGAATTAGTCTGACACGATTTCTGATTGTTTAATTCATAGGATTGCAATTTTCAGAATTCATTGACAATACATTTTTATACAAAAACAAAAAATCCTTCATTGTGTAACCGTATGTTACTACTAGTATTTCTTTTGGTTTTCACACGCAATCAAATGTTATTGGATCCAAATACCGTTGTTTCTCAATCCTATATATTTGGAGATGATCATCACTCTCTAATCATACAATTTTCATATTCCCGCACTTTGAAAATCTTGCGAATAATCAAAGCAGCCAAAATCTATGGTGTGTATTGTATATGTTTATGCCATGCTTAGTTTCATCGAATATTGTTTGGTTGCATCGCGGGGAAACCGCGTGAATTTAGATTAATTGTTGCATGTTTGTTTGTGGTGTGACCAACTGCTTTTGCAACGAAACAACCCCCCCACCATGTACGCATTGTTTGGGTCGCATGCATGATGTGTACAAAATGTTAAAATAGAAATAATGTAGGAATTGAATATGATTGCATGTTGAATTAATCCTATATGAGAGAAATCACACAAATTTGAATTGCATGTTCTTTGGTTGTAGTGCTACACAAAAAACACGTGAATTAGTATGAATTATCATGTATTCAAGAATCAAAGGAGCCACTGAGATTTGAATCCCACAAAATTTCTATGAATTTTCTTCGAACCAAACAAGCCCAACAAGATTCCAAAGGAATATAATACAACGAATCAAACAACTTCCGTTGTTGGAATATTTCCTTAGGACATCAATCCAATAGAAACTATATGATCCAGTTTCAGCGACAATCTGGTCGGTGTAGGCTCGAGGAGGCCAATTGTATATATATGTTTGGACCCGGTTGGTTGAGTGATCATGCTCGTGACATCCAGCCTGAAAGGTAAAATTCGGGCAAGGCCAGCGTGACGCCACAATACTTTTGAAATATTCAAAAGCGCGTAATATTTGTGAAATTTTAATAATAGCTACTACTTATGTGAATTTTTTTCGTTCATACGCTTATTGGGGGGTAGGCTAACCCTAATGGCCTCCTCAAGATCCCTACCTCTACCAAGGTTTCCCGAGTTCATCCACCTCGATGGGTTCCTTGCCACTTTCGACCATGTTGTGGGCATCATTTCGGGTTCCCGTACCACGGCCAGTCCTTTTCAGGAGTCCCGAACCCGATGCCATAATATTTGTTTGAAAAAAATTCAAGACCGCACAATATTTGTTGAAATAAATGAATAAGCATTTTTAAATAGCTAAATAAAAGAAGTACGAATTTTGAAAAATTTATTTTTTCTAAAACATTAATTGGAGCATTGACATGTTGAACCCACTTGTCGATTTTGCTATCAACATGACTAACTAGCTGATTAGATAACCAAGTGGTGAAATTTGCAACATATTAGACCACCACATGGTGGAAACTGCAAAAAAAATGTCCAAGTGGTGGTTTGTGCAACATATAGAGCAGTACAGTATATGGTAGTACAAGATGAAGAGGCCTCCAAGATGAATGTGCACTGCCGTGGGCCCGTGGTAATATATCATGATGATGGCAAAGGATCTTTTCTCTGCTGAAACTGTCCAGAGCTGATTTGATGAGACAAAATACAGCTCCACGGCGTGCAAGGACAGTATACAGTACATTAGCTTCTTCTCGGGTCACACGCCTTCACGACAGGTGCAGTAGTGCAGCAGAGACCAGAGAGAGAAGGCACGCCCGTAGTACTCGTATTATTGATTTCAATTCAAATTGTTTTTTTTGCCTGCTTCTCCGTCTTCTTCATCTCCATCTTCTCTGGCGACCCCGCCTACACCAGCAGCCCCTGCACCACCGCCGCCATGCCTTTTTCGGATCATCTCGAGCCACCTGTTTGATGGTACTAGTAGGAGTTGTGGACTTTTATCCATATCGCTCTACCAGCTGCCGCTCGCACTGTCCTCCAATACCTCATACCCAAACGCCAGCGTCCCACTCCCACACCCCCACACCCACTTGACCGCATCCTTCCAATGGCGAGATCGATCAATGAGAGTGGCAGTTCTTGGGTGTTTCCTGATGGCCCCCTTGAAGAAATCGCATCCCGATGCGATGTCATCACCGCCGCGAGCCTCGTCGGTTCATGCAAGTTTTATCATGATTCAGCAACACAAAGTGTAGCTCTGCCTGCATCTCAGCCGTTTGGCATGCCCTGTGTTCTTCATACTCACCAAACTGAGGTACCGCCCGCGCACAATCCCTTCTACCGCGTCCACAAGTTCAAGCAGGAGGGTGCGCAGAAGGACAAGCAGCATGATGCAAAAGATCGCAAGGGTACCTTGTGCCAACTGACGCCGCTGGACAGGATCTCTTCCGATGCCGTGATTCCAGATGGTGGTACGGGCATGTGGGCAGGCGCGAATGGAGATTGGATCGCCCTTCTTGGCTTCCCCTGGAATTGGGAGCTTGTCAATGTGTACACTGGTCGCCGGATTCCTCTACCACCAATAAGTGAGTTTAAATCCACCCCGGATAAACTTGTGTTCGAGTCTAATGATCAACATCTTCAACTGCTGAAGATAGCTATTTGCCGAGTTCCAACAGCTGCTTCAAATTATACTAGTTTCTCTGTTCTTGCCATCTTCAACGCGGCAATTGCAGTCCTTCACTGTGCTTCTAGCAGATGGACAGTTCTTGACAACCAGTTCTTAGCGTACGGCTACTCCGATGCAATCATCCACAAGGGTATTGTATTTGCTGTAACTCAGACAGGCGAAGTTTATGCATGGAATCAACTTTCTTGGGGTAATTTTTCTCATCTCATATGATGTGTTTTCGCTATTACCTGCTAGTTTCAGATTTAGCTTTAGCCTTTTTCTTTTTGTTGTGCAGTTTTCGTGTCATGCCTGTACCTTTCCCCCTCTATATTCAATCAAAATCAGCAGCGATATGCCTTTGAGTCAAAATAAAGTACTCCCTCCGATCCAAATCAAATTGACTCAGCTTTGTCTAGCCAGTGCATCTAGCTAGACAAACTTGAGTCAATTAATTTGTGCATATCTAGCTAGACACATCCAGTTGAGTCAATTAATTTGGATCGGAGGCAGTATTTTAGCTACATCATTATTCATGTATGTAATGAACTAATCAAGTTTTGCTGAACTGACTTCAAGCTGTGCTTTCCTTTGCAAGGTCCTTTGTTGATCAGCACGGCACCTATTCCGCCAGAACTTGATGAACAAGGTCGGTACAATCTTGGCTCCTGGTGGTTAGCACGATCTCCTGATGGTTCTAGACTTTTTCTGGTCCATACCTGGGGCGTTACTGACGGGCGGGATTATACTGGACTGGTTCGGATTTTACCTGCTGCTGCTACCTCTGAGGGTCGTCATGGTCGCACTATTCGCGGGTATGGTAAGGGTTTACTTGGCTGCGAGGTGTACAGCATGGACACCAGTCAGTTGATGCCACCGAGGCCATGGAGGAGGATTATTTCCCTTGGATCATATTCTCTCTTCCTTGGAGTGAACTATCCGATTATCATTCCAGTAGAAGACGGGGCAGAACATGACCGTCCAAATATGGCGAGAAGCAACTCTGTTTACACATCGCACCATGCAGTAGGCCTTGCATATCCTCCTTCTCCAGAAATTTGCCGCTTCAGTTTGAATTCTGAAGACTGTACTGTTGGTTTCCAAACCAACATTAGATGGACATGGCGGCAGGTTCCGTTGTGGCTCATCCCAAGCTTCGCCAACGCCCGGCAATGGAACCTGCCTTCGCGTCACAGGTCCAGAAAGAAGGGCTGATGTACTTTATGTAATACTCGTGTTGTAATGCAAGATTTGTATCTGTTGAACTATTTCATTTGCATGTTTATCTCTACCTAGGCTACTCCCTTTCCGTAGTTGTGTTGTACTATCTGTTGAACTATTTCCTTTGCATGTTATCTCTACCTAGGCTACTCCTCCGTAGTTGTTAAATTGATGTAATGCTCCTACAATGCACGCTACACTGGGCGTGTGGCCTGTAATGTTATCAAACACCTTTTGTACTCGTTCTAGTAAGCATTTCACACTATAGCTCACATAATTAAAGTACTCCTACAACGTATTAGTTGAAAGATATCTCTCATAAGTAAGTACCCCTCTTTGAGCTTATGCGAAACATAAATGACTATTTTAGAAATATATACTCTCGACACAAGATTATATTAAAAACAATGGTACATAGTTCTATTAGAAAAAGAAAGTGTGAATAGTAGAATGATGGAGAAGTGTTTTTTGAGGTCTGTGCATAGCTAGTGTTCATGGTGCAAAAGCACTTAGACTAGTCACAATGGGAAGTATACTAGTCTATGATACAACACCTTCAATGCATAGTATCATGAATTAGTATCATGCAATGTTGCGAAAAACCAATTATTCATTTCTTTCCAAATAGACTAGCTTTGCGAGGATGACAAAACATTTCTTTATTGCCCTCTCGTATGAATCTCCTCCATACATCACCTCTCATACCGATTGAAAGCCATTCCAAATCGTTGGTTCAAGACCATGAATACCAAGCCAATTTTGTTAGCTAGTTGGACCACCCTCGGATTGAGAACCAACGGTTGAAAGAAAGGTGGGCGCCAACTCATATTTTTTTCTCGAGAGTCCGACACTTGATGTTGATTGCAAAGTTCACAAAGGCCAAAATTTTGACATCCTCTTTGTGCAAGTCTTGCCACCATCCAAACTCGGTTTTGAAGTACCAACCAAGAAAAAAAAAGCTTGCACTTTGGAGGACCCCATGGACCATGAAAATTTTGAAAAACTTCCAGTAAATCATGCATATTTCGATTTATATTTTGGTGAAGTTTCATTCGATTTGAATCATAGGTTTGTGAGCAAATATATATTTAGTTTAAACTAGTGCTCGAGTACGTAAGAATCTATTTAATCACAAGCTAGTCATCCGAATGGGATGAAATATTCATAGATTTTAAAACAAGGAATCTACATATTACTGGATTTTTTTTCAAAATTTTCTGAATAGTTTTTCTTTTTTAGCTTCGAAATAAGAGATAGTTTGGAACGTTGGATCTCAAATGGATGGTAGATGGTGGGACACAGTCACAATGTATCTTGGAAGCATCAAGTCACTGAAGCTCTGTCCGGTTTCCAAACCAAGCTAGGAAAGGCATTGAAAATGAAGTTCTGCTCTAAAACATTTCTCATTCCATTTTGGTGCTCGCGCGGTTGCATGCTGCCCACGTGTTAAGGTACGTGTCTCTGGCATGTAGAGAACTACGATTATTGGCGAAAAATATATCGAAATGGAAACTGTAAAAAAAAGCCCTCTCTGGTCAACCTGATGTGACGAGACATCACTGCACCAAACGTCGTCGCAAATTTATAGATGGGTGGCGTGCTAGTCTACCAACAGTCAAATCGGCGCCCAGTCGCAGCAGCAGCCTAGAGTACTACCTAGTTTTTGCAGTCTTGGAAGTATTACCCAATTTATTGATTCGACACAAGGGACACAAAGAATACTTGTAAGCCTTAAGGAGTTGTCAATTCAGCTGCACCTGGAAACAGACTTGCTCGCAAGAGTTTATCAGTAGTAACAGTTTTATGGCAGTGGAAATAGTGAAATAACAGCAGCAGTGGAATAAAGACAGCAGTAGTGATTATAGTAAACAGCAGGATTAAAATACTGTAGGCACATGGACGGATTTAACGGGCGTTGCATGGATGAGAGAAACTCATGTAACAATCAAAGCATGGGCATTTGCAGATAATAATAAAACGGTATCCAAGTACTAATCAATCAATAGGCATGTGTTCCATATTTAGTCGTACGTGCTCGCAATGAGAAACTTGCACAACATCTTCTGTCCTACCAGCCGGTGGCAGCCGGGCCTCTAGGGAAACTACTGGATATTAAGGTACTCCTTTTAATAGAGTACCGGAGCAAAGCATTAACACTCCGTGAACACATGTGATCCTCACATCACTACCATCCCCTCCGGTTGTCCCGATTCTTGTCACTTCGGGGCCATTGGTTCCGGACAGCGACATGTGTATACAACTTGCAGGTAAGATCATAAACAACGAATATCTTCATGAATCAATAACATGTTCAGATCTGAGATCATGGCACTCGGGCCCTAGTGACAAGCATTAAGCATAACAAGTTGCAACAATATCATAAAAGTGACATCTACGGATACTAGGCACTATGCCCTAACAATCTTATGACTATTACATGACCAATCTCATCCAATCCCTACCATCCCCTTCAGCCTACAGCGGGGGAATTACTCACACATGGATGGGGGAAACATTGCTGGTTGATGGAGAGGCGTTGGCGGTGATGGCGGTGAAGATCTCCTCCAATTCCCCGTCCCGGCGGAGTGCCAGAACGGAGACTTCTGGCTCCCGCGACGGAGTTTCGCGATGTGGCGGCTCTCTGGAGGGTTTCTGGCGACTTCGACTTCTCTCCGTGCGTTTTCAGGTCGAAACCAATAAGTAGTCCGAAGGGGGGCGTCGGAGGCCGGCCGAGGGGGCCACACCACATGGCCGCGCGGGCCCCCCTGGGCCGCGCCGCCATGTGGTGTGGGGCCCTCGGGCCTCCACCTCCTTTGCCCTTCTGGCTCCGTCAATATTTTGGTAAAATAGGGCCATCTGAAGAAATTCCGAGGATTTTCCCGAAAGTTGGATTTCTGCACAAAAACGAGACACCAGAGCAGTTCTGCTGAAAACAGCGTTAGTCCGTGTTAGTTGTATCCAAAATACACAAATTAGAGGCAAAACAATAGCAAAAGTGTTCGGGAAAGTAGATACGTTTTGGACGTATCAACTCCCCCAAGCTTAGCTTATTGCTTGTCCTCAAGCAATTCAGTTAACAACTGAGCGATAAAAGAACTTTCACGAACACATTTGCTCATATGATGTATATATTCTCATGCTATGGCTAATACTTAAGCAGTTCATAATGAGATACATGCAAATAAGATCATCCAACAGCTATGTCAATCATGAAGAGGTACCAACAATTAATAATAAGCACCATGAATCATGTATATAAGCAGGATTGCAATGTTCATAAGAGAATATGATAAAGTGGTATCTCGCTTGCCTGTATTTGATCGGCAAAACATAAATGCCGAGGCACCTCTTGAGTTCATAGAAAGACTAGAAGTAGTGATTGTCAAAGATAAAAGCATCAAAGTTATACCACAATCAATCATATTTTGAGACAAGCATATTATACTAAGAATGACAGTTGTGCTCTCAAGACAGTGCTCAAAGAAAGAATGGAGACACAACATAAAAGTAAAAGATTGACCCTTCGCAGAGGGAAGCAGGGATTAACATGCGCTAGAGCTTTTCATTTGTAAAGCAGGAGTAAAATTATTTTGAGAGGTGTTTGTTGTTGTCAACGAATGGTAATGGGTACACTAACTACCTCATCAACCGGACTCACAAGAGCGGCTCCCATTTATTTATTTTTGGTTGGCACTCCTTCCAACCTTTCTTTCACAAACCATGGCTAACCGAATCCTCGGGTGCCTGCCATCAATCACATACCATGAAGGAGTGCCTTTTTATTTAAGTTTTATTATGATGATGACACTCCCCCCAACCTTTGCTTACACAAGCCATGGCTAACCGAATCCTTCGGGTGCCGTCCAACAATCACAAACCATGGAGGAGTGTCTATTTAAGTTAATTAATTCGGGACTGGGAATCCCATTGCCAGCTCTTTTTGCAAAATTATTGGATAAGCGGATGTGCCACTAGTCCATATGAGAATCCGTCAAAAGTAAATGACAAGGTTGAAAGCTAAACACCACATACTTCCTCATGAGCTATGAAACATTAACACAAATTGAGAAGCATTTTGAAAGTTTTAAAGGTAGCGCATGAGAATTTACTTGGAATGGTTTGAAATGCCATGCATAGGTATTTATGGTGGACACTTTTGGAACAACTTGGTTTTCAGGTGTTTGGAAGCACGAGCGGCGTCACCGCTCAGTACAAGTGAAGGCTAGCAAAAGACTAGGGAGCGACAAATCAAGAGAGCAGTAACTGTCATAATCATGCTTGCGGCAAAATAAATTAACGGAGGCATAAAAGTGATACAAGAACTCTGAAGCAATATAAATCATCGAGGCTTAATTGACTTTTTGTTCAGTCATATGCATGCGTGAGCATGTGCCAAGTCGATATAAATGAATTATTCAGAGGAGGATACCACAATGCCATACTTACTTATGAATAAAACAATGCAAGCGAACATCCATGACATGCTACTCATATTAATAGATTGGAACTAAACATGAGAGATCATGAACTACTAGACTTTCTCAAATAACATATACCTCACATGAACCAACTAAGCATGATCATATGGATGAGTATATGTACAAAAATGAAAGCAAATAGAGTTCATACCAGCCTCTCACCACAATCAGATTGTCGTAGATCGTCATTATTGCCTTTTCACTTGTGTAGCTTGGATAATATGAAATGAAAACCACGCTCCAGCCACCGAAGACCATTGAACTCATGATGAACTTTACAAACCAAAGAAGAACAGCAAATATTTTTGGTGTTTTCGAATTAGAAACAAGCACGAAAGAAAACAAGCAAACAAAGCAAAATCTTTTTGGGTTTTCTTATAGCAAACTAACGATAGCAAATAAAGCAAACTAAGAGCAAGGTACCAAATAAACAAATGGTGAAGAGAAACAACAGAAATATTTTTGGTCTTTTTGTGTTTTAGGAAAGAAACAAAGTGAAAACAAAAGAATGCAAACTAACAGAAACACAGAAAAGCAGGATGACAGAAATCTGCCAAATCCTGACAGCAGTACAGAAATCGAATTTAACAAAAATCTTCCATTGCTCAGACCAAAAAGTGTTCAACTAATGAAAGTTAGATAACAACCTGGGGAACATGCTCAAAAATTGGCAACTCAAAATAACGTTCTGGCTGTGCGTACGAATTTTTTTGGTAACAGCACAGAATCTGTTTTTGGACAGCACTTCCCCAAATATCATCTCCCTCTCATTAGAAAACCACTCTAGAGACTAAACAAGTATGTACAAGTATCCAGCAACCATAATATGCAAAGAATGAGTGATGCCGGTATACCTCCCCCCAAGCTTAGGCTTTTGGCCTAAGTGGAGTTCATTCCCAACGAGGGTCGGAGTTCCACGCCGGTGGATCATACATGGAGTGGTAATAGGGCCCCTGTGCAGAAGAATATCGTGGAGGCTCCACATGACCATGATGTTGATATGAGGAGCTTGCTGCATCGGATGAAGAGTCGGGATGCTCCTCGGTCTCCTCCACATCTTCCCTCGCACGACGGCTTTCCCTTTCTATGTATGCGTTTAGCTCATTTTCTGTGATCGACCACCCGTCCCTGGCATCAAGGTTAAACAAAGCAGGTGCAGGCAAGCGTACTAATTTTTCAATTTTCTTAGTTATACTCCAACTTTTCTTATACAAAGTTATCCTATAATGCAGGTTGTTCAAACTAGATGCATCTGAAATAAACTCATGTCTAATCATGGAGAAAACATCAAGTTTCTCTATAGAAAGCGGAATATCTAAATGGTGAGGACCTACACCATGCATAGCTAATAAGCGAGAGGCAATAAGACCTCCACAAATTCCTCCTTTCTCACGGTTAGTAGCAAGTCTACAAGCTATTAAAGCACCCAAATTATAAGTCCTATCCTGTTGCAAAGCAGCAGCTAAGAAAGCCAAGTCTGGGACAGATAATTTACCTCCAGTCCTTCTTGCAAGAACGCACTTTGTAATGAAATAGGCAAAGTAGCGGATGGCTGGATGTTGAATGCTACTAATCTTACCACCATCATTGGAGAGGCTCCTCCCATTACAAATCCTTGTATAAAGATCTGAGAGCTCCCGCGGTGTTCCCCTGATCTTCTCGCAGGATCCCCACTGCGGCACTCTAATTGCTGTGCAAAAATCACTAAAAGGCAAGTCAATGGTTTTGTTATAAATTTTATACCGGACCATGGGGTCAGTTCGAGACCGGTGAAACTCGAAATCCTGCACAACCGACACCGTTAGTTTAGCATATTGGTGAGGTTCACCAACAGCAAAATTTCCCAATCCTGCATTGGAAATTAGTGTTTGCACATCTTGCAGGATTCCTGCATTCCGCATAAAGTCCGTGCATGGGTAATAAGAGGGGTATACTCCCTCTTCACGATGGACTCTCATAACGTGCTGTACCTCCAACTCTTCTTGGTTCAATTGGGGCACACCTCCTTCCATTTTCTGAAATTTTCAACAATCATTATAAAATTTGATTTCAAGGTGTGTAATTGAAGGGAACTACTATAGGAACTTGCTAGAGTACTACACATGCATCAAAACTAATTTCTACCACTTAGAACAAGCATGCAAGCTCACTAAACATGTTATCTACAGCAGCAAAATATTCAATATATACTCAACCAAATGAAATTCTAATTGGACAATCAAAGGAGTCACATACCAAGGAGTAAATGTGCCAAATTTCAGACAGAAATCTGGGCTGAGCAAGGAGATCGAAAAATCGCGAGTTCTTGAGCAGAAACACGAGTGAGAGAAACTTGGTACGAGCTTTTTCGGGAGAGAGAAGGTGCTGGGAGGAAGAGATGGTGTAGTGGGGCAAGGGGTGGCCCACACCACATGGTGGCGCGGCCCCCTTGCTGGCCGCGCCGGCCTATGGTGTGGCACCCCCTGGTGCCCCACAGGTCATCCTCTGGTGCTCCCAGGTGCCTCGTCGAAAAATAGGACCAACGGTGTAATTTTTGTAATTTTTAGAGAACTTTGAAAAATGCACATTTCTGGGTATTAAATTAATGATTACTGCGCAGGAAAATGATTTCTAAAATCTTAAATGACTAAAGCATATTGCAAAATAAAAGTGCTACAGCAAGTAAAATAGGTGAAGGGAGAAAGAAAGAAAGAAGTGTTGTTTAGCTCTTTTATGCAATAAAATATACTTGTTAACAAGGTTGATCAAGTCTTGCTACCAAATAAATTTTATATGACATAAGAAGAAATAAACCTCAAATCAATCATGTTACCTTATATTGAATTGATATGGATCCAATCACAAGAGTTTGATATTCTTCTTTAGGCTCATATATAGGACAATCAATGGATCCCACTTTGATAGTTTTCACATTAAAAATTGTATTGACTCCACATACTTTATCAATCCTCTTGGGAAAATAGACAGTGTGTTCCTTATCATCAACATTGAAAGTAACCATGCCTTTATTGCAATCAATAACAGCCCCTGCAGTATTAAGAAAGGGTCTTCCAAGAATAATGGACATATTATCATCTTCAGGCATTTCCAACACAACAAAATCAGTTAATATCAAGCAATGCTGAGTAACTTGAACAGGAACATTTTCACATAAACCAACAGGAATAGCAGTAGATTTATCAGCCATTTGCAAAGATATATCAGTTGGTATCAATTTATCTAAATCAAGTCTCTTATAAAGAGAAAAAGGCATCACACTCACACCTGCTCCCAAATCACATAGAGCAGTTCTAACATAATTATTCTTGATGGAACAAGGAATAGTCGGTATACCTGGGTCTCCAAGCTTCTTTGGAATCTTACCATTGAAGGAGTAATTAGCGAGCATAGTGGAAATCTCCTCATTGGGGACTTTCCTTTTGTTAGTAACAATATCTTTCATATACTTTGAATAAGGAGGCAATTTAATAGCATCAGTCAAAGGGATTTGCAAGAAATAAAGGTTTCATCCAATCACAAAATTTATTATAATGTTCCTCCTCCTTTGATTTTAGTTTCTTAGCAGGAAAAGGCATTTGCTTTTGAACCCAAGGTTCTCTTTCATTACCATGCTTCTCAGTAATAAAGTCTTCTTTAGTGTACTTTTTATTTTTAGCAGGCTTTTCAGGTTCTTTTTCAATTTCTTCTTTATCAGGAGTATCATTCTTATCATTATCTTCCTCATGTTCATTACCACTTTCAGTTTCAGCATCAGAAATAGAAATACTATTAGGATCATTAACAGGTTCAGAGGATTCTACAACATTCTTATGTTTCTTTTTCTTTTTCTTAGATGGAGCACTAGTTTTAATTAGTTGAGAATCTTGTTCAACTCTTTTGGGATGCCCTTCAGGATATAGAGGATCCTGGGTAGAAGCACCACCTCTAGTTGTTACTTCACAAGCATGTTTTTCTTTAGAATTATTTCCCAACAAGTCATTTTGCACTTTAGTAAGTTGATCAATTTGAGTTTGAACCATTTGAAAATGTTTAACAAGTATCTTAACATCATTGGAGGTTCTCTCCACAATACCATGCAATTCACTAATAGCTCGAGAATTTTCCATTAAATGATTCTCTACTCTCATATTAAAGTTTTCTTGCTTAACAATATAATTATCAAATTCATCTAAGCATTGAGCAGGAGATTTTGAATACGGAATATCTTCTCTAGTAAAGTGTTGAAGCGAGTGTACCTCAATCATGGATGAAGGGGGAATTGTCTCACATATATCTTCTATAGGAGGTAAATTCTTCACATCTTCAGGTTTAATACCCTTCTCCTTAAGAGACTTCTTGGCTTCCCTCATATCTTCATCATTCAATTTAATCATACCCCTCTTCTTCACTATCGGTGTCGGGGTTGGTTCAGGTGTAGACCAATCATCATGATTCCGGCCTATTTTAGCCAATAATTCTTCAGCGTCTTCTGGAGTTCTTTTCCTGAAAACACAACCAGCACAACTATCCAGGTATGCCCTAGACTCAATAGTTAGTCCACTATAAAATATATCAAGTAAATCATGCTTTTCCAAATCATGGTCAGGCTGAGCTCTAATAAGAGAGCAAAATCTCGCCCAAGCCTCAGGCAATTTCTCTCCATCTTCCTGGTCAAAATTATAAATTCTCTGCAAAGCAGCATGTTGAGCACTAGCAGGAAAGTATTTTCGAAAGAAAACATCACGCAAGTCAGTTGGACTTTTAATAGAACCAGGAGGCAAATTATTATACCAAGTTTTAGCATCATCCTTTAATGAGAATGGAAAAATTTTAGCGACAAAATAAGTACGCATCTTGACATCATCAGAAAACACGCCACTAAGAGTAGATAACTCAGTCAAGTGTTCAACAGCACTTTCTTTTTCAGTACCACAAAAGGGTGTTTTCTCAACAATAGCTATATGAGATAGATCAAGAGAAAAATCATAATCTTTATCCCTAATGTTTATAGGAGATGTGGCAAATTTAGGATCAGGAGATGGTTTATATCTAACAGCATGTTCTGCAAGCAACTTTTTAATTTTTCTTGCATCAGTAGTAGCATTGCATTTTTCAATAAAATCATCATCAAGCTCTACATAATCTTCATCAAGATCATCACTAGAATATTCAACAGACTCAGGTGAATTAACAGGTGTAGCAACATTTTCATTAGGAGTTTCAGTATTTTCAATTTGTCTAGACTTAGCAATTGTAGCATCTAGAAAAGATCCCAATGAACCACTATCATCAAGCACAGCAGAAACATTATCAATATTATGAGAATTTTCAGATTCAGCAGAAGTACCAGCACGCGAAGCATGTGGCGGTGAAACAAGTTTATCAATCACAGATGGTGAATCAAGAGCAGCAGAGGTACTCAGAGTTGTACCTTTTCTTGTAGTGGATGGTAATATGGCGATCTTAGTATCGCGAGGTTTACCCATAATGGAGAATTTGCAGCGAACAATATCAATCCAAGTGAACTTCCAAATAAAGCTATGCTCCCCGGCAACGGCGCCAGAAAATAGTCTTGATGACCCACAAGTATAGGGGATCGTCTTCGAGGGAAGTATTACCCAATTTATTGATTCGACACAAGGGGAGACAAAGAATACTTGTAAGCCTTAACAGCGGAGTTGTCAATTCAGCTGCACCTGGAAACAGACTTGCTCGCAAGAGTTTATCAGTAGTAACAGTTTTATGGCAGTGGAAATAGTGAAATAACAGCAGCAGTGGAATAAAGACAGCAGTAGTGATTATAGTAAACAGCAGGATTAAAATACTGTAGGCACAGGGACGGATTTAACGGGCGTTGCATGGATGAGAGAAACTCATGTAACAATCAAAGCATGGGCATTTGCAGATAATAATAAAACGGTATCCAAGTACTAATCAATCAATAGGCATGTGTTCCATATTTAGTCGTACGTGCTCGCAATGAGAAACTTGCACAACATCTTCTGTCCTACCAGCCGGTGGCAGCCGGGCCTCTAGGGAAACTACTGGATATTAAGGTACTCCTTTTAATAGAGTACCGGAGCAAAGCATTAACACTCCGTGAACACATGTGATCCTCACATCACTACCATCCCCTCCGGTTGTCCCGATTCTTGTCACTTCGGGGCCATTGGTTCCGGACAGCGACATGTGTATACAACTTGCAGGTAAGATCATAAACAACGAATATCTTCATGAATCAATAACATGTTCAGATCTGAGATCATGGCACTCGGGCCCTAGTGACAAGCATTAAGCATAACAAGTTGCAACAATATCATAAAAGTGACATCTACGGATACTAGGCACTATGCCCTAACAATCTTATGACTATTACATGACCAATCTCATCCAATCCCTACCATCCCCTTCAGCCTACAGCGGGGGAATTACTCACACATGGATGGGGGAAACATTGCTGGTTGATGGAGAGGCGTTGGCGGTGATGGCGGTGAAGATCTCCTCCAATTCCCCGTCCCGGCGGAGTGCCAGAACGGAGACTTCTGGCTCCCGCGACGGAGTTTCGCGATGTGGCGGCTCTCTGGAGGGTTTCTGGCGACTTCGACTTCTCCCCGTGCGTTTTCAGGTCGAAACCAATAAGTAGTCCGAAGGGGGGCGTCGGAGGCCGGCCGAGGGGGCCAGACCACATGGCCGCGCGGGCCCCCCTGGGCCGCGCCGCCATGTGGTGTGGGGCCCTCGGGCCTCCACCTCCTTTGCCCTTCTGGCTCCGTCAATATTTTGGTAAAATAGGGCCATCTGAAGAAATTCCGAGGATTTTCCCGAAAGTTGGATTTCTGCACAAAAACGAGACACCAGAGCAATTCTGCTGAAAATAGCGTTAGTCCGTGTTAGTTGTATCCAAAATACACAAATTAGAGGCAAAACAATAGCAAAAGTGTTCGGGAAAGTAGATACGTTTTGGACGTATCAACTACCTAGTTTTTGCCCCTTGCATGTCTATCATCTTCTTCTTCACCCCGTTACAAAAAAAAAACTTCTTCTTCACCCTCCCAGAATCACGCGCACGCGCAGGATCTCGATCCCCACCACGCCGCATCACTAGTACTACTCCGTATACCTTTCTCTCCTTACCCCGGCCGGCCGCGCGCCGCATCGTTCCTTCCATAGCGCTCGCCCTCTCCTCCGAAAACCCCAAGCGCAGTTGCATCCGCCATCCACCTAAATCCATCTTCACGTGATGGATTATTCTAGGCTTTGCCGGGGCGGCGGGGACGGCCACTTGGAGGCTCTCACCGGCGACAACATCAACCTCATCGCTGCGCATCTGGACGTTACCTACACCGTCCGACTTGCTGCATGTTCCAGGGAGCTCTACGACATGATCAGCAAGGATGAAGGTAAGATGCACCATTGGGATGAACCCTGCCTGCTGATGCCTCCGCCTGCTTATTGGTTCGATGAACACTGGGACGTGGCGAGAACATCTCGTCTGCATGATACCGTGTACGACCTGGTGCCCCTCGACCATCCTCGCCGTTCTGTCGCCCTGCCGTTCATGCACGACAGAAAATGGCTTGGCGCGAACGGCGACTGGATCGCCGCCGCCGATCATCATGAGTGGTGCCTCGTGAACGTCTACACCGAGCGACATATCCCCCTTCCATCCCTACCTGATTCGAAGATCGATCATAGTAGTTTTTCATATCAACCTGCATACTCTTTTAACTGGGGTCCAGCAATTGATTTGTTGAAGATTGTAATCTGCCAAGTGCCCACAAAAGGTGGGAGGTACGCAGATTACAAGCTCATCGCCTTGTTCGACAAAACGATTTTCTACCTTGAAGGGGGTGGCGACTGGAGAATGCTGGAGGCCCTTACACCTGCACCTGATTATCCAAATTACTGTGATGCCATTGAACTCCGTGGCCACGTTTTTGCGGTGGACGAAACTGACGGCTCCACGTACTTCTGGGACACCGCAAATGGTATTTTTTCAGTCCTTATGTTGCATTGCATGATACACTGCCTTAACCAATGAAGTTATTCATGAACTACCTTGTTTATATTTTACCTTTCTTATATGACTTAATGATCACACCCCCTTTTGCTGAATATGAATGAACCGTTGCTTGCAATGAATTAGTAGTACTAATTAGTCACCAACAAACATAGTATGCTCAGTATGTGATTGCATTCCTGAATTAGTAACTCTACGCCACTGCAGAATATGGGTGTAATTAACCAGTATCTCAAAAGATAACGTGGCACTATGAAGGCACCCTTTTTGATAACCTTTTACACCCATTGTTTCATATATAACTAATTGATTTTGCCTCCAAAAGGAGGACGGGAGACCCCCGCCATCTGCATCAGAGAGATGCATAAGGACTTTCATAAGTATATGACTTAACGATCACATCCTTTATCTGAATATGAATGAACCGTTGCTTGCAATGAATTAGTACTAGTCAGTCATCAGCAAACATAGTATACTCCGTATGTGAATGCATTCCTGAATTAGTAACTCTATGCAACTGCAGAATATGGATGTAATTAACAAGTATCTCAAATGTTAACGTAGAAACAGAAAAATAGAAGAAAATCGTTTGTAATTACATGCGTAGCTTATATTTTCTAGAGATCGGGGAAAAAGCCTTGATTGGATGTACCTACATGCAGATCAAACGGTTCTTTGTTTATATCGGTGAACAATCTGCAGAATGGTATAATTAATTTTGTTTTTGATACATTTTTTCTCCCATTTTCTTGAATAGATTTCAGTTTCCCACAATTATCTTTCATTAGTGATTGTGACGTCCCCTCATTCAAAATAACTCAGGTTATCTTTTTCCTAATTCAGTGATATTTAAGTTTGAGTAAGTTTACGATTAATATCTACAACCTCATATATATATAAGATTTAGCACCTGCAGGCCTAACAAAGTTAGCTGCCTCTAGTCCCCTGTATAGTTCTTTCTTTTTGCTTTCTCAGTTTTTCGTAGCCTTGCTACAACCCTGTATGCTCTAATATATAATGATGCACGACTAGGCATGTGTTCGAGAAAAGAAAATCTAAATATCTTTTGTAATATATGAACCTATATTGATGTTTTAGATGTTGGTAGTATAATTTTCGATAAACTTGAACAGACTTAAATCAGTTTAACTTAGCACAACCATATAGCGTACCTTTTTTAGAACGCGAAAATGAGGTAAACAAATACCATGTGTACCCTTTACTATCAATAGTAGAGAAGAGATTATGAACCTTCAACTCTAAAATGCAAATTCTTCTACTGAATGGATAGCTGCATCTGATACCTATTTTGCAAATGTTACCAGACTTGGGGTTAGCTATAAAGAGCATTTCTTTCTTGTCAAGCTTCATGCACTACCAACACAACCAAAAGTCCGAACTGATCGCAAGGGCGGCAATCCACTTATACAATTCAACACCCCCCGTCACGTGTGATGGGAGACAAGTCAACATGTGGAAAGACTCAGAGGTATAGCTCAAGAGGCATATAAGTGGACTCCGAGGGGGCAACAACAATTTTAGGATAAATTGCGAAAGCCAGGACTCGAACTCGAGACCCTGGCTCTGACACCATGTCAAGCTTCATGGACTAGCCAACGCAACCAAAAGTCCGAACTGATGGAAAGGTCTAGGCAATCCACTTATACAGTTAAACATTTCTTACCCTTCGGGTGGTCACAGGGAAGCTCTCTAATAGATCACTTAAGACAAAGGGAATTAACTACAGCACAGGACTTAAACTTAAGATGATATATATTTGTCAAAATTTGAATGTATCTATATGCTTTCACTGTCTAGATACATCTGAATTTGGACAAATCTCAGACACTTTCGGTGGGACAGAGGTAGTATATAACTGTGTATACACTAACTAGTGTCTAGTTTTGGCGAAGTTTAGACTAGTTTCGTGGGATGGATGCAGTATAACTGATATATTGGACACTTGATTTGAACACATGAATGACCAATGTCCTTAGCTTACATAGTCGTATTTATACTGTGAGCATGAACGATGAACAATGCTGCTGTTTGAATATGGTTGCCAGTAACACCCTATTCGTCTCCATTTCTAATATTGCAGAAAACCTGATGCTCCCGTTTGTAATCCCGCCACCGGTGGTGGATGATCAGCAGTACGCGTGGTTCCTCGCTCCATCTGCTGATGGCAAGCGATTGATGATCATCCTTACAGTAAACAAGATTGGGATTGCCAATGCTGAAGTACCTCCTGACATTCCCTATGCTGCTAATGGGCTTCAGCTACGGCAGTATCCTCCTGTTGCCACCTACGTCTTTGAGCTGGATCCCTTATCTACTGCACGTGCAGGGGACTTTCTTTGGAGGCAGGTTAACAGCCTCAGCGACCACTCTCTGTTCCTCGGACTCAATTACCCAATCATTGCCAACCTGAAGAAGCGTGAATCCAAAGCTCCTGATGGCACATTGGTTCCATTCATGAGGAAAAACTGCGTCTACACAGCATACCGGAATATTCGTTATAATCAATACCCTAAAATTTTGCGCTGCAACCTCCAGCCAGATGAAGGTGAGACTGTGGGAGTTATCAGCCTTCCCAAGGATGGTTGGGATAGTGTCCGACAAGCGGCTATGTGGTTTAAGCCTGCTTTAAACATTGCCCGTTCGGTGTTACCTTTAAAAAAACAGTGACACTTTTTTATTATGCTTGAAGTGTTGAGAAGTAGTACACTGTTTTTAGTATGTACTAGTTTGAATCAGTTTATTTGAACACTGCCCTGCTTTTGTATTTCGTGTTGCCTTCATATTATAACCCATGCATGGCTGTTTTAGGATTGACTTTATTTCAGCACTATAATTACAATGTGTGTACGTCCTTTATAATATAGCCACCTCTTGTTGATCATAGTCATGAGAGGACCATTCCTATTTTTTCGCCGCTAAAGGGTAAAGTACATCCACTGGCACGGGGGTGTGTTCGGTTCCACCCCATCCCCAAACCGAACATGCATCAACTACGAGCAAGGAAGTAGATGTGCGACCTAGGTGACTGTGCGGACCCCACATGTGAACCAAAGAAAAAAACATGTCAATACGGAACTGATGTACATACGACAACTCCTATATGATATGCGTATGTACGATTGAGCATCTGGAGGTGTGCTGCCACCTGCTTCCTCACACGAAGGGTTGGATCTTGTGTTTCGTACACGGATCGGACTGAAATTGTCGTGTGCATAGCAAGGTTCATGTCAATAAGGCTGAGTTTGGCATCTAAGTCTAGGCAACAAATACTTTTGGGTTCCAACGGCCATCTACAAGGTATTTGCTATAGGCCTACTTGCTCCGGCTGTCGAAGCCCAATAACTACAAATGGGCCTTTCTGCTCATGCAATGTTGGCCCTTTTCTAAAGAACCACAGATCCTATGATTGGCAAAAAACAAAAACACGGAGATTCTACATAAAAGTTGTTTGTATTTATTTTGAATTATTGGGTTGCAATTTTTGAAACTGCTCATGGCCAATATGAAAATCCTTGATCGCTCCATACCCACATAGATCACGGTATTTTCAAAAATTCATAAAGTGGATTTGAAATTTAAAACATATCCTAATAATTCCATGATTTATTCTATTAACTTGCAAGATCTTGGAGCGAAAGAGCTTGTATTAGTCTGCGAAAATAATACTGATAAACCTGTCGTTAACAAGAAATGAAGGTTTATCGTTCAGAGAGGATGCCATGTGGGACCCATGAGACAGTAGCGTCCTCAACGTTTCAAAGAAAAAGGCAAGTAGCCCGAAAATAGGGGTAAAAAATAAATCCTACAAAGGAAACATTTATAGTTCATAGAGGCTGACATGTGGGACCGATCTGCCAGCTGCATCCTCATCATTTCGAAGTCGGCAGGGATCAGAAGAAAAAGGCAAATAGCCAGAAATTAGGGGTAAAAAATAAATCCAAAAAGGAAACTTTTATTCTTAATAGAGGATGACATGTGGGACCGACCTGCCAGCAGCGTCCTCATCGTTTCAAAGGCCGCAGGGGATCAAAAGAAAAAGGCAAATAGCCAGAAATTAGGGGTAAAAAATAAATACAACAAAGGAAAGGTTTATTGTTCATAGAGGCTGACATGTGGGACCCATGAGCCAGCGGCGACCTCAATTTCAAAGGCGGCATATGATCGAAAAGAAAAAGGCAAGTTAGCAAAAATCAGTGGGTAAAAAAAATCTAAGAAATGAAACTTTATTGTACAGTCCCAGTGTGTAAAAAAAAAGGCAAATAGCCAGAAATTAGGGGTAAAAAATAAATCCAACAAAGGAAAGGTTTGTTGTCCATAGAGGCTGACATGTGGGACCCATGAGCCAGCGGCGACCTCAATTTCAAAGGCGGCATATGATCGAAAAGAAAAAGGCAAGTTAGCAAAAATCAGGGGGTAAAAAAATCTAAGAAAAGAAACTTTATTGTACATAGAGGATGACATGCGGGTCCCATGAGCCAGCACCTTACTCAACGTTTCAGAGGCGGCATGAGATCAAAAGAAAAAGGAAACTGACCAAATATCAGGAGCAAAAAATAATCCAAGAAAAGTAACTTTTATTGTACATAGAGGATGACATATGGGTCCCACTTATACAAGCTCTTTCGCTCCAAGATCTTGCAAGTTGATTGTACATAGAGGATGACATGCGGGCCCCATGTGTCAGCAGCTTAATCAATGTTTCCAAGGCGGCAGGGGATCAAAAGAAAAAAGGAAATAGCCAAAAATAAGAGGGTGAAAAAAAATCCAAGAAAAGAAACTTTTATAGTATAGAGGATGACATGTGGGTCCCATGAGCCAGCAGCTTCCTCAACGTTTCAGAGGCTGCATGAGATCGAAAGAAAAAGGCAAGTGACCAAAAATAAGAGGGAAAAAAATCCAAGAAAAGAGACTTGATTGTACATAGAGGATGACATGCGGGTCCCATCAGTCAGCAGCTTACTCAACGTTTCCAAGGCGGCAGGGGATCAAAAGAAAATGGAAATAGCTAAAGATCAGAGGGTGAAAAAAATCCAAGAAAAGAAACTTTTATAGTACATAGAGGATGACATGCGGGTCCCATGAGCCAGCAGGTTCCGCAACATTTTCAAAGGCGGCATGAGATCGAAAGAAAAAGGCAAGTGACCAAAAATCAGAGGGTGAAAAATAATTGAAGAAAAGAAACTTTTATTGTACATAGAGGATGACATGCTGTCCCATTTTGCAGCAGAGGTCCCAACGTTTCAAATGCGGCTTGAGATCAAAAGAAAAAGAAAGTAGCCGAAATTAGGGGATAAAAAAAGGGATTTCTATTTTCGCCCCTGGTTCGTTAGTTGTACTCAGTTTTCCCCAGTCCCTTAGTTTTTCCTCAGTTTTCCCCTCCTCTAGTTTGAAACACGCACAAGTGCTGGAACGGCCGGTAGCCGTCAGGTCAGAGGCCTTGACCGTTAGTCTGACCGGGTGGGGCCGCACAGGGGCAGCTCCTCCCTGACCGTCTCGTGCTGACGGGTAGGGTCAGGAGACACGTCGGAGCAGCCATCCATTTATCGCTGACGTGTGGGCCGTTTTATTTTTCATGATTTTATATGCGGTGCTGCCAATGACAAATGGGGCCGCTCTATAGGGCTGCCGCAGCCAATGACCAGTGGGGTCGTATATTTTTCAGTAAAAGACATATATTGCCGCTCTGTGGGGCTGCCGCAGCCAATGACCAGTGGGGTCGTCTATTTATTTAGGGAAACTCATATATTGCCGCTCTGTGGGGCCTCCGCAGCCAATGACCAGTGGGGTCGTATATTTTTCAGTAAAAGACATATATTGCCGCTCTGTGGGGCTGCCGCAGCAATTGACCAGTGGGGTCGTCTATTTATTAAGAGAAACTCATATATTGCCGCTCTGTGGGGCCTCCGCAGCCAATGACCAGTGGGGTCGTCTATTTTTCAGGAAAAGACATATATTGCCGCTCTGTGGGGCTGCCGCAGCCAATGACCAGTGGGGTCGTCTATTTATTTAGAGAAACTCATATATTGCCGCTCTGTGGGGCCTCCGCAGCCAATGACCAGTGGGGTCGTCTATTTTTCAGGAAAAGACATATATTGCCGCTCTGTGGGGCTGCCGCAGCCAATGACCAGTGGGGTCGTCTATTTATTTAGAGAGAAAAAATCATATATTGCCGCTCTGATATATGTCTTTAGAGAATATCATAGAGAGAAGCAACAAGTTCGCTAATTAATTATTCTTAAGCTAGACCGGAGAAGCGCTGGCAGCTCGTTCCCCACCGTCGGACGGAGCAGCCATCGCCGGCGCCTCGTCGCGCCGCCGGCTCTGTCCCCCGGCGGCGTCGGACGAACTGCGGCGCTGCACGTCAACCACGGCTCCAGCACTTGTTTCGTCCGCACGCATTGTACCCACCGCAGGAAAGTCCGCCGCAAGCAGATCCGCCGCCCACGACGACCGGGATTTGTTCCGCGCACCAATTGGCATAGCTTGGTAAGACCTCCGCTTCTGCCTCCCCCGCCCCCTAATCGATTCGGTTCCCGTAATTTATTGGAGTTTGCAGGTACGAAATAGTGCTCAATGTCTCGTCGTAGCGGGTACACCGGCGAGGGTGGGGATTCGATCATGTCGTGGCCACGTTCTACTTCTCCTACCTCGTCGGAAGTGCAGGTATATAGCTTCAGCTCTCTGTACTACCGTTGAATTTGAAGTTCCGCCATGGCTTGTTGGGGTGATTTCAGTTGTTCTTTTTTCCATTATTGTTACAGTTAGCCAGGCAAGCCGATGATCCATGGTACATTGCATACCAAGATGAATCAACCCAGTGGTGTAGCCAGAGGATGGATTTGGAGGAGAAGGTGGCCAATTTAGGTGATGAATTGGCCCGTAAAAACCTGATGATATTCGAGCTGAAGCGTATTGTGGAGGAAGAAAAGAAGAATTCAGAGCTTATTCGCAAGGAGAAGTTGAGAGTTGAGACAGATCTTGCCGTATTTGATCAAGTGGTAGAAAATCTAGAACATGAACTTAAAGTGATGGGAGAGGAGAAAAGTAGATTCATCTGTGCAGTTTTATTAGGTGTCATCCCTGTCCTAGCAGTTATGTGGTTCTGGTAGACGATTTAGTATAGAATTGTTATTCAGTAGATGGCTCTAACCACTGTATTTTGTTGTGGCTCTAAGCACTGTATTTCGGTGTACAATTTCCTACTTGTGCTAAGTAATGCGCACGATAATTTTAGCATGCATGAACATTTTATAAAAGTGAAGGGATCCCAAAAGTGAATGCATGTACCAGCCTCCGGATCAAATACATATCAATATCTTCCCAATCAAGTTGGGATAGAATTCAAATCATACATACGGATGTACATGGACACATCAAGAACGTGAAGAAGCTTTTTTTGAGACGGAGGTAGTAGTTCAAACAATTTTATCCCAATTGGAAATTGAAAAATACAAATTTATAATAATTTATCCTAATTTGCGCCATCAAACGTTGAAGCGATGTTATCGGCGATGGCTTCAATGTTCGTGGCATCGATGACCAGTGTCGGAACCGCCGCTGTCTTGGTGTACTTCACCAGCGACGGATCTGCGGAGGGCTGGATCGGCGGCTTTGCAGCGCGGTTGTAGACGATGGCTTCAATCGTCTTGGCATCGATTCGCACTCTCGGCACCGGAAGTGAGACATCAACAGGCTGGGTCTGCGCCGTCGAAGCGATGTTGTAGGCGATGGCTTCAATGTTCGTGGCATCGATGACCACTGTCGGCACGGCCGCCGTCTTGGTGTTCTTCATCATTCAACAGATCTGAGAATAGAATCGAAAGTGAGACAGAGAGAGACATTTCAACTATTTCTGACGGTTAGATCCTCACCGGCACTCTTAGATCCACGGCGCACGCACGGTTAGATGCACGCCGCCGCACGCACGGTTAGATCCGCGCCGCCGCACGCCGCCGCACGCACGGTTAGATCTGCGCCGCCGCAGGCCGCCGCACGCACGGTTAGATCCGCGCCGCCGCACGCACGGTTAGATCCGCGCCGCCGCACGCCGCCGCACGCACGGTTAGATCTGCGCCGCCGCAGGCCGCCGCACGCACGGTTAGATCCGCGCCGCCGCACGCACGGTTAGATCCGCGCCGCCGCACGCCACCGCAAGCACGGTTAGATCCGCGCCGCCGCACGCCACCGCAAGCACGGTTAGATCCGCGCCGCCGCACGCACGGTTAGAGAGAGGAGGGTTGGTAGGTATGTGCTCTGCTCTTGTCTCCGTATGCGTCCATCGTGGTCCATAGATACAACCAATGATCGAACGGTGCAAGCGTTCGTTGAGCTTTCATCCAACCAAGATCCGTGTGACATACATCTCGACCAATCAGAGATCAGCCAGTGAGTACAAGTTAGGAAAACTGAGTAGAACTGAGAGGGGGAAAAGTGAGGAAATGTTTATCGGAAGGGCAAAACTGAGTATGACTGAGTAAGACAAGTGGGCCCGGAGGGGAAAACTGAGTAACACTAAGTAAAACAGGGGCACCCAAATAATAAACGGACTAAGGGAAATTGAAGCTTTTGGCATAAAAATTGTAAAATTGTGTTATTTGAACAATATATTACATTTTGGCCGACTAGATATTGTTTGCAACTCAAAGATACACAAGTGTGACGAATTTGGACTCATTTGGACAAAGTTTGTAAGCATAGTGGGTATTTGGGAGGTGTATTGAGCAGAAAGCCCTGCATCTTCATATCTAGTAGCTCATGGACTAGGAAGTGGTTTTGAAGCTTTTGGCATAAAAACTTCATATCTCTATATTTCCTTTTCCATTATTATTTCTCTAGGTTGTAGGTAACATAACAAGGCTCAATGGGAAGGTTCCACCATGTTTTGAATTATTTTGAATTGAACCCTAAAATGTTAAAACCCTAAAACCCTAAAACCCTAAAACCCTAAAATGATAAATGTGGCTTAAATGTGGCATACAAATTGTTCATACAAATTCAAATTGTTCAACACAAAGGCATCCCCAATACAAATTGTTCAACACAAAGGGATCCCCAATACAAAGGGAACCCCAATACAAATTGTTCATACAAATTCAAATTAGTTGTTCAGAATAAAATCTTTTTCTTGCTCCTGGTGTGACTCGCCGGGGCCACCACCTTACTCCGGGTAACCCTACCAGGGATATTACCGGTGTCTACCTTCCTTTTGCCCTCTTTCTTGTTCTTCTTCTTCTGCGAAGCTTCTGCTTTTTCTTCTGCCATGAGCTCTTCGAAGTGTGCATCACACATGGCCTTACAACTATCGAGGCAATGTCGATAATACTGTTGACTCTCCTCTGGACTCATCGGTTGAAGCCATTCTACATCCATCTGTTCCCTCTGCTCTCGATCCATCGGTTCAATCTCCTCATGTTGAACTGCTGCTTCAATCTCCTCTGCATTTGCTGCTTCAATCTCCTCATGTTGAACTGCTGCTTCAATCTCCTCTGCATTTGCTGCTTCAATCTCCTCATGTTGAACTGCTGCTTCAATCTCAAGTTGAATTGCTGCTTCATTCTCCTCTGCATTTTCTGCTCCCGCCTGATCTTCCATTCCAAAAGCCGGATCAACTCCATTTTTACAAAGCCTAGCAATGTGTCCAGGGATTCCACAACGTTTGCACTTACGTTTTCGAATCGGTGCACCACCCTCTGCACTAGCTCTGATCCTATTCTTCCTCGGCCTACCTGCCGGTCTAGTCAATACTGGAGAGTACAGTTTGAAGCCTGGATCGACTTTCATCCATTGGTCTTTTCCCAACAAGGTAGGAACATTCATAGCATATGCAGCCCTAAATTTTGCAACAGAGAAATACTCTGACACATACTGATCAACTTCACCATCTTCACCCCCTATAACACTCATGAAAAACAATGCGTGTATGCAGGGTATCCCACGGATCTGCCATCCCCTACAATGGCATGTCCTATCAACCAAACTCACTGGATACCTCCACTGCCTGTTTTTACTGTCAGTGTAGGTTACCTCAGCCTCCATTCCTTTTCTGACGCATTGCATCCTCAATTGTTTTGCCCTCTCATGCAAAGACTTAATCAAAGATGGGAGCATGAGATGGCCAACATAATTTGTGGATGCAATTCTTTGACGCAGATCGATCTTTATCATGATCATCTGCCTAATCTTATCAAATATTTGCCACAGCATAAGCCCTTTCAATGACTTGACCTTTGAGTTGAAACTCTCCGCAAGGTTACTTGTTACATAGTCTACCTTGCAAATTTCATTGAATTGGCTTCTTGACCACACCCTACCATGATGTTCATCCAAGTACTCCTTCACCCCAGGTTTTTGTTTATACAACACATCCAAATGAAACTTATGCTTCCTAGAGCTGCATGTGTATGAAGCTGGCCATAGGTTGTCAGTAAAAACTTTACCCTTGAATTTCTTTGTAAAATTCTGTACCAAGTGTCGCATACATTCCCTATGCTCCACTCCAGGGAATACTGCTTCTACCGCACTCTCCAAACCTTTGCAAGCGTCTGTGTGGATAACAAGTCCTGGTGGATGACCTATAAGGTCGCGCAAGTTCTGCAGAAACCAAGTCCAACTTTCCTCTGACTCAACCTCCAAAACTCCATAAGCAACAGGGAACATCCAATTATGTCCATCAACTGCAGTAGCAGCAACTAGCTGTCCTTTAAACCTACCATGAAGAGCTGATGCATCCACGGCCAAATAAGGCCTGCAACCGTCCAAAAAGCCTTTCCAGCAAGCTTTGAAACAAACAAAAGCCCTTCTAAAACATTCCTTGTGCATTACCTTCCCGCTTTTCAATTTGTAGGGAACTGTATGCTTGTCTATTGCTACAACACTGCCTGGACTAGCCATCTCCACTTCAGCTTTGAAAGTGTAAAGCAACTGAAAGCTTTCATTCCATGGACCATTGATCTTGTCAAGAGCCATTTCCTTTGCATAGAACATCCTCATGTAAGGTACTTTCATCCCTTTATACTTCTCAGCCACCTTTTTCTGGAGTGCCGTTGGACCAAGTGAAGGAGTTTCTCTCAGCCAATCTAGGATTATATCTGCCAACCACCTAGTCTTCGCTAGCTTTGTTTTCAGGTCTGGCTCTCCCCCTAGAGGTGGACACCTATGGATCTCCTTATTAACCTTTATCTGAAACATAATGATAAGGGATGTCAGTAATAGATAACAAATTTTACACCGTGATCTAAATACACAACTGGTTGGCGTAGTACCTGAACCAAGCTGCTTCTGCGCATTGTGGATGCATGCAGCCTAAACCTACACCTTGGGTATGGGCATTTAATTGTGAACCTACCTGGCTCACTTTTAATAACCTCATAATTATTCTTAGTGAGAATGTGATATGTAGTAATTGCATTACGGCAGTCCATCATCGTTTGAAACACGGTGCCTTTTGCAAGCTGAGGATTCTCCCTGTTCCACTCAATTGTTGGCAAGTCTTCGCCTTCGTAATCGGCTAAAACGAGGCTGTCATCGTTCTCATTCTTCTCTTCATCATCAGTCTCATCAAATCTGGCACCAAAAGCAATATCTTCCATGTATTGATCCTCCATTGCCTGCTTACTGCATCGATCTACCAATTCAGGAAACATTAACTCATCCTCATCATCTTCAGGAGACTGATCCGCAATCTCTGCATCGTCCTCCACATTGACCACAGGAACGATCTGGCTACCACTCGCACTGGGGACAGATGGTGCTGCTGTGGACCTACAAGGATCGCCGCGGCGCACACTATTAGCAGAGGCAGCAGCAGTAGAGAGACATGATGCCCGACCACCTGATGATGCCCCAACACCAGATGATGCCTGGCCCCTGTCCACGTGGACACGAATTTTACCGAAATGGCAAGAAGCATTCAAAGCAAAAAGAATTCCCAGATCATCGTCGGAAATTAGTGGAACCAATCTTCGCTCCGTGCTGTTGAAATATTCGAAATGAACTGCATCGAGAGAGCTCCAGGAGTACTTATCGAAGATGTTAGCTTTCAAATCCCTCAACGAGATGGTGGTTGCAACCACCGCAGGGAAGTAAAACCCATTCATTAGGCGTTTAGAATCACGCGTAAAGCTAGAATCCAGCCTAACCACCAGCCGAAAAGCCAGCGCTGGATCAATCCTATTCGAAAAGCAACGCAGTTAGTTGAGCAACAACGATTGGCGCTCAAAAACTGCCTACTGTTAATTCACATAGGCAGACGATGCTTACCCAGATGGAATCCATGCGTTAGATCCCTCCGATTCCCAATCTTCTCCGCGGCTGACGGGAAGAGGCGGTACACCAGACGGATATACAAACTCTACCGCGACAGGGGTAGATCTAGATCTGGTGGAGGCGGATCCCTCTCCGCCTCCCGGGGGTGGTGGTGGGGGCGGGGGCGGCTCGGCGGCGGACGACGCCATAAGGTAGGAGGGCAGGACGGCGTGGCGGCGGAGGGGCGGTGTGTGAGCTCCTCCAGTATCGGGCGGAGTGGAAAGCTTTGGGTGAGCTCCTCGAGTCAACAGTCAACATAGTTCGAAAGAAACGGTCAATTCAACACCAACGCGGCTCCCTAGCCGTCACCGGTAACGGTGAAGGCCACTGACCAGACGGCAACCCTCCCGTCTGAGCGTCTGCGACGGGTTTCAAACTAGAGGAGGGGAAAACTGAGGAAAAACTAAGGGGCTGGGGAAAACTGAGTACAACTAACGAACCAGGGCACGAAAATAGAAATCCCTAAAAAAACTCCAAGAAAGGAAAGCTTTATCGTTCATACAGGCTGACATGTGGGACCTATGAGCCAGCAGCTTACTCAACGTTTCAAAGGCGGCAGGGGATCAAAAGAAAAAGGAAATAGCCAAAAATCAGAGGGTGAAAAAAAATCCAAGAAATCAAACTTTTATTGTACATAGAGGATGACATGCGGGTCCCATGAGCCAGCAGATTCCTCAACGTTTCAAACGTGGCATGAGATCGAAAGAAAAAGGAAAGTGACCAAATATCAGGAGCCAAAAATAATCCAAGAAAGGAAACTTTATTGTACATAGAGGATGACATACGGGTCCCATTTGCAGCAGCGGTCTCAACGTTTCCAAGGTGGCACAGGACCAAAAGAAAAATGAAGTAGCCAGAAATCAGGGGGTGAAAAAAATCCAAGAAAAGAAAGATTTCAATTGGGCTGCATCTGGACATCTGGGCCTTCGAACTATCCTTCTGGGCCTTTTGATTCGTACAATTTCAGCCCACTCCAGAACATGGAAGTTCGGATTTTTCTCAAAAAAAACAGGAATGTCCTATGCTTCGCAAAAACAAAAAACAAGGAGATTCAAGATATAAGTTGTAAAAATAAAGATTTAATTTATCCGTTTGTAATAGCTCAGAGCGAAATACACTGTTTATTGTCTGCAAAATAATCAAGATATCACATGTTTCTTGTACGGGGAGGCTGACATCGGGACCCATGAGCCAGCAGCGTCGTTAACGTTTCAAAGGCAGTGGGTCGAAAATAAAAAAACAAAAAGTCAGTTGGTAAAAAAATCCAAGAAAAGAAAACATTTATCGTTCGAGAGGATGACATGCGGGACCGATGAGGCAGCAGCATCCTCAACGTTTCCAAGGCGGCAGGGGATCAAAAGAAAAAAAGGAAATAGCCAGAAATTACTTAGGGGTCAAAAATAAATCCACCAAAGGAAACTTTTATTGTTCATAGAGGATGACATGTGGGACCGACCTGCCAACAGCGTCCTCATCGTTTCAAAGGGGGCAGGGGATCAAAAGAAAAAGGCAAATAGCCAGAAATTAGGGGTCAAAAATAACTCCAATAAAGGAAACTTTTATTGTTCGTAGAGGATGACATGCGGGACCCATGAGCCAGCAGCTTACTCAACGTTTCAAAGGCGGCATGAGATCGAAAGAAAAAGGCAAGTGACCAAATATCAGGAGCCAAAAATAATCCAAGATTTATTGTACATAGAGGATGACATGTGGGTCCCATTTTGCAGCAGCGGTCTCAATGTTTGTAATGCGGCTTGAGATCAAAAGAAAAAGAAAGTAGCTAGTAATTAGGGGGTGAAAAAAATCCAAGAAAAGAAAGTTGATGGACATAGAGGATGACATGCGGGTCCCTTGAACCAACAGCTTACTCAACGTTTCAAAGGGGGCAGGGGATCAAAAGAAAAAGGCAAGCCAAAAATCAGAGGGTGAAAAAAAATCCAACAAAGGAAACTTTTATAGCACATAGAGGATGACATGCGGGTCCCATGAGCCAGCAGGTACCTCAACGTTTCAAACGTGGCATGCGATCGAAAGAAAAAGCAAGTGACCAAATATGAGGTGCCAAAAAAACTCCAAGAAAAGAAAGTTGATTGCTCATAGAGGATGACATGCGGGTCCCATTTAGCTGCAGCGGTCTCACCGTTTGAGGCAGGGGATCGAAAGAAAAAGTCAAGTGACCAAATATGAGGTGCCAAAAATAATCCAAAAAAAGAAAGTTTTATAGTACATAGAGGATGACATGCGGGTCCCAGTTAGCAGCAGCGGTATCACAGTTTGAGAGGCAGCAGGGGATCGAAAGAAAAAGTCAAGTTACCAAATATGAGGTGCCAAAAAAATCCAAGAAAAGAAAGTTTTATAGTACATAGAGGATGACATGCGGGTCCCATTTAGCAGCAGCGGTATCACCGTTTGAGAGGCGGCAGGGGATCGAAAGAAAAAGTCAAGTGACCAAATATGAGGTGCCAAAAAAATCCAAGAAAAGAAAGTTTTATAGTACATAGAGGATGACATGCGGGTCCCATTTAGCAGCAGCGGTATCACTGTTTGAGAGGCAGCAGGGGATCGAAAGAAAAAGTCAAGTGACCAAATATGAGGTGCCAAAAAAATCCAAGAAAAGAAAGTTTTATAGTACATAGAGGATGACATGCGGGTCCCATTTAGCAGCAGCGGTATGAGAGGCAGGTGATCGAAAGAAAAAGTCAAGTGACCAAATATGAGGTGCCAAAAAAAATCCAAGAAAAGAAAGTTTTATAGTACATAGAGGATGACATGCGGGTCCCATTTAGCAGCAGCGGTATCACCGTTTGAGAGGCAGGGGATCGAAAGAAAAAGGTAAGTGACCAAATATGAGGTGCCAAAAATAATTCAAGAAAAGAAAGTTTTATAGTACATAGAGGATGACATGCGGGTCCCAGTTAGCAGCAGCGGTATCACCGTTTGAGAGGCGGCAGGGGATCGAAAGAAAAAGGCAAGTGACCAAATTTGAGGTGCCAAAAAAAACTCCAAGAAAAGAAAGTTGATTGCACATAGAGGATGACATGCGGGTCCCATTTAGCAGCAGCGGTCTCAACGTTTCCAAGGCGGCAAGGGATCAAAAGAAAAAGGAAGTAGCCAGAAATCAGGGGGTCAAAAAAATCCAAGAATAGAAAGAATTTTGGTTCATAGAGGATGACATGCGGGACCCATGATCCTGCATCGTAAACGGCTCGATCGGAGAACGTTGAACGAGATGGCGCGATCTAGAAAAAAACAATGCCAGAGAGGCTGCCATCTGGGCCCTACATCCCTCGGCGGTGCGGATTTGCGTTGACTCGGCCGGCGAACCCGAGATTTCGAGATGCACCACGTCCCGGGCCACCATACGCCACGTTTTGGCCGCTTTCGTCGGGCTAGGTGGCCTCAAAAACGAGAAAAAAAAGTTTTGACATGCACCACGGAGGGACCAAAATCGTCGGCCATGGTACACCAGCAACCACGGCGCGACTTCAACTTCGTCGGCCATGGCAACTTAGTGGTGACAGTGTGTATGCTATGTTAGTACTCGGTTTATTTTGCAAAGATCTATTATGCTCTAAGGTTACTTAAATATGAATGCCGAAAGTTGTGGCGCTTGTTAACTCCGGCTTGAGGGAGCTCTTGTAGCCCTACACAACGAATGGTGTTTGTCATCCAACAAAAGAGTGTATGTAGCACAAATGAGAGAAGTTATTATTTATTATGCGATCAATGTTGAGAGTGTCCACTAGTGAAAGTATGATCCCTAGGCCTTGTTTCCAATACTGCAAACACCGTTTACTTACTGTTCTACTGCATGTTTACTTGCTGCCATATTTTATTCAGATTGCTATTACCACTCATATACATCCATATTACTTGTATTTCACTATCTCTTCGCCGAACTAGTGCACCTATACATCTGACAAGTGTATTAGGTGTGTTGAGGACACAAGAGACTTCTTGTATCGTGATTGCAGGGTTGCTTGAGAGGGATATCTTTGACCTCTTCCTTCCTGAGTTCGATAAACCTTGGGTGATTCACTTAAGGGAAACTTGCTGCTGTTCTACAAACCTCTGCTCTTGGAGGCCCAACACTGTCTACAGGAAAAGAAGCGTGAGTAGACATCAACCGCCGTGCCATCTTCCGCGACCATCCATGCTGTCCCCGAGCACCCGGGGAGCCCCCGACTCTCCCAGACCCTCCTCCGTTGATGCTCCATGGCCGCGTCGCTGTCCTTTGGTTAATGCCTCAGGACGCGACATGAGTCATCGTATGCCCATCCAACGACTGCATGCGATCTGAGCTCATGCATGGCCAGCGGGTTGGTGGTGCCCGCATGGGCCATTTGAATCATGGTCTCCGGCGCGCTCACGGCCACAGTTGGGCCGGCCCGCGGTCGATCTACCGGATCTGGCCCTAGCCGCAGGGTTTCGACCCTTTTCTTTTCCAGTTCATTTCCTTATTTTATCCATGTCTATATCTGTACCTTTTAATTCACTAAAAAATCATCTTGGATCCAAATGGAGTGATTCAAATTTCTAAGTGTTGCTACACAAATTCTTAACCACCTCCAGTTGCATGCATATGATTTTATGCTATAAATTTTTGCTAATAATTAATCTTGTGAAAGGTTGCTTCTGGAATGTTTATTTAATTACGAGAGTTATGTTTATCCTTTTGGGATGAAACAAAATTTTCTCGCTTGTGTTTGTAAATATCTTCAATTTGGCATAGGTGATGCATGCAGGAAGCTTCCTGGATTTTGCATTGTTTAGAAATTTAGATCTGGCCAGTAGGTCCTTGTGTGATTTTTAATTTGAAAAATATATTTTTTTCAACCAAACCAAGTCCTAGTGATTGATATCACATTAGCTATCAGTGTGCCATAGGGCATATTTTTGTGAACCATAGATTATTTCTAGGTCTTTCGTATTCAAAATAGAGCTCTTTTTCAGCATAAAAATTCTAGAAATTATTTTGTAGCCTCAAACTTAGTAAATACAATTTTGTGTGCACCCCTATTTGAATACTTATCCAAGGGTATAGGTCTTTCTTGCTGTAATGTATTGGTGATATCTTAGATTTAAAAAGAAGTTAAATGGTTTCCAATTTTCAGAAAATGTTTTACATTATTTTATATAAGTTTTTGAACCAAAACCAATTTATCGAATTCTGTCAGATCATACCTACCTATAGGTATAAATTATACCCACTTGTTTGGCACCGAGAGGTTTTGGCTATTTAATTAGGATTCTAGGCATATTTACCACTAGAAATTTTGAGTGTTTTTGTTTAAAAATGTTTTACAGTGAACTTTGGCACCAGACCTCCTCTGGTGATTTACAAAAGTCATTAGCCACCAGTACTTGTGTGGATTGTGGTTTGGTGTGTAGTTGAACCCTTTTTTAGCAAATAGATATAATTTGAAGGCATTCCTAGTATTATTAAAAATAGTTATTTATTAAATAAAATAACCATCTTACCCTAGGTGCTAATTATTTGAAGTGTTAAGTGTCTTTGATTGAGTGGTTTGTTACTAGTTTTGTGAGTGTGGTTGATGCTATGGCTATGTTTTGATTGCCTTCTATTTTATTTCGTGACGATAGAATGGGAACGCTATCGGAGAGGAAGGAGAGGATCTTGGTGAGGATTTCGAAGAGGAAGGAAGAGCAGAGGTTCGTGAAGAATAAGTCCAAGGACAAATAGCCAGCGAAGGCAAGCCACCTCTTGATGCATACTTTACCTATATTGTCTTAATCTTGCATTACTACAAGTTTTCTAATTTGCATATCTTGTTATTTATTTATGTGAGTGGTTATGCCACTCGGAGTTTAATATTCCACCCTTAGGGTGCAGCCCTCGTTGGTACCTACTGAACACATCTCTATTAGTGATATGGTGCTTATCACCTTATCCCTGTTGTCGCCACTTTTCAAGAAAGATTGGACTATAGGTTGGGAATCCTTGAAAAGGGGAGTTTGATGAAAAAGGTTTCGGGAAAAGAAATTCTTCGAAAACCTTGGAATGGGACAGCCCTGTGATGTCTACGCACGCTTCTATTCTTGTGGACAGTGTTGGGCCTCCAAGTGCGGAGGTTTGTGGAACAGTAGCAAGTTTCCCTTAAGTGTATCACCCAAGGTTTATCGAACTCAGGGAGGTATAGGTCAAAGATATCCCTCTCAAGAAACTCCGCAATTAAGATACAAGAAGTCTCTTGTGTCCCCAACACACCCAATACACTTATCAGGTGTATGGGTGCACTAGTTCAGCGAAGAGATAGTGAAATACAAGTAATATGGATGTAATTGCGATCTTAAATAAAAATGGCAGCAAGCAAACATGTAGCAGAACTGGTTGTAAACGGTGTTTCAATGCTTACAAACAAGGCCTAGGGATCCTACTTTCACTAGTGGACACTCTCAACAATGATATCATAATTGAATACATAAATATCATCTCTTCACTATCCTACTCTGAACCACTCCCCGGTTGGATAACGAACACCAATTCACCGTGTAGGGCTGCAAAAGCAAACCTTAAAGTTGCATTCCAAACCTAGGGACACCCCACTCTGTCACTTTGAGCATCCAAAGATAGTACTAACAAACACCACAATTTCATAGAGACATCCAACTCAAATTATAACTCATGATAAGTATTTCTGTAATCTTTAGCCTAAGAGACACACACGGTGCGCACACTGTCACCTTCACACCGTGGGACAAGGTGTCTCCGGAGATCACAATAATAAAACCACTTGAGTAGCATAATAGATGAAGAGTAACATCTACTTATTCAACTAGATTACAAAGCTCATGATCACATAAAATCACACCATGGGAGAGAGATAGACCACATAGCTACCGGTAAAGCCCTCAGCCTCGGGGGAGAACTACTCCCTCCTCATCATGGGGGTCAGCAATAGCGATGAAGATGGCGGTGGAGTCGATGGAGATGGATTCCGGGGGCAATTCCCTGTCCCGGCAGGGTGCTATAACAGAGCTTTATGTCCCCCGAAACTTGTCTTCGATGGCGGCGGAGCTACAGAACTTTTCGTGGATGGAGGCTGATTCCTTCAGGGTTTTCGCGAGGAAGGAAATATATAGGCGGAAGGGCGTGGTCGGTGGACGTCCGAGGGGCCCACACCATAACTAGGCGCGCGGCTAGAGGTGGGCCCGCGTGATACGTTGCAAACGTATCTATAATTTTTGATGCTCCATGCTTGTTCTACACCAATTTCTATATGTTTTGCTCACACTTTGTTACACTTTTATACATTTTCCGGCACTAACATATTGACAATATGCCATAGTGCCAGTTACCTGTTTTATGTTGTTTTGTATTTCAGAAAAGTTGTACAGGAAATATTCTCAGAATTGGACGAAACAAAAACTGAAGATCTTAATTTTCCGTAACGAAGACGCAGTCCGAAGGAGAGACGAAGGGGGGCCACAGGGTGGCCACACCTACCCTAGGCGCATCCTAGCCCTGTCCAGCACCTAGGGGTGGTGCAGGGCCTGAGCCTCCACCGACCTCGCCCTTCCGCCTATATAAAGCTCCCGACGCAAAAACCCTAAATCAACCAGCCTCCGCCCACGAAAAGTTCCGTAGCTGTGATACGTCTCCAACGTATCTATAATTTCTTATGTTCCATGCTAGTTTTATGACAATACCTACATGTTTTGTTCACACTTTATGATGTTTTGATGCATTTTCCAGCACTAACCTATTAACAAGATGCCGAAGCGCCGATTCTTGTTTTCGCTGTTTTTGGTTTCAGAAATCCTACAAAGGAAATATTCTCGGAATTGGACGAAATCAACGCCCGGGGTCTTATTTTTCCACGGAGCTTCCAGAAGACCGAAGGGGATACGAAGTGGGGCCACGAGGTGGCGACACCACAAGGCGGCGCGGCCAAGGAGGGGTCCACGCCGCCCTATGGTGTGGGCCCTCGAGAGCCCCCTGCGCTGCCCTTCCTACTTAAACTCTCCGTCGCGGTACCGAGAGCCACGATACGGAAAAAGTTCCGAGACGCCGCCGCCGCCAATCCCATCTCGGGGGATTCAGGAGATCGCCTCCGGCACCCTGCCGGAGAGGGGAATCATCACCGGAGGGCTCTACATCACCATGCCCGCCTCCGGATTGATGCGTGAGTAGTTCATCCTTGGACTATGGGTCCATAGCAGTAGCTAGATGGTTGTCTTCTCCTCTTGTGCTATCATGTTTAGATCTTGTGAGCTGCCTAACATGATCAAGATCATCTATTTGTAATGCTACATGTTGTGTTTGGTGGGATCCGATGAATATGGAATACTATGTCAAGTTGATTATTGATCTATCATATATGTGTTGTTTATGTTCTTGCATGCTCTCCGTTGCTAGTAGAGGCTCTGGCCAAGTTGATACTTGTAACTCCAAGAGGGAGTATTTATGCTCGATAGTGGGTTCATGCCTCCATTGAATCTGGGACAGTGACAGAAAGTTCTAAGGTTGTGGATGTGATGTTGCCACTAGGGATAAAACATCAATGCTTTGTCTAAGGATATTTGTGTTGATTACATTACGCACCATACTTAATGCAATTGTCTGTTGTTTGCAACTTAATACTGGAAGGGGTGCGGATGCTAACCTGAAGGTGGACTTTTTAGGCATAGATGCATGGTGGATGGCGGTCTATGTTCTTTGTCGTAATGCCCTGATTAAATCTCATAGTGATCATCATGATATGTATATGAATCTTTATTTGTCAATTGCCCACCTATAATTTGTTCACCCAGCATGCTATTTATCTTATTGGAGAGACACCACTAGTGAACTGTGGACCCCGGTCCATTCTTTTACATCTGAAATACAATCTACTGCAATCTCTGTTCTTTGTTGTTCTTCGCAAACAAACATCATTTTCCACACCATACGTTTAATCCTTTGTTTTCAGCAAGCCGGTGAGATTGACAACCTCACTGTTAAGTTGGGGCAAATACTGTGATTGTGTTGTGCAGGTTCCACGTTGGCGCCGGAATCTGGTGTTGCGCCGCACTACACTCCTTCACCAACAACCTTCACGTGGCCTTCATCTCCTACTGGTTCGATAACCTTGGTTTCTTACTGAGGAAAACTTGCTGCTGTACGCATCACACCTTCCTCTTGGGGTTCCCAACGGACATGTGCTTCACGTGTTATCAAGCTCTTTTTCGCGCCGTTGAGATCAAGACACGCTGCAAGGGGAGTCTTCCACATCCAATCTCTTTACTTTGTTTATTGTCTTGCTTTACTTTATTTTATTTTCTGTCTTGTTTGCTTTATATCAAAAACCCAAAAAAAAGTAGTTGCTTTACTTTAATTTATTTTCTGTCTTGTTTGCTTTATATCAAAAACACAAAAAAATTAGTTGCTTTACTTTCTGTCTTGTTTACTTGCTCTATATCAAAACACACAAAAATTAGTTACTTGTTTTTACTTTATTATGTTTGCCTAGTTTACTTTTATTACTGCTAAAATGAGTAATCCTGAAGTTGAAGTTCGTTCTTTTAAGCAACAAGGTGGAGAAAGTTTTAAAGATGCTTGGTACAGAATTAGTAATGCTCATCATAGGTGCATTAAGAAACACTCCACTATTATCCTTCTTAGGAACTTTTATGTTGGCCTATCTAGCTGGAATAGGTATGTTCTTGATACTCTTTCGGGAGGTAATTTCCTAGGTACTCCCGCTTTAGAAGCTAGTTGCATCATTGAGAGTCTAGTTGGAACACCACCTGTTAATGAAGTTAAAATTGAAATCTCTCTTGAGGATGTCATGAAAAAGTTGGAAGCCATAGAGAAAAATCTTCCAAGTGTTGAGACTAAATTGGGGATATTACTTGATAATACTGATAAACTTGATAAATCCCTAGGAGGAATTAATGAAAGAATTGCTATCCTAGAAACTTGTGTTATCCATGATAATCAAACCAATAGGATTAGTGAACTTGAAAAAGCTATGGGAACCTTGGGTTCAACTTTTTCTTCTCTTAAGTTTAAGGAGAAAGCTTATGTGGGTAAAGAGCAAAAATTCATGTATGTCTCTAAGGTGCCTAAACCAAAGAATTATTATAGGCCTAAAATTGATAAAACCCCTAGCACCACCATGGGAAATTTAGATAATGGAGCATCTAAGGTACCCTCTGCAACAAGTTGTGTTTGTAAGAAAAATTATGATGTTGATGCTTCTTCTCTTGATGTTACTTGATTTGCACTTTCTGCGCCTAGCTGAAAGGCGTTAAAGAAAAGCACTTCTTGGGAGATAACCCATGGTTTTATTTTACTACTATATTGTTGAGTCTTGAAAGTTGTTACTACTGTAGCAACCTCTCCTTATCATGTTTTTGTGCCAAGTAAAGTCTCTATAGTAAGGTTGATACTAGATTTGGATTACTGCGCAGAAACGCTGTCTGTCACGAATTTGCGTAGATCTCTCTATAGAAGAATCAAAAAAATATGCCAATTTACGTGCGTGATCCTCAGATATGTACGCAACTTTCATTACTTTTGAGTTTTTCCATCTGAGCAAGTTAAGTGCCTCAGAAAAATTCGTCTTTACGGTGTTCTTTTTGACAGATTCTGCCTTTTATTTCGCATTGCCTCTTTTGCTGTGTTGAATGGATTTCTTTGTTCCATTAACTTTCAGTAGCTTTGTGCAATGTCCAGAAGTGTTAAGAATGATTATGTCACCTCTGAATATGTGAATTTTTGATTATGCACTAATCCTCTAATGAGTTTGCTTAAAGTTTGGTGTGGAGGAAGTTTTCAAGGGTCAAGAGAAGAGGATGATACAATATGATCAAGAAGAGTGAAAAGTCTAAGCTTGGGGATGCCCGGTGGTTCATCCCTGCATATTTCAAGAAGACTCAAGCATCTAAGCTTGGGGATGCCCAAGGCATCCCCTTCTTCATCGACAACTTATCAGGTCACTTTTAGTGAAACTATATTTTTATTCCATCACATCTTATGTTCTTTACTTGGAGCGTATGTTTGCTTTTGTTTTTGTTTTTGTTTCAATAAATTCGGATCCCACAAACCTTGTATTGCAGATATACACGCTCCGCTTTTTCATATTGAACACTTGTGTTCTTAGTTATGCTTTAATGTTCATGGCGAAGGCTGAAAATTGCTTCGTTGATTGCTATTTGGTTGGAATCAGAAAATGCTTCATATGGTTTTTAATAATTTGATACTTGGCAATTGTTTTGAGCTCTCATAGATCATGTTTAAGCTCTTGCATCATGTAGTTTAAATCTATTAGTGGAGAACTACCGTAGAGCTTGTGGAAATTTGGTTTGCATGATTGATCTCTCTAAGGTCTAGATATTTTCTGGTAAAAGTGTTTGAACAACAAGGAAGACAGTGTAGAGTCTTATAATGCTTGCAATATGTTCTTGTGTAAGTTTTTTGTACCTGTTCATACTTGTGTTTGCTTCAAACAACCTTGCTAGCCAAAATCTTGTACTGAGAGGAAATGCTTCTCGTGCATCCAAACACCTTGAGCCAAAACCCATGGCATTTGTGTCCACCATAACTACCTACTATGTGGTATTTTTTCTACCATTCCAAAGTAAATTACTTGAGTGCTACCTTTAAAATTTCATTCCTTTGTCTTTGCAATATATAGCTCATGGGAAAATAGCTTAAAAACTATTGTGGTGATGAATATGTAGCTATGTATCTTAGTTCTTATAAGTTGCTTGTTGAGCGGTAACCATGTTTCTGGGGACGCCATCAACTTTTTACACCTTTGTTCAATATCATGTGAGTTGCTATGCATGTTCGTCTTGTCTGAAGTAAGGGTGATTTATCATGATCAAATGGTTTGAGTATGCATATGTTAGAGAAGAACATTGGGCCGCTAACCAAAGCCATGTATCATGGTGGAAGTTTTCAGTTTGGACATTCATCCTCAATCTCTTATGAGAATATTATCTGTTGTTGAATGCTTATGCATTAAAGAGGAGTCCATTATCTGTTTTCTATGTTGTCCCGGTATGGATGTCCTAAGTTGAGATCTATCAAAAACGAGAAATCAAATGCGATTTATCTCCTTGGACCTTTGTACAGGCGGCATAGAGGTACCCCTTTGTGACACTTGGTTGAAACATATGTTATGCAATGATAATCCATGTAAATCCAAGCTAATTAGGACAAGGTGCGAGTGATACGTCTCCAACGTATCCATAATTTCTGATGTTCCATGCTTGTTTTATGACAATACCTACATGTTTTGCTCACACTTTATAATGTTTTTATGCGTTTTCCGGAACTAACCTATTAACGAGATGCCGAAGGGCCAGTTCTGTTTTCTGTTGTTTTTGGTTCCAGAAAGGCTGTTCGGGCAATATTCTCGGAATTCGACGAAACGAAGACCCAACATCTTATTTTTCCCGGAACCTTCCCGAAAGTCAAGGGGGACCAGAGGGGCCCCACATGGGGGCGCGGGCTCCACCCTGGCCGCGGCTTTGGTGTGAGGGGGCCCCGTGGCCCCTCCGACTCCGACTCTTCGCCTATATAAGCCCTTTCGACCTAAAACATCGATACCAATTGATGAAACTCCAGAAAGACTCCAGGGGCGCCGCCGCCATCGCGAAACTCCAATTCGGGGGACAGAAGTCTCTGTTCCGGCACCCTGCCGGGACGGGGAAGTGCCCCGGAAGCCATCTCCATCAACGCCACCGCCTCCATCATGCTCCGTGAGTAGTTCCCCCATGGACTACGGGTTCTAGCTGTAGCTAGATGGTATTCTCCCCCATGTACTTCAATACAATGATCTCATGAGCTGCCTTACATGATTGAGATCCATCTGATGTAATCGGTGTTGTGTTTGTTGGGATCCGATGGATTGTTACATTATGATTAGTCTATCTATATAAGTTTGTGAAGTTATTGTTGCTGCAATCTTGTTGTGTTTAATGCTTGTCACTAGGGCCCGAGTGGCATGATCTTAGATTTAAGCTCTATACTTATTGCTTAGATTGTATCTACAAGTTGTTTGCACATGTCTATGTCCGGAACCCGAGGCCCCAAAGTGACAGAAATTGGGATAACCGGAGGGGAAGGCGTAGGTATGAGGATCACATGTTTTCACGGAGTGTTAATGCTTTGCTCCGGTACTCTATTAAAAGGAGTACCTTAATATCCAGTAGATTCCCTAGAGGCCCGGCTGCCACCGGCTGGTAGGACAAAAGATGTTGTACAAGTTTCTCATTGCGAGCACGTATGACTATATATGGAAAACATGCCTACATGATTAATAATCTTGATGTTCTGTCTTAATGCTATTTCAATCCTATCAATTGCCCAACTGTAATTTGTTCACCCAACACTTGTTATTGGAGAGTTACCACTAGTGTAGATAGCTGGGAACCCCGGTCCATCTCGCATCATCATATACTCGTTCTACATGTCATTGGAAGTAGTATCAACTATTTTCTGGTGCCATTGCACTCATATGATTGTCCTCCATGCTTACCGAAAGAGGATGAATGTTATGTTCCTGTGGATTCTCTTGAAATATTCCCTATGAGTAAAACTTGTGAGAATAATTATGCTACTGTTATCTATGATAATCCATGCTACTTTGATAAATCTTATGATAATGCTTTGTTTGTGCCTGATGTCGAAATGCATGGTACTAAAGAGTTTTGCTTAGCAAATGTTTATGATAAATCACTAGATGATGGTCCTATGTTACTTGATAATATTAATTGTACTACTAATGAAAATGGGATTGGAGAGTTCTTGACTTTATCTATGAGTCCCATATCTTTTGAGATTGATCAATCATCTTGTTATATTATTGATAAAAGTGGGTTTGAAAGTTTTAATCCTATTATTTCTGAGCTTGATAAAAATTATGTGTTTGTGAATCATGAAAAGCATGCTTTATGTGATAGTTATGTTGTTGAGTTTATCCATGAAGCTACTGAAAATTATTATGAGAGAGGAAAATATGGTTGTAGAAATTTGCATGGTACTAAAACACCTCTCTATATGCTGAAAATTTTGAAGCTACTCTTGTTTTATCTTCTTATGCTTGTCACTTTGTTCTTCATGAATTTATTTGTGTACAAGATTCCTATGCATAGGAAGTGGGTTAGACTTAAATGTGTTTTGAATTTGCTTTTTGATGCTCTCTTTTGCTTCAACTCTTATTTCTTACGAGTGCATCATTAAAATTGATGAGCCCATCTTAATGGCTATAAAGAAAGCACTTTTTGGGTGATAACCCATGTGTTTATTTTGCTACTTTTTTGTTGTGTCTTGGAAGTTGTTACTACTGTAGCAACCTCTCCTTATCTTTATTTTATTGCAATGTTGTGCCAAGTGAAGTCTCTAATAGAAGGTTGATACTAGATTTGGATTTCTGCGCAGAAACAGATTTCTATCTGTCACGAATCTGGGCAGATTTCTCTGTAGGAAACTCAGAAAAATCTGCAAATTTACGTGCGTGATCCTCAGATATGTACGCAACTTTCATTAGTTTTGAGTTTTCTGATTTGAGCAACGGAAGTACCATTTTAAAATTCGTGTTTACTGGCTGTTCTGTTTTGGCAGATTCTGTCTCTGTTTTTTGCATTGTCTCTTGTGGACTTTAAGTGAGGCTTTCTAGACGTGGAGAGCTGTAGCTAATGTTTTATTGAGTTCTTGCAATATGTCACTACAGGGCCAAGGTGGATTAAAGTTTTTTTTGAGTACTAACCCCTCTAATGAAGTTTATGAGAAGTTTTGTGTGAAGGAAGTTTTCAAGGGTCAAGAGAGGAGGATGATATATGATCAAGAAGAGTGAAAAGTCTAATCTTGGGGATGCCCCCGTGGTTCATCCCTGCATATTTCAAGGAGACTCAAGCATCTAAGCTTGGGGATGCCCAAGGCATCCCCTTCTTCATCAACTTATCAGGTTTCTTCTATTGAAACTATATTTTTATTCGGTCACATCATATGTGCTTTACTTGGAGCGTCTGTTTGTTTTTGTTTGTGTTTGAATAAATTCGGATCCTAGCAATCCTTGTGTGGGAGAGAGACACGCTCCGCTTTTTCATATGAACAATGGTGTTCTTAGCTTTATTTTAATGTTCATGGCGGAGTTGAAAACCGCTGCACTTATTGTTATTTGGTTGGAAACAGAAAATGCTTCATATTGTCTTGGATAATTTGATACTTGGCAATTGTTTTGAGCTCTCAAGTAGATCATGCTCTTGCATCATGTAGTTTGAACCTATTAGTGAAGAACTACCGTAGAACTTGTTAAAATTGGTTTGCATGATTGGTCTCTCTAAGGTCTAGATATTTTCTGGTAAAAGTGTTTGAGCAACAAGGAAGACAATGTAGAGTTTTACAATGCTTGCAATTTGTTCTTATGTAAGTTTTGCTGTACCAGTTTATACTTGTGTTTGCTTCAAACAACCATGTGATACGTCTCCAACGTATCGATAATTTCTTATGTTCCATGCTACATTATTGATGATATCTACATGTTTTATACACATTATATGTCGTATTTACGCATTTTCTGGAACTAACCTATTAACAAGATGCCGAAGTGCCAGTTCTGTTTTCTGCTGTTTTTGGTTTCAGAAATCCTAGTAACGAAATATTCTCGGAATTGGACGAAATCAACGCCCGGGTTCCTATTTTGCCGGAAGCATCCAGAACACCCGAGAGCCGCCGGAGGAGAGCCACGGGGGCCCACACATGGGGGTGGCGCGGCCAGGGGGCCGCGCCCCCTAGTGTCGCCGCCTCGTTGACCCTCGACTCCGCCTCTTCGCCTATTTAAGGTCCACGACCTAAAACGATACGAAATAAGCCACGGTACGAGAAAAGTTCCCGAGCCGCCGCCATCGCGAAGCCAAGATCGGGGGACGGAGTCTCTGTTCCGGCACGCCGCCGGGACGGGAAGTGCCCGGAAGGCTTCTCCATCGACACCGCTGCCATCTCCACCGCCATCTTCATCACCTGCTGCTCCCATGAGGAGGAGTAGTTCTCCATCGAGGCTCGGGGCTGTACCGGTAGCTATGTGGTTCATCTCTCTCCTATGTAGTTCAATACAATAATCTCATGAGCTGCCTTACATGATTGAGATTCATATGATGATGCTTGTAATCTAGATGTCATTATGCTAGTCAAGTGGGTTTTACTTATGTGATCTCCGGAGACTCCTTGTCCCACGTGTGTAAAGGTGACAGTGTGTGCACCGTGTGGGTCTCTTAGGCTATATTTCACAGAATACTTATTCACTGTTATGAATGGTGTAGTGAAGTGCTTATTCATATCTCTTTATGATTGCAATGTGTTTTGTATCACAATTTATCTATGTGCTACTCTAGTGATGTTATTAAAGTAGTTTTATTCCTCCTGCACGGTGTAATGGTGACAGTGTGTGCATCCGTGTTAGTACTTGGCGTAGGCTATGATTATGATCTCTTATAGATTATGAAGTTAACTATTGCTATGATGGTATTGATGTGATCTATTCCTCCTACATGGTGTGAAGGTGACAGTGTGCATGCTATGCTAGTACTTGGTTTAGTCGTGTCGATCTTTCATGCACTCTAAGGTTATTTAAATATGAACATTGAATTGTGGAGCTTGTTAACTCCGGCATTGAGGGTTCGTGTAATCCTACGCAATGTGTTCATCATCCAACAAAAGAGTGTAGAGTATGCATTTATCTATTATGTTATGTGATCAAAGTTGAGAGTGTCCACTAGTGAAAGTCTAATCCCTAGGCCTTGTTCCTAAATACTGCTATCGCTGCTTGTTTACTGTTTTACTGCGTTACTACTGCTGCGTTACTACTACATGTTTACTTCCTACAATATTACTACCATCAACTGCACGCCAGCAAGCTATTTTCTGGCGCCGTACTACTGCTCATATTCATTCATACCACTTGTATTTCACTATCTCTTCGCCGAACTAGTGCACCTATTAGGTGTGTTGGGGACACAAGAGACTTCTTGCTTTGTGGTTGCAGGGTTGCTTGAGAGGGATATCTTTGACCTCTTCCTCCCTGAGTTCGATAAACCTTGGGTGATCCACTTGAGGGAAACTTGCTGCTGTTCTACAAACCTCTGCTCTTGGAGGCCCAACACTGTCTACAAGAATAGAAGCACCCGTAGACATCAAGCTATTTTTGCGCCGTTGCGGGAGGAAAGGTAAAAGGTACTCACACTCCGGATCTCGGCTACTAAACTATTTTCGCCGTTGTAAGTACTCGAAGCTATTTCCTTTAGACTCTGCAATTGCGACATTTGGTTTCTTGTTTACACTAGTTAGGCATAATGGACAACAATGACCTTCTTATTCTATTTCCTGATTTAAGACATGGATGGTTTGATGCGAAAATTAAAAAACCCATGGAACATATTAATATGAATGCTTTGAACACTATTGTTGCTAATGCTATGGAAAATTCTAAGCTTGGGGAAGCTGGCTTTGATGAGCATGATATTTTTAGTCCCCCAAGCATTGAGGAGAAAATTTACTTTGATGATACTATGCCTCCTATATTTGATGATGAGAATAATAATGATAGTTACCTTGTTGAATTTGCTCCCACTACAACTAATAAAACTGATTATGCTTATGTTGGGAGTAGTAATAATTTTATGCATGAGACTCATGATAAGAATGCTTTATGTGATAGTTATATTGTTGAGTTTGCTCATGTTGCTACTGAAAGTTATTATGAGAGAGGAAAATATGGTTGTAAAAAATTTCATGTTACTAAAACACCTCTCTATGTGCTGAAATTTTTGAAGCTACACTTGTTTTATCTTCCTATGCTTGTTACTTTGCTATTCATGAACTTGTTTATTTACAAGATTCCTATGCATAGGAAGCATGTTAGACTTAAATGTGTTTTTAATTTGCCTCTTGATGCTCTCTTTTGCTTCAACTTCTATTTCTTGCAAGTGCATCATTAAAACTGCTGAGCCCATCTTAATGGCTATAAAGAAAGAACTTCTTGGGAGATAACCCATGTGTTTTTTTTACTACAGTACTTTGTTTTGTTGAGTCTTGGAAGTTGTTTACTACTGTAGCAACCTCTCCTTATCATGTTTTTGTGCCAAGTAAAGTCTCTATAGTAAGGTTCATACTAGATTTGGATTACTGCGCAGAGACAGATTTCTTTGCTGTCACGAATCTGGGCCTAATTCTCTGTAGGTAACTCAGAAAATTATGCCAATTTACGTGAGTGATCCTCAGATATGTACGCAACTTTCATTAGTTTTGAGTTTTTCCATTTGAGCAAGTCTGGTGCCATTTTAAAATTCGTCTTTACGAACTGTTCTGTTTTGACAGATTCTGCCTTTTATTTCGCATTGCCTCTTTTGCTATGTTGAATGAATTTCTTTGATCCATTAATGTCCAGTAGTTTTATGCAATGTCTAGAAGTGTAAAGAATGATTGTGTCACCTTTGAACATGTAAATTTTTATTGTGCACTAACCCTCTAATGAGTTTGCTTGAAGTTTGGTGTGAAGGAAGTTTTCAAGGGTCAAGAGAGGAGTATGATATATTATGATCAAGAGGAGTGAAAGCTCTAAGCTTGGGGATGCCCCGTGGTTCACCCCTGCATATTTCAAGAAGACTCAAGCATCTAAGCTTGGGGATGCCCAAGGCATCCCCTTCTTCATCGACAAAGTATCGGGTTCCTTCTCTTGAAACTATATTTTTATTCGGTCACATCTTATGTACTTTACTTGGAGCGTCTGTATGTTTTTGTTTTTGTTTGAATAAATGCTTGTGTGGGAGAGAGACACGCTCCGCTGGTTCATATGAACACATGTGTTCTTAGCTTTTAATGTTCAAGGGCGAAAGTTGATCGCTTCACTTGTTGTTATATGGTTGGAAACAGAAAATGCTACATGTAGTAATTGGTAAAATGTCTTGGATAATGTGATACTTGGCAATTGTTGTGCTCATGTTTAAGCTCTTGCATCATATACTTTGCACCCATTAATGAAGAAATACATAGAGCTTGCTAAAATCTGATTTGCATATTGGTCTCTCTAAGGTCTAGATAATCTCTAGTATTGAGTTTTGAACAACAAGGAAGACGGTGTAGAGTCTTATAATGTTTACAATATGTCTTTTATGTGAGTTTTGCTGCACCGGTTCATCCTTGAGTTTGCTTCAAATAACCTTGCTAGCCTAAACCTTGTATCGAGAGGGAATACTTCTCATGCATCCAAAATCCTTGAGCCAACCACTATGCCATTTGTGTCCACCATACCTACCTACTACATGGTATTTCTCCGCCATTCCAAAGTAAATTGCTTGAGTGCTACCTTTAAAATTCCATCATTCACCTTTGCAATATATAGCTCATGGGACAAAATAGCCTTAAAAACTATTGTAGTATTGAATATGTACTTATGCACTTTATCTTTTATTAAGTTGCTTGTTGTGCGATAACCATGCTTGGGGACGCCATCAACTACTCTTTGTTGAATATCATGTGAGTTGCTATGCATGTCCGTCTTGTCTGAAGTAAGAGAGATCTACCACTTTAATGGTTGGAGCATGCATATTGTTAGAGAAGAACATTGGGCCGCTAACTAAAGCCATGAATCATGGTGGAAGTTTCAGTTTGGACATATATCCTCAATCTCATATGAGAATAATAATTGTTGTCACATGCTTATGCATTAAAGAGGAGTCCATTATCTGTTGTCCATGTTGTCCCGGTATGGATGTCTAAGTTGAGAATAATCAAAAGCGAGAAATCCAAAATGCGAGCTTTCTCCTTAGACCTTTGTACAGGCGGCATGGAGGTACCCCTTTGTGACACTTGGTTGAAACATGTGCATTGCGAAGATCCGGTAGTCCAAGCTAAGTAGGACAAGTTGCGGGCACTATTAGTATACTATGCATGAGGCTTGCAACTTGTAAGATATAATTTACATAACTCATATGCTTTATTACTACCGTTGACAAAATTGTTTCATGTTTTCAAAATAAAAGCTCTAGCACAAATACAGCAATCGATGCTTTCCTCTTTGAAGGACCTTTCTTTTACTTTTATGTTGAGTCAGTTTACCTATCTCTCTCCACCTCAAGAAGCAAACACTTGTGTGAACTGTGCATTGATTCCTACATACTTGCATATTGCACTTGTTATATTACTTTACATTGACAATATCTATGAGATATACATGTTATAAGTTGAAAGCAACCGCTGAAACTTAATCTTCCTTTGTGTTGCTTCAATACCTCTACTTTGAATTATTGCTTTACGAGCTAACTCTTATACAAGACTTATTGATGCTTGTCTTGAAAGTGCTATTCATGAAAAGTCATTGCTTTATGATTCAATTGTTTACTCATGTCATTACCATTGTTTTGATCGCCGCATTCATTACATATGCTTACAATAGTATGATCAATGTTATGATGGCATGTCACTTAAGAAATTATCTTTGTTATCGTTTTACCTGCTCGGGACGAGCAGAACTAAGCTTGGGGATGTTGATACGTCTCCAACATATCGATAATTTCTTATGTTCCATGCTACATTATTGATGATATCTACATGTTTTATACACATTATATGTCGTATTTACGCATTTTCCGGAACTAACCTATTAACAAGATGCCGAAGTGCCAGTTCCTGTTTTCTGCTGTTTTTGGTTTCAGAAATCCTAGTAACGAAATATTCTCGGAATTGGACGAAATCAACGCCAGGTTCCTATTTTGCCCGGAAGCATCCGAACACCCGAGCCGCCGGAGGAGAGCCACGGGGGCCCACACATGGGGGTGGCGCGGCCAGGGCTGGGCCCGTGCCCCCCTAGTGTGTCGCCGCCTCGTCGACCCTCCGACTCCGCCTCTTCGCCTATTTAAAGGTCCCTGACCTAAAACCCGATACGAAATAAGCCACGGTACGAGAAAAGTTCCAGAGCCGCCGCCATCGCGAAGCCAAGATCTGGGGGACAGGAGTCTCTGTTCCGGAACGCCGGGACGGGGAAGTGCCCCGGAAGGCTTCTCCATCGACACCGCTGCCATCTCCACCGCCATCTTCATCACCGCTGCTGCTCCCATGAGGAGGGAGTAGTTCTCCATCGAGGCTCGGGGCTGTACCGGTAGCTATGTGGTTCATCTCTCTCCTATGTAGTTCAATACAATAATCTCATGAGCTGCCTTACATGATTGAGATTCATATGATGATGCTTGTAATCTAGATGTCATTATGCTAGTCAAGTGGGTTTTACTTATGTGATCTCCGGAGACTCCTTGTCCCACGTGTGTAAAGGTGACAGTGTGTGCACCGTGTGGGTCTCTTAGGCTATATTTCACAGAATACTTATTCACTGTTATGAATGGCGTAGTGAAGTGCTTATTCATATCTCTTTATGATTGCAATGTGTTTTGTATCACAATTTATCTATGTGCTACTCTAGTGATGTTATTAAAGTAGTTTTATTCCTCCTGCACGGTGTAATGGTGACAGTGTGTGCATCCGTGTTAGTACTTGGCGTAGGCTATGATTATGATCTCTTATAGATTATGAAGTTAACTATTGCTATGATGGTATTGATGTGATCTATTCCTCCTACATGGTGTGAAGGTGACAGTGTGCATGCTATGTTAGTACTTGGTTTAGTCGTGTCGATCTTTCATGCACTCTAAGGTTATTTAAATATGAACATTGAATTGTGGAGCTTGTTAACTCCGGCATTGAGGGTTCGTGTAATCCTACGCAATGTGTTCATCATCCAACAAGAGAGTGTAGAGTATGCATTTATCTATTCTGTTATGTGATCAAAGTTGAGAGTGTCCACTAGTGAAAGTCTAATCCCTAGGCCTTGTTCCTAAATACTGCTATCGCTGCTTGTTTACTGTTTTACTGCGTTACTACTGCTGCGTTACTACTGCATGTTTACTTCCTACAATATTACTACCATCAACTGCACGCCAGCAAGCTATTTTCTGGCGCCGTACTACTGCTCATATTCATTCATACCACTTGTATTTCACTATCTCTTCGCCGAACTAGTGCACCTATTAGGTGTGTTGGGGACACAAGAGACTTCTTGCTTTGTGGTTGCAGGGTTGCTTGAGAGGGATATCTTTGACCTCTTCCTCCCTGAGTTCGATAAACCTTGGGTGATCCACTTGAGGGAAACTTGCTGCTGTTCTACAAACCTCTGCTCTTGGAGGCCCAACACTGTCTACAAGAATAGAAGCACCCGTAGACATCACCTGCTAGCCAAAGCCTTGTACTGAGAGGGAATACTTCTCGTGCATCCAACACCTTGAGCCAAAACCCATGCCATTTGTGTCCACCATATCTACCTACTATGTGGTATTTTTCTGCCATTCCAAGTAAATACTTCATGTGCTACCTTTAAACAATTCAAAAGTTATTATCTCTTATTTGTGTTAATGTTTTATAGCTCATGAGGAAGTATGTGGTGTTTTATCTTTCGATCTTGTCATTTACTTTTGACAGACTTTCACAATGGACTAGTGGCTTCATCCGCTTATCCAACAATTTTGCAAAAAGAGCTGGCAATGGGGTTCCCAGCCCCAATTAATTAACTTGCATTAATAATTCTCTTCACGTGTTTTGCCCTGATTCATCAGTAAGCAACTTAATTTTGCAAATAGACACTCCTCCATGGTATGTGAAATGTTGGAAGGCACCCGAGGATTCGGTTAGCCATGGCTTGTGTAAGCAAAAGGTTGGGGGGAGTGTCATCTAATAAATAAAACTAAAATACATGTGTAAACAAAAGAGAAGAGGGATGATCTACCTTGCTAGTAGAGATAACGTCCTTCATGGGAGCCGCTCTTGAAAGTCTGGTTGATAAGGTAGTTAGAGTACCCACTACCATTCGTTGACAACAACAAACACCTCTCAAAACTTTACTTTTATGCTCTCTATATGATTTCAAAACTTAAAAAGCTCTAGCACATGATTTTATCCCTGCTTCCCTCTGCGAAGGGCCATTCTTTTACTTTTATGTTGAGTCAGTTTACCTACTTCCTTCCATCTTAGAAGCAAACACTTGTGTCAACTGTGCATTGATTCTTACATACTTATTGCACTCATCATATTACTTTGTGTTGACAATTATCCATGAGATATGCATGTTGAAAGTTGAAAGCAACTGCTGAAACTTATATCTTCCTTTGTGTTGCTTCGATGCCTTTACTTTGAATCTATTGCTTTATGGGTTAACTCTTATGCAAGACTTTTGATGCTTGTCTTGAAAGTACTATTCATGAAAAGTTTTGCTATATGTTATCTATTTGTTAGCAACTATAGATCATTGCCTTGAGTCACTTCATTCATCTCATGTGCTTTGCAATAGTATGATTAAGATTATGTTGGTAGCATGTCACTTCAGAAATTATTCTTTTTTATCGTTTACCTACTCGAGGACGAGTAGGAACTAAGCTTGGGGATGCTGATACGTCTCCAACGTATCCATAATTTCTGATGTTCCATGCTTGTTTTATGACAATACCTACATGTTTTGCTCACACTTTATAATGTTTTTATGCGTTTTCCGGAACTAACCTATTAACGAGATGCCGAAGGGTCAGTTGCTATTTTCTGTTGTTTTTGGTTCCAGAAAGGATGTTCGGGCAATATTCTCGGAATTCGACGAAACGAAGACCCAACATCTTATTTTTCCCTGAACCTTCCATAAAGTCAAAGGGGGACCAGAGGGGTGCCTGGGGGCCCCACACATGGTGGCCGCGCGGGCTCCACCCTGGCCGCGCCGGCCTGGTGTGAGGGGGCCCCGTGGCCCCTCTGACTCCGGCTCTTCGCCTATATAAGCCCTTTCGATCTAAAACATCGATACCAATTGACGAAACTCCAGAAAGACTCCAGGGGTGCCGCCGCCATCGCGAAACTCCAATTCGGGGGACAGAAGTCTCTGTTCCGGCACCTGCCGGGACGGGGAAGTGCCCGGAAGCCATCTCCATCAACGCCACCGCCTCCATCATGCTCCGTGAGTAGTTCCCCCATGGACTATGGGTTCTAGCTGTAGCTAGTTGGTATTCTCTCCCCATGTACTTCAATACAATGATCTCATGAGCTGCCTTACATGATTGAGATCCATCTGATGTAATCGGTGTTGTGTTTGTTGGGATCCGATGGATTGTTACATTATGATTAGTCTATCTATATAAGTTTGTGAAGTTATTGTTGCTGCAATCTTGTTGTGTTTAATGCTTGTCACTAGGGCCCGAGTGGCATGATCTTAGATTTAAGCTCTATACTTATTGCTTAGATTGTATCTACAAGTTGTTTGCACATGTCTATGTCCGGAACCCGAGGCCCCAAAGTGACAGAAATTGGGATAACCGGAGGGGAAGGCGTAGGTATGAGGATCACATGTTTTCACGGAGTGTTAATGCTTTGCTCCGGTACTCTATTAAAAGGAGTACCTTAATATCCAGTAGATTCCCTAGAGGCCCGGCTGCCACCGGCTGGTAGGACAAAAGATGTTGTACAAGTTTCTCATTGCGAGCACGTATGACTATATATGGAAAACATGCCTACATGATTAATAATCTTGATGTTCTGTCTTAATGCTATTTCAATCCTATCAATTGCCCAACTGTAATTTGTTCACCCAACACTTGTTATTGGAGAGTTACCACTAGTGTAGATAGCTGGGAACCCCGGTCCATCTCTCATCATCATATACTCGTTCTATATGTCATTGGAAGTAGTATCAACTATTTTCTGGTGCCATTGCTTCTGTGTTACTATTACTGCTGCTGTGTTACTATTACTATTGCTCTCATATTACTGCTACTTTCACATCACCCCTGTTACTAGTGCTTTTCCAGGTGCAGCTGAATTGACAACTTAGTTGTTAAGGCTTATAAGTATTCTTTACCTCCCCTTGTGTCGAATCAATAAATTTGGGTTTTACTTCCCTCGAAGACTGTTGCGATCCCCTATACTTGTGGGTCATCAGCGAGCACTATTGGTATTCGATGCATGAGGCTTGCAACTTGTAGGAAGTTTTATGCATAATACATATGAATTATTACTACCGTTGACAAAATTGTTTCTATGTTTTCAAAATAAAAAGCTCTAGCACAAAAATAGTAATCCATGCTTCCCTCTGCGAAGGGCCTTTCTTTTACTTTATGTTGAGTCAGTTTACCTACTTCTTTCTATCTTAGAAGCAAACACTTGTGTCAACTGTGTGCATTGATTTTTACATGTTTACTTATTGCACTTGTTATATTACTTTATGTTGACAATTATCCATGAGATATACATGTTACAAGTTGAAAGCAATTGCTGAAACTTAATCATCCTTTGTGTTGCTTCAATGCCTTCTACTTTGAATCTATTGCTTTATGAGTTAGCTCTTATGCAAGTCTTTTTGATACTTGTTTTGAAAGTACTATTCATGAAATTTTTTGCTATATGATTCAGTTGTTTAGTCATTATCTCTTTGTTAGCAATCTATTGCTTCGAATCACTTCATTCACCTCATATGCTTTACAATAATGTTGATCAAGATTATGTTGGTAGCATGTCACTTCAGAAATTATTGTTGTTACCGTTTACCTACTCGAGGGCGAGTAGGAACTAAGATTGCACGTATCTATAATTTCTTATGTTCCATGCTAGTTTTATGACAATACCTACATGTTTTGTTCACCCTTTATGATGTTTTGATGCATTTTCCATTTTCCGGCACTAACCTATTAACAAGATGCCGAAGCGCCAGTTGTTGTTTTCTGCTGTTTTTGGTTTCAGAAATCCTACGAAATATTCTCGGAATTGGACGAAATCAACGCCCAGGGTCTTATTTTTCCACGGAGCTTCCAGAAGACCGAACGGGATACGAAGTGGGGCCACGAGGTGGCGACACCACAAGGCGGCGCGACCAAGGAGGGTCCCGCGCCGCCCTATGGTGTGGGCCCCTCGAGAGCCCCCTGCGTTGCCCTTCCACCTACTTAAACTCTCCGTCGCGAAAACCCTATTACCGAGAGCCACGATACGGAAAAAGTTCCAGAGACATCGCCGCCGCCGCCAATCCCATCTCGGGGATTCAGGAGATCGCTCCGGCACCCTGCCGGAGAGGGGAATCATCACCGGAGGGCTCTACATCACCATGCCCGCCTCGGATTGATGCGTGAGTAGTTCATCCTTGGACTATGGGTCCATAGCAGTAGCTAGATGGTTGTCTTCTCCTCTTGTGCTATCATGTTTAGATCTTGTGAGCTGCCTAACATGATCAAGATCATCTATTTGTAATGCTACATGTTGTGTTTGGTGGGATCCGATTAATATGGAATACTATGTCAAGTTGATTATTGATCTATCATATATGTGTTGTTTATGTTCTTGCATGCTCTCCGTTACTAGTAGAGGCTCTGGCCAAGTTGATACTTATAACTCCAAGAGAGTATTTATGCTCGATAGTGGGTTCATGCCTCCATTGAATCTGGGACAGTGACAGAAAGTTCTAAGGTTGTGGATGTGCTGTTGCCACTAGGGATAAAACATCAATGCTTTGTCTAAGGATATTTGTGTTGATTACATTACGCACCATACTTAATGCAATTGTCTGTTGTTTGCAACTTAATACTGGTGGTACAACACACGTCCGTTGGGAACCCCAAGAGGAAGGTATGATGAGCACAACTGTAAGTTTTCCCTCAGTAAGAAACCATGGTTTATCAAACCAGTAGGAGATGAAGGCCACGTGAAGGTTGTTGGTGGAGGAGTGTAGTGCGGCGCAACACCAGTGATTCCGGCGCCAACGTGGAACCTGCACAACACAATCAAAATACTTTGTCCCAACTTAACAGTGAGGTTGTCAATCTCACCGGCTTGCTGAAAACAAAGGATTAAACGTATGGTGTAGAGAATAATGTTTGCTTGCGAAGAACAACAAAGAACAGAGATTGCAGTAGATTGTATTTCAGATGTAAAAGAATGGACCGGGGTCCACAGTTCACTAGTGGTGTCTCTCCAATAAGATAAATAACATGTTGGGTGAACAAATTACAGGTGGGCAATTGACAAATAAAGATTCAATACATATCATGATGATCACTATGAGATTTAATCAGGGCATTACGACAAAGAACATAGACCGCCATCCAGCATGCATCTATGCCTAAATAGTCCACCTTCAGGTTAGCATCCGCACCCCTTCCAGTATTAAGTTGCAAACAACAGACAATTGCATTAAGTATGGTGCGTAATGTAATCAACACAAATATCCTTAGACAAAGCATCGATGTTTTATCCCTAGTGGCAACATCACGTCCACAACCTTAGAACTTTCTGTCACTGTCCCAGATTCAATGGAGGCATGAACCCACTATCGAGCATAAATACTCCCTCTTGGAGTTACAAGTATCAACTTGGCCAGAGCCTCTACTAGCAACGGAGAGCATGCAAGAACATAAACAACACATATATGATAGATTGATAATCAACTTGACATAATATTCTATATTCATCGGATCCCGCCAAACACAACATGTAGCATTACAAATAGATGATCTTGATCATGTTAGGCAGCTCACAAGATCTAAACATGATAGCACAAGAGGAGAAGACAACCATCTAGCTACTGCTATGGACCCATAGTCCAAGGATGAACTACTCACGCATCAATCCGGAGGCGGGCATGGTGATGTAGAGCCCTCCGGTGATGATTCCCCTCTCCGGCAGGGTGCCGGAGGCGATCTCTTGAATCCCCCGAGATGGGATTGGCGGCGGCGGCGTCTCTGGAAGTATTTCCGTATCGTGGCTCTCGGTAATAGGGTTTTCGCGACGGAGGGTATAAGTAGGCGGAAGGGCAGCGTTGGAGGGGCACAGGGGCCCCACACCATAGGCCGACGCGGCCAAGGGCCAGGCCGCGCCACCCTATGGTCTCGGCCCCTCGTGGCCCCAATCCTCGGTCTTCGGAAGCTCCGTGGAAAAATAAGACCACAGGCGTTGATTTTGTCCAATTCCGAGAATATTTCCTTTGTAGGATTTCTGAAACCAAAAACAGGACACAAACTGGCGCTTCGGCATCTTGTTAATAGGTTAGTGCCGGAAAATGCATAATAATGATGTAAAGTATGTATAAAACATGTGAGTATTGTCATAAAAGTAGCATGGAACATAAGAAATTATAGATACGTTGGAGACGTATCAGCCACCTTGGTGCCCTCCCCCGTCTCTGCTTTGGACTCCGTCTTCGTGTCGGAAAAAATAGGAGGTTTGGCTTTTGTTTCGTCCAATTCCGAGAATATTTTTTCTGTACAACTTTTCTAAAATACAAAAATAGCAGGAAACAGGAACTAGCACTGTGGCATCTTGTTAATAGGTTAGTTCAAGAAAATGCATAAAAATTCCACGAAGTGTAAACAAAATAGATAGAAAATTGGTGTAAAACAAGCATGTAACATCAAAAATTATAGATATGTTTGCAACGTATCAGCATCCCCAAGCTTAACTCCTGCTCGTCCTCGAGTAGGTAAGTGATAACAAAATAATTTTTGAGGTGACATGCAGCCAACACAATCTTGATCAAGTTATTGTAAAAGCATTGTGAGCTGAGATCAAAGTACTCTAAACATAGGCATGATAGATATAATTTATGGATAAAATTCTAACAATGAACTTAGCAACAATGTTGCAACATGAAAAGTAACTCAAACAAAAGATCATGAATAATAATGCATTGAAAGCTATTTGTTTGTTTCGAGCATAGAGAAAACATAGCAAAGTGGTATTCAGCTTGTCCTTCATGGAATAGCAAAACATAAATGCCAGGACACCTTTAAAGTTCAAAGGGTGACTAGATACAAATAGTTTGAGAACAAGCAATAACATAATCATGAATCAATCAATAATAAATTTTGGGACTATGCATAATATACTCAGAATCACAACTATGCTCTCTTAATTGCTGCATAAAGTTAGAAGATGAAGGCTCAACATATAAGTAAAAGAAAGACCCTTCGCAGAGGGAAGCAGGGATTACTCATGTGCTAGAGCTTTTTATTTTGAATAAAGCAGAGGTATTGAACATATAATTTTGAGAGGTATGTATGTCTATGTCAATGAATGACATCAAATGATTTTTCATCCTTTCATGTTTAATGGCATCAAAAGCGGCTCCCATAGATAGAACAATAAATTTCCTCTTCTCCTTTGTTTGAACAAGCTAAGTTCATGATTTCTCAAGCCCATAGTGTTAGAAGATTTATTTGATTATTTGTTTATTTGTTTATTTTATATTTAGTGGGCTAGGCACCCGTTTTCCTGCTCTTTTTGCAATATTAGGGACTAGCAAATTATGCATGCTAGTCAAGGTGTTAATCCAAATAAACATGAAAGAGACAATAAAGCATCCAATACATCCTCATGAGCTAAAACAGGAACACAAAACAGGTAATAGCTTTTGAAGGTTTTAAAGCTAGGTAGCACACAAGCAATTTACTTTGGAGTGGCGGTGAAATGCCACATATAGGTAGGAATGGTGGACACATTTGTCAAACTTTGGGTTTTTGGGAGTTGGATGCACGAGTAGAGCTCATACTCAGTACAGGTGAAGGCTAGCAAAAGACTGGGAGCGACCAACTAAGAGAGCAATAATGACCATAATCATGCATAGCGACAAAACATTATTAATCAAAGCATAAAGTGATATTACAAGTCAAAAACTAAATGATCATAGAGGCTTGAGGTGACTGGTTTATAGTCATAACATGGTGTAAGCATGCGCCAAGTCAACCCAAATAAAGCATCAAAGGAGAATACCACAATATTATGCTTTTGTATGATGAAAACAACACATGATTCTTTCAATGGCACATTAAGCACTCTCAGCTATTTGATACAAGTCATGCTACAACAATATCTACTAAGCATATAATTAAAATAACATCTAACATGACATGCTAAAGTCTAAGCCACAGTCTAAACAAGCTTCCTTTTGCACCACTATAAGCATGAAATATTTTACTCGTCTCCAACACCAATCAATTTATTTGAAACAACTCTCATAGATAATAATCAATAAATACCAGAGAGATAATCATACATAAATAAGGAAAACTAACAATCTCTGAACAAAATAAGAGTGGAAAACAAGAGCTAAACGCGGTACTAGCAAAAGAGAACACTCGCAGAACAATAAGAGTGAAAACTAGAGTGTTCTATGCAATGAAAACAGAGTGTGTCATTCTTCAAAACAAGTATGCTGGAACCCAACCATATACTACAGACAAAAAATAAAATAAAACTAAAAACAAAAATAAAGACGCTCCAAGAACAACACATATCATATGAAGCAATAAAATATAGCATCTTGAAAGATGACCTGATATTTTTGTTGATGAAGAAGATAATGCCTTGGACATTCCCAAGCTTTGACGCTTGTACCTATTGGATATTTTTTGGGGTGACATGGGCATCCCCAATCTTGAGCTTTTGTCCACCCTTCATCTCATCACATCATTCTTCTCTCCCTGCACTTGAAAACTTCCTTCATACGAAACTTCACATAATTTTCATTAGCAGCATTAGTGCAATCAAAATAACAAATCCACTTTGGTTCAGCTCTAACATAAGTCAAACATCCATGAAAACATTAGATACTGTAGCAACTTATTTTAAAATCTCTTTCTCTCAAAAGAACTCAAAAAGAAAAAGATTAAGAGGCAAATGCAAATAGTGACAGAAATCTGTCAAAACAGAACAACAGGTAAAGAACGATTTGTTCGAAAATCCTCTGGTGCTCAAATCGAAAAGTGCAAAACTAATGAAAGTTAGATAATAACACGGGGCATATGATAAAAAATTAGCAGATCAATCTGACGTTCTGGCTGAGAATAATAATTTTTTGGTGACAGCACATAATCTGTTTCAGGGCAACAACTTTCCCAAATCTTACCTTGTTCCTATTATAGGCTATTCTTGGCATAAAAACGAAATAAAAAGGATAAGGAGATGTATTACAGAGGTATAAACTTCCAAGACTCAACAAAATAAAAATTACAAAAATAAAACATGGGTTATCTTCCAAGAGTGATTTTCTTTAACGCCTTTCAGCTAGGCACAGTAGTTTGAGAAGATGCTCACATAAGAAATATGAATTGAAGTAAAAGAGAGCATCAAGAAGAAAATATAAAACAAATTTAAGTCTAACCCACTTCCTATGAAAAATAATCTTGTAAAGAAACAAGTCATGGAAGCACAAAGCAACAAGCATAGGAAAGCAAAACAAGTGCAACTTCAAAATTTTCAACATAAAGAGGTGAAACTTAATATTGTTGAGATACATAAAACCATGTTTCCCTCTCTCATAATAACTTTCAGTAGCATCATGAATAAAATTAACAATATAACTATCACATAAAACATTCTTATCATGAGCCACATGCATAAAATAATTATTACTCCACACATAAGCATAGTCATTCTTATTAATTGTAATGGGAGCAAATTCAACAAAATAGCTATCATTATTATTCTCATCACCATAATAATCAAATACAGGAGGCATCTTGCAATCATAATTATTTTTCTCCTCAATAGTTGGTGGACTAAAAATATCTTATTCATCATTGTAATCATCATATATTGGAGGTATAGTATCATCATAGAAAATTTTCTCCTCTAAAGATGGGGAACTAAAAAGATCATTTTCATAAAAACTAGCTTCCCCAAGCTTAGACTTTTCCATAGCGTTAGAAATAATGGTCTTCAAAAAATTCATACTAATAACATTGCTATTAGCATGCAAATAAAGTTCCATAGGTTTTTAAATTTTCTCTTCAAACACCTCATGTCCTAACTCAAGATAAATACTATAAAGCTCTCTAATTTTAGTTGTTGTTTTCCATTAAGCCTAATTAGTGAAAATAAAAACAAAAAACAAAAATATATAATTGAAGAATCTAAAGGAAATAACTTCGAGCACTCACACACCAGCAACAGTACTAGAAGATAGCTTAGTAGCCAGAGGATGTGAGTACCTTTTACCTTACCTCCCCAGCAACGGCGCCAGAAAAGAGCTTGATGTCTACGCACTCTTCTATTCTTGTAGACAGTGTTGGGCCTCCAAGTGCAGAGGTTTGTAGACCAGTAGCAAGTGTCCCTTAATATAAGTAAATCATCCAAGGTTTATCGAACTCAGGGAGGTATAGGTCAAAGATATCCCTCTCAAGCAACCCTACAATTAAGATCCAAGAAGTCTCTTGTGTCCCCAACACACCCAATACACTTGTCAGGTGTATAGGTGCACTAGTTCGGCGAAGAGATAGCGAAATACAAGTAATATGGATGATCATAAGTGGTAATTGCAATCTGAAATAAAAATGGCATCAAGCAAACATGTAGCAGAACTGGTTGTAAATGGTGTTTCAATGCTTAGAAACAAGGCCTAGGGATCCTACTTTCACTAGTGGACATTCCCAACAATGATATCATAATTGAATACATAAATGTCATCTCTTCACTATGCTACTTGATGTCTACTCACGCTTCTTTTCCTGTAGACAGTGTTGGGCCTCCAAGAGCAGAGGTTTGTAGAACAGCAGCAAGTTTTCCCTTAAGTGGATCACCCAAGGTTTATCGAACTCAGGGAGGAAGAGGTCAAAGATATCCCTCTCAAGCAACCCTGCAATCACGATACAAGAAGTCTCTTGTGTCCCCAACACACCTAATACACTTGTCGGATGTATAGGTGCACTAGTTCGGCGAAGAGATAGTGAAATACAAGTAGTATGGATGTATATGAGTGGTAATAACAATCTGAATAAAATATGGCAGCGAGTAAACATGCAGTAGAACAGTAAGTAAGCGGTGTTTGCAGTATTGGAAACAAGGCCTAGGGATCATACTTTCACTAGTGGACACTCTCAACATTGATCGCATAATAAATAATAACTTTTCTCATTTGTGCTACATACACTCTTTTGTTGGATGACAAACACCATTCATTGTGTAGGGCTACAAGAGCTCCCTCAAGCCGGAGTTAACAAGCTCCACAACATTTAGCATTCATATTTAAGTAACCTTAGAGCATAATAGATCTTTGCAAAATAAACCGAGTACTCATTTTCCGGAACTAACCTTGGGCATCCCCAAGCTTAGATGCTTGAGTCTTCTTGAAATATGCAGGGATGAACCACGGGGGCATCCCCAAGCTTAGACCTTTCACTTTTCTTGATCATAGTATATCATCATCTTCTCTTGACCCTTGAAAACTTCCTTCACACCAAACTTCAAGCAAACTCATTAGAGGGTTAGTGCATAATAAAAATACACATGTTCAGAGGTGACACAATCATTCTTAACACTTCTGGACATTGCACAGAGCTTCTGAAAGTTAATGGAACAAAGAAACTCATTCAACATAGCAAAAGCGGCAATGCGAAATAAAAGGCAGAATCTGTCAGAACAGAACAGTCCGTAAAGACGAATTTTGCAGGGGCACTTAACTTGCTCAAACGGAAAAACTCAAAACTAGTGAATGTTGCGTACATATCTGAGGATCACGCACGTAAATTTTCAGATTTTTTGACTCTTCTACAGAGAGATCTGCGTTAATTCGTGACAGACCAATGTTGTTTGTGCAGCAATCCAAATCTAGCATCAACTTTACCATAGAGACTTTACTTGGCATAAAAACATGATAAGGAGAGGTTGCTACAGTAGTAAACAACTTCCAAGACTCAACAATACAGTAAATAAAATGAAACTTGGGTTATCTCCCAAGAAGTTCTTTTTTTATAGCCATTAAGATGGGCTCAGTAATTTTAATGATGCTCTCGCGAGAAATAAGATTTGAAGCAAAAGAGAACATCAAGAAGCAAATTCAAAACGCATTTAAGCCTAACCCACTTCCTATGAAAAGGAATCTTGTACACAAAAAAATTCATGAAGAAGAAAGTGGCAAGCATAGAAAAGCAACATAAGCGCAATTTCAAGATTCTCAACATAAAGAGGGGAAACTTAATATTATTAAGATGCATATAACCATGTTTCCCTCTCTCATAATAACTTTCAGTAGCATCATGAACAAACTCAACAATATAACTATCGCATAAAACATTCTTGTCATGAGCCACATGCATAAAATTATTACTCTCCACATAAGCATAATCAATTTTATTAATTGTAGTGGGAGCAAATTCAACAAAGTAGCTATCATTATTATTCTCATCAAGTGTAGGAGGCATAGTATAATCATAATAAAATTTACTCTCCATAGTAGGCGGCACCAAAACACCATTATCATTATAATCATCATAAATAGGAGGCAAAGTATCATCAAAGAAATTTTTCTCCTTAATGCTTGGGGGACTAAAAATGTCATGCTCATCAAAACCAATGATAACCCACAAGTATAGGGGATCGCAACAGTCTTCGAGGGAAGTAAAACCCAAATTTATTGATTCGACACAAGGGGAGGTAAAGAATACTTATAAGCCTTAACAACTGAGTTGTCAATTCAGCTGCACCTGGAAAAGCACTAGTAACAGGGGTGATGTGAAAGTAGCAGTAATATGGGAGCAATAGTAACAGTAACAAAGCAGCAGTAGCAGTAATATGAGAGCAATGGCACCAGAAAATAGTTGATACTACTTCCAATGACATGTAGAACGAGTATATGATGATGCGAGATGGACCGGGGTTCCCAGCTATCTACACTAGTGGTAACTCTCCAATAACAAGTGTTGGGTGAACAAATTACAGTTGGGCAATTGATAGAATTGAAATAGCATTAAGACAGAATATCAAGTCTATTAATCATGTAGGCATGTTTCCCATATATAGTCATACGTGCTCGCAATGAGAAACTTGTACAACATCTTTTGTCCTACCAGCCGGTGGCAGCCGGGCCTCTAGGGAATCTACTGGAAATTAAGGTACTCCTTTTAATAGAGCACCGGAGCAAAGCATTAACACTCCGTGAAAACATGTGATCCTCATATCTAAGCCTTTCCCTCCAGTTGTCCCAATTTCTGTCACTTTGGGGCCTTTGGTTCCGGACATAGACATGTGCATACAACTTGTAGATACAATCTAAGCAATAATTATAGAGCTCAAATCTAAGATCATGCCACTCGGGCCCTAGTGACAAGCATTAAACATAACAAGATTGCAGCAACAATAACTTCACAAACTTTGTAGATAGACAATCATAACGTAACAATCCATCGGATCCCAACAAACACAACACCGATTACATCAGATGAATCTCAATCATGTAAGGCAGCTCATGAGATCATTGTATTGAAGTACATGGGGGAGAGTATACCAACTAGCTACAGCTAGAACCCGTAGTCCATGGGGGAACTACTCACGGAGCATGATGGAGGCGATGGCGTTGATGGAGATGGCTTGGGGCACTTCCTGTCCCGGCGGGTGCCGAGCAGAGACGTTCTGTCCCCGAATTGGAGTTTCGCGATGGCGGCGGCGAGTCTTTCGGAGTTTCGTCAATTGGTCTGCGTTTTTAGGTCGAAAGGGCTTAAATAGGCGAAGAGGCGGCGCAGGAGGGGCGACAGGGTGGCCTCCCACTAGGCCGGCGCGGCCAGGCCTGGGGCCGCGCGGCCCACATGTGTGGTGGCCCCCTGGCTCTCCTCCGACTCCCCTTCGGTGTTCTGGAGCCTCCCGGGAAAAATAAGATCTTTGGTGTTGATTTCGTCCAATTCCGAGAATATTGCCCGAACAGCCTTTCTGGAACCAAAAACAGCAGAAAACAGGAACTGGCACTGTGGCATCTTGTTAATAGGTTAGTTCCGGAAAACGCATGAAATCATCATAAAGTGCAAGCAAAACATGTAAGTATTGTCATAAAACAAGCATGGAACGTCAGAAATTATAGGTACGTTGGAGACGTATCAGCATCCCCAAGCTTAGTTCTGCTCGTCCTCGAGTAGGTAAACGATAAAAAGAGTAATTTCTGTAGTGACATGCTACTTACATAACCTTGATCATACTATTACAAAGCATATGAAATGAATGAAGTGACTCAAGGCAATGATCTATAGTTGCTAACAAATAGATAACATATAGCAAAACTTTTCATGAAGAGTACTTTCAAGACAAGCATCAAAAGTCTTGCACAAGAGTTAACTCATAAAGCAATAGATTCAAAGTAAAAGCATCGAAGCAACACAAAGGAAGATTTAAGTTTCAGCGGATGCTTTCAACTTTCAACATGCATATCTCATGGATAATTGTCAACACAAAGTAATATGATGAATGCAAATAAGCAAGTATGTAAGAATCAATGCACAGTTGACACAAGTGTTTGCTTCTAAGATGGAAGGAAGTAGGTAAACTGACTCAACATAAAGTAAAAGAATGGCCCTTCGCAGAGGAAGCATTGATTGCTATATTTGTGCTAGAGCTTTGGTTTTGAAAACATAAAGAGAGCATAAAAGTAAAGTTTTGAGAGGTGTTTGTTGTTGTCAACGAATGGTAGTGGGCACTCTAACCCCCTTGCCAGACAAACCTTCAAAGAGCGGCTCCCATTTTATTTTTGGGTGGCACTCCTTCCAACCTTTCTTTCACAAACCATGGCTAACCGAATCCTCGGGTGCCTGCCAACAATCTCATACCATGAAGGAGTGCCTTTTTATTTTAGTTTTATTATGATGACACTCCTCCCCACCTTTGCTTACACATGCCATGGCTAACCGAATCCTTCGGGTGTCGTCCAACAATCACATACCATGGAGTAGTGTCTATTTTTGTTAATTGATTTGGGACTGGGAATCCCATTGCCAGCTCTTTTTGCAAAATTATTGGATAAGCGGATGAAGCCACTAGTCCATTGGTGAAAGTTGCCCAACAAGATTGAAAGATAAACACCACATACTTCCTCATGAGCTATAAAACATTGGCACAAATTGAGAAGCATTTTGAATTGTTTAAAGGTAGCACTCAAGCAATTTACTTTGGAATGGCGGAGAAATACCATGTAGTAGGTAGGTATGGTGGACACAAATGGCATAGTGGTTGGCTCAAGGATTTTGGATGCATGAGAAGTATTCCCTCTCGATACAAGGCTTAGGCTAGCAAGGTTATTTGAAGCAAACACAAGTATGAACCGGTACAGCAAAACTTACATAAGAACATATTGCAAGCATTATAATACTCTACACTGTCTTCCTTGTTGCTCAAACACTTTTACCAGAAAATATCTAGACCTTAAGAGAGACCAATCATGCAAACCAATTTTAACAAGCTCTACGGTAGTTCTCCACTAATAGGTTTAAACTACATGAAAAAACTTAATCATGATCTACTTGAGAGCTCAAAACAATTGCCAAGTGTCAAATTATTCAAGACATTATGAGGCATTTTCTATTTCCAACCAAATACCAATAAGTATTGTAGCTTCCAACTTTTATCATTGAACATTAAAAGTAAAACGAAGAACAAGTGTTCATATGAAAAAGCGGAGCGTGTCTCTCTCCCAAACAAGGATTGCTAGGATCCATCTTTATTCAAACACAAACAAAAATAAAAACACACAGACGCTCCAAGTAAAGCACATATGATGTGACCGAATAAAAATATAGTTTCAATAGAAAAAACATGATAAGTTGATGAAGAAGGGGATGCCTTGGGCATCCCCAAGCTTAGACGCTTGAGTCTTCTTGAAATATGCAGGGATGAACCACGGGGGCATCCCAAGCTTAGACTTTTCACTCTTCTTGATCATATATCATCCTCCTCTCTTGACCCTTAAAAACTTCCTTCACACCAAACTTCTCATAAACTTCATTAGAGGGGTTAGTACTCAAAAAATTTGAATCCACCTTGGTCCTGTAGTGACACATTGCAAGAACTCAATAAAACATTAGCTACAGCTCTCCACGTCTAGAAAGCCTCACATAAAGTCCACAAGAGACAATGCAAAAAACAGAGACAGAATCTGCCAAAACAGAACAGCCAGTAAACACGAATTTTAAAATGGTACTTCCATTGCTCAAATCAGAAAACTCAAAACTAATGAAAGTTGCGTACATATCTGAGGATCACGCACGTAAATTGGCAGATTTTTCTGAGTTTCCTACAGAGAAATAAGCCCATATTCGTGACAGATAGAAATCTGTTTCTGCGCAGAAATCCAAATCTAGTATCAACTTTACCATAGAGACTTTACTTGACACAAAAACATGATAAGGAGAGGTTGCTACAGTAGTAAACAACTTCCAAGATACAAATATAAAACAAATTACTGTAGCAAAATAACACATGGGTTATCTCCCAAGAAGTTCTTTCTTTATAGCCATCAAGATGGGCTCAGCAGTTTTAATGATGCACTCGCAAGAAATAGTATTTGAAGCAAAAGAGAGCATCAAGAGGCAAATTCAAAACACATTTAAGCCTAACATGCTTCCTATGAAAAGGAATCTTGTAAATAAACAAGTTCATGAAGAGCAAAGTAACAAGCAAAGGAAGATAGAACAAGTGTAGCTTCAAAAATTTCAGCACATAGAGAGGTGTATTAGTACCATGAAAATTTCTACTACCATATTTTCCTCTCTCATAATAATTTTCAGTAGCTTCATGAACAAACTCAACAATATAACTATCACATGCAGCATATTTTTCATGATTTCCAAACACATAATTTTTATCAAGCTCAAATATAGTAGGATCAAAACTTCCAAACTCACTTTTATCAATAATATAACAAGGTGATCGATCAATCTCAAGAGATATGGGACTCTTAAATAAAGTCAATACTTTTCCAATCCCATTTTCATTAGTAGTACAATTAATATTATCAAGTAACATAGGACCATCATCTAGAGCTTTATCATAAACATTTGCCAAGCAAAATTCTTTAGTACCATGCATTTCGACATCAGGCACAAACAAAGCATTATCATAAGATTTATCAAAGTAGAATGGATTATCATATATAACAACAGCATAATTATTCTCACAAGTTTTACTTATAGGAAATATTTCAAGAGAATCCACAGGAACATAACATTCAACCTCTTTCGGTAAGCATGGAGGACAATCAAATAGTGTAAGAGATGAAGAGTTACTCTCATTAGAAGGTTGGCATGGGTAGCTAATCCATTCTTCCTCCTTTTGTTCATCACTCTCCTCTTCTTTTTCATCCAATGAGCTTTCAGGTTCATCAATTTCCTCCTCTTTTTCATCCAATGAGCTTTCAGGTTCATCAATTTCTTCTTCCACAGGTTCCTGCAAATTGTGAGTGCATTCTTGTGCATTAATGCGTCTCTCTTTATAATCAAGGATATAAGGATTCCTACTGTAGCATTCTATGCAAGAATTAAGGATAGTAGAGACATAATCTTTAAGGTCCTTACAAATAGCACAAGTTTCATAATTCTCAACCATGAAGGATTCTATCTCGGAGGCTCCCATAAATAAGACAAATTGTTCTACCTCTTCGAACCCATAATGAATATAGCAATTTCGATTATAGTTCTTAATTAAAAATTCCTCACTAAAGCCACATTGAAATTTAAGATGTTTAGTATCATGTTGAGAGCAACAGTTTATATCATGGCGTCTAAGCAAGATTCTAGCCATTGTATTCAATTTTTCTATCATAGCACTCATTATTTTACCAGTTCTTGATTCTCTATAATTATTATAACATTCTATAAGCTCCAAGTAGGTTGTTGGTTCTCCCATAACAGCAGTTTTTAATTTTTAGGTTTTTCAAATTTTTATGGATTTTCGGGTATATAGGGAAAATAAAACAAGACAAAAAGAAACTAAGCAAAAGTAAACTAAGCAAAATAAAACTAGACAGAAATAAACTAAGCACAAATAAACTAGACAGAAATAAACTAGCAAGACAAAATAAAATAAAAGCGGAGAGAGAGGTAGAGTGTACTCCCCAGGTGAACTTATGAGTAGAGCTATGCCTCCCCGGCAACGGCGCCAGAAAATAGTCTTGATAACCCACAAGTATAGGGGATCGCAACAGTCTTCGAGGGAAGTAAAACCCAAATTTATTGATTCGACACAAGGGAGGTAAAGAATACTTATAAGCCTTAACAACTGAGTTGTCAATTCAGCTGCACCTGGAAAAGCACTAGTAACGGGGTGATGTGAAAGCAGCAGTAATATGGGAGCAATAGTAACAGTAACAAAGCAGCAGTAGCAGTAATATGAGAGCAATGGCACCAGAAAATAGTTGATACTACTTCCAATGACATGTAGAACGAGTATATGATGATGCGAGATGGACCGGGGTTCCCAGCTATCTACACTAGTGGTAACTCTCCAATAACAAGTGTTGGGTGAACAAATTACAGTTGGGCAATTGATAGGATTGAAATAGCATTAAGACAGAATATCAAGTCTATTAATCATGTAGGCATGTTTCCTATATATAGTCATACGTGCTCGCAATGAGAAACTTGTACAACATCTTTTGTCCTACCAGCCGGTGGCAGCCGGGCCTCTAGGGAATCTACTGGAAATTAAGGTACTCCTTTTAATAGAGCACCGGAGCAAAGCATTAACACTCCGTGAAAACATGTGATCCTCATATCTAAGCCTTTCCCTCCAGTTGTCCCAATTTCTGTCACTTTGGGGCCTTTGGTTCCGGACATAGACATGTGCATACAACTTGTAGATACAATCTAAGCAATAATTATAGAGCTCAAATCTAAGATCATGCCACTCGGGCCCTAGTGACAAGCATTAAACATAACAAGATTGCAGCAACAATAACTTCACAAACTTTGTAGATAGACAATCATAACGTAATAATCCATCGGATCCCAACAAACACAACACCGATTACATCAGATGAATCTCAATCATGTAAGGCAGCTCATGAGATCATTGTATTGAAGTACATGGGGGAGAGTATACCAACTAGCTACAGCTAGAACTCGTAGTCCATGGGGGAACTACTCACGGAGCATGATGGAGGCGATGGCGTTGATGGAGATGGCTTCCGGGGGCACTTCCCCGTCCGGCAGGGTGCCGGAACAGAGACTTCTGTCCCCCGAATTGGAGTTTCGCGATGGCGGCGGCGCCCTGGAGTCTTTCTGGAGTTTCGTCAATTCGTACTGCGTTTTTAGGTCGAAAGGGCTTAAATAGGCGAAGAGGCGGCGCAGGAGGGGCGACAGGGTGGCCTCCCACTAGGCCGGCGCGGCCAGGCCTGGGGCCGCGCGGCCCACATGTGTGGTGGCCCCCTGGCTCTCCTCCGACTCCCCTTCGGTGTTCTGGAGCCTCCCGGGAAAAATAAGATCTTTGGCGTTGATTTCGTCCAATTCCGAGAATATTGCCCGAACAGCCTTTTTGGAACCAAAAACAGCAGAAAACAGGAACTGGAACTGTGGCATCTTTACTATTAAATACGAGTTGGTCGTTTGACACTCAACGCGTTTGATGGTCGTCATTGAAAGCATCCTGTCCGTCCAATCAATCTCACGGTCTCGATTTCGTCCGATTTAATTTCACCATATTATTTATGGTATCATAAATCACGTAGTAAATTGATTAGGAAAGATATTTTTCCTTGCTTCAAAACCCCAGAACCATCGCACTAGGATATGGTGTCATAAATCCCGCAGTCTCCTCTCCACCTTCCTTTCTTGCTGCTAATCCAATCCCGCCCCTACGAGAAAATTGGTACAAAATCCCCTCTTTCCTATTATAATCGGAGCGTGTGATCCGTAGTTTCTGCTAACAAATGTAGGACTATGTAAAAAAATCAGAACATGATGCCGTATATCCCCTTGATTTCTCGAATACACCCTATCTCACCCTTCTAACATCTCCTAAGCGCCAATCACTTTCCAAATTCAACAAAAGGAGCATTAAAATTATGGTGCCAGATAGGGAAGCAAACAAAGAGTTAATCGAAGGATCACCACAGTTAAGGGGTTTCCACGTTCAAGAAATCCCCAGAATCAATAGTCTGTAATAGATGGAAAGCATACAATTAGTACATGGAAGCAATCAGACGGACCATGGCGGAGGAGGAGCGAGGTCTGGTCACACGAGGATATGAACGCCAAGATCCGTCCGCCCACCGTCCATGGCAGAGGAGGAGCAGGACGAGGCCTGGGCACATGAGGATATGAGCACCATGAGGCTAGCGTTGCTGACACTCATCCAACGCTGCTACCTAGAGGCCATCTCGCGGCTCCCCGCTAGCGACCTCCGGGCAGCCCTTGCATGAAGCGGGCGTTCGCTAATCTACTGCTGATTTTCATTGTCGTCGGAGTGCTCTCACAGGTACCAACACCATTATATCTGAATTACAATTTTGTGGTTGCAGGGTTGCCTTGAATTTTATCCATGTAAGTCTACAAGAATACTTATTCATATTTATTTCTCTTACGATGCCTTTTTGCAAATTGCAGCTAACATTAATTTTAATTTTTCCTCCAATTGCTTGTGAGGAGATTCTACTTACAGCTGGGCAGTTAGGAGGATGCACTGATGTAACAACCATTAACTAAATCTTCTCCGTTACTTGCTGACTATTGTAGCACACTGTGTTTTCAGATCCTGAATAATTGTCATATTGCAGGTTTTCCTGCATCGAGCGGTCATACCAGGTCATGTTTATGGCATTGGCGATGGCAGAAGTGGACATGTGGTGGCAATCAGCGAGGAGGATGCCGGGCAGGGTTGCGCGGAGCCAGACTGCCAGACCTGGCGGTATTGGCGTTGCTGTACGTGCAGCAGCAATTGTTCCATGTCAGTAAAAGATTTCTCTTAAGTATTTTTTATCTGCTATTGAGGAGATTCCGTGGAGCTCATTGTCTTAGTTTTTATCTGTATGTACCACCATATATTAGGATGTCTGTAATACATGTAACAAATGTCTGTAATACATGTTTCTCCCCTTTGGAAAGATTATTTGGAGTAAATCAAATATTACAGGACAACTCTACATCTGATGCTGCAGATTTATGTCATTTACCTCTCTCGCCAGAGATCTTTCATCAATGAAATCATGTTCAGTAGGTTACCTCTGGTTCAATCTCACCTAATAATCAGCAAGGTAGATGTTTGAAAGAATTTATCTTTTTTCTATCCTACTCTTCTTGGGTGACACACTCCCTGGCTTACAAGAACTGGTGCTTCTGTTTATTTAGCTAATGAGCTAATGAATCTTAATGGCTTACCCCTCCCTTTTATAAAAGATTAGAAGCTATACTAAAACATTAGGATATATCAATCTTAAACGCCAAACTATAGAGCATACATAACTTGCTTAACAAGGAAGGGATATGCATTCTTTGACATGATCAAGGGAATGGCATCAGGCACATCACGAAGGGCGAGATTGATTTGCATACTCCATTTGGGAACATGAAGCTGTCCACTAATAAAATGGGTGGATTCACTTGCCTCAAAAAGGACGACGGACACAACAAGGTAGGCAGACCATATGTGCCGCTTTGAGTTTCTTATTAAAAACATTTACATCTTGTTTCTGTGATACATTTAGCAGACTGGTCCTGTCCTATTTTGACCGGATAAATGACAGTGGAAGAAGTAGCTTAGAACCGATCATTGTATATGTAGTTTTTTCGCAAATTGATAATTTAGCCATTTATACCTTGAACGAAGGTTCGATGCAGTAAATAGTACACAACCAAAAAGGTTAGCACTAAAGCTCTAGCAATGTTAGTAAATGTGTATCATCCTGAAATATTGCTCAATCGATTCTATCCCTGTAAAGCTCTTGATCTGTCAAAGGAGAAATGCGTCAGTTTTCGGTCTGTCTTTGTTGTTGTGCCTGTTGTTGTGCTTATGCTAACATATTCACCTAGGAACATATGAAGCTCCACCGGTCAAGCTACTGCTTGTTGTACCTTTAGTTCTGCATCTTCCAAGTAAACATGTGAATTTATCTAGGGTCATTACATGATTTTGCTGCTTCTTGCTGTTTTACAATCTCACTTCAGAATCAAATCTTGCATCTTATTTATGTGAATTTATAAAATGATTTAGAACATTTATAATGTATCTCTACATGAATTCACCCTATTCAATTCAAACACATACAAGACGGATGTGCACCAAAAGATATAGGAAGAGTTGGTAATTTCATTTTGGAAATCATACACACATGATATAATAGTATTAGTTTTCCATTGGTTTTTTTTTCTAAAGGTATATTGTGCTCGTCCACAGGGTATACTGAAATGATGTATCTGACACCTATATATTTGCATGCATTGTGCAACATGGAAGGAGAAACTTTTCCTCCACTTCGCCGATAAAGTTCAGGCTGGATTTATGTGAACTAGAAGCTAGGGTTTTAACGGCATGGTGTCATCTAGAAATTTTACAAGTGAATAGATATATTTTGAAAATTTCATCAGTTTTCAGAAATCTTGAGTTGGTGCATTCATGTTCCAAAAAAAGTGAATGGTCGAAGCAGGTGCACCTTAAGTTTGCTGACATTCTTGTATGATCATCTATGATTTCCCCTTACAGCAATAAATTTATCTGACATGCTTTTAATGAACTTTGATATATTTTTAAATTTTGTAGTTCATGGATACGAGGGAGGTTAATTTTATGGAAATTTTCAGAAATAACGCACCAGCATTGGCAACTAGGAAATTTTGTTGGAAGTGACAAAAAAAAAAGACCGAGTTTTACACAACATACCTTGAGGGAATATCAAAACTCGTAGTACTCACTGGATTTTACACAACTAACAATTGTTACATTTGCCCAGGAGTAGAGCTTATAGAAAGTGGAATCTCAACGTACTTAAAATGCTATGTTGCTATTCTTTCTATACACTCGAATTTTCACGTTATTTCTATGTGCATAGCCAAAAAAAACTTGAAAGACCGTAGCAACGCACGGGCATTCAACTAGTCTTGTTAATAGGTTAGTTCCGGAAAACGCATGAAATCATCATAAAGTGCAAGCAAAACATGTAAGTATTGTCATAAAACAAGCATGGAACGTCAGAAATTATAGGTACGTTGGAGACGTATCAACCAGCTTCCCCAAGCTTAGAATTTTCCATATCATTAGCAACAATGGTGTTCAAAGCGTTCATACTAATATCATTGCTACTAGCATGCAAATAAGATTCCATAGGTTTTTTAATTTTCGCAGCAAACAATCCATGTCTTAACTCAGGAAATAGAATAAGAAGCTCATTGTTGCTTTCCATTATGCCTAACTAGTGTAAACAAGAAACCAAAAGATGCAATTGAAGGATCTAAAGGAAATAGCTTCAAGCACTTACAACGGCAACAGAAAATAACTTAGTTACCTGGGACCGGAGTATGAGTGCCTTTTACCTTTCTTCCCCGGCAACGGCGCCAGAAAATAGCTTGATGTCTACTCACGCTTCTTTTCCTGTAGACAGTGTTGGGCCTCCAAGAGCAGAGGTTTGTAGAACAGCAGCAAGTTTTCCCTTAAATGGATCACCCAAGGTTTATCGAACTCGGGAGGAAGAGGTCAAAGATATCCCTCTCAAGCAACCCTGCAATCACGATACAAGAAGTCTCTTGTGTCCCCAACACACCTAATACACTTGTCGGATGTATAGGTGCACTAGTTCGGCGAAGAGATAGTGAAATACAAGTAGTATGGATGTATATGAGTGGTAATAACAATCTGAATAAAATATGGCAGCGAGTAAACATGCAGTAGAACAGTAAGTAAGCGGTGTTTGCAGTATTGGAAACAAGGCCTAGGGATCATAATTTCACTAGTGTACAGTCTCAACATTGTTCGCATAATAAATAATAACTTCTCTCATTTGTGCTACATACACTCTTTTGTTGGATGACAAACACCATGTGTAGGGCTACAAGAGCTCCCTCAAGCCGGAGTTAACAAGCGCCACAACATTCAGCATTCATATTTAAGTAACCTTAGAGCATAATAGATCTTTGCAAAATAAACCGAGTACTAACATAGCATACACACTGTCACCATTACACTATGAAAGGGGGAATAGATCACATCAATACTATCATAGCGATAATTAAATCCATAACCTACAAGAGATTATGATCATAATCTACGACAAGAACCACACGATGCACACACTGTCACCTTTACACCATGCAGGAGGAATAGACTACTTTAATAACATCACATGAGTAGCACATAGACTAGTAGCGATACAAAGCTCATCATATGGATCTCAATCATGCAAGCAATTCACGAGATCACTGTATTGGAGTACAGAGAGAGAGAGATTAACCACATAGCTACCGGTACAGCCCCTTAGCCTCGAGGGAGAACTACTCCCTCCTCATCATGGGACGCGGCGTTGATGGAGATGGCGGTGAAGATGGCGGTGGTGTCGATGGAGAAGCCTTCCGGGGCACTTCCCCGTCCGGCGGCGTGCGGAACGGAGACTCCTGTCCCCCAGATCTTGGCTTCGCGATGGCGGCGGCTGGAAGGTTTCTCGTACCGTGGCTTATTCGAATCGAAGATTTAGGTCGGGGGCTTTATATAGGCGGAAGGGCAGCCTCGGAGGGGGCCTGGTGGAGCAGACCATAGGGGCGCCCACGGCCGCCGCCGGGTGGTGTGGGGCCCCTGGCTCCCCTCGGTTCCTCTCGGGTGGAAGCTTCGTGGAATTCTAAGATCTTTGGGCGTTGATTTCGTCCGATTCCGAGAATATTTCCTTACTAGGATTTCTGAAACCAAAAACAGCAGAAAACAAGAACTAGCACTTCGTTATCTCGTCAATAGGTTAGTTCCGGAAAATGCATCAAAACGATATAAAGTGTGAACAAAACATGTAGGTATTGTCATAAAACAAGCATGGAACATCAGAAATTATGGATACGTTGGAGACGTATCACTACTCTGAACTACTCTCTGGTTGGATAACAAACACCACCGCGTAGGGCTGCAAAAGCACTCCTTAAAGTTCGCGTTGCAAACCTAGGGACACCCACTCTGTCACTTTGAGCATCCAAAGATAGTACTAACAAACACCACAATTTCATAGAGACATCAAACTCAAATTATAACTCATGATAAATATTTCTGTAATCTTTAGCCTAAGAGACACACACGGTGCGCACACTATCACCTTCACACCGTGGGACAAGGTGTCTCTGGAGATCACAATAATAAAACCACTTGAGTAGCATAATAGATGAAGAGTAACATCTACTTATTCAACTAGATTACAAAGCTCACGATCACATAAAAATCACACCATGGGAGAGAGATAGACCACATAGCTACCGGTAAAGCCCTCAGCCTCGGGGGAGAACTACTCCCTCCTCATCATGGGAGTCAGCAACAGCGATGAAGATGGCTGTGGATTCGATGGAGATGGATTCCGGAGGCAATTACCCGTCCCGGGAGGGTGCCGAAATAGAGCTTTATATCCCCCGAAACTTGTCTTCGATGGCAGTGGAGGTACGAAACTTTTCGTGGATGGATGCTGATTTCTTTAGGGGTTTCACGAGGAAGGCAATATATAGGCGGAAGGGCGAGGTCGGTGGGCGCCCGAGGGGCCCACACCATAGCCAGGCGTGGCCAGAGGTGGGCTCGTGCCATGGCATGATGTTGCCACCTCGGTGCCCTCCTCCGTCTCTTCTTTGGACTCCGTCTTCGTGTCGGGAAAAATAGGAGGTTTGGCTTTAGTTTCGTCCAATTCCGAGAATATTTCCTGTACAACTTTTCTGAAATACAAAAATAGCAGAAAACATGAACTGGCACTATGGCATCTTGTTAATAGGTTAGTTCCAGAAAATGCATAAAAATGCCATGAAGTGTAAACAAAACATATAGCAATTGGTGTAAAACAAGCATGGAGCATAAAAAATTATAGATTCGTTTGCAACGTATCACCCTGCCCAAGTGTGAGTTTTGAAAAAGACTTTTGCAAAGGAAATTGCTGGAGGCAAGTGGAGATAAAAGTGTTTTCGAAAAACTTCGGTGCCTTGGATACTTAACATGACCAATTTGACAGTGCAACCACATTTCTCCAACATGGGCACGAGGCGCAGCGTAGTAGTTTGTCTCGCCTTAGTCTGGGTCCTACAAGTGTAAGGGGTAGTCCGATCATGAACACCTATCGACCGTGGACTTCCTGACGAATTGGGGATGCCTTTCCATTGCATATCGATGGCAGTGGTACAACCTATGAGCTCCCATTAAAAGATGTCCCGCATTTGGTCGCGACATTACGGAGGATCGAGCTGGCCGGGGACTTCGCAACTCTTGGACAAACGACCCCTCAGACTCTCGTATTGGGAGGTACAACTATAGGCGGCATGTCTTAGGCTAATTAAGGCGAGCAAGCGAAAAACTGCAATCGGGTGCTTGTCGTGGCATACGTTGGTATGCGGGGATGATGCCCACATGATAAGTCTCCGGATCTTGTGGTGGAAGTGTACCACCTATGAAGAGTGAAAACTATTTGAATAGCCATGTACGCGGTTATGGACGGTTGGGAAGGCAGGATACTTATGCTGAAGAGTTTTTGTTTTAGAAAAGAGTTTTCCAAAGGATTTGGGAAATGTATCAGTGGGACTGGAGGAAATGTACCTGGGAGGTACGGTGGAAAGTTGGAAATGTGTTTTGGTCATACTGAGATGGCCGGAAAGGAAAATGGGTCATCATTACCTATTAGTTTTCAAAAGAAACTTGTTTTCAAAAAGGTTTTCAACAAAGATATAGAGATGTCATACTCTCGAGAGAAACTATCTCTCACTCTTTGTAACTCTAGAATAGTGCATGTTCCTTGCTACTGCCAAATATGAATATCCTTTACTTCTCTTTGAGGTGGTTTGTGAGTACAATTCATAATGTACTCATGGCTTTGTCCTTGGCTATTTACTTGGCCAGATTTGGTGGAATCCGTCAGATGAAGAAGGAGTCGACGACGTCTATGCGAGCGAGGAACGTCTTCCCAGTTAGTTGCCTGTAGGGTTATGACATGACTTGGGCCATGCGAACACGTTCGTCTGAGGTATTTGCGTTGTGTGGTTGTTGATCTTCTGCCGTTGCGGCTCTTATGTAAGTATTGGTCATGTGACTTGTTGTAATCTTTTTATTCGATACTATAATGGATGATGCATTTGATAATAGTTCGGTTATGCCTTCACGACAAACTGATCATGGAATCGTGAATGAGTATGCATAACGGGTGTTTCAGACAGTTAGTCCGTGGACCCACAGGCTCCTCAAGCGGTAGGTCCTGTTTTCAAACAAAACAACACGAGTATCAAATACTTTGTAATCTACAATAAACGTTGGTAAGGATAATATTCATGATGCATATATAATATATACTCCTCCGTTCTTTTTTAATTGACTCAGATTTAGTACAACTTTGTACTAAATTTGAGTCAATTAAAAAGGAACGGAGGGAGTATATACCTTCATCATCACCGATCTCATCAAATAATTCTCCTCAAATTGGTTCTACCTTCAGGGCTCGTATTTGATAGAATTTCATGAAAGGTGGACACCTTCTCTGTCACTAGGAAATCCTGGAAAAATTCTCCATAGCTGGGAGGCAGTGAACGTAACACCACGTCCACGGCAAAGCTCGTTGTTATTTGTTGATACGTTGCAAACGTATCTATAATTTTTGATGCTCCATTCTTGTTTTACATCAATTGCTATATGTTTTGTTTACACTTCCTAGGATTTTATGCATTTTTTTGGAACTAACCTATTAACAAGATGCCACATTGCAGTTCCTATTTTCTGCTGTTTTTGTATTTCAGAAAAGTTGTTCTGCAAATATTCTTGGAATTGGACGAAATAAAAGCCGAAGTTCCAATTTTTCTATCATGAAGACGAAGTCCAAAGGGGAGACGGAGAAGAGCCGGGAGGCGGCCACACCACCCCTAGGCACGCCCCTGGCCACGCCTAGGCATGGTGTGGGCCCCCCGAGCGCCCACCGACATCGCCCTTTCACCTATATATTGCTCCCGACGCGAAAACCCTAAATCAATAAGCCTCTATCCATGAAAAGTTCCGTAGCTCCGCCGCCATCGAAGATAATTTTCGTGGGACACCTTGCCCCACGATGTGAAGGTGACAGTGTGCGCACCGTGTGTGTCTCTTAGGCTAAAGATTACAGAAATACTTTGTCATGAGTTATAATTTGAGTTCGATGTCTCTATGAAATTCTGGTGTTTGTTAGTACTATCTTTGGATGCTCAAAGTGACAGAGTGGGGTGTCCCTAGGTTTGGAACGTGAACTTTAAGGAGTGCTTTTGAAGCCATACGCGGTGGTGTTCGTTATCCAACCGGAGAGTGGTTCAGAGTAGCATAGTGAAGAGATGACATTTATGTATTTAATTATGATATCATTGTTGGGAGTGTCCACTAGTGAAAGTAGGATCCCTAGGCCTTGTTTCTAAGCATTGAAACACCGTTTACAACCAGTTCTGCTACATGTTTGCTTGCCACCATTTTTATTTAAGATTGCAATTACCACTTATAATCATCCATATTACTTGTATTTCACTATCTCTTCGCCGAACTAGTGCACATATACACCCGACAAGTGTATGGGGTGTGTTGGGGACACAAGAGACTTCTTTAATCTTAATTGGTGGGTTGCTTGAGAGGGATATCTTTGACCTCTACCTCCTTGAGTTCGATAAACCTTGGGTGATTCACTTAAGGGAAACTTGCTGCTGTTCTACAAACCTCTGCACTTTGAGGCCCAACACTATCTACAAGAATAGAAGCGTGCATAGACATCAATCTCTTTTCTGGCATCGTTGTTGGGGAGAAACAGGATTTCTGCTAGGGGAGTCTCTCATCTCCAATTTATTTACTTTTTTATTGTTTTGCTTAGTTTATTTTACTTTGTCTTGTTTGCTTCTTTTTATCAAAAACACAAAAAATAGTTTCTATTATTGTTTTTATTTATGTTGCTTTGTTTTAATCTTGCTAAAAATGAGTATTCCTGAGAGCACTAAGTTGTGTGCCTTTACTAGCATAAACAACAATGATTTCATTTGTACACCTATTGCTCCACCTGCTCCTGAAGCAACTTTTTATGAAATTAAACCTGCTTTTTTAAATCTTGTTATGAGAGAGCAATTTTTTGGTGTTAGTACTGATGATGCTGCTTCTCACCTTAATAATTTTGTTGAACTTTGTGAGATGCAAAAGTATAAGTATGTAGATGGAGACATTATTTAACTGAAATTGTTTCCTTTCTCTTTGAGAGGGAGAGCTAAAGATTGGTTGCTATCTTTGCCTAGAAATAGTATTGATTCTTGGGTTAAATGCAAAGATGCTTTCACTGGAAAATATTATACTCCTGCTAAGATTATATCCTTGAGAAGTGACATAATGAAAATTAAACAATTTGATAATGAACATGTTGCTCAAGCTTGGGAAAGAATGAAATCTTTGGTAAAGAACTGTCCCACTCATGGACTGACTACTTGGATGATCATCCAAACTTTTTAAGCAGGATTGATTTTTTCTTCAAGAAACCTTCTGGATTTAGCTGCTGGAGGTACCTTTATGTCCATTACTTTTGGGGCTGAAACAAAACTCCTTGATGATATGGTGATAAATTATTCTGAATGCATGACACACTGAGAGGGCTCCACAAGGTAAGAAGGTAAATTCTGTTGAAGAAACATCTTCCTTGAGTGATAAGATCGATACCATTATGTCTATGCTTGTTAATGGTAAAGCTCATGTTGATCCAAATAATATTCCTTTAGCCTCTTTGGTTTCTCAAGAAGAGCATGTTGAGTGAACTTCATTAAAAGCAACAATTTTAACAACAATGCTTATAGGAATAATTTTGGTAGTAGCAATTATAGGCCATATCCTTCTAATAATGGTAATGGTTATGAAAATTCTTATGGTAATTCCTACAACAACAATAGAAGTGCACCTCTGATCTTGAAGTCATGCTTAAGGACTTTATTAGTAAACAAACTGCTTTTAATAAATCTATTGAGGAAGTAAAATTGATGTTCTTGCTTCTAAAGTTGATAGCCTTGCCCTTGATGTTGAACTTCTTAAACTAAAAGTTATGCCTCATGATGTTAAAGAAAGCAAGACTTTGAATGCCATTCAAGTTAGAATTGATGCCAATGTTAGGATGTTGGCTGAATTGCATGCTAGGTGGGAAAGAGAGGATGGAATTGCTAGAAATAATAACATGACTAAAGTTTGTACCATTACCACCACTACTAGTGCCGAAGTCTCAAATGTTATCAAACCTCCTACTATTAATGTTAAAATAATTGGTGTAGAAAAAGTCTCCACTCCTTCTACAAAATTGCCTAGAACCACTGAAACTGTTTCTGATAAGAGTGCTGAAATTTTTCGAAGTATGGGAGACAATAGTCCTCTTACCTTTGATAATAAGGACTTTGATTTTGATGGTTGCAATATTTCTGAAGTAATTATGTTCCTACAAAACCTACACCTAGGTTACAGTGTGAAGATGACAGTGTGCGCACCGTGTGTGTCTCTTAGGCTAAAGATTACATAAATACTTATCATGAGTTATAATTTGAGTTGGATGTCTCTATCAAATTGTGGTGTTTGTTAGTACTATCTTTGGATGCTCAAAGTGATAGCGTGGGGTGTCCCTAGGTCGCGAACTTTAAGGAGCGCTTTTTCAGCCCTACGCGGTGAATTGGTGTTCGTTATCCAACCGGAGTGTGGTTTAGAGTAGCATAGTGAAGAGATCATATTTATGTATTCAATTATGATATCACTGTTGAGAGTGTCCACTAGTGAAAGTAACATCCCTAGGCCTTGTTTCTAATCATTGAAACACCGTTTACAACCAATTCTGCTACATGTTTGCTTGCTGCCATTTTTATTTTAGATTGCAATTATCACTTATAATCATCCATATTACTTGTATTTCACCATCTCTTCGCCGAACTAGTGCACCTATACACCTAACAAGTGTATTGGATGTGTTGGGAACACAAGAGACTTCTTGTATCTTAATTTCAGGGTTGCTTGAGAGGGATATCTTTGACCTCTACCTCCCCGAGTTCGATAAACCTTGGGTGATTCACTTAAGGGAAACTTGCTACTGTTCTACAAACCTTTGCACTTGGAGGCCTAACACTGTCTACAACAATAGAAGCGTGCGTAGACATCATTTTTTAGCCCCAAGTATACACCAAGTTGTCAAGGATCCTATGCATGTTCCTTACGTGCATATCAAGGTGACCATTTTCCTCCAACTTTGTCGATAGAAATTCATCCAGATACTCATACTTTGCTCTCCTAACCTCGCACTGAACATGGACTTGAGGGTATCAATCATGTCAATGGCTGCAGTGTTGGAAAATTGCACCCTTAGCTCGAAGTCCACGGTGCTAAGCATTGCATGTCGGATTACATGTTCTAACTTTAGTCAGAGATCATATGCCCTCTTTTCTTCTTCATCGGTGGAGTCATCAGGTTCATCTCGTAGAGGTTCATCTACTATCAAGAGTATATCACTTGCGCTAAGGCAACTTCTCAGATGTTGGTACCAAATAATGAAGTCTGATCGATTATAGGCAAGTGTCTCTTCTCGAAAGAAGTGACGAAGGTGAGCAAGCACACGGGAGGTAACCATGGTCTACAAGGATATTTGCAAAGACATTAAGACTAAGTTCATAATTTATTGTGAGATCAAATTTTAATCAAAATTATTTAATGAGCTCGCACTAGAAGACATTATCCCTAAGAATGCTTTAGCTGAATACACAATCCCAATTCACTACATCCGCCCAAATCGCGACAGAGAGATGACGTAGCTTCAAAGGTGGACATTTTATGTCGATCACAACATTCATGTGACTCATGCCCGATCTTTCGATCATCTTGTGTTCTCGAGGCCATGTGTGTACATGCTAGGCCCACCAAATAACTCCTTAGTTTCAGTGATGTGCAACATTGCTTGCACCCGCGTTACATGAATGCCGCAAACGTAGCGCCCGATTATCACAGCTTGCTCCATAAGGGTACCCAATCTATTGTGTTGCACGCTAAGGATGAACACTAATTTGATTTGGTTTTTTGATTGGGGGATCATCTTATTTAAAGCTTTGTTAATGTAGCTAATAAGTACTAGCAGCTAAACAAGATGCTATGTCAGTATCTAAATCAAATATATTAGTTGACATGTCATGGGTGAATCACCTACGCATGCGAGATCTCCATCATATGCTCTAGCATGGTGCCCACTTTGTGACGCTTCCAGTTGATTGACCATCATGACGATGGGCTATCACTAGAACTTAGTAACAACTACTAGAGAGCTACTAAACACCATGACCATAACATGTTACAAGACCTCTTGCAACAAAGATATACACCTCTACTTTATCAGTTGCAACTTATGCGAGAAGAACGGTTCTTAACCTACGAGCATACAACCGTAACACCGATTAGATAATTCTCTCTACTACACCCCTGTCGGGGCCCTCCGTTGCAAATGCCACACCGCAAAAATAAGACAGACAGACTCCTCCTAGCCGCGTACATGGTACAAGCCATGTGTCAAGTGTGAACCAGTTTAGCGTAAGTGTACGCGTGAGGTAGGCCGGGGGCTGCTTGAATGCCGCAGTAGTGGACAAGTACAAATGGGAGGGTAACAATTATAAAATCGATGCCCGCATGTAATACATGCATTCTATTCGTACAATCATACTATGCATAGATCGGCTCTGATACCACTGTTGGGTTACATAGCAGAAAACAAAAAATTCTAGCTTAACACGAACCCAACATGCCCAAGATCTATCCATCTAGTAATGCAGTAACGGAGGTGATATCAGTTACGTACCCTCGTAGACCGATAGTGGTTAACGTTCCGCTAGAACGTGGTTGATGTAGACAAACAGCCGCCGCCGACCTCAGGGTCGTGAAGAAGTCCTCTCCCCAACGTTGAGTGCCACATGTGCAACATCTCGTAGTTTCGCACACGTACGGTGCTAAACGACACTCGCGGCTCCGATCCAGCGAAGTTACGGAAGTAGATCTTCTGGATCCAGATCCTGACAACGTTCCCGCGTACCGGGTGGAGTTGTCTCCCTCTCTATGCAGTTCTTCGGGGAACCGCACGGAGAAGAAAATTAAAGAGAGATATTTCTCTATTTGATTTGCCCATACGGGTCGCTTTATATAGGGGGGCAAAGGGGGCAAGGATTCATAAGGGGGCAAGGTGGGACAGAAGAGGAGGAGGTGGGGAGGCCGTCCGGCCGGCCAAAGCCAGGCCGCGCGCGCCCCTCCCTCCGATCGGCCCATGATGCGCCGACCCACTTGGCTGGCCGGTCCACCCCCTCCCTTCTTCCTCATGGGTCCTTCCATATGGGGCCCAATAAAGGTAGGGAGGCCTTTTTAATTAAATAAAACATATTTTTATTAAATAAATATATTTTAATATATTAATTCATTTAATTAACATATTAAACATATCCTTTAATTGCCATTTGTCCGAGACACCTCCCAAACTATTTCGAGCAACTTTCGAACATCTCTGGAATCCTATTCTGGATATATCTCTCAACTCCGATGAATCCAAAAGTATCTCGAGTTTCGTTAAACCCTTAAGTGTGTTACCCTATGGTTCGGGAATATCAAAGCCATGATCCGAGACTAGGTCACCGACCCAAATGATCACTAGGGGGGTCTGGATAACCATTGCGATCTCTATGCATTCCATGAAGATATGATCGTCGTTTGAAACTTTGCATTGAGTCTTATTCCTTTTGTTCACTCGATACTAGCACTCGTCCGAGACATGATCATTGGTATCTCGATAATAGTTCGATCTCGTTACGGACAAGGCTATTTTAGCTCATTCACATGTGATTTCATCCCCATGACCTAGTCATGCGCTACACAGCTTTCATGGATGTAATCTCGCTGACTAGGCCCTCATTTATGTATCTTTCCGTCACGCGGACGAACAAATCCCGCTCTTGATCCATAGGTCTCAATCATTCCATCGATATACCTAACTACACATTTATGATCACCCTGTTATGGAATGACGTTTGATGCAGCCAAGGTAACCTCCGGAGACGACGATTAGATATGATCTCACAATCGAATAATTAAGTACTATGCACTTATATTAAACATCGTAACATTGAACTCGATGTGACTTGATTGTGTTACAATACTTATGTTATGAGTATGTCCATCATATCATTCATCCAATCGATATGATCTCATTGTTAATGTCATGTGTGTCCATGACCGGGAAAACCTCGATCAACTATTGACCTCAATGAACTAGTTATGCACTTGTGTGCTCACTAGAGACATTTGTTTGTTTACAATACCACACATGTACTAATGTTTTCCTATTAATACAGTTATAGCATGGCACAAAACTAATTATGAACATTTTGACATATAATAAATATCCATTATTATTTGTCTGTAGAGCAGTATCTCCAACAGCCGCCATCACCGCTGAAGCTCCGCCGTCACAATACTACCGCCATGCCAAGCCGAGGTCACCGCCATCCCGGATTTGTCGCTGTTACCGTCCACAACCCTCGTCTCCTATACGCCCATGCACACACCACCATGCCATCGACCATCACGCCACCGCTAGACCAAGGTTGAGCGATGCCGCCATGCCTCCCAATGTAAGAGCCAAGCTCCAGCCCGATGGGCCGGATTCGTGTCCACGCCACCGCGCGAGAGGAAGAGAAGGCTTCACTGCCGCCGGTGCCGATCGGGCTTTGATCGGCCACACCCTCTAGCAGTAGCAAGGGAGGAGTGGGGGCCGGAGGGAAGGGGCCAGCGGCAGCGAGGATTAGGGTCCCTCCGAGTCGCCTCGCAGGGGCGACATGGGAGGGGAGCCTGGAGGGGTCGGTTCTCCGACATTAATTTAGTGTTATGTGTAATACATAGAACCATCCGACTAACCATCCAACCTCTAGTTAAGTTCTCTGGTGGTTTAGTTTCTTCGACGTACTACTCCCTCTGCTTCAAGATAAGTATCGTAGATTTGTCTAGATTTACATGTATCTAGACGCGTTTTACAGTTAGATAGTCATCATGAAACATAGGAAACAAACATATCGGTAGGCTTGCATGAAACCTAGGAAACAAACTAACATTACTTGGCCATCAGCCCATCACTGTACACACGCTCTAAACCTTAACCATCTTCTACTAAACACACTAAACAAACGGAATTAAGAGGTTGTTGTCGATGGGATGATGACCAAACCCCTACGTCATCGGCCCCACCAGCCCGGGACGCGTACGCTGCATCTTCATCGACGGATACATCGGACTGTCGCCGTCACGCCGAGTCGCCGACCCCGACCACCCATCGATCCATCCCCATTGGAGCCCGAAAGCGCGCACTAGAGAGATGCATGAAATAACGAAACGGGGAACCGGGGAGGGGGACCGGCCGACTTGTTCGTTACTAAACCGCTCGGCGATCGCGCGCGCGGCGGCGTCACATCAGCCACCAACAACAACAGCAACGGCGACCCATCGGAGGGAGGAAGTGGGAGCAGCAGTTGGAGAGGACCGGTCGCCGTTGGAATCTTCGGGCGCGCTGCAACACGCACGCACGCACGCACCGCGATCGGCGATCGATCGGTGCAACACATCTGTACAGTTTCCCCGAAAGCAACCGGCGCGCGCGCGCGTGCGGCGGCGACCCTAGCTAGCTAAGCTCGAACGGTGGTGCCGGTGGTGGGGCGGGCGGGTGCACGATTGGCTTATTTGGTTTTCATTCCTTGCTTGCGAATGTTACTTGGGATCAAATTAAGCCCGATCGATCTCGTCTTTCTTGCGTGGTGTGTGGCTTGCTCTATGTACTTGGAGGAGCTAGCGAGCTACTAGCTTAGCTTGGCATGCTGATGGCGATGTCTCTGCCAAGTACAGTCTAACTAACTGTGTTGAAGATGGTTACCTTTATGGAATGATGAAGGCCGATCCGGCTCAGGGCTGCAGATAATTATATTTCTGTACTTTGTTCGCTTATAAGGCAACACCTGTCTAATTAGGCCAGGTTCGGTTTTGCACCGAGCCACCGACACACAAGGGTATATTTGTGACTTAGACCATGTATGTTGCTAGAACAATAAAGTAATTACCATATTAATTTATAAAATATTACCACATTGCATCACTCTCGGATCGATTCAAAACTCTTTGCGTCGGGTTAGTGTTATTTTCCGTTCGTGGAAATGGCACGTTGTCATTCAGTACATGCTCCACGGTGGTGTTGGAGTTTTGCGAGTATTTACTACCCCATCCATTAACTATAACCACGACAAGAATTATGCAACGGAGAAGGGTAATTATAATTAAATTATATTTTCAAATTCCTTGTATTTATCAGAATTAAGCACAATGGACCATATTTTTTCATGAAATTTTATAAGAATGTAGTGGATAATCATATTATGTATTTATGTACCGCATTAAGCATTTCAAGTGGTTTAAACACGAAAACCCGCTCGTTAGGGTGACATGTCAAGTAGGGCACGTCACAAGGCAAATCCTAATCATATCTTGTTGAGACACAACCTGTGTGGTAGGGTGCACTTCCGCATGTTAGACCTACACATACACTAAGAGGCGGTAACGGACGAAGAGCATGATCTAGGGAAAACAGAAAATATTATATGCTTACATAAAAGAACATGGCACACCATTTGAACTCTAGAAGGGCCAAAAGGCTAAAGGCATGCAAACCGAATGCGCGCCAACCTTTGGTCCATGTGTCCTCGCTAGGTTATTTTGTCGTGTGTGGCCGTGTTTTCATGTCTCGACCTTTAAGATGGAACTCCATATTTTCAGTCTAGCTGAAACTATAACGGAAGATACGTTGTTTAACATGTGAGCTTGTGACAAACTAATATTACCAGTTTTAGAATGAAGTTTATTGGAAACCTCTTTTGGAGCTTGAGCTCCAAGGAGTGGTTTAGAAAACAATGCAAAAGATTCATTTTAAATTGCATTTTTCAACCTACAAGCACCCATAGGGTCTAGTAAGTCATATTTTTTTATCAACATATATTTTTAGCTGTAAAATCTACACAAAAAAGACTGTGCTGGGAAAAAGCGAGCCTTCTCGCCTTTTTAAAGCTACAAATTGTCTGCTGCCCAAGCTAATTATATAATGAAAAGTTATAGATCTATAGAATATGTGGGTATATATTCGTGAACACAATTTCAGATATTTCGGTAAGTTTTAAATATCATTTTTGATTTCTCTCTCTAGATTCTGGTCTGCCTCCTCACACTCAAACCTATGCCATGTTTTAATTTTTTATTACCTTTGTCTATAGATGATCATCTTATATTTGTCTAAATTTAGATGTATCTACTAAGACGTCCTTTTCTAGTCAGAGGAACTATATGCCACAAAATGTCATTTACAATTTTTATTCACACAACAAAGTAGATGTAAAAAGTTGTTCCAGGTTGTTAAATGTCATGTCGGGGCAATCTATATAGTACACACGAGGCTTCACCGTTACACTGTCTAGGATAAAAGGTTGCCAAAAGCGATTCGACAAAGAAACGTGAATGGATCAAGTTTGTGCACCGAAAGGCGACAAATACCAATTGCACACTGCATATCAGTTTTCCCCCTATTCGTCCATTTTCACTGAGATCAAACACGCACGTCATCCTTGCTAGCTAGAGTGGAAGTCCAAATCAAAGAAATCGAGCCGGGGATTAAGTGACGCGAAACGACTGTTATATCATGCTTATCGAGGAGATGTTCGCGGACAAATGGTAAACGATAAATACGGTGCACGGATGCCATCAGATCGAGGACGTCATCCACCTAACGGACTAATTCAACATATCGCGAACGTGTCCAGTTACAGCAGATTTACACATCATGTTGCTCATAACGCAAGGCATACTTGCTCAAGAAGACAAGAACTTATTTTTCATTGCACCTTCATGCATATATATGTATGTGTGTTTGTGTACACGATGAAATACTCAATGAGTGAATATATCTCTTGAGTCTCACACTATTTAAAGATTGATAAGGTCAAATTACTACAAGCGGCTTATCATAATCCTCTTTGGCTCATAGGACTAAATGCTCCCACCGTGAAAAAAACACATTTCAAAATATCAAATAATCTGTTTTTTTAAACATTTTTAGTGAGATCCACATATTCAGAGCATCTAGTCCCTGTGAGCCAAAACACAGCCTTCTTTCCTGGAAATCAATCTGGAGTTTTCACGGTTCTTAGCGTATACTCCTCCATTCCATCAAATAAGGCGTGCTCGTTTTTCTAGCAAGAAACTAATTATATATAATATAATCAAGCTTTTTTGCTCAATTTTTTGGTCAAAGTTTATCTTGAAATACACTTGCACCTTATTCATCGAAACCGACGTAGTACTACAATGCGGGTTTAACAACTGTTAGCGCATAATTAAGTAGTTGAATTGAGAAACAAATTTTTTCATATTATTAAATAAAATTTACAAATAATGACAGAACAACCAATTCTCCATATATGCATGGATGGATGGACAATATATATGTGTATGTGTACATCAATAAATTACATGTACTACATGTCATATATACGTTTGCATTTCGTGCCTTAGCTTCCTCTATAAGTGTCATTGGTGTTAGATTGCTACATCATGTAGCATGCCCCCTCACAAAGCATTACAACAAGCTGCTTTGGATGCACCCCTAGTTAAATACCGATCCATTTCATCGATACACATATACAGATAAATCACTGGTGAGAAGTTCCAACCTCCATGAAATCTATGAGCGCCACCTGCCCTTCAGCTTGTTGATCATCGTCGTCCCGGTTCTCCTCCTGCTCCTCGATGCTCGAACCGCACTTGGTGTCGCTCGAGCTCACGTTCACCTGGAGAAAATCGTAGAACTCCACCGATCTATTCGTATCTGCAAATAACGAATTAATATTCCGTTTAATTCCACACATATAAGCTAAATCGGTCAGAAATTTGTAATACCTCGCAGTGTGCATGCAAGAGAGTAGTTCATTAATTTACCTTCGTTCGTAGATGAGCAGTAACCCTCCTTGCTGCTGTGAGGGCTGATCGCGAAGGGCCCAGCAAATTCTCTACGGTACTTGTCGAGCAAGGCGGCCATGCGATTCGTGTCAGGAGCTCGAGGTCTGGGCTTCTCGCCGGCGCCGGCGCCCGTAAGACTGGTATCTTCTTTCGCGGATGCGGCGGCGGTGCCGGCCCGCCTGTTGGACGACAGCCTCATCCGCTCCCTGCAGCGACGCGCCATGATCACATGCCAGTGGTTCTTGACGGCGTTGTCGGTGCGGCCCGGGAAAAGCCTGGCGATGACGGCCCAGCGATTGCCGTGGACGCGGTGTGACGCGAGGAGGAGCTCCTCCTCCTCCTCCGTGAAGGGATTCCGGTTGATCCTCGGGTCCAGCTGGTTGAACCACCGCAGCCTGCAGCTCTTCCCTGAAATTAGTCAAAGCCGGTCATTTTCCGTCGGTTAATTAGTTATCCAACTTACGCGATGTGCTCGCGACGACGCCATGGACAGATAGCTTGCGCGTGCTAGATGAATTAGGAAGCAAGGAAAGCAAAATTAACTCAGTAGCTCTAGCCACAAGATAGATAAAATTGCTGCACAAGTGATAGAGATACGATATGCACATCAAGGTGAGCATGACACCCTAACAAATTAAAATTCTGTCCAGGACTAATTAAGCATGCTGAAAATCCCAAAAGGTCAGATAAGCTTACTGAAAGCAGTAGTGCGCCAGAAAGAAAGGGATTAACGGAAAACAAAGTACAGTTAACCAATAGCGAGCCTCCATATTATCATCTATGAGATACGAATCTATGATATTCACGCATGCATGCATGTCGTTAGTTACCTGATCGGCCGTGGAGCTTCTCGGCGATGGCGTTCCAGTTGTGCGGCCCGTACCGCGCGACGAGCTCCTTGAGCCTCTCGTCCTCCGACGGCCTCCAGTGTCCCCTTGTGCACATCCTTGATCGATCAATCGATGAAACAACAGCAGCGACAAATCTCTCTAGCTATCCCTTAAATATATAATTAGCTTAGTAAGCCTAGCTACGCATAAACAGCTAGCAGCAAAAGAATCGACTAGCTAGATAGCTTCAGAGACACGGGAAGAACAAACACAGATCGATCGATCGATCAGGATCCTTGTGCATGTAGGTCCACTGGAGATATGAACAAAGATTAGAGAGGGAGAAGGAAGAGACAAAGGTCGATCGATAAGTTGAGAAGAGGCAAGAGAAAGATAATGGGTGGGGGATTTATAGAATGGAGGGTTTGAGGGCTAAGGGAAAGTGCAGGGGCAGGCAGTTTTTTTTCTCTCTCTCTCTCTAACTCCGAGTCTCGTTATTGTTGATCGTTAGTGAGGGAGAAGATAGCGAGTTGGGAGATGGTTACACCTGAGTTAGTTTGATGCTACGTGTGGGCTAACGGGTGGTTTTGTACGTTAAGCTTCGCGAAAGGGAATAGAAAATGTTAGTTACATGCTAGCCATATCTAGGTCCACAAAGATCAACTAACTACATGCAGTGTCTCGCCAGTTACAATTGTTCAACTAACATCATACGAGAAAATCAAGCAGTCTCCCTGTGTGTGTGTGTGATGGAAACTACTGCCAGCAGCCCATGACATCTGCAGGAACCAGTGTAGCTTATGTTAGTAATATTTGGTCTGAAAGTTACAGAACTGATAAACTAATTCTAGTGTAACATTTTTATTAACTAACGAATCGGGTTTACTTTGACCAAACCAATGCTGTTTTTTTTTTCGGGTAAACCAATACTGTTGTTATGTGTTTGTGCAATAACTAATCTTGGTTTGATCAGTATATATATGGGCCTGTCAGAGAGATAATTAAATGGTTACTGTCTTCTTCCACAGACTGTCTTTGTGTGCAATGAAATTCTACACTTGGTGCACCTAATATTTTTGGGAGGGAGTTTGGGAGAAGGGGAGAAAGATGCCGCTGTAGGGTTGCTTGGTGGGGGGAATTCTGTTGTTCAGGTCTCAACATCCCTCTGATGTTTCAAACCTACAACGTCTACTTAGAACCAACCCGTCACTCTCCTTCCCCTATTGTACGCGGCACCTAACTCCAACAGTAACATACCTTAAAATAGGTTCTGCATTAACCAGTCGACTTATTAATCTCTAATTTTAGATAACAGGCCGATTAATTGTCTTAACTACATTTTACTTGCCGGCTACCATGCCTTCTTTCTCAGGGCTAGCGCAACATTGCTTGAATTGCATGTGCATTAGTACCTCCATCCCAAAATTTAAGGCTTATATTTTTTTTTGAAAAGTTAAACCAAGTAAAGTTTGAACTTTTAGAACAATCTGTCAACAAATACAATATTTTGTAGATACCATACGAAAATATATTTTATTATCTATTTAATGATATTAATTTTGTATTTTGCATGTTAATAATTTTTGGTAAAATTTTAGTCAAACTTGACATAGTTTGATTTTCTAAAAATAATATAAACCTTTGGAATGGAGGTAGTAATTAACAAGAACATTAGTTTAGCAGATCAAGAGGGGTTAGGTAGTTGGTCTGTACTTTTGTTTTCTGCATGCCTAAAATAGGCAGTGTAGTACAACCTTCTATTCAGGATTTTATTTTAGAAAAGGGGGGGGAGACTTTTTTTCCTGTTTGTTAATTGGGAACAAGGAGCAAGCAGGTTAGTTTCTACGGGATTTCCTGTGCTGTTGGGCGCCTCAGACCTACCTGGCCGATCAATACAATTCTCTATTCATCTCCTATGCTAAAATTAATTAGGTCAACTGAGTTGTAACTATAAGCTACGTACTTCAGTTGCTGTTTAGTATTGATTGCAGTTTCCAGTGAGCTGAAATTTTGATGCTGCCGGTTGTGCAACTGTGGATTAGCACTCTTGGCATGTACCACGTATGCTATCTTTCAAGATAATTTAATTTTGGCTATTGGAACCACATTCTACCTATTTCAGATTTAACACTAATCATTTAAAAGAAGATTTGATAGTAGTAAAAATGTGTAGCCAAATTGGAGTATGCACCTAATGAGAATGCTACAGTATATGTATGGTGGGCACTGTCATTTTTACAATTATAGCTTGGCGTATGTACCTAATTGAAGTAGGTGTTTAAAAAAATTATATATCTGTAAAATTAGCATCGCTATAAAGAGATCTCCTCTGTAAAATACAAATGCAACCATGCAAAATGTGCATAGATGAAGAACAAGCACTTGCACTCCCAAAAAATAACATTTTAGTAGGAATATACAAGTTACAATAAAATAAGTTTTTCGCAAAAAAGAGAGAAAAAAAGTTACTGTTACATCTCTATCTACTGTTTAATCTTTTTCAGATTCACCTATATATAATAGTATAGTAGAAGCTAGCTGTCTTTTTATGATGGACTTTTAAACTTAGGTGATGCAGCCTTGACAACTATGGGAGACATTCTTACGATAACGATTTCATATCATGGTAACAGCAACTACCCGCCAGAAATCGATTAAATAACACATATATTAGTTCCTTCCTGCTCTAGATTGCTTTGATGGTCAACAACAGATTGAAGAGCTGCTAGCTAGCTGGGGAGGCAGCTTGTGCTTGTGCAGTTGTGCTGTGCTTCTAACGCAGGTAACATGCATCACAAGAGTACTAGCTAGATGTCAGCTTCAGCCGTTGGCCTAACTCTATTCCGTATGGCAGATAAAAGTTCTTAGATTTTAAGCAAACACCCCGGCTTAGGAAACAGGGGAAAATATTCAACTTGCTGCTGGTATGTATCCTTGTCTTCGATCGGCTAGTGGCAGCTGGAAATTGACATATACACTGAACTTACATTTACAGTTTGGCACGTCTGTTTTTTCACAAGTTTTTATCTCCACGTTTTGGCAAGTTTTGTTTGTGTGCTCGGAGCAAATTCGTTAGCTCTTAAGTCTAACACCTTCATCTGTGAAGTTTTTTGCTTTTTGTGATATCATGCCAAGTTTTCCTGGTTTGAACTTTTCCATTCAAGTTCAACAATCTTCGTACCGTACTCAAACAAACGGCATATACTTTTGGACCCGTCCGTCGTCAGTCCTTTAATCACACAATTAAGTACATCCTCACGTGTGTGCATGCCTCGACTGATCGAGACATAACACAGAACATAAGCGCTCGTTTTTCTCATATGTGGAAAAAGGTTTTTCTCCGAATCATTTGAAAAGAGCAGAGGCCAATAGCCTGGCCTACGAGTAAATTCGCTTGTACACACTTCACACACAACAAGAGAAGTTACCTAACGGTGTTTCATTTCATCGTTTGAGAAAAAAAGACTAATGGTGCAAAAGTGACGTGAGTATCGTGGACGTTTGGACGACTTAGCCATGTACAAATAACGGAACGAATCTTGTTCGATAAGGTATCAGTGTGAGGCGACCTAGTAATCACCCACCGGGCCTCACAAGCTGGTGTTAAGTTCATGACCGGATTTTTCCTGCCTACCATCTTTGAACGCCGTGATCTAAGCACGCGCGCACGCAGTCGCAGCGAGGCTTAGCTAGCTAACCTAAAATGACATGTAGTCACGGAAGATGGGGATGGAGCTATCTTCTCTTTATATGTTCGTTCAAAAAAGATCTGTTATGTTACAAAAATTTGTCTTCTCTTTATACGCCCGTTCAAAAAATATCTGTTATGTTACGAAATTTCCCAGCACACCTGATGACGCGATGCTCCACATAATGTTTTTGTCATGTACTTCAAAAAACAGTTATCCACATGGAAACAGTTCATAAGATGTACTGGAAACGCAAAACATATGATCTTAAAAATTGATATTGACAAGGCACATTACAATGGATTCGGCGACAATAGCTTATTATTTACCGGTTGATGGCTGCTTCTGGCTCACATTACCTACAACAAACAACAACAACAACAACAACAACAACAACAACAACAACAACAACAACAACAACAACAACAACAACAACAACAACAGCAACAACAAACCTTTTATTCCCAAACAAGTTGAGATAGGGTAGAGGTGAAACCCATAAGATCTCGTAACCAACTCATGGTATTGTCAGATGGATAGCAAGCTTTCATGCGGCTCTTTCCATGGCTAGTTCTTTGGTGATACTTCAGTCCTTTAGATCTCTCTTTACGGACTCCTTCCATGTCAAGTGTGGTCTACCCCGTCCTCTCTTGACATTATTAGCACGCTTTAGCCGTCTACTATGCACTGGAGCTTCTGGAGGCATGGGCTGAATATGCCCAAACCATCTTAGACGATGTTACAAACTTCTCTGCAATCGATGCTACCCCAACTCTATCTCGTATATCATCATTCCGGACTCGGTCCTTCCACGTGTGGCCACACATCCATCTCAACATGCGCATCTCCTCCACACCTAACTGTTGAACATGCCGCCTTTTAGTCGGCCAACACTCAGCACCATACAACATTGCGGGTCGAACCAGTGTCCTATAGAACTTGCCTTTTAGCTTTTGTGTCACTCTCTTACCACAAAGAATGCCAGAAACTTGGTGCCACTTCATCCATCCATCTTTGATCCGGTGGTTGACATCTTCATCAATATCCCTATCGTTGTGCAGGATTGACCCAAGTATCGAAAGGTGTCCTTCTGAGGCACCACCTGCCCATCCAGGCTAACCTCCTCCTCCTCGTTCCTAGTAGTACTAAAACTGCACATCATGTACTCAGTTTTAGTTCTACTAAGTCTAAAACCTTTCGATTCCAAGGTTTGTCTCCATAGTTCTAACTTCCTATTGACCCCTGCTCGACTATCATCGATTAGGACGACATCATTCACAAAGAGCATTACCTACTTTAAAAAAATACTGCATCGAGATTGCTCTCCTCTTTTATTTGGAAAACCTATTACTGCTTTCTTTCATAAGGGGTTTCGGAAAAAAAGAATTTCACTAGCTGTCATGTTTTCTATTCGGGGAAAATACTATTACTTCTTCTATGGTACCTCCAGAGAAATATACTTAACGTACCACCTGCCGCCTTTTACCCAAGAAAGTTACTACTGTCTTCCTATACAGTATTTTTGAAAAAAATATACTTACTCTATCACCCTTTGCCTATCTTATTCGGGAAAATATTATTGTTTTCTCCACGATCTCTTGGAAAAATAGCTTGGTCCATTGTTCATCACCTCTTTCACTTTAGGAACTGTAGCGGTAATGCATAGTACCCACTTTTTTCCCCCATTGTCTCATGACCACCAAATGATTTTATTCCATGCTACCCACTTTTTTCATGGCTTCACGATAATCCTACGAACGTAAAAAAAATTAAACCATGATGCTACATCGCCACTTTTAGGTTACTCCAGCAATGCTTCCACAAAAGATTATTTGAACTACTTCAACAACACATATATTCTACAATATAATTAAGACCCAAGGGCGCGGCGTGCCGCCGCGCATTACTTCCTAGTACTTCTTCAAAATATACCCGCCTCAAGTAGAAGAAGATGACACACTAGTAGGAAAAGGCTCATCAGTGGCGCACCATTTTGGAATCCACGCCACAAAATGTGAATTCTGTGGCGCACAGACCCATGCGCCACAGAAAGTGACATTTTTGTGGCGCACCAGGCAGGCATGCGCGGCACACCCAACGGTGGTGCGCCACAGAACTTTTTTTTGAACTTTTAAAAAATGGTGGCCAGATCTAGATCTAGGGCCGCCGGAATTTTGCCGGATTTTTTTTTGAAATTTGCCGAAGGTTGCCGGAGGTGGGTGGGTGTGTGGGATGGGTGGAGGAGGAGGAGTAGGCCGAGGAGGCCGACTAGAGGTGGTGGGTGGGTGGGTGGGTGGAGGAGGAGCAGGAGGCCGACTAAAGGGGGTTGCCGGAGGTGGGAGAGGAGGGGGTCGCCGGAGGAGGAGGAGGAGGTTGCCGGAGGAGGAGGAGGTCATCGGGTGTGGAGGAGGAGGAGGAGGTCGCCGAGTGGTGGAGGAGGCTGGAGGTGGAGGAGAGGAGGGAGGAGAAGGGGAAGTGGAGGAGAAGGTGAAGTGCAGGAGAAGTTGAGGAGAAGAGGAGGAGGAGAAAAGAGAGAGGGAGAAGGGCGCCGCCGGATTTCAATTCCAGCTTAGCAATTCCGTGGCGTGCATTTGGTGCGCCACTGAAATTTTTACTTTTTTCGAATTTGCCGATTCTTTAAATTTCAGAACGATCGAAGGCTTTTAAGTGGATCACCCAAGGTTTATCGAACTCAGGGAGGAAGAGGTCAAAGATATCCCTCTCAAGCAACCCTGCAATCACGATACAAGAAGTCTCTTGTGTCCCCAACACACCTAATACACTTGTCAGATGTATAGGTGCACTAGTTCGCGAAGAGATAGTAAAACACAGGTGGTATAGATGGTGGTAATATTGCAGAAAGTAAAGATGTAGTAAAACAGTAAACAAGCGGCGCCAGAAAATAGCTTGCTGGCGTGGGAAGCAATTCTTTGTGGTGGAAACAAGGCATAGGGATCATACTTTCACTAGTGGACACTCTCAACATTGATCACATAATAAATAAGTTCTCTTTCTTTGTGCTACATATACTCTTGTTGGATGATGAACACCACTAATTGTGTAGGGCTACAAGAGCTCCCTCAAGCCGGAGTTAACAAGCGCCACAACATTCGATATTCATATTTAAGTAACCTTAGAGCATAATAGATCTTTGCAAAATAGACCGAGTACTAACATAGCATGCACACTGTCACCATCACACTATGAAGGAGGCATAGATCACATCAATACTATCATAGCGATAATCAACTCCATAACCTACAAGAGATTATGACCATAATCTACGACAAGAACTACACGATGCACACACTGTCACCATTACACCATGCAGGAGGAATAGACTACTTTAATAACATCACATGAGTAGCACATAGACTAATAGCGATACAAAGCACATTGCAATCATAAAGGGATATAAATAAGCACTTCACTATGCCATTCATAACGGTGAATAAGTATTCTGTGAAATATAGCCTAAGAGACCCACACGGTGCACACACTGTCACCTTTACACACGTGGGACAAGGAGTCTCCGGAGATCACATAAGTAAAACCCACTTGACTAGCATAATGACATCTAGATTACAAGCATCATCATATGAATCTCAATCATGTAAGGCAGCTCATGAGATTATTGTATTGAAGTACATAGGAGAGAGATGAACCACATAGCTACCGGTACAGCCCGAGCCTCGATGGAGAACTACTCCCTCCTCATGGGAGCAGCAGCGGTGATGCAGATGGCGGTGGAGATGGCAGCGGTGTCGATGGAGAAGCCTTCCGGGGGCACTTCCCGCGGCGTGCGGGAACAGAGACTCCTGTCCCCAGATCTTGGCTTCGCGATGGCGGCGGCTCGGAACTTTTCTCGTACCGTGGCTTATTCGTATCGGGGTTTTAGGTCGGGGGCTTCTTATAGGCGAAAGGGAAGCCTCGGAGGGGCCTGGGGCCACCGGACAACGGCGCCCCGGGCCGCGCCGCCACCTTGTGTGGAGCCACAGGCCTCCCCTCTAGTGCCTCTCGGGTGTTGAAGCTCCCGGTGAAAATAGGGTGCGGCGTTGATTTCGTCCGATTCGAGAATATTTCCTTACTAGGATTTCTGAAACCAAAAACAGCGAAGAAAAGGAACGGCACTTCGGCATCTCGTCAATAGGTTAGTTCCAGAAAACGCATCAAAACGATATAAAGTGTGAACAAAACATGTAGGTATTGTCATAAAACAAGCATGGAACATCAGAAATTATAGATACGTTTGAGACGTATCATGGCGCTTGGTGGAGAATGGCCTAGCAGTTGGATCCGAACTCAGTCATAGGAAAATCAAAGACGGCGTCGTCTGTCTCGTGTGCGGCAGAACAGAGAGTTTGATCCACCGGTTCTGGTCATTCCCTCACTCAGCGGAAGCATGGGAGTTACTGAGAGAGAGAACATGCATGGTTTTTGAAGGCCCGCCAAGGAGATTAGCATGTCACGCAGAGTTAAAGGGCTGGTTGCTGGATTGGATTGGAAAAGAGCAAAAGGACCGGGCGGAATTTCTCTTTACGCTGGTTTACAACCTTTGGTTGGCTCGGAATGATGCTCGGGAATCCGGTAATATCCAAGATCCATCTGCGGTAGTAGGAAAAACAGTGGCCGGGGTGGAGGAATGGCGTAGCCTGCATATTGGGTCACATGCAATAACGGCTAAAGGAGGAGAGAAGTGGACACCGCCGGATACTGGGTGGTGCAAGATCAACACTGATGGAGCGTTTCGTCAAGCTGAAGGCAACGGAGGGGGGGGGGGTGTGGTCGTTCGTGATCACCATGGTGGCTTCCTAGCAGGGGCATGCCATTTTTTCACCCATGTTGCAGATGCAGAGATGGCCGAACTCCTGGGATGTCGAAGGGGACTTCTCCTGGCGAAGGAAATGCAGGTGACAAGGGCTGTGCTAGAGACGGACTGCTCGGCGCTGGCATCAAAACTACGGCAGAAGGACAAGGATAGATCGCTCCATGGTCCTCTGGTGGAGGAGGTGAAGGAACTCATGATTGGGTTCGATGAGATTATCGTACGGACTGTGCGCCGTAGGGCAAATGAAGTTGCTCATGTGTTAGCTAAGGAGGGCTGCGATAATAAACTGTCTAGGTCTTGGCTGGGTGTTCCACCGGCTGTTATTGTAAGTGTGTTGGACTCCGATATTTCGGTGAATTAATATATCGCAGCTATATTTTCTCAAAAAAAAAAACGTATAGCTAGTTTCCTACTAGTATCATTCATTAGATTTGGTGGCACTTGTCATGGATTTTTTCATGGTTGAACACTCCAAAGAATCTGCGTTACAAGAAAATAATAGTGTTATGGTACTCGTGAGGGTCAAAGAAAGCTCAGCTCCCAACATATCAGTAGAGAAAATGAAGTTTTTTTTTTTGGAAAAAACAAACCCACGGAAGTGATAAATCCAACAAAATCTCTAGAGAACCTTTCTTAGTCCAGTCCCACTATGTCAGAAATAATAAAGTCTTGATTGATTATTACGGTCCACTATGCGAAAGAAAATTTTCTTATCAATGTGTAACAATGGAATAATGAGTTGCTTGCTGCTGGAAACTAGCAACTATGTGGGTGTGAGAGCCAAAGGTGTTTGAAGAACACTGAAGTACTCACTGGATTTTTTAAGGATGTTTTTCCAAGTGGGCAATTCTTGAAAATGCACATTGAGAATGTGAAGAAAAATCATCTATAAAAACATATTGTTTCTAGAGTTAGTACTACAAGCTTATGTTCCATAAAGTTAGATTTGAGCTAGAAGAGATTGTTGAAGAAGGGCATAGTGATGTACATATCTTTTGCAAGATATCGAGGACTTTGATGGCATAATGACCAAGGATCTTGTAAGAAGACAAATCAAAAAACATGAAGAACATATGGTGTTGTTTCTGATCGAGTTGATGATCAAAGTTATTTAAAATAGCTAATACTAGGAAAAAAAGCATTCGACTAAAAGGGAGATGACACTCAGGGCTCGAGATAATATTGATTTTCCAAATTTAGAACAACAAGGCGAAACTACAAATATACTAACCACTCTAGATAATGCTCATAAAGTTATGGGTTGGAGATAAGGCAGAACATGGTAAGATCTATAGAGCCTAGCATTGAGAAGCAAAGTTTCATATGGGTATAAGTTTTTTTTCTCTTTGATGATTAAGTATAAGAATACACATTTGATAAATAACAATTAGTCATCCTAGAAGAAAATACATGCATTTCTTTGAGCAAGGATGTTGAGTTTGATAGTGAACAAACAAAACATTATTTTGTGGGGACCAACAATGAAGGCACTGAGAGGTTTATTTGGAGGATTTCTATGAATAATGTGGATGGTGGGCTAGAGCTGGATATGGCAAAGAAACCAAATGCTACAAGAAATTTTGAGAATGTTGAAGGTTATGACAAAGAACTATGTATTCTCGTTAATTTTGATGATGCCACTTTACTAAATATTGAATAGTTTGTTGGGACTAAGTATGAGGGTAACTTGAATTTATTGGATCCTAAGGCCATGGTAAAGTTAACCTATACCACCAAAATCAATTAACAAAGTTTCTACTTTGTGCAACCTGAAGACGTGGTCTTACAAATTGAGTTTTTAGACACAGTGCTTCATGGCCAGTTTACTTTATTAGATCAAAGTCTACATGATGCAATTAGTTTACTACTGTATATGTTTCAATTGAGCGAATAACTAGGAAAAAACATGTAAGTTTTAAAGTTGAGTCTCATGTCCTCTTAGGGTTGGGTTGAGGAGAAGACAAATAATTGGAAATGAGGATGACCTTTATATGGGAATAGTAGAGGGCCAAGACATATCTATAAAGGTATTTCACGAGTGATGCCATGACCTCTTCTTTCTTGATTTTCTAGGCATCCAAGAAATCATAGGACATGATTTTTTTGAAATCAATTCTTGATTCACTTGGAATCCTTGGTGACTCTAACGAAGATACTTTTGATCTTTTATTAAAAGAAATTTGTGTTTATTTTGTAAGAACGATGGTATCCAATAAAATAGATGTTTTCACTTGGAACTTTGTAGAGCTTGATGGATACAACACAAGTTGGTAAAGTTCATCTTTTATAACCTTTACCATAGGGGAATCCCCTACTGTGTAAATTTTATAAAAAAGCAACAAAGAATTATAAAAAGTCTCAAAACAAATACGTCAACGAGGGTAGACAGTCTAAAAATAAAACATCAAACATGTTAATGTTATTAATAAATCTAAGATTCATATTATCATTGTTGGAGAGTTCAATATGACTAGAAGTTCTAGCAAGAAAAATAACCCTAGAGAATTTAGCACATGGAGTGTTTTAATAAATTCTACCATGTCTAAGGGGCTTTATGGAGCTTTCCCTAGTGGAAGGAGATTTACTTAGTCAAACAATCATGAGCACCATACCTGTAAATTGTTAGAAGGGGTTCTTTCCCTCCCACCTATGAAGATAATTTCGCGTTAGATTTTTCTATCAACTCCGCCTATAGACTTATCTGATCACACACCTCTCCACATCAGTGATGAGAAATTCAAGATGACACCCGTTTCCATATTTGAAAATTGTTTGTTCTAGAGAGAAGGTATGAAAGATTGTGTTTGTTAGGCATGTAATTAAGACTTTAGGGGTACATCACATGAATATATTTGGCAACAAAATTCAAGCTAATGAGACAAACACTTAGTGTTTGGACTAGTAATGTCTAAGTAATTTATAAAAAACAACCGATTTATGAAATTGGTAGACTTGATAAAAATGAAGTGAATTGCCTTTCTGTATCTCACGGATAAACAAGGAATCAATGCCAATTAGGTCTTAGAGAAAATATTAAACAATAAGAAATGAAATGGATGAAGAGAGCAACCGATATCGACGTAAAACATGGTGATTCTAATCCTAGATATTATCATTAAAAACAAATGTCACGAAAAGGAGAATTTTAATTTTCAGACTAAATCAATATTAGTTGGTGATTGGGGGCAAGCCTATTTAAAATCGTATACTGCTAATTTCTCCAATAAGCTCTTTGGTAGATCTAAAGTTATTCAAATGACTTTGGATCTAGCTGGAGCTAAATAAATTTTAGATGTTAAAAAAAATCACATCTCATTTTAACCTAGATGAGTTAAAAAAAAATCCAATTTTGCATGGAAACAAACAAGCCATTGATCTTAAAGGTTTTAGTTATGAGTTCTATATCGGCAACTTTAGGAGTTTGTTAACTTTGGTTTCAATAAAACCCTTTAAAAAATCATGCTAGAGAGCTCGGTATTGATATTGATAGGTTTCATTACGATGCTATCACAATTGTCCCAAAAGGAAAAGATGCTGAAAATCTAAAAGTATCATCCCATCTGCCTTTTGATATTAGTGATTATCACTAAAAGTCTCAGCTCTTGTTACATCTGGTGTGGAGCAGCTCATTGGCAGAAGCGCTCGATGGCGTCAAATAAAAATCCTCACTGCCGTCCTGGAGCCCAACACCACGAAGTAGCTCTTTTGTATGGGTGCATCATTGGAGGCAATTTGCTCGGGTCGCGCCTTTCTTTTCACCCTCAAACTCCTGAGATCCTCCTGTGTTAGTGACATAGGCATCCCCAATGGACCTGCCAAAGATGGTACCCGGGGTTTAATCAAAGCCCAGGACTCGAAGAATAAGAAGACTTGGAAGCCCATTTAGTGTTAAGGAAAGATAGTTTGTATTAGGAAAGATAGAGATTTGTAATCTTACGGGTTGGGTACGAAACCCTCCCGAACTCTGTAACTTGTGTACTATGAAACCCTCGGCTCCGCCTCCTATATAAGGGGGAGTCGAGGGACGAAGAATCGATCAAATCTACTGTCAACATAACCCTAGTTCTCATAATCGTCGAGTACTTTTCGGCTGAAACCTTCGAGATCTACTTGCCCTCTACTTCTAGCAAAACCCTAGTCTACAATCTGTAGGCATTGACAAATTAATCCTTTGTCAATTGGCGCCGTCTGTGGGAATTAGAGGTTGCAAGGAGCTGATCTCGATGGCACGTTCAAGATCGTCGACTTCGTCGGTGGCGAGCAATGCGATGGATCGAGGTAACCAGGAAAAAACTGATCTAGTCGATTTTATTCCTCACCCGCCCTCCCGTATGGATGAATGTGCCTATCTGGAGGAGCCTATCGTCATGACGTTCGGAAATTCCAATTTGGCGTCAACAAAGAAGGATCCTACCGTCTCGAAGTTCCAATCTCGTCGGAATTTTCAGCGGTCGATTCTAACTTTTCGTCGAGTGACGAAGAGCTTTCGTCACCACGCTTCGTCGACAAGGCAAGCGGAAAGCTCGCCAAGATCTTCAGCAACACATCCTTCGAGTCGTCTGCGGACTCCTTTATAAGCAGCGATTCCGACAGCGTCGACAGCTTCAACTTCATCGACAAATCTGCTGCCATCGGAAAGGTCTTCACCACTCTATATGATGGTGTCACCAATCCGACAAAAATCAATACGCAAAATATCATCAGATCTATGCGATAGAAGAGGCAGGCCGATCAGAACCAGAAACGTCAGAGGCTTTCGATGATTTGGAAAATCCTTACATCGATCCCGCTGATCTCAGAAAAGGCTTAGGCACTAAATATGCTGGGACTTCAACTCGAGCACAAGTCCAACTCCCGCAAGCAGTGTGGGATAGGGCTGCAAGAGCCATGGATGGTTCAGAACCAATGACCACCACTGCTACTGTGCAAGAACTACAAGCATATCAATATAGACTTGCTCGAGTAAGTAGAGAGTTGGAAAAACAGACAGCATCCCTGAATAGGAGAAAAGAGGCAGCTTCGCGTCAGCAGGCGCGAGGCTCAGTCGACAATCAGAAACTTCGGCGGATAGCCATAGAGAGGCTCGAAGGAGATCGAGATCTCGGCTGCAAAATATACCCGAAGAAGAGAGAGGAAACCTAATTCAAAATCTCGACATGTCCTTCATGACGATCGATGAAAGGGGAAATATCATCCCAAAAACACCAGAAGCAGGTTACATGGCAACACAAGCTTATATCCTCGCGTCCAGACCACCTCCGGGGATCGAGAGAACCATTGTTCAATATGGCAATGGCTGGAGTAGGCGTTATGGGAACAGCGTTCGCAGCAACGCCTCCGAAAGAAATCCTAGGCAAAATAGTCCACGACCCACTACAGCAGTACAAGATCCACCGAGAACAAGTGGGGCAAGAGACACAGCAGTTCAAGTAAGGGTGGATAAGAAAGAAGAGAACGCCAATATTCACCAGAAGTTGCCGACGAAGATATGTGCGGACTCCGTGCTTTACGAGAAGAGTTCGAAATACTCGAGTTCCAAAAGGGTTCAAGTTACCCGAGAATTTCAAGAAGTTTGACGGCCTGCAGGATCCCGAGGATTGGCTCGTAGATTACCTCGAGATGGTGAAGCTGGTAGGAGGAACTAGAGCAACAGCTATGCAAAGTATCCAAGTCCACTTGAGTGGTGCCCCAAGATCTTGGATAAAGAAACTCCCCAGGCTCCATCGACAGCTGGGATAATTTCGAGGATATCTTCGTGAGAAATTTCCGATCCACCTGCAAGAAACCTGCGTCATTGGAAGAGCTGAGGGCATGTCGACAGAAACATGACGAGTCGATGAGAAAATATATACATCGGTGGAACATTATAAAAAACTCGGCAGAAGATATATCTGACGAAAGAGCAATAGATGCGTTCGTGGCAGGAATTCGGCGAGGAGACTTCGTCGAGGACTTAGGGAGAACTAACCCTAAGACCATATCAGCACTCATGGAGATAGCCAATAAGTGGGCAGATGGAGAAGACGCAATATACAACAAGCGACACAGGTCGCCAGAAGAGGATCGTAGTCGAAATTATCAAAATAGAAGGCGATTTTCTCGCCAGTTCTACAACAACGATGCTCCCGGCCATATATCGGCTGGCTTTCGGGGAAATCCTGGAGGAAATAGTCGAGATGACTATCAAAGGACTAATGAGCAACAAGGCGACAATAGAGGAGATTCTCGCGGCAACAGGCAAAATAGTGGACCAAGGTTTCAAAGACCTTACGTGTCACCCGAAGAGATGATGAACGGTCCGTGTCAAATGCATTTTTATCTCGACAACAACGGAAAAAGGCAGTCAGGACATCTCCAGAAAGACTGCCGAAATTTTCAGGCAATGTTGCGAGCCGCAGGAATTGCAAATGCCCAAGCCATGAACAGAAACCCCCGGGACCAAGGAGCGAGATTCACCTTCCACCTCCTCCCGCAATTACGGACGAAAATCGGCACCAGCTCAGAATAGCGGCAGCACCACACCCACCTCCATATGTTGATCCTAACTCCAATGGTGTGGTCTCGATGATTCAGAAAGCTAGGCCATCCAACAGGGCGCAGAAGGTAATCTCACGGCAAGTGTTCATGGCAGAGAAGATGCCTCCACCAACAGTCGAGTACTTAAATTGGTCAGGGCAAGATATTGGCTTCACAATCGCGGACCATCCGCATCAAGTTCCTCGACCAGGACAATCAGCGCTCATCTTACCCGGAGTAATTGCTGGTTTTGACGTGTCGAGAGTTTTCATAGATGGCGGCAGCAGCTTAAACCTTATGTATGCAGATACATTGAGGAAGATGAACATATCCCTGGCAAACTTGAAACCAACTGACACACGTTTCCATGGGATTACACCAGAGAAGCCAAGTTACCATTGGGCAAGATCAACCTCGACGTTCAGTTTGGAACCCGAGAAAACTACAGGATAGAGAATTTGTTCGAAGTGGTGGATTTCCCGTCGCAGTATCACGCTTTGTTGGGACGACCAGCATACGCCAGGTTTATGGTGGTACCACATTATACGTATTTATTGTGGAGGCTGCCCGGACCCAAGGGACCCATTACAATCAAGGGAAGTTTCGCGTTATCCGATAAATGCGACAAGGATTTTCATCGACTGTCAGAAACTTTCGGGATGCAAGCAGAATATGCGGCGCCAAGGTTCACTGATTATGATGTGCTGCCAGAGGTAGGGAGATCTTCTAAGGAGCCAACTTTCAACACAACCAAGGATTCAAAAGAGGTACAGATCCACCCGACAGACCCAAAGAAAACGACATCCATTGCGGCAAACATGCGCATAGAAAGCGCGCTCGTCGAGTTCCTCCGTGAGCACTGGAAAATATTCGCATGGTGTCCAGCTGACATGCCAGGAGTACCCAGGGAACTTGCCGAGCACCACCTCAATTTGGATCCTCTCGCAAGACCAATCAAGCAACCTTTGCGGCGTTTCTCGGAACCCAACCGCAAAGCTATGTTATCAGAAATAGATCGACTCAAAGATGCTGGTTTTATCAAAGAAATATCTACAGAAGCCACGTGGGTATCTAACCCAGTGATGGTGCCGAAGAAACACACAAAAGTCCTTCGCATGTGTGTCGACTTTACGTGTGTCAATAAACATTGTCCTAAGGATCACTTTCCCCTCCCAAGGATCGATCAAATCATCGATTCCACGGCAGGATGCGAACGTCTTTCCTTTTTGGACGCGTACTCTGGTTATAACCAGATCAGATTAAAAGAAGAAGATGAAGCCAAGACAGCGTTCATAACACCTTACGGCGTGTTTTGCTACAAAACAATGCCCTTCGGTTTGAAAAACGCGGGAGCAACATATCAGCGGATGATGCAGAAGTGCCTAGCAACACAGATTGGAAAAAATGTGCAAGTCTACATTGACGATGTCGTAATAACATCAAAGAAGGGGTCGACTCTGATCGAAGATTTGAAGGAAACCTTCGACAACCTCGACAAGTTCTGCCTCAAGCTAAACCCGACAAAGTGCTCTTTTGGAGTTCCTGCAGGAGAACTTCTCGGGTTCTTAGTATCAGCAAGGGGGATTGAAGCTAATCCCGAAAAAATCCAGGCCATTGTTACTATGAGAAAGCCAACAAAGTTGAAAGAAATACAACAGCTAACGGGGCGAGTCGCAGCTTTAAGCAGATTCGTCGCCAGGCTAGGAGAAAAGGCGCTGCCGTTCTACGCACTAATCAAACAAGGGGAAAAATTTCAATGGAACGAGGAAGCAGATAGGGCCTTCGAGAACCTCAAGCGGACAATTTCGACACCACCAATATTGGTGGCGCCTAAAGAGAAAGAACCTCTCCTCTTATACATTGCAGCCACACCTCAGGTGGTCAGCACAGCCCTAGTAGTCGAGAGAGAAGAAGAAGGCAAGCTTCATGGAGTTCAGAGGCCATTATATTTCATCAGCGAAGTACTGTCGCCTTCAAAACAGCGGTACCCGCAATATCAGAAACTGGCGTATGGAGTATTCACGACAGCAAGAAAATTGCGACACTATTTTTCGGCGCACCCGATAATAGTGGTCAATGAAGCTCCCTTGTCAAACATATTGAACAACCCAGAAGCTACGGGTCGTGTCTCCCTTTGGGGAATAGAACTTTCCCCTCGGGACATCACGTGCGAAAAAAGAAAGGCAATAAAATCACAGGTTTTACCAGATTTCATTGCGAGTGGATGGAGCTACAAAACACGGGGCCCCCAGTTTATCGAGAACTTGGACCATGAACTTCGACGGGTCCAAAAGGTTGGAAGGTGCTGGAGCAGGCGTGATATTGGTATCACCGAAGGCGACAAGTTGAAATATGTTCTACGGATGACGTTTCCAAATGCGTCTAACAACGAAGCAGAATATGAAGCTCTCATACACGGGATGAAGATGGCGAAAGCTTGTGGTGCAACCCGATTGAAAATCTTCGGCGACTCACAATTGGTGGCACAGCAAGTTATGAACCAATGTGATGCAGTCAACGAAAGTATGATAGCATACAAAGAGGTGTACAATGAGCTGGAGAAATTGTTTGATGGATGCGAGGTAAACCACATCAGCAGGCTGAGTAACGATGAAGCCGATGTTCTTGCAAACATCGGGTCACAGTGTCTCGCGATTCCTCCAGGCGTGTTTTGGGAAGAGATAAGCGAGAGATCAACAAAGCCAGCGAAAATAAAGAAGGAGAACAAAGAGAAATCCTCGAGTACCACCAAAGTCCCAGTAGAAGAAGAAGAGGAGCAGGAGCTAGTCATGATGGTGCAAACTCCTTGGATGCAGGCTTACATATCATACATCCTAAGGAAAACAATACCCGACGACCCAGTTGAAGCAAGGCGAATAATTAGGAGATCAAAAGCTTTTACTGTGGTAAAAGGGGAGTTGTACAAACGAAGCATTTCGGGCGTGCTACAGAGATGTGTTACACCCGAAGAAGGAAGAATCATCCTGAAAGATGTGCACGAAGGAATATGCGGGCACCACGCGAGCAGCCGAGCTATCGCGGCTAAAGTTTTCAGAGCAGGATTTTATTGGTTAACAGCAATCGAGGACGCGAAGGAAATAGTGAGAACTTGCGACGCGTGTCAAAGGTTTGCCGCCAAACCTCACTCTCCCGCAGCAGAACTTATGCCAATCCCACTGTCTTGGCCCTTTGCTCAATGGGGTCTCGACATGGTAGGAAAACTACACAAAGCTTCGCCAGGAGGCTATGAGTATATGCTTGTCGCTGTCGACAAATTCACAAAGTGGATAGAAGCAAAGCCGATAAATTCACCGGACGGCGCGTCGGCAATTAAGTTCGTGAAAAGCATCGTCTTTAGATTTGGAGTCCCTCATAGCATTGTCACAGACAACGGCAGTAATTTTACGTCTAAGGAGTTCAAGGCATATTGCGCAGAAGTAGGCATCAAATTGAGTTTTGCGTCTGTCGCACATCCACAGACCAATGGTCAAGTCGAGAAAGCCAATGGCATCATATGCAACGGTATCAAGAAGCGTTTGTTGGGACCATTGGAAAAAGGTCGACACACTTGGCCGGAGGAGTTGCCAATCGTGTTGTGGAGTATTCGAACAACACCAAATACGGCGACGCAGGAAACGCCGTTTTTTCTGGTCCATGGAGCCGAAGCAGTCCTGCCGATAGAAATAGAGCATGATTCTCCAAGAGTCACAGAATATGATGAAGAAACCTCGAGAAAAGCTTTGGAGGATGATGTCGATGCACTTGATGAAGCTCGAGACGAAGTCCTGTCACGAGTCGCCAAATACCAACAGGACCTGAAAAACTACCACAGTCGACAATTGCGGCCAAGATCCTTCCAAGTTGGCGATTTGGTTTTGCGACTCAATCAAAAAAGCCATGAAAAACTAGAGTCACCATGGCTTGGCCCCTACATCGTCACAGAAGTAATCGAAGGAGGAGCATACAGAATCAAGGACAAGAAGATGGGGATTGCCGAGCCAAATCCTTGGAACGTGGCGCAGCTCAGGCGTTTTACGCTTAGATGCCGAAATATAGTCTCCTCTGTAAACATACAATGTACTGAAACGCCCGCGAGTTTTCAGACGCACTCTTTTCCTTTTTCGGAGCACCGAGTGGGGCCGGGAAAGGTTTTTAATGAGGCGGGCTCGCGGTGCTGCAATATAATAAAAATAGTAGAGATATACTTCTTATTCGTCGACACACTTGGGGGCTCCACACCTTCAAGTCTCAAAATACGTACAATACAGATAAGCTGGACTTACCGAAATATTTCGCCTTGGTACAATAATACCTCGCCAAATACATAAATCGGAAACTAGTAATTTCAAATATAGTATACACGTCAAAAATCTCATTGCTTTGGTCCAAAAACCTTGCAACAAAAATATAGAACTCCGACACTAAGATACTCGAGGGCTTGCAGTCCATCAAGATGTCTTATTACAACAGAAGGAGAAATCTTCGAAAGAGAAAAACAGTACAAATTCTAGCCAAAAGGCTCGGGGGCTCCAACAATATAGAGCACTTTGCAATATACAACAAATTTCTTTGACAAGGTTTTGCAATATGGAACAAATCAGTCAAAACCTAAAATACTATCTATTGACAAGCCTCTGGTTGTTTTATGCTCAGCATAAGATCCCTTGATGAAGAATTCTGAGTCCATCCGAAGAAGCTCATCTATCATCGACTCGGCCACAGGAGTCACCATTTCATTGATTGTGTCAATATCATTCTTCCGCCGCGATTTTTTCGCCAGGCAATCAACGACAATCTTCGTCAGGTCTAATTTTGGATGGCAAATATTTATCATAATCATGGCGAATCTTGCTCCAGCAGTCAATTGAGCTCGCACAAAATTATGAATACGAGGAGCATCTCTGAAGGTCTCCAGCAATTCAGGAAGAGTTGTAGGAACCTCATTTCGAGGAAACAAAGTCTTGAAAACAAAGGTTAATGTTGTCGTGCAAAAATTGAGAAATTCGCGCACTTGGCAAGCACGATCTTGGAACCTGACAATCTGCTGGGTTCGTTCAGGGGTGTCCCAAAATAAACAGCCATGGTTAAGGGAAAGGTTGACAAGAAGATTCGTTCTCTCGTTCACTCTTCGATCTTCGGCGGCAGCATCAAGAACCGAGCCTATTAGGCAACAAGGCAAGAAACTTGGAAGAAGGCACAGCAAAATAAAGAGGAGGCATTGTGAGGCTGGAAAAGCATACCTAACATATCCGTGCTAGCTTCCAACATTAGCTCGAGCATGCTATTTTCTCGGGTAGTAGCTCCTTTTGCTTCCAATACAGCAGTATCCTTGGCAACCATAGCCTCTTTGGCTTGTTGAAGAGCAAGTTTCTCTTGTTCAGATGCTTTCCGAGATTGTTCCATCATTGCCAGAGTTTGTTTCTTCATGGATTGAAGTTGTTGTCGAAGTTCTTGTAAATCTTCCGACAAAGGTTTGCTTGAAGAACCTTCAAGGAGATTATCATCGACTAGTATTTTCTTCGAGAAGGAAGACGCAGGCGCAGCATCGGGAGAGCAAGGGTTGGTCGAATAATTATCAAATATTAACTGGAAAAGAAAATCCCAGGATCAATGATAGTACCAAGAGGAATTTCATTGATTTCTAGAAAGTTTACACGGACATTACAAAAGAAGTTCTCCAAAGGGACTGACAGGGTAATTGTCGCCAAGGCTAGAATGGCGACAACAGCAAAAGAAATAAAGAAAGCAAAATATAGAAAAAGCAAAGGCATTCAATTAGACCTCCGGCCTTGACGAGCTAGGAGTTGAAGATGGTTTGATCCCGAGATAGGCCAGGATTTTCTTCGTATTCAGCTTTGCCGCCTTGATCAATGATCACCATTTTGCTTGCTCTATCTGCTCCGTGTTGCCCACTTTCGCCCAGTCGATGGTCTGTTGACTATCAGCAACCAAGGCAACAGTGCTTTCAACGGCAACCTTCATATTTTCATGACGCAGCTTCAGCCCAAGATCTTCGGGTGGATTAAAACACTTGGCAAGAGCAAGGAAAGTCGCGGGTTCCTCTTTCTTCGGGAAGAAGTAGGGGAAGAGCCGCGACAGCCCTGTCCTAGCTTCATCAATGCCATCACGTGCTTCTGTCCCATGAAATTCAAGGAATGAAACGGCGTCAAGAAGAGGATCATTGTCGGGATCTTCAAGCTCAAATTCTGAGAAGTCTTATCTGTCGAAAGAAAAAATCTCTGATCAACAAATGAATGCAGAAAAGAAACCAAAGGATTAGAAGTGGCTCGGATACTTACTGACAAAGCGACGATTCTGCGTCCTTAGACGCTTCAGGATCGCTTCTTCACGAGCAGATTGTGCAGATATATGCTCGCTTAACGATGTCTCGGCATCGTGAAGACGTTTCCTAAGATCTTCGACACCAGCAGCATCGGCCTTGGCTTTGTCAGCTTCTCGCCTAGCTTGAACGGCATCTGACTCGGCCTTCTTACGAGCCTCTTCACTTTGCTCTAATTTTTGAGCAAGTGTATTGGCACGTTCGTTGACCTCTGCCAGTTTTTCTGCAAAGAAAGTTAAAATTAGTTAAAAACGTCGACAACAAGGGAGCAAGAAAGCAGAAGCACAAAGAAGCAACAAGGCACTACCTTCAGTTTTACTGGCGTAATCACGGTACCCAACGAATTGGGCACCAATGCGAAGAAGCTCTTTGATCATAGGCTATCAAGGAAGGACAAAGAAAGAATATGTCGGTATAGGGAAAACTGATGGCATACAGAAGTAAATAGAGGATATATAAACAATGACAAAAAAGTCAAGAACTTACATCATCCAAGAGAGGGTTAGAGGAGCTACTCAATTGGAGAGTAGGCTCCGGGATTGTGTCAATCCTTGCCCTTTTTGGTGAAGGGACAAGGGGGCTTGAAGGAGGAGTAGCAGCGCCGACGTTTTGTTGAGGAGGCGAAGTTTCCTCTCCTTCAACTGGCGTCTCTGAGGCGACTAGAGTATGTGATGTGCTCGTTCGAGCCGCCACATTGGAAGCTGGTGCTACTTCCTCATCATCACTACGATTAAATGTCGGCAATATAAAAAGCAATATAGACAAAAATCTTCAAGTGAAATAAACAAAGAGAGAAAAGAGGAACTTACGAACTGATGAGGGTCTCGAGATATGGATCATAAGCTGCCTTCTGGCGTGAAGGAACAGCTTCTTCGGGCTTGGAGGTGCCGGAATCTTCGGCATCATTCCTTTTCCTTTTGTTTTTTGGAGAAACAGCAGGAGGAGGAGATTGTGCCGACGCAGTGGCTTCAGAGGCACCCTCCTTTTCATCGATCCCGCAGATTTTCGAGAATCTGCGGGTTCAGTCACAAAAGAGGGGCCATCTTGGTTATCATCGGAGATAACCGCCCTTTCTTCGACTTCCCCACCTTCAGGAAGGGGAGGAAGCGAAACAAGATTTGGATGGTCCTGTATAAAAATAAGGAAGGATGTCAAAAAAGGAGTAACAATAAAAATAGCAAGGCAATAACAAATTAAACGACAATGTTTACCTTAGGAAGCACATTGGTGGCGCTGTATGGTTTTACACGACAAGAGGAAGGGATGGGATATTTTTTGTTGAGAGATGAGATTTTTCGGACAAGCCTATCCAAATCCTTGACTTCCAGATTTGTCGACAAACGATCTGTATCTTCATCGCCAGCATAATTCCAGAGAGGGTTTATGTATCTTCCAGGAAATACGCTGTAATTTGGATACCAGACAGTTCTTTGCCACGAGTATTCTGCAAATCATGGATGCGAGTCATCAAGGCCTCTATCGAAGTCCTTTCTAGCCTCTGCATCCCAAGAACGGCGGCGAAGGATTTTCTCGGCACCATCAAAAGGAGGGATATTGTCTTCAGCGCATCCATGGTTTTCTTCCCGAATATACAACCACTTGCGCCACCCTTGAACGGAGTCAGGGAGTTTGACATCGAAGTAATTGACTGAGGAGCGAACGGAAATAACAACGCCGCCTATATTATAGGCGACATTGGAAGAGCCATTACGACGACAGAAGAAAATGCGCTTCCATAATGCCCAGTTAGGTTGGACACCAAGGAAGGCTTCGCAGAGGGTGATGAAGATGGAGATATGAAGGATTGAGTTGGGCGTGAGGTGGTGAAGTTGGAGACCGTAAACAAAAAGCAATCCTCGAAGAAAAGGATGAATGGGGGCGGAAAGACCGCGGATGAGATGATCGACAAAACTTACCCGATACCCCATTGGAGGGGTTGGGTAGCTTTCTTCACTGGGAAGCACACCGCTTTGGGTTTCTTGCTAATCCCCAGCTTCTTCAGGAGATTGATGTCCTGGTTGGTGGACCTTTCCCACTCCGCGGTTCCTAGATCCGCGGCAGCCATTGATGATTCCGGCGTGGTGTGCCTGGTCAATCGACGCGGTGGCATCAACAATGGCGCAGGAATGCAGCTGGGAAGAGATGAGCTCGAGAGTTGTGGGGCGCAGGAGGAAGTTTTGCAGGTAGAAGCAGGGGAACGGCGCGAGCGGAAGTGCTCGAGGTAGAAGAAGGAGATCTTATATAGAGGTGCGGTGAAGCGGCGGACCGTTGGATGGAAAAAGTATGCGGCAGATGATAACCACGTGGAGACGAGGGTAAAATAGTATTTTAACATTGAGAAGTTACGGTACGTGCGCCATAAAAAGCGGAGGACGTGTGTCCCCCACCAGAACGACATGTCAAGATAATGGTTACTTAGGACCCACAAGGCAGTGAGAGAAGCGGTTATCGCATATTTCCAAAACAGAAATTGTGGTTATCATCAGCAACGACGTCATCAAGGTAACAGAAAAGCTCGGCTATGAAGCTTGCAGAGATTATCGACAACGCAAGATTATTTAGGGAGCCTTTGATCAAATACAAGTTTTTGCCCAAACGCTCGGGGGCTACTCTGGAAAAGAGAAAATTTCGAGTATGACAAGATAGAATTGACGAGAGCCTATGACCAAATGCAAGCATTTGTTCATAGCCTCGGGGGCTACTCCCATCGCGCTGGTCGCGCACCCGATAGATACAAAAATATTGAGAAAGATTATAAATATAGCAGCAAAGGATACTAATCTGTGGAGCCTACACCCAAGCACAAGTCCTTGGCTGTAGCCTCGGGGGCTACTCCCATCGGGAACGCTGTTCGCGTGCCCGATGAATTTTATCAAAAGAAAGTAGAAGTGAGTATATTTCGAGTTACACAGATAACTCTACATATACTCCCATCGGGAGAACAAAATAAGTCATCAAATATGACTCAATAAAATGTGCTATTCCAACAGCCGAAAAGCACTCGACAAAATATTCTCAGAGCGCTAAAAGTCGCGAATAAATCTCTGAATGCCGCAAAACTTTGCGAAGGTAAGACCCCAGATCCGTTCTGAGCGGCGTGGCACCGTCTCTGACGGCGGATTGCTACTATTTTCCGTATCAACAGATACGAAGAAAAATCCTAACGGACGCGTTAGGTACCCGATAAAATATGACTGGGACTCGACAGAATGGTAAGACCTTAAGCGGCACCTGTCGAAGTTTACACCAGTATCCCGAGATCATGTCCAGGGACGTGATTTTGAAGTAGGTTTTGCGGATTGCCACTAGAGCAGTTAACTAGTACCTGATCCGTCAGATGAACTAGCCCCAATTACCGTTATCCCTGTACAAAATAGTGTTTGCATATCGAAAGATTATGTAATGAGTAAAATTGGAGATTTTCCCTGATTCTTCGATTCAAGAAAAATCTCGGGGGCTACTGACATAGGCATCCCCAATGGGCCTGCCAAAGATGGTACCCGGGGTTTAATCAAAGCCCAGGACTCGAAGAATAAGAAGACTTGGAAGCCCATTTAGTGTTAAGAAAAGATAGTTTGTATTAGGAAAGATAGAGATTTGTAATCTTACGGGTTGGGTACGAAACCCTCCCGAACTCTGTAACTTGTGTACTACGAAACCCTCGGCTCCGCCTCCTATATAAGGGGGAGTCGAGGGACAAAGAAAGGATCGAATCTACTGTCAACATAACCCTAGTTCTCATAATCGTCGAGTACTTTTCGGCTGAAACCTTCGAGATCTACTTGCCCTCTACTTCTAGCAAAACCCTAGTCTACAATCTGTAGGCATTGACAAATTAATCCTTTGTCAGTTAGCGGGCTGCGGTGATTAGGGCGGGCGTGTTGGGATCTTGTGAGAGTTGCCTCATCAAGCCCCGCGTATGGTGGGCAATCGGCTAGCTCCAGTAAGAAACGACCATGGCAGTCACATGAGGTGAACGACACAGACATAGCGGCTTCACTTTTATGTGCAGGTTGGCTCGCGGTATGGAGCAGTCGAGAGTGTCGATGGGATTAGCAGATTAACCGAGGCACGGGACACGGGACACGGTCAAAGTGCAAGCCAAATTAGTACGAATTCAGAAGACAATGGACGCATGCAAAGCTACCCTTGTTTATTAGGGGAGGGGGCGATAATCGTGTTGACCGTAGGGGGCACGTGTTGGATGCTCGAGGGGTGTGTATCTACCCCTATGGGTATCAAGTTTCATCCGTTGGGCAATAATTAGGGATTCTAAAGCTACTTTTAAAGGGGAGATATATTTTAGAATGGGTTGTCCTTTGCATGAGACTCTAAATGAGATATGTCAAAGGATAATATTTGGACTATGAGCATTCATCCTTGTGAGGACCGAAAGACCTTTCTTTGCTCTAAGGACCTAGGGATCAGTCCCACACATGATGGATTACGACTTGATTTATCTAGGTTTGGGGCTCTCGATATGATGGGAGAAACCTCACACCTTCCTTAAGTCTTTTTTGATATGGGGAATACATGTGTGTATGATTACAAGGGGGTCTCAGGGTTGGATGACTAACTTGTGGAGTAAATCGATCTAGGGTTTAGAGGCTATTTGGTGTATGCTGATATGGATCGGTGTGTCACCTAGGCGATGATTTGATGGATGTTTGGTCCCTTCTCCCGTTTTTGGTTTCCCCTTAAATATACATAGGTATTTTAATATCTACTTCCATATCTTGAGTGTGGTAGATTGTATCCTGAATGTAGTCCGATTGTAGCATGACATGTTAGATCAGTTGAGTTCTAAAGTGGTCCTGTGTGAGGGGTAGAGCCACAACCTAGGCAACGAAGGTCATGGCCCGGGGTACAATGATGGAATCCTTGCATGATTGTAACACCACTCAACACTATTTGACAATGTTGGCCCGTTTGTCCCGAGGCCTGGCCTGATCATGGATCCACCTTTACCTTAGGCATTGTGAGTTGGATGGGGTATAGCATCATTGGCCGTAGGGATACGGCATGACCCATATATCATCAACAACATCATAGAAATATAAGTTGTGTATTGTTGTTTAAATTGACTTTTGAAAAGATTTTTGATAAAGTCAAATGAGCTTTCCTTTTGCAAATTATTGAGTTGTAATGATTCCTTCATAAGTGTGATGACAAGATCATGAAATTTGTGAAAGGGGGAAGTTTTGCTAGTAGAGTAAATGGTGATATTGTTTCGTACTTTTGTGCAAATAATGGGATTCTACATGGTGCCCCACTTTTTACCTCTCTTCTTTGAAATTAATGCCGATACACTTGCTATTTTAGTTTACAGAGTTGTGTTACACATGCTCATCACTGACCTTACCTAAAGTATAACATATAAACGAGTGTCTATCTTGCAATATGCAAATAGCAATATGTTTTGTTAGAAGATAATTTCAAGCAAACAAGAGACCTAGAATTCTTGTTGTGTCTATTTGAACAAACGTATGGACTTAATAATTTTCATAAATGTTAAGCTTATTTTTTTTGCGATAGGTAGAAAATAAATAAGGAATTTGTAAATATTTGTACTTGTAACATTGGGTATTTACACATAAAATACCTTGGAATTCTGGTTGATGAGGAGAAATTTAGTGTTATTTGTTGGAAGCCTTTGATTGAGAAGTTTGACAAAAAGATGAGTAGGTGGCAAGGGAAAACACTCTCATTTACTCCTCTCTCACTAGTATTGTCCAAGATTTCCCCCATGACTAAAGGTAAATTGGATACGCGTAAGTCTAGATTTCTATGGAGCGAAGATAAAAAAAATAAAAGTAGCATATGGGTAGTTTTTCTTCACAAGGTTCGGGAGGCTTGGGAATTCTTGACTTGAAAATCATGGATATTTCCTTATTATCAAATTTTATATGGAAGTTCGTTAATAAAAAAGTGTGGTATGATTTTTTTTAGATCACACATACTTAAAGCAATGTACACTAGGTCAAGCAGTAGCTAAATCTTGATACTCCATTTCTAGAAAGAATTGATGGATGGTATTAACCTTTTCAGATAAAAATAAGTGATGGGGAAAATCAGGTTCTACGAAGACATATGGATAACATAGGATTCTCTTGCTTATTTTTATACACCATACTCAATTTTCTATATCACAACATCAATGTTACTAGTTTTTTTCAGTAGCCGATTCATGATTTGAGTATTATAATTGCATTAATAGGAGATATACTAGCTCCATGGAATGATTTTAAAAGCATTTATGATGAGATTCATTTATTGGATGGGCAAGATGACAATCTTGTCTTGAGGTTGTGTTGTAGTTCTTTGAGCAATATGGAAGGCTGATACGTCTCCAACGTACCTATAATTTCTTATGTTTCATGCTAGTTTTATAACAATACCTACATGTTTTGTTCACACTTTATATCGTTTTGATGCATTTTCTGGAACTAACCTATTAACAAGATGCCGAAGTGCCAGTTCCTGTTTTCTGCTGTTTTGGTTTCAGAAATCCTACAAAGGAAATATTCTCGGAATTGGACGAAATCAACGCCCAGTATCTTATTTTTCGGAAGCTTCGGAGCACCGAAGAAGGGACAGGGGAGCCAGGGGGGCCCCACCCCACAAGGCGGCGCGGCCAAGGGGGGGGGGTGCCCCCATATGGTGTGGCTGCACCAGGGCTCCCCCGAGGCTGCCCTTCCGCCTATATAAAGCCTCCGTCTGAAAACCCTAAAGAGATAAGCCACGATACGAAAAGTTCCAGTCGCCGCCATCGAAGCCAAGATTCGGGGGACAGAAGTCTTCCGGCACGCCGCCGGGATGGGGAATTTCCCCCGGAAGGCATCTCCATCGACACCCACTACAAGAAAAGTTCTGATAGACAACGTCCCAAAATCGTCAACTAAGGGGCATTTTACGTCGCCTATGGGCCTAACCCGACGATATGGGTTCCGTTGTCGAAACTGCGTCAGGCAAAGTCCAACGACGATTTTTTCGGTCCGTCGCGCTTGGCGCCCTTCCGCCACGGAAAATCGGACCGTTGCGGAAGTGTTTCGGGAGCCCGTTGACTGCGACGTCATGCAAACCGACACGTGGCGACGCCGTTAACGCCGTTAACGGCGTTAACCGGCTGAAACCCCGTGGTAGATGGTAGGCCCACACGAGGCCTGCCACGTCTTAAGCGGGCCGGGCCAGATGACATAGTTTGACCGGTCAACTATATAGCTGGGCTGGTCCATTAGTTACGTGGGCCGGGCCTAACCTCTAATGTTGACTGGTCAAAACTTAAATGGGCCGGCCCATTTAACATGTGGGGTCCACCTTGCAACGGGCCGGCCCAAGAAGCAAGTGGGCCGGGCCAAAAACACAGGTGGGTCCCACTTTCCTGTTAAAAAGCCGGCCCATTTAGTGTGTGGGGTCCACCGTATAGCAAGTGGGCCGGCCCAACAAGCTAGTGGGCCGGGCCAAAAACACAGGTGGGTCCCACTTTCCAGTTAAAGGATCGGCCCATTAAGTTTGTAGGGTCCACCATATAGCAAGTGGGCGGCCCAACAAATAGTGGGCCGGGCCAAAACACAGTGGGTCCCACTTTCGTTAAAGCCGGCCATTTAGTACGTGGGGCCCACCATATAGCCGGTGGCTGGCTCACCAAGATAGTGGGCGGGCCAAAAACACAGTGGGTCCCACATTCTGTTAATGGGCCGGCCCATTTGGTATGCGGGGTCCACCATATAGAAGTGGGCCGGCCCAACAAGATAGTGGGCGGGCCAAAAACACAGGTGGGTCCCACCTTCCACTTAAAGGGCCGGCCCATTTACCATGTGGGACCACCATAGAGCAAGTGGGCCGGCCCAACAAGAGTGGGCCCAATACATGTGGGCCCCACTTAAAGGGCCGGCCCAACTAGTATGTGGGTCCACAATATAGCAAGTGGGCCGGCCCAACAAGTGGTCGGGCCAAAAACAGTGGGTCCCACTTTCCTCTTAAAGGGCCGGCCCATTTATTATGTGGGGTCCTCAAAAAAGCAAATGGGCTGGCCCAACTAATTAGTGGGCCGGCCCGTAGTTGGTGGGGTCCACCTTAAAGCAAGTGGGCCAGCCCAATTAGTGTGTGGGGTCCACCGTAAATCAAATGGGCTGGCCCAAGAAGTAAGTGGGCCAGCCCGTTTAGTTGCTGTTTATATGCCGGCATAATATGCGCTTTAGGATTTTGCGGGCAGGCACATATGTGATTTCGCTTGATTGGGCCGTTTAAGGGATGGGAATTCGTGATTTAGATACTGAGAATATTTACGCAGCATTGATTTCTGTCGGATAGCCTCACTTACCACAAGCACCAAAGAAAAAATGCGCGAAAGAACTATAAAAACTAACTAAATATTACATCAGCTGCAAGGCATTGAAAAAATATTACAGAACCCAGAGAAATTGAATGGTAATTAAACCTAGCAATACAATGAAGCGATCCGGCAATCTTTTAAGTTGTCCATGCAGCACCTATATCTGAAACAAAGACATTACAAGTTAAGACAGCAACAATGGAAATGCAAAGACACTACAATATTGTTTGGCAAAGAATTTGGAACTCATCATTTTTCGTCGTTATAACAAGATCATTGTAATGCGCACAATAAGCAAACAAAGAGTGCATGCCGCATACCAACAGCCAATATAACAGAGCATGTTAGAATGAAACAGCAGACTTACTACTGTCGAGTCCCATGCAAACCAACATGTTCAGGGAGTACAAAATTGGCATGAACAACATAGTAGCAGGCTATAAATTTTGTAACAACGACTGAGCAAGATGAAGTTATGATGGCTACATCTACAGAGCAGGGAATGTAAACCAAAAATAGAAGTTACGATGGCAAAAACTAAAGAGGAGGGAATGTGAACCAACATGTGCCAAGTGCAATTACTTCACTTTGGCCGTGAACTAAATAATACTCCTGAACTTATAGTGAAGGGGATGCAAATCAAGATGTTTCGGGATATAAACTTGTAATGAGCAACACATGGAGGATAGTTAATGCTGGAGCTTAGGATGGACCAGATACAGAATATAGTGGGATCACCTGTGAACTTGTATAAGAGGGAATGCAAACCAATATGTTCAGCTTTCCATATGTGAGCGTCATGCCAAGTCAGAGAAACAAGTCAATAATGCAGCTTTTGAAGAACAAGATGGCACGCAAAATTATTATCTAGTAGTATGACAAGTTTATTTGTACTACAGGCTAGATAGCAGAGTGATAGCATGCCAAACTAAGTCCTTACTTTGTTAGCTTACAATGAACTAGATACAAAACAATGGCATCACCTGTAGTACAGGGAATGCAAGCCAACATGTTCATGGAGTAAAAAATTGGCACAAACAACATAGTAGCAGGCCATAATTTTTGTAACAACGACTGAGCAAGATAAAGTTATGATGGCTAGATCTACAGAGCAGGGAATGTAAACCAAATATAGAAGTTACGATGCCAAAAGCTATAGAGCAGGGAATGCGAACCAACATGTGCAATTACTTAAAATTGGCCATGAACTAAATAATAGCAGGATGTTACTATAATACCTACAGTATAATTTTTGTAACAACGACTGAGCAAGATAGAAGTTATGATGGCTACATCTACAGAGCAGGGAATGCAAACCAAAATGTTTAATCGCTTAAAGTTAGCAATGAAGTAGAAAATAGCAACGTGTTACGGTCATAGCTAGGAATGAACTAAAAGAGCTTCAGACAAACAAGCATCTGAACCCAGAACATGGCGCTAAAACAAGGGACTTACATTAGGAGAAGCACTCTGTGGGAGTCACAGCAGATCTTCCTGGGGTTGATAGATCCGGTGATGAAGTACGCTACATGTGCTACTTGGGGTTGGAGAGACGGCCATTACACTTCATGGTTACTCATCTCATCTGCAAAAACGTAACGGCGCGTCGTTAGCACAAACAGGTTCCCCCAAGATTAAACAAGAACTTGCAGGCAAGCAATAGAAAAGCGACAGTAGAAGAGTTTAGATCATGCACTGCGCCGGTGAAGCAGATCCGGTTCATGCACAGCGGTGTCGGTGAGCAAGATCCGATGCGGTGGACGACGGATCCGGCGAAGCGGCTCCGGCGGGGTGGACGATACCGCAGCTGAAGCGACTGCGGTAGACTGCTGGATGAGCATATGGTTTCGAGGTTCGGCGGGGATGATCCGGTCCGGTTGATGACGGCGTCGATGAAGCGGCTCCGGCAGGCAGCCGGATGACGAGGATCGCGAGGGCTCGGGTAGGCCAGGGAAGTCCGGCGGGGATGTTCCGGTGCGGTGGTCGTGGAGGTGGTAGAGAGAGGGACTTGAGAAGTGGGTGGTCTCAGATGAGAGACTGAAGGAAATGTATTTTTTTTGGGAGGGTTTCCGGGCTAGGGAGGTGGTGATCGAAAAAATGACGGGCAAACCCCTCACCAACCGACTTTGCTGTCATCTCCACAGGGGTAGAATGGGAATTTGGAAGCGTGTGAAATTTTTGTATTTTGTGGGCGGGAAGTTTTGCCGCTATGAGATTTTGAATTTCGCTAAGGTACAAGTATAATGATAAAAAATTGTGACACCGTACTAGTACCTCTGTTCATGGCCGAGTGCAAAATCAAATCATCATCACGTTGAATATAGGTCACTACCATGATCATGATCTATCTTCTTAATCCCATTCAAAAATGCGTTTGAAATATTTCAGGATTGGTGGGAGATTTTGCCGCCCGACAGAGATTAAATTAAACCACACGTTCGACAATTCAAACTTGAGACCTTGGCTATGATACCATTTAAGTTCGAACTGATTCAAAAAAGGCTAGGCAATTAATTTATATAACATCCACAGGAACAACTACCAAGTTGATCCCAACCGCAGATAAATGCATCCACCAACAAAAGTCTGAACGGTGCCTTAATCTAAGGAAACATTTCACAAGACCAATGTACTCACTATGTTAGTGTTCATCTCCAATTATCTATGGCATTTTCTTAGTCTTTGGGAGATTATAACGAACTTGATTGGCCTCGTGCAGTAGGGCATCACATGCTTCTAATCTCGATCTCAACATGTCAACTTTTGTTCTTAGCATAGCTGTTGCAACTCGTTCTACTTGGAGTTGTTCCTCCAAAACTTGAGCAGAGAAAGACTTGGACTTGGGCTTCAAAACCCAGCATTTCGCAGGAAAGAGTTTTTGGTGATATCTTTATCTTTCCCGGGTTTTGCCATCTCAAATTTCATATTAGCCAGACAAGTTTTGAGTTGTGTAAAAAGAAAAGTTATTACAGAGAAAAATGCAGATGGTAGATTTAATGTGTACGAACTACTTTTAATCATACAAGTTGACATGCCTGACTATAATAAGGACCATCTATCTTGCTAGCAGGCATAATTATTAATGGGCTACCATGTACGGGAACCGTATCCTCTAACGTGAAGGAGCTAAGTCAGGAAAAATAAAGAAGCAAAGTCAGGCTTCTGTAGCATAAGTACAAGGTTATGCACTGTCTTTAACTAATAAAGGTGATTACTGTAGATGTTTAAAAACTAAACTAAATTTTATTACACCATAATTTTCTCTGCATGTAATTACTTCAAATGCAAGACACAAGTTTGTATTGTGCAAATTAATTTAAATTATTTGGATTTTAGACATATGGTTTGGGGGAAGGAAAGTTAGAGTACTGTAGCTTCTCTAACTTTTCACCTTCAAGTTAGAGTACTGTAGCTTCTCTAACTTTTCACCCATGTACGTAGTCCTTCCAAGAAACAGCCGTTATTGCATTACGAGCAGAAAACAGTTCACACGTGCGCTCAGATTCAAATTTTCAGCATGCAGTCGATTTATGGTTTAATTGAAGTACACATCAGGATATTATTTCACACAAAATACAGCAGCCACATGGAACATATCTAATTTTAGTACAACAACAAAATTTGCAATTATTACAGACCACGAAATTTTGAACGAAATTTTGAGCAGTAATTAGTTACAGCATTGGCATCAGCAGTCCACTTGACTGAACAACAGAATCAAAGTTTATTTAGACACCTTCAATTCCCAGACACATCACAACTGGCTTACCATGACAAGTGCATAGGAGATTCTTTAGAACATTTTCTGTCAAAGTTTGCCTATTTTTCAATTCATGTATCTCTTGGCGTGTCTTGGCAATTAATTCATCAGCATCTTTGTTTTCCCGCCCAAATATATCAACTGCCTCTTGGAGTGCATCCCCGAAATCTCTTTGTGCCGGATTAAGTTGACCAATAGATACCATGGGCCTATGCGAGCAATATGCACTCTCACTGCTGCTTTGTGAAACATCAATACTTGAGGCATTGGCCCTTGCTTCTGGCATTGTAGCTTTATTTGAAGCCTGAAATTTAGATAAAACAAGTTACAACATCATATGATGCAATAAAAGACCTCCAATTTCAAGAACATCATTGAGCTGATATAACACAACAAGCAATCAAAAATAGAGCCTCGTACATCTATTTCTTCTGGAATGGTTGGTGTACCGGACTCAGTGGACCAATGAGAGCACGTGCCACTGTCACTGTTGCTCTGTGAAATGACCGCAACACTTGATAAATGGGTTGTCCCTACTGACATTACAGCTTTGTTTGCAGGCTGAAACTAAGACAAAACAAGTTAAAATGCAATACAATACAAGGCAAACAAACAGCATTGTTGACATAATTTTGAAAGAACCATGGGCAGATACAACAAAGAAACCAGTTAAGCCACATGCCTCTTAGAACAAACCAAACTAGATCATGGCGATGATGTATACAATGAACCAAGCAACTAGACATCATGTGCCCAATAACGAAGCCAGGTCACTGCACAGAAGAAATCTAGCAAATAGCCAAATACAGTCAAAAGATGTGCATGTTGGATTTGATACTATTAGGAAAATAATGTATGATTGATTTAAGCATGACTCAGATAGTGCCTTCGACATCGCAGAAGGTCAATGCAACAATTAATTGTATGGCTTGTATGAAGTGCCATAACATTTAAATTAAGCATAACGAGGCATTGCTTAATCTGAGAACTGAGTGCTAGCTCAGTGGCAAGGCTTGCGAGTGCGCAGCCAGCCCACCCGGGTTCGAGTCCCAACAGGACCGAATTAAACGGGGTGTTATCTAGCGCGTATAAATTCGCTGCTAGAGAGGTCTCATCATCTATCTCACAACGTATAGACAAGGGAGGGAATCTTCCTACGTTGGTCAACGTTTAGGCAATGCTTAATCTTGAATTCATGATCAAACTCAAACAAAAAAGGGCATATAACAAGTAGCACCATGTGCATCATGTATAATAGATTACTAGAAACTGAATGAAGCAATTGAACATGGAGCGTATTATATAAACAGCCAGATCATTTGAATATGGATATACCACATCATGTCAATGGGACTCAGAAAAACAAAGCTAGACATTTAAACAAGTAATATAACTATTTTTTCACCATGTTTCAAGTAGAATAGGAAGCTAGGTTAGGAATAAAGCAATCATGTTTCAAGTAGAATAGGAAGCTAGGTTAGGAATAAAGCAATAAAAAAACACAAAGTGCATCATTTCAGCTAGGATCATTTCTATCAAACTTCATGCACTAGCCATGGAACAACAGGCAAACTCAATGAAGCAACAGGCAAAAAATTAACATAATAGAATTTCAGGACTTGTATTAACATAGCCAAATCATGTAACTTATACCCAGGCATGCCGGATGCCAGATGGGTCAAAGGCAGTGTGCAATGTTCCATATGGTCATTGTTTATATTTTATTAGATTCCATTAGGCAACTTAGGTAGTGCAACATACAGAAAATGATGCAATTGAACTATGCACAGGAGGTAAATTAACATTCCAAAAAAAACAGGGAACTTACGTGAGCTTTTTTTTGAGTCACACGGACCTCATCGGGTACTTGGACAGAAGAACCTGGTGCCTCACTGTTTCTCCTCTGCATGAAGGAGAGGCCAATTGTAAACAGAAACAGGTCCAAGATATAGAAGTTTGCATTAAGCAATATACAAAAAACAGCAGGTACTTACATGATTATAGGCGAGCTTTACTCTACGTTTATGAGTGTAAGATGTGCCTGCTGCACGTGTAATAACAACAAACAGTTACGAGTCACGGCTTTGCTATAATTAAATTGACACCAAATAGTAGTAGAAGCATTATGACGTGCATAAACATGTAATACAGGATCGCAGAAAGATATCAAACATGATGTAACTAGAGCAGTAGCCTACGGCCAAATAGTGAGAAATTGTAATCGTGTCAATTGTGGACTTGTATAGCCTACCCCAACTTGTTTGGGAATAAAGGCTTTGTTGTTGTTGTTGTTGTCAATCGTGGACATGTAGAGCATTCAACGGCTCATGATTGGTGGCTCATATTTTGTAGAGTTTCAGCGAATGGGTGGGTTAGGTTACTCAGACCACCACACTGTGTATTTATATCATCTGAGTTAGGGTTACAATACTACTGGACATGGGCCTCTATGGGCCTCACACTGGATACAATATTACTACAGCGCTACTACTAAACTCACTCATGGTCCAACACACCCCCTCAAGATGATCATGGGTAAACAACCATGGCCATCTTGCAACAACAACATGACACATATGACAACTACCAGTAATGAACATTCAGCATAACTCCTAGGATACATGACAGCATTGCACTTTCCATCATCTTGTCATCTCGATTCATCTCTTCATCAGCAGCGAAGATATCCAGCTTCAACCATCTGGGATACGCACAACTCCTAACCATACACGTCCTCAACAACCCCGGCTGCCTCACCACACAAGTTCCGCAGAACCATCCACACTCGCCTCAATGTCCTCAGCCTCTCTTCTCCACTCTGCCCGGCCACCTCTTCCGTCTCTCCCACAAACCCCCAGCCAACTCCTGCCTCAACCATCCACTCCTCAAGCACCCATGCCTATCCCCCGGTCAGGCCTCAACCAGTCTCACCTCAGGCACGCATGCCTTTCCCCTGGACATATCCACAACCATCACCATCACCACTAAACCGCAGCCTCATCAACTCCATCACGACTCAACCGCAGCCTCATCAACTCCATCACCACATATCCTCACAGCCTCACATCTCCATTTTCTCCTCACTTCCACTCGGATGGCGCCTCGTCTGCGCGCCCTGGCCAACCTGGCGGACCGCACCTGGCCACATCGACCGGCTCGCGCTGGTCAACGTCCAGCACCAACCTCCGGCTCCGCCCTGCGCTCAAAGGCTCGCCCCACTCCGCACGCCTCCAACTTCTGCCCCTCACACGGATCCAGATCTCTCTGCCACGGATTCACTTCCTCTTCTCTCCTTTCTAAACCAAAACGATCTTCACCCTCTTCTTTCTCCCCGCGCGAGCAGCCGCCGATCTCACACAGCTCACATCGCTGTGTGTGATAGCCGCAACCCACGCAGAGCACCTGATGCGGCCTCCCGCCGCCTGGATTTCTACATCTCAACGGTGGGTTTTGTGATCAAAGGAAGAACTTGTTTGGTACTGTTTGTGGCGGCTAGCAGGAAGGAAACCTAGGCTCTGATACCATGTAGAGTTTCAGCGAATGGGTGGGTTTGGTCACGGAAAAACATACTTATGCGTCGTGTTTAAACCTAAAGGATGAGGTGGTTATCAACGAAAGCACTTGTAAGTTAGAAATATAGCACGAATTCAGAAATACAGTCAGCTGCAATACTCCTAACAGAACAAAACGCGCAGGGATGTCTGGTTACCTATTTCTGGGCGGCGTTTAGACGTGTTCCGCGTTCTTACGGGTGACGTGGAGGTCGGCGAGGGGACTGCTGTTGCGGTGGGTGCCGGGGAAGCAGATCTTGGGGGGTCGGAGAAGGACATGCTGGGCGGTCGATGAAGTGTTCAGCGCGCCGGCCGAACTAGAAGGTCGGTGAAGCAGATGATGTGCAGTGCACGGGGGCGTCGGTGTCGGCGAAGCTGGTCAGGTGCGGTGGTCGATAGAGTCGGCGAACGAGATACGGTGCGGTGGACGCCGGAGTAGGTGCGGATCAAGCGGATAGGGCAGCCTCGGGGTTTGAAGCCGTGGCAGCTTGAACGGCGAAGTGCGGCGGCCGGGAAGATCTGGAGGTAGGCAAGAGGGGCGGTTTCTCTGAGGGCTTGCGGGCGAAACTAGGGCGAAGCTGGGCGAAGCTGGGCGATAGAGGAGTAGAAGGGAATTTCGCAGTCCTTCTTTTGAGGAAAAAAATATTCGCAGATCTGAAACTTTGCGGCGCGAGATATTTGGGCGTTGGCGGGGAATTTTACCGCTCGATGATATTAAATTTTGGCTGCAGTAGGTTTTTTTTTAGAGTATGTAATAATAATAAATAGTAGGCCCTACTAGTACTGTACGTCTGTTCAGGAATCCAAGGGGGTAGAGGTAGAGGTATAGATATATAGACAATATAGAGATATAAGAAATGGCGGGGGCTAGCGGAAATGCACTTTGCCTCATAGGAGCATATGCTCCCATTATGTGAATCCATATTTCAAAGTGTCAAAAAATTCTAAACTAAAATTTTACATGTATATCTAGACATTTTATGTTGGTACACAAGTTTTCTCACAAAAAAATTATGTGGCTCCTATAAAAAAGACAAATTTTGATGTTGTAACACGACTACGTACAGTATATTTTTTGCCTTTTTTTACACGCCACACAAAATGTCGTTTTTCCACGAAAACTTGTGAACGAACATATGATGTCACAATGTATACCAAAAAAATTAACATTTATATAATTTTTTTAATCATTTTCTATAATTGGTGCATATGCACGCGTGTGCCAAAACGCCACCTCCGCAGGCTAGGAGTTTCTAAACTTCTTATGGCACATCAAATAAAATGTTGTTCAAACAATAATAATAATGTGCTTATGATTGTTACTCCCTTCCACCATGAATAAAGTCCACATCGGTTTCGTGTCAAACTTTGACTCGAGATTTAGGTACCCACATGATAGTGCTAGTATCATAGCTAGTATCATACACATTGGTCCCACAAAAAGTTTATTTAGACACCTTCAATTCCCAGACACATCACAACTGGCTTACCATGACAAGTGCATAGGAGATTCTTTAGAACATTTTCTGTCAAAGTTTGCCTATTTTTCAATTCATGTATCTCTTGGCGTGTCTTGGCAATTAATTCATCAGCATCTTTGTTTTCCCGCCCAAATATATCAACTGCCTCTTGGAGTGCATCCCCGAAATCTCTTTGTGCCGGATTAAGTTGACCAATAGATACCATGGGCCTATGCGAGCAATATGCACTCTCACTGCTGCTTTGTGAAACATCAATACTTGAGGCATTGGCCCTTGCTTCTGGCATTGTAGCTTTATTTGAAGCCTGAAATTTAGATAAAACAAGTTACAACATCATATGATGCAATAAAAGACCTCCAATTTCAAGAACATCATTGAGCTGATATAACACAACAAGCAATCAAAAATAGAGCCTCGTACATCTATTTCTTCTGGAATGGTTGGTGTACCGGACTCAGTGGACCAATGAGAGCACGTGCCACTGTCACTGTTGCTCTGTGAAATGACCGCAACACTTGATAAATGGGTTGTCCCTACTGACATTACAGCTTTGTTTGCAGGCTGAAACTAAGACAAAACAAGTTAAAATGCAATACAATACAAGGCAAACAAACAGCATTGTTGACATAATTTTGAAAGAACCATGGGCAGATACAACAAAGAAACCAGTTAAGCCACATGCCTCTTAGAACAAACCAAACTAGATCATGGCGATGATGTATACAATGAACCAAGCAACTAGACATCATGTGCCCAATAACGAAGCCAGGTCACTGCACAGAAGAAATCTAGCAAATAGCCAAATACAGTCAAAAGATGTGCATGTTGGATTTGATACTATTAGGAAAATAATGTATGATTGATTTAAGCATGACTCAGATAGTGCCTTCGACATCGCAGAAGGTCAATGCAACAATTAATTGTATGGCTTGTATGAAGTGCCATAACATTTAAATTAAGCATAACGAGGCATTGCTTAATCTGAGAACTGAGTGCTAGCTCAGTGGCAAGGCTTGCGAGTGCGCAGCCAGCCCACCCGGGTTCGAGTCCCAACAGGACCGAATTAAACGGGGTGTTATCTAGCGCGTATAAATTCGCTGCTAGAGAGGTCTCATCATCTATCTCACAACGTATAGACAAGGGAGGGAATCTTCCTACGTTGGTCAACGTTTAGGCAATGCTTAATCTTGAATTCATGATCAAACTCAAACAAAAAAGGGCATATAACAAGTAGCACCATGTGCATCATGTATAATAGATTACTAGAAACTGAATGAAGCAATTGAACATGGAGCGTATTATATAAACAGCCAGATCATTTGAATATGGATATACCACATCATGTCAATGGGACTCAGAAAAACAAAGCTAGACATTTAAACAAGTAATATAACTATTTTTTCACCATGTTTCAAGTAGAATAGGAAGCTAGGTTAGGAATAAAGCAATCATGTTTCAAGTAGAATAGGAAGCTAGGTTAGGAATAAAGCAATAAAAAAACACAAAGTGCATCATTTCAGCTAGGATCATTTCTATCAAACTTCATGCACTAGCCATGGAACAACAGGCAAACTCAATGAAGCAACAGGCAAAAAATTAACATAATAGAATTTCAGGACTTGTATTAACATAGCCAAATCATGTAACTTATACCCAGGCATGCCGGATGCCAGATGGGTCAAAGGCAGTGTGCAATGTTCCATATGGTCATTGTTTATATTTTATTAGATTCCATTAGGCAACTTAGGTAGTGCAACATACAGAAAATGATGCAATTGAACTATGCACAGGAGGTAAATTAACATTCCAAAAAAAACAGGGAACTTACGTGAGCTTTTTTTTGAGTCACACGGACCTCATCGGGTACTTGGACAGAAGAACCTGGTGCCTCACTGTTTCTCCTCTGCATGAAGGAGAGGCCAATTGTAAACAGAAACAGGTCCAAGATATAGAAGTTTGCATTAAGCAATATACAAAAAACAGCAGGTACTTACATGATTATAGGCGAGCTTTACTCTACGTTTATGAGTGTAAGATGTGCCTGCTGCACGTGTAATAACAACAAACAGTTACGAGTCACGGCTTTGCTATAATTAAATTGACACCAAATAGTAGTAGAAGCATTATGACGTGCATAAACATGTAATACAGGATCGCAGAAAGATATCAAACATGATGTAACTAGAGCAGTAGCCTACGGCCAAATAGTGAGAAATTGTAATCGTGTCAATTGTGGACTTGTATAGCCTACCCCAACTTGTTTGGGAATAAAGGCTTTGTTGTTGTTGTTGTTGTCAATCGTGGACATGTAGAGCATTCAACGGCTCATGATTGGTGGCTCATATTTTGTAGAGTTTCAGCGAATGGGTGGGTTAGGTTACTCAGACCACCACACTGTGTATTTATATCATCTGAGTTAGGGTTACAATACTACTGGACATGGGCCTCTATGGGCCTCACACTGGATACAATATTACTACAGCGCTACTACTAAACTCACTCATGGTCCAACACACCCCCTCAAGATGATCATGGGTAAACAACCATGGCCATCTTGCAACAACAACATGACACATATGACAACTACCAGTAATGAACATTCAGCATAACTCCTAGGATACATGACAGCATTGCACTTTCCATCATCTTGTCATCTCGATTCATCTCTTCATCAGCAGCGAAGATATCCAGCTTCAACCATCTGGGATACGCACAACTCCTAACCATACACGTCCTCAACAACCCCGGCTGCCTCACCACACAAGTTCCGCAGAACCATCCACACTCGCCTCAATGTCCTCAGCCTCTCTTCTCCACTCTGCCCGGCCACCTCTTCCGTCTCTCCCACAAACCCCCAGCCAACTCCTGCCTCAACCATCCACTCCTCAAGCACCCATGCCTATCCCCCGGTCAGGCCTCAACCAGTCTCACCTCAGGCACGCATGCCTTTCCCCTGGACATATCCACAACCATCACCATCACCACTAAACCGCAGCCTCATCAACTCCATCACGACTCAACCGCAGCCTCATCAACTCCATCACCACATATCCTCACAGCCTCACATCTCCATTTTCTCCTCACTTCCACTCGGATGGCGCCTCGTCTGCGCGCCCTGGCCAACCTGGCGGACCGCACCTGGCCACATCGACCGGCTCGCGCTGGTCAACGTCCAGCACCAACCTCCGGCTCCGCCCTGCGCTCAAAGGCTCGCCCCACTCCGCACGCCTCCAACTTCTGCCCCTCACACGGATCCAGATCTCTCTGCCACGGATTCACTTCCTCTTCTCTCCTTTCTAAACCAAAACGATCTTCACCCTCTTCTTTCTCCCCGCGCGAGCAGCCGCCGATCTCACACAGCTCACATCGCTGTGTGTGATAGCCGCAACCCACGCAGAGCACCTGATGCGGCCTCCCGCCGCCTGGATTTCTACATCTCAACGGTGGGTTTTGTGATCAAAGGAAGAACTTGTTTGGTACTGTTTGTGGCGGCTAGCAGGAAGGAAACCTAGGCTCTGATACCATGTAGAGTTTCAGCGAATGGGTGGGTTTGGTCACGGAAAAACATACTTATGCGTCGTGTTTAAACCTAAAGGATGAGGTGGTTATCAACGAAAGCACTTGTAAGTTAGAAATATAGCACGAATTCAGAAATACAGTCAGCTGCAATACTCCTAACAGAACAAAACGCGCAGGGATGTCTGGTTACCTATTTCTGGGCGGCGTTTAGACGTGTTCCGCGTTCTTACGGGTGACGTGGAGGTCGGCGAGGGGACTGCTGTTGCGGTGGGTGCCGGGGAAGCAGATCTTGGGGGGTCGGAGAAGGACATGCTGGGCGGTCGATGAAGTGTTCAGCGCGCCGGCCGAACTAGAAGGTCGGTGAAGCAGATGATGTGCAGTGCACGGGGGCGTCGGTGTCGGCGAAGCTGGTCAGGTGCGGTGGTCGATAGAGTCGGCGAACGAGATACGGTGCGGTGGACGCCGGAGTAGGTGCGGATCAAGCGGATAGGGCAGCCTCGGGGTTTGAAGCCGTGGCAGCTTGAACGGCGAAGTGCGGCGGCCGGGAAGATCTGGAGGTAGGCAAGAGGGGCGGTTTCTCTGAGGGCTTGCGGGCGAAACTAGGGCGAAGCTGGGCGATAGAGGAGTAGAAGGGAATTTCGCAGTCCTTCTTTTGAGGAAAAAAATATTCGCAGATCTGAAACTTTGCGGCGCGAGATATTTGGGCGTTGGCGGGGAATTTTACCGCTCGATGATATTAAATTTTGGCTGCAGTAGGTTTTTTTTTAGAGTATGTAATAATAATAAATAGTAGGCCCTACTAGTACTGTACGTCTGTTCAGGAATCCAAGGGGGTAGAGGTAGAGGTATAGATATATAGACAATATAGAGATATAAGAAATGGCGGGGGCTAGCGGAAATGCACTTTGCCTCATAGGAGCATATGCTCCCATTATGTGAATCCATATTTCAAAGTGTCAAAAAATTCTAAACTAAAATTTTACATGTATATCTAGACATTTTATGTTGGTACACAAGTTTTCTCACAAAAAAATTATGTGGCTCCTATAAAAAAGACAAATTTTGATGTTGTAACACGACTACGTACAGTATATTTTTTGCCTTTTTTTACACGCCACACAAAATGTCGTTTTTCCACGAAAACTTGTGAACGAACATATGATGTCACAATGTATACCAAAAAAATTAACATTTATATAATTTTTTTTAATCATTTTCTATAATTGGTGCATATGCACGCGTGTGCCAAAACGCCACCTCCGCAGGCTAGGAGTTTCTAAACTTCTTATGGCACATCAAATAAAATGTTGTTCAAACAATAATAATAATGTGCTTATGATTGTTACTCCCTTCCACCATGAATAAAGTCCACATCGGTTTCGTGTCAAACTTTGACTCGAGATTTAGGTACCCACATGATAGTGCTAGTATCATAGCTAGTATCATACACATTGGTCCCACAAAAATGTTGATGTGGCAGCTAATTAAGTAGGAGAGAGGAGATTAGTGTAACATAGGTAGATACTGTATCATAGCGCAAACAACGAGAAAACTTAATGCTAAACAAATCTTGTACACAAATTTGCATTGAGATTCTAAAAAATAATAAATGTAGCATTACTATGATACTACTCCATGATACTACCCACTATAGAAATAGTATGACCAGCCTAATTTTATGACATCCGCAAAATATACCATTGGAAAGTTCATCGAAACAAGCATCCGATGATATAGTTTTGAATGACATGCAACTCATAATTGGCGGGCCCAAGTATTAGTCTAAGTTTGCCTCTGAAAACAAATTGGCATTGTACTCTAGGACAAAGGGAGACTACTCGCAATGGCAATATCATAAGTAGTATCATGCACTACATGCATGCAAAATGTTGATGTGTCATATCAGTTAATGATGAAAGAGACGATAGTGGTATCATAGGTAGATATCGTATCATATCATGTAGAACTAGAAAAATTACTGCCAAACAAATCTTGTACACACTTTTGTATTGAGATTCTACAAATCCCTAAATACATGTAACATATTATACTACTACATGATGATACTATGGACTGTGAAAATAATATCGTACATTAGTATCATATGTATGATACTATTATATGATACTCCCCATTGTGACTAGTCTAATAATAACAATAGTACTCAAATTTGTCTTGTCCCTCGGGTGTTTAGAAGTATATGTTCGGTCCCTCACGTATTTAAGAATTATGTTTGGCCCCTCAACTCTAATGTGGTCAAAATTGAGCACTTGAACACTTAGTTAGGTCTAGCAATGATAAAAACTTGATTGGTCTGTTTATTATTTGTTATGTGGCACGGCGGCAAAGCATTTTGCTAAATCTCAAGCACACATAGTTGGGGTCCATTAGAGGGACTAATTAAATCAAAGTACAATGGATTATAAAAGCAGGTTTTATCATTGATTAGCTTTGCAACGGCCTATCAACTGTAAGTGTTGCATGTGTTCTAAAGAACTATGTTCATCGTCACAGATCAAGAGGAGTACGCAGTGGAGGACGCACAAAACAACCGTAGGCCAGGTGGGCACACCTTACTAATTTTCTTTTTTCCACTTTATATGTGATAATTTTTTACATAATTAATTAACTAAACATTTTAAAATAGGGTGGGCCATTCAACCCAAACACCATGTTGCGTACGTCGCTGAGGGTAAGGGGTTTCATCTTCGTTCTATGGTATGAGTATGTAATGCGCGTGATACTCATCGAAGACAATATATATAGCAGACATCACATCAGATGAGCCTATGGATAAAAATGGGCCAAATCATATCTACTAGTGCACAAATGAAGTTAAAAATAGGTCAACCTTCATTAAACCGATACTACTTAAAAGACCATTGTTTGACCTAAGTAAGCGTATATATGAGGTCAGTAATACTAGTCACAATGCATAGTATCATATATAAAAGTATGGTGTGTATGATACAATTAATACTACATGTTACTATGTCAACGATGCATGGTATCATGTACTAGTATCATAATCTTCTTATATTAATTGATTTGTAGAATCTCAATGCAGATCTATGTACAAGATTATTTAACATTAAATTTTCTAGTACTACGTGCTATGATACGGTATCTACCTATGATATTATAATCCTCTCTCTCATCTTTAATTGCAGTGCCACATCAGCTTTTTTGCAAGCATGAGATGCATGATAGTGTACTACCTATGATACTCCCATTGTGGGTAGTCTAAGGGGGCAATGTTAGACCTAATTAAGTGTTTGAGGTTAGTTATGGACCGCTGTTATACCTAATTGTGTTTGAGGTCAGTTAGGGACCTTATTATACATAATTAAGTGTTAGAGGTGAGTTCAAATAATAATATATAGTTGGGGTCTAAAGTTCACCAACGTATGCAACACACGAGCTGCCAAATGTGTACTTAATTAACCCTATTAGGAAAACACAAGATTATCTCATTCAACAAAATATTAGGAAAGTGTATCACAATTGTATTTATCCCTTATCTCTCTCATGTTAACCGAGACAAGAGTTCGTTCTAGGTCAGCTCTACGACAATTAGCGTCGCAAGGGTGGTAACATAGGTGTGCAGTTGCGAAAGTTTTTTCCCAAGTTGTCGACTTCCTCAATCCACACTTAATATTTGTGCATGCGGGCCTAAGTATATGGTACTACTTAGTTCTATTCCTAGTATATATGTTGGGTGACTTAGAAAAATCATACTTCGTACATGATTCCTTCGAAAATCCTTTAGGGCTTCTTTGATTCATATTAGGTTGGTATAAGATAATAGGATTTAGATCTTATAGGAATATTTCCTACACTAGTAGTTTGATTCATATGAACATATCCAATAGGAAATAATCCTATAGGAATCATCAAGTAGTGCAAATCCTAGTATAGGATTAAATATTTGGTCCTACCTCATGGAAAAATTCATTTGGCGCAATCAAACGCAACTCATCTTATTATAGGATTTAACTACACATGTCATCCCAAATCCCAATCCTACATTCCTACTCCTATGATTTCCCTATCCTGTGAATGAAAGGAGCCCTTAAAATCAAACTATCCCGCACCTCGTCGATTCGTATAAAACCGACTCTAGCCAACAACTCTTCGCCCGACCTTTCTTCTTCACCATCAGGCCACCACACACTGTCATTTTCCATTGCAACGCATTTAGGGTGTGTTCGGTTCCAGAACCAAGTGGAATGGAATGGAACCGTTCCGCACCTAGAGCCCATTCTTGTGTTCGGTTGTGGAATGGAACGGAACCGAGTGGTTCCTCGAAAGGGAATATTCTCCCCATATGCAGAATGCACCCATTCCACCGAATCGGTGGAATGTGGTGGAACGGCTGTTACTTAGCCGCTATTAATTACAAAGCACTTCACTAATCCAACCAAAAAAATTATTAGTTGTTGTTAATTATGATTTTGAGATTAAAAAGGCCACTATTAATTACGATATTTAGACAAAAGATTAAACTTTAACTTCATTCCGTTCTACTCTCCAAATTCCCCGACCATACAAAAAATAACATTAATTACGATTTTAAGATTAAAAAGGCCATTAGGCGTTGTTAATTACGATTTTAAGATTTAAAAGGCTATTTGCCATTGTTAATTACGATTCTTAGACAAAAGTTTAGTTTAACCACATTCCGTTCTGCTCTCCAATTCCTCCAACCGAACAAAAAAAAGTACCATTCTGTACCTCCTTTTTGTCCAAACCGAACGCGGGGATGGAACCATTCCATTCCTCTGGAAAGGAACCATTCCTTACTAAAATCTTCTTGTGCCACCTCCCAGTTTAAAGGCCTACTCGCATAACCCTACAGCTCTGCACTCGCGTGGGCAACCGAACACACCTACATCATCAATGCCCCGCGTACTTATCCGCACCGCCTACAGCTCTGCACTCCTATGACCTATCCATGGCTGGGCAGTCAAAAAAAGCTGCGTCACCTGGGAAATCAACAAGCCACGCAAGCAAGTCGCAAGCATCATAAATTCCGAATCAATGCCTAGCTACAGTCTACCTGGCCTCCTCCCAACTCATTGTCCTTGAGGCCTTAACAAAGCCTTCTAAAAGGGTTTTATCAAAATATTCCATATGGATTAGTAAAAAAACGCACCTGCTAAAGATTCATATATGCCCCTAGGTTAAAAATATGCATCTCAAATTTGTATGGATACATATGTATCTCTGACTAAAATGCATGTATCAAGACATAAGTGAGACACCTATATATTTTCAAACGGGGATGTAGTAGTAGATTTTTTGGGTCATGTGTTGGCAATAAAAAATGGATTCCCCATTTCATCTGTGCACAAGGAGGGCAAAACGAGTGGTCTTTTGTGAAGTGTCTCTACCAATCTACAACCACTTCAATTTTCACATGTACGCTAGACCCTGAAAGATGTCCAAATCAAGTTGCAGTGTTTTATCTCGATCCACATCTACATATGGTTTTATAATTGAGCTTTATCCTAATGAATTCAAAATTAAACTGTATGAGTTTGCTTGTTTTTGTACCCACTTGGGAAGGGTTCATGCAGGATCTGTAGCGAACTTTCTTGTGAAGACATATTTTGGCACATACTGTATGTGAATCTTCTCACGGCCATCAACTTTGAATACTCAAGTTTTTTACTCCTATATATGCAAAATGATATCAGTGTACCATTTTACTTATTCACAATGTTGGCAAAAAATGTATTTTTATGCCCATCTATTTCCATTTTTTGATTTCTTTTTTGAATTTTCATGCCCATTTGTAGATTTGACCAAGATTTAAACAAGTTTAACACATGAAAAATGAAAAGGTAAGCATGGATCCTTCTTAGACACTCTAAAATGAAGCTTTTGGGAGGTTCTTGAAATTTCCAAGTTTGAAACCCAAAACCACTTCTTCTCTTCATGTTTGACTACATAAGATAGAGTTTAGGGTTAGGGGTAGATACATGATTTTTCTTGTTTGAATATGTCTAGACCTTGTTTATCAACTTTAATGCTTACTATATGACATAAGAAGACTATGTGCTTTGGTTTTTCATTTTCTGTTTTTTTATATTTTATGCCCATTTGAATCTTGGTCAAATCCTAGGTTTGACCAGGATTTAAGCAAGTTTAAAACATGAAAACGACTTCTCTTCGTGCTTGACTTCTTATTCACTCCAAAATGAAGCTTTTGGAAGGGTTTTTGACATTTCCATGTTTGAAACCCAAAACGACATCTCTTCGTGCTTGACTTCATAAGATAGAGTTTAGGGTTAGGGGGTAGATACATGAATTTTCTGGTTTGAATATGTCTAGACCTAGCTTGTTTATCAACTTGAATGCTTGCTATATGACATCAGAAGACTATGTGTTTGGTTTTTATTTTTTTGAATTTGTTATGCCCATTTGAATCCTGGTCAAATCCTAGGTTTGACCAAGATTTAAACAAGTATAAAACATGAAAATGAAAAGTAAGCCTGGATCCTTCTTATTCACTCCAAAATGAAGCTTTTGGGAGGGTTTTTGAAATTTCCATGTTTGAAACCCAAAACGACTTCTCTTCGTGATTGACTTCATAAGACAGAGTTTAGGGTTAGGGGTAGATACCGGATTTTTCTGGTTTGAATATGTCTAGACCTTGTTTATCAAATTGAATGCTTGCTATATGACATCAGAAGACTATGTGTTTGGTTTTTGTTTTTTGAATTTGTTATGCCCATTTGAATCTTAGTCAAATCCTAGGTTTGAATATATATGTCTAGACCTTGTATATCAACTTGAATGCCTTACTATACATATGACATAAGAATGTTATGTGCTTTGGTTTTTCATTCTTTTCATTTTTTCTGAATTTTTAGGGCCATTTGAATCTTGGTCAAATCCTTGGTTTGACCAAGATTTAAACAAATTTAAAACATGAAAATGAAAAGGGAAGTCTGTATCCTTCTTAGTCACTCTAAAATGAAGCTTTTGGGATGTTCTTTAAATTTCAATGTTTGAAACCCAAAACGACTTCCCTTCATGCTAGACTTCATAAGATCGACAGGGGGTAGATACATGATTTGTCTGGTTTGGATATATCTAGACCTTGTTTATCAACTTGATTGCTTACGATATGACATAAGAAGACTATGTGATTTGGTTTTTCATTTTTCTGATTTTTTTGAATTTTGTGCCCACCCATTTGTATCTTCGTCAAATCCTAGGTTTGACCAAGATAATTTAAACAAGTTTAAAACATGAAAATGTAAAGGGAAGCATGTATCCTTCTTAGTCACTCTAAAATGAAGCTTTTGGGAGGTTTTTGAAATTTCGATGTTTGAAACCCAAAACCACTTCTCTTCACATGCTTGACTTCATAAGACAGAGTTTAGGGTTAGGGGTATAGATACATGATTTGTCTGGTTTGAATATGTCTAGACCTTGTTTATCAACTTGAATGCTTACTATATGACATAAGAAGACTATGTGATTTGGTTTTTCATTTTTCTGTTTTTTAATTATTTTTCTGCCCATTTGAATCTTGGTCAAATCCTAGGTTTGAACAAGATTTAGACAAGTTTAACACGTGAAATTAAACGAATAAGTAAGCATTGATCCTTCTTAGTCACTCCAAAATGTACCAATTGATAGTGTTAACTTTGCTTCATGGAAAAAATAATGTCATGTAAATGAGTTAACTTGGATTTCCTACCCTTGAATCCATAGGAAACTTTGTTCTAATGCACTATTATAATCAACCGAGTTTTTACACCAACAGGTCTGTCACTTACGTGTGGTGCCCACGCGTGAGGTCCCACACTTCAGTGAGCACAAGTCACGTGCAATAGGTACGCCAACTCCCAGCCATCTTCTTTGTCAAGAGAAGACGCATCAGGATGCGTATTGGAAGTCCGTGGGTCCTTCTGGATCCTTCGGTTGTCCCTCTCACAAAAAAAAAACAAATCTATCTCATTCTCGGCCTCGCTCGACTCGCTCGCTCGCTCGCACGTCCTGCGCACTGACAAACCCTGCACAACAGTCAACATCATCATCATCACCCGAAAAAGGGGAGACACCATAATGCTCTGCCTTTTTTCTCTCCTTCCGAGTGATCCCTCTTCCTCCGAGTTTCACTCGACGGGCAAACGCACATCTGCTGCATAGTAATAATAAAAAGGTAGAAAAATCGATATACGAATCTATAATTAAATAGGTTAAACTAGGGTTTTGCCCAGTACTACAGATCAAGGTTCAAAAAAATCCAACTACGGGGTTCGAACAACACGATTCTAATCCAAGAACTTTTTCGACCTCATCCAAGTGGCCTCAAACTATAGGGTTAGCATCTAGTGCAGTATGTGTGAAAATGTATGCACTATGTGTGCTATAACTTGTATGTCTTTCAAATTTGAACCAACTTTGAATAAGTTTGAAATATTTGAAATGGGGCTTTTGGCTTAAACGTTTGAAACTCAAAACGATTCTCTTCATGCTAGACTTCATAAGACCGAGTTTAGGGTTAGGGGTAGATACATGATTTGTCTGGTTTGAATATGTCTAAACCTTGTTTATCAACTTGAATATGCTTACTATATGACATAAGAAGACTATGTACTTTGGTTTTTAATTTTTCTGATTTTTTTAATTTTCTGCGCATTTGAATCATATCTTGGTCAAATCCTAGGTTTCACCAAGATTTAGACAAGTTTAACACGTGAAAATGAGTAAGTAAGCATGGATCCTTCTTAGTCACTCTAAAATGAAGCTTTTGGGATGTTCTTGAAATTTCCATGTTTGAAACCCAAAACCACTTCTCTTCATGATTGACTTCCATAAGATCGACAGATCAGTTTAGGGTTAGGGGTAGATATATACATGATTTTTTGGTTTGAATATGTCTAGACCTTGTTTATCAACTTGAATGCTTACTATACATATGACATAAGAATGCTATGTGCTTTGGTTTTTCATTCTCTTTTTGAATTTTTTCTAAATTTTTAGGCCCATTTGAATCTTGGTCAAATCCTTGGTTTGACCAAGATTTAAACAAGTTTAAAACATGAAAATGAAAAGGGAAGTCAGTATCCTTCGTAGTCACTCTAAAATGGAGAAGCTTTTGGGATGTTCTTGTAATTTCTATGTTTGAAACCGAAAACGAGTTCCCTTCATGCTAGTAGACTAGCTTCATAAGATCGACAGGCCGGGGGTAGATACATGATTTGTCTGGTTTGGATATATCTAGACCTTGTTTATCAACTTTAATGCTTACTATATGACATATATAAGAAAACTATTGCTTTGGTTTTTCCTTTTTCTGTTTTTTTTAATTTTGATGCCCATTTGAATCATGTCGAATCCTAGGTTTGACCAAGATAATTTAAACAAGTTTAAAACATGAAAATGAAAAGGGAAGCATGTATCCTTCTTAGTCACTCTAAAATGAAGCTTTTGGGAGGTTTTTGAAATTTCCATGTTTGAAACCCAAAACCACTTCTCTTCACATGCTTGACTTCATAAGACAGAGTTTAGGGGTTAGGGGTATAGATACATGATTTGTCTGGTTGAATATGTCTAGACCTTGTTTATCAACTTTAATGCTTACTATATGACATAAGAAAACAATTGCTTTGGTTTTTCTTTTTCTGATTTTTTTGAATTTTGATGCCCATTTGAATCTTGTCAAATTCTAGGTTTGACCAAGATTTAAACAAGTTTAAAACATGAAAATGAAAAGGGAAGCATGTAACCTTCTCAGTCACTCTAAAATGAAGTTTTTGGGAGGTTTTTGATATTTCCATGTTTGAAACCCGAAACCACTTCTCTTCATGCTTGACTTCATAAGACAGAGTTTAGGGTTAGGGGTAGATACATGATTTGTATGGTTTGAATATGTCCAAACCTTGTTTATCAACTTGAATATGCTTATGTGCTTTGGTTTTTTATTTTTCTGATTTTTTTGAATTTTATGCCCATAAATCTTGGTCAAATCCTAGGTTTGACCAGGATTTAAACAAGTTTAAAACATGAAATGAAAAGATAAGCCTGGATCCTTCTTAGTCACTCTAAAATGAAGCTTTTGGGAGGTTCTTGAAATTTCCATATTTGAAACCCAAAACCACTTCTCTACATGATTGACTTCATAAGACATAGTTTAATTAGAGTTTTAGGGGTAGATATATACATGATTTTTCTGGTTTGAATATATATGTCTAGACCTTGTTTATCAACTTGAATGCTTACTATACATATGACATAAGAATGCTATATATGTGCTTTGGTTTTTCATTCTTTTGATTTTTTTCTGAATTTTTAGGGCCATTTGAATCTTGCATGGTTAAACTTGGGTTTTGCCCAGTTCTAAAGATCAAGGGTTCAAAAAAATCCAACTACGGGGTTCGAACAACACGATTCTAATCCAAGAATTTTTTCGACCTCATCCAAATGGCCTCAAACTATAGGGTTAGCATCTAGTGCAGTATGTGTGAAAATGTATGCACTATGTGTGCTATAACTTGTATGTCTTTCAAATTAAGTTGATAAACAAGGTCTAGACATATTCAAACCAGAATATTATACTGCATTAGTACAAAAAGTTTCCTATGGATTCATCAAGGGTAGTAAAGCCAAGTTAACTCATTGTCATGACTAAGAAGGATCCATGCTTACTTTTTCATTTTCATGTTTTAAACTTGTTTAAATCTTGGTCAAACCTAGGATTTGACCAAGATTCAAATGGTCATAAAAAATCAAACAAAATCAAGAAAATCAAAAACCAAACCACATAGTCTTCTTATGTAATATACTAAGCATTCAAGTTGATCAACGAAGTCTAGACATATTCAAACCAGAAAAATCATGTATCTACCCCCTAACCCTAAACGTTGTCTTATGAAGTCAAGCATGAAGAGAAGAAGTGGTTTTGGGTTTCAAACATGGAAATTTCAAAAACCCACCCAAAAGCTTCATTTTGGAGTGACTAAGAAGGATCCAAGCTTACTTTTTCATTTTCATGTTTCAAACTTGTTTAAATCTTTGTCAAACCTAGGATTTGACCAAGATTCAAATGGGCATAAAAATTCAAAAAAGAAATCAAAAAAATGAAACACCAAAGCACATAAACTTCTTATGTCATATAGTAATTAAGCATTCATGTTGATCAACAAAGTCTATATATATTTAAACAATAAAAATCATGTATATATACCCCCAAACCCAAAACCACTTCTCTTCACATGCTTGACTTCATAAGACAGAGTTTAGGGGTTAGGGGTATAGATACATGATTTGTCTGGTTTGAATATGTCTAGACCTTGTTTATCAACTTGAATGCTTACTATGTGATTTGGTTTTTCATTTTTCTGTTTTTTAATTATTTTTCTGCCCATTTGAATCTTGGTCAAATCCTAGGTTTGAACAAGATTTAGACAAGTTTAACACGTGAAATTAAACGAATAAGTAAGCATTGATCCTTCTTAGTCACTCCAAAATGTACCAATTGATAGTGTTAACTTTGCTTCATGGAAAAAATAATGTCATGTAAATGAGTTAACTTGGATTTCCTACCCTTGAATCCATAGGAAACTTTGTTCTAATGCACTATAATAATCAACCGAGTTTTTACACCAACAGGTCTGTCACTTACGTGTGGTGCCCACGCGTGTGGTCCCACACTTGAGTGAGCACAAGTCACGTGCAATAGGTACGCCAACTCCCAGCCATCTTCTTTGTCAAGAGAAGACGCATCAGGATGCGTATTGGAAGTCTGTGGGTCCTTCTGGATCCTTCGGTTGTCCCTCTCACAAAAAAACAAATCTCTCTCATTCTCGGCCTCGCTCGACTCGCTCGCTCGCTCGCACCTCCTGCGCACTGACAAACCCTGCACAACAGTCAACATCACCAGAAAAAGAATATACACCATCAATAAGAGGGGCCCCGTGACTGCTCTCCCTTCTTCTCCTTCCGAGTGATTCCTCTTCCTCCGAGTTTCACTCGACGGGCAAACACACATGTGCTGCATAGTAATAATAAAAAAGTAAAAGAATCGACTACGAATCTATTATTAAATAGGTTATAAACTAGGGTTTTCCCCAGTACTACAGATCAAGTTGAAAAAAAAATCCAACTACGGGGTTTGATTTTGGCCTACAAATAAAAAATTAAATAAGTTGAACTAGTATTCCTCTAAAAAATCATTTTGGTTTGCATTGTTTGATAATTTTCATAGCTAGAGTGCATCACAATTTTTTGATTTCATGCTTTGCTTTGCCAATTTTGATTTTTTCTAACCACCTTCTCTTTGATTTCAAATTTAGGTCAAACTATCGGTGCCTACTATGTGTTCTACTTGAATTGGATGCAGCATGCGCACATGATATGTTTTGCCATTGTTTTGGGCTTCCACACATCTTGGGGCATCCAAGTATTTAAGTTACCTTGTTTATCAAATTAATTGAATGCTTACTATATAACATAAGAGAAGACCTTGTTTTTTTTTGAATTTTTATACCCATTTGAATCTTTGTCAAATCCTTGGTTCCACCAAGATTTGAATAAGTTAAAAACATGAATATGAAAAAGTAAGCATGTATGCTTCTTAGTCACTTCAAAATGAAGCTCTTGGGAGGGTTTTTGAATTTCCATATTCGAAACCAAAAACCACATATCTTCATGCTTGACTTCATGAAACAAAGTTTAGGGTTAGGGGTAGATACATGCATGATTTTTCTTGTTTGAATATGTCTAGAACTTGTTTATCAACTTAATTGAATGCCTACTATATAACATAAGAAGACCTTTTTTGTTTTTTTTAAATTTTTATACCCATTTGAATCTTGGTCAAATCCTAGGTTTCACCAAGATTTGAATAAGTTTAAAACATGAATATGAAAAAGTAAGCATGCATGTATGCTTCTTAATTAATCACTTCGAAATGAAGCTCTTGGGAGGGTTTTTGAAATTTCCATGTTTGAAACCAAAAACCACATATCTTCATGCATGCGCTTGACTTCATGAGACAGAGTTTAGTGTTAGGGGGTAGATACATGATTTCTCTCGTTTGAATATGTTTGAAACCAAAAACCACATATCTCTGGTTTGCCCGCACTTAGAAATGATATTTGCATCACTTATCATATGTTTGCCCATTTGAATCTTGTCAAATCCTAGATTTGACCAAGATAATTTAAACAAGTTTAAAACATGAAAATGAAAAGGCAAGCTTGTATCCTTCTTAGTCACTCTAAAATGAAGTTTGGGGAGGTTTTTGAAATTTCCATGCTTGAAACCAAAAAACCACTTCTCTTCATGCTTGACTTCATAAAGACAGAGTTTGGGGATATATAGGGGTAGATACATGATTTTTCTGGTTTGATATGTCTAGACCTTGTTTATCAACTTAATTGAATGCTTACTATATCACATAAGAAGACTATGTGCCTTGATTTTACATTTTTTTAAATTATGCCCATTTGAATCTTGGTCAAATCCTAGGTTTGACCATGATTTCAACAAGTTTAAAACATGAATATGAAAATTAAGCATGTATCCTTCATAGTCACTCCAAAATGAAGCTCTTGAGAGGGTTTTTGAAATTTCCATGTTTGAAACCAAAAAACCACGTACTTCTCTTCATGCTTGACTTCATAAGACAGAGTTTGGGGTTAGGGGTAGCTTGATACATGATTTTTCTCGTTTGAATATGTCTAGACCTTGTTATCAACTTAATTGAATGCTTACTATATATATGACATAAGAAGACTATGTGCATTGGTTTTTGCATTTTATTGTTTTTTTTAATTTTATGCCCATTTGAATCTTGGTCAAATCCTAAGTTTGACCATGATTTAAACAAGTTGAAAACATGAATATGAAAAATTAAGCATATATCCTTCTTAGTCACTCCAAAATGAAGCTCTTGGGAGGGTTTTTGAAATTTCCATGTTTTAAACCAAAAACCACATATCTTCATGCTTGACTTCATGAGATAGAGTTTAGGGTTAGGGGTAGATACATGATTTCTCTGGTTTGAATATATCTAGACCTTGTTTATCAACTTAATTGAATGCTTACTAATGTGACATAAGAAGACTATGTGCCTTGATTTTCCATTTTTTGTTTTTTCTGAATTTTTATGCCCATTTGAATCTTGGTCAAATCCTAGGTTTGACCATGATTTAAACAAGTTTAATAAAACATGAATAGGAAAAATTAAGCATATATCCTTCTTAGTCACTCCAAAATGTAGATCTTGGTAGGGTTTTTAAAATTTCCATGTTTGAAACCAAAAACCACGACTTCTCTTCATGCATGCTTGACTTCATAAGACAGAGTTTAGGGCTAGGGTAGCTAGATACATGATGTTTCTGGTTTGAATATGTCTAGACCTTGTTTATCAACTTAATTGAATGCTTACTATATGACATAAGAAGACTACGTGCCTTGGTTTTTCATTTATTTTCATTTATTTTGAATTTTTATGCCCATTTGAATCTTGGTCAAATCCTAGGTTTGACCATGATTTAAACTAGTTTAAAACATAAATATGAAAAATTAAGTATCTATCCTTCTTAGCCACTCCAAAATGAAGCTCTTGGGAGGGTTTTTGAAATTTCCATGATTGAAACCAAAAACCACTTCTCTTCATGCTTGACTTCATAAGTCAGGGTTTAGGGATATATATATAGGGGGTACATACATGATTTTTCTGGTTGGAATATGTCTAGAACTTGTTTTTCAACTTGAGCTTATCTAGAGCTTGTTTTTAAATTTTTTATACCCATTTGATTCTTCGTCAAATCCTAGGTTTGTTGACCTAGATTTGAACAAGTTTAAAACATGAATATGAAAAGGTAAGCATGTATGCTTCTTAATTAGTCACTCCAAAATGAAGCTCTTGGGAGGGTTTTTGAAATTTCCATGATTTAAACCAAAAACCACTTCTCTTCATGCTTGACTTCATAAGTTAGGGTTTAGGGATATATAGGGGGTAGATACATCATGATTTTTCTGGTTTGAATATGTCTAGAGCTTGTTTATCAACTTAATTGAATGCTTACTATATGACATAAGAAGACTATGTGCCTTGATATTTCATTTTTTTAAAATTATGCCCTTTTGAATATTGGTCAAAACCTAGGTTTGACAAAGATTTAAAAAAGATTAAAACATGAAAATGAAAAAGTAAGCCTTGATCCTTCTTATTAACTCCAAAATGAAGGTTTTTGGGAGGGTTTTTGAAATATCCATGTTTGAAACCCAAAAACCACTTCTCTTCGTGCAGAGTTTAGGGTTAGGGGTAGCTAGACACATGAATTTTCTGGTTTGATATGTCTAGACCTTGTTTATCAACTTAATTGAATGCTTACTATATGACATAAGAAGACTATGTGCCTTGATTTTACATTTTTTAAAATTATGCCCATTTGAATCTTGGTCAAATCCTAGGTTTGACCATGATTTAAACAAGTTTGTTTATCAACTTGAATGCTTGCTATATGACATCAGAAGACTATGTGTTTGGTTTTTGTTTTTTGAATTTGTTATGCCCATTTGAATCTTAGTCAAATCCTAGGTTTGAATATATATGTCTAGACCTTGTATATCAACTTGAATGCTTACTATACATATGACATAAGAATGTTATGTGCTTTGGTTTTTCATTCTTTTCATTTTTTTCTGAATTTTTAGGGCCATTTGAATCTTGGTCAAATCCTTGGTTTGACCAAGATTTAAACAAATTTAAAACATGAAAATGAAAAGGGAAGTCTGTATCCTTCTTAGTCACTCTAAAATGAAGCTTTTGGGATGTTCTTTAAATTTCAATGTTTGAAACCCAAAACGACTTCCCTTCATGCTAGACTTCATAAGATCGACAGGGGGTAGATACATGATTTGTCTGGTTTGGATATATCTAGACCTTGTTTATCAACTTGATTGCTTACGATATGACATAAGAAGACTATGTGATTTGGTTTTTCATTTTTCTGATTTTTTTGAATTTTGTGCCCACCCATTTGTATCTTCGTCAAATCCTAGGTTTGACCAAGATAATTTAAACAAGTTTAAAACATGAAAATGTAAAGGGAAGCATGTATCCTTCTTAGTCACTCTAAAATGAAGCTTTTGGGAGGTTTTTGAAATTTTGATGTTTGAAACCCAAAACCACTTCTCTTCACATGCTTGACTTCATAAGACAGAGTTTAGGGGTTAGGGGTATAGATACATGATTTGTCTGGTTTGAATATGTCTAGACCTTGTTTATCAACTTGAATGCTTACTATATGACATAAGAAGACTATGTGATTTGGTTTTTAATTTTTCTGTTTTTTAATTATTTTTCTGCCCATTTGAATCTTGGTCAAATCCTAGGTTTGAACAAGATTTAGACAAGTTTAACACGTGAAATTAAACGAATAAGTAAGCATTGATCCTTCTTAGTCACTCCAAAATGTACCAATTGATAGTGTTAACTTTGCTTCATGGAAAAAATAATGTCATGTAAATGAGTTAACTTGGATTTCCTACCCTTGAATCCATAGGAAACTTTGTTCTAATGCACTATTATAATCAACCGAGTTTTTACACCAACAGGTCTGTCACTTACGTGTGGTGCCCACGCGTGAGGTCCCACACTTCAGTGAGCACAAGTCACGTGCAATAGGTACGCAAACTCCCAGCCATCTTCTTTGTCAAGAGAAGACGCATCAGGATGCGTATTGGAAGTCTGGGTCCTTCTGGATCCTTCGGTTGTCCCTCTCACAAAAAAAAACAAATCTCTCTCATTCTCGGCCTCGCTCGACTCGCTCGCTCGCTCGCACCTGCTCACTGACAAACCCTGCACAACAGTCAACATCATCATCATCACCCGAAAAAGGGGAGACACCATAATGCTCTGCCTTTTCTCTCCTTCCGAGTGATCCCTCTTCCTCCGAGTTTCACTCGACGGGCAAACGCACATGTGCTGCATAGTAATAATAAAAAAGTAAAAGAATCGACTACGAATCTATTATTAAATAGGTTATAAACTAGGGTTTTCCCCAGTACTACAGATCAAGTTGAAAAAAAAATCCAACTACGGGGTTTGATTTTGGCCTACAAATAAAAAATTAAATAAGTTGAACTAGTATTCCTCTAAAAAATCATTTTGGTTTGCATTGTTTGATAATTTTCATAGCTAGAGTGCATCACAATTTTTTGATTTCATGCTTTGCTTTGCCAATTTTGATTTTTTCTAACCACCTTCTCTTTGATTTCAAATTTAGGTCAAACTATCGATGCCTACTATGTGTTCTACTTGAATTGGATGCAGCATGCGCACATGATATGTTTTGCCATTGTTTTGGGCTTCCACACATCTTGGGGCATCCAAGTATTTAAGTTACCTTGTTTTTTAATTGTAATTCATGTACCCTTTCCTCCCAATTAAATTTTGGTTTTACATTTTTAAATTTTTTAAATTTTTATGCCCATTCTGATGTCATATAGTTAGCATTTAAGTTGATAAACAAGGTCTAGACATATTCAAACCGGAAAAATCATGTATCTACCCCTAACCCAAAACTCTGTCTTATCAAGTCAAGCACGAAGAGAAGTCGTTTTGGGTTTCAAACATGGAATTTTCAAAAACCCTCCAAAAAGCTTCATTTTGGAGTGACTAAGAAGGATGGAGGCTTACCTTTTTCATTTTCATGTTTTAAACATGTTTAAATCTTGGTCAAACCTATTATTTGACAAAGAATCAGATGGGCTTAAAATTTCAAAAAAATCAAAAAATGAAAAACCAAAGCATGCAGTCTTCTTATGTCATATATATATTACACATTCAAGTTGATAAACAAGGTTTGGACATATTCAAACCAAAAAATCATGTATCTACCCCCTAACGCTAAACTCTGTCATATGAAGTCAAGCATATGAAGAGAAGTGGTTTTGGGTTTCAAACATGGAAATTTCCATGCTTGAAACCAAAAACCACTTCTCTTCATGCATGCTTGACTTCATAAGACAGAGTTTAGGGTTAGGTGGTAGATACATGATTTTCCTGGTTTGAATATGTGTAGACCTTGTTTATCAAATTAATTGAATGCTTACTATATAACATAAGAGAAGACCTTGTTTTTTTTGAATTTTTATACCCATTTGAATCTTTGTCAAATCCTTGGTTCCACCAAGATTTGAATAAGTTAAAAACATGAATATGAAAAAGTAAGCATGTATGCTTCTTAGTCACTTCAAAATGAAGCTCTTGGGAGGGTTTTTGAATTTCCATATTCGAAACCAAAAACCACATATCTTCATGCTTGACTTCATGAAACAAAGTTTAGGGTTAGGGGTAGATACATGCATGATTTTTCTTGTTTGAATATGTCTAGAACTTGTTTATCAACTTAATTGAATGCCTACTATATAACATAAGAAGACCTTTTTTGTATTTTTTAAATTTTTATACCCATTTGAATCTTGGTCAAATCCTAGGTTTCACCAAGATTTGAATAAGTTTAAAACATGAATATGAAAAAGTAAGCATGCATGTATGCTTCTTAATTAATCACTTCAAAATGAAGCTCTTGGGAGGGTTTTTGAAATTTCCATGTTTGAAACCAAAAACCACATATCTTCATGCATGCGCTTGACTTCATGAGACAGAGTTTAGTGTTAGGGGGTAGATACATGATTTCTCTCGTTTGAATATGTTTGAAACCAAAAACCACATATCTCTGGTTTGCCCGCACTTAGAAATGATATTTGCATCACTTATCATATGTTTGCCCATTTGAATCTTGTCAAATCCTAGATTTGACCAAGATAATTTAAACAAGTTTAAAACATGAAAATGAAAAGGCAAGCTTGTATCCTTCTTAGTCACTCTAAAATGAAGTTTGGGGAGGTTTTTGAAATTTCCATGCTTGAAACCAAAAAACCACTTCTCTTCATGCTTGACTTCATAAAGACAGAGTTTGGGGATATATAGGGGTAGATACATGATTTTTCTGGTTTGATATGTCTAGACCTTGTTTATCAACTTAATTGAATGCTTACTATATGACATAAGAAGACTATGTGCCTTGCTTTTACATTTTTTTAAATTATGCCCATTTGAATCTTGGTCAAATCCTAGGTTTGACCATGATTTAAACAAGTTTAAAACATGAATATGAAAATTAAGCATGTATCCTTCGTAGTCACTCCAAAATGAAGCTCTTGAGAGGGTTTTTGAAATTTCCATGTTTGAAACCAAAAAACCACGTACTTCTCTTCATGCTTGACTTCATAAGACAGAGTTTGGGGTTAGGGGTAGCTTGATACATGATTTTTCTCGTTTGAATATGTCTAGACCTTGTTATCAACTTAATTGAATGCTTACTATATATATGACATAAGAAGACTATGTGCATTGGTTTTTGCATTTTATTGTTTTTTTTAATTTTATGCCCATTTGAATCTTGGTCAAATCCTAAGTTTGACCATGATTTAAACAAGTTGAAAACATGAATATGAAAAATTAAGCATATATCCTTCTTAGTCACTCCAAAATGAAGCTCTTGGGAGGGTTTTTGAAATTTCCATGTTTTAAACCAAAAACCACATATCTTCATGCTTGACTTCATGAGATAGAGTTTAGGGTTAGGGGTAGATACATGATTTCTCTGGTTTGAATATATCTAGACCTTGTTTATCAACTTAATTGAATGCTTACTAATGTGACATAAGAAGACTATGTGCCTTGATTTTCCATTTTTTGTTTTTTCTGAATTTTTATGCCCATTTGAATCTTGGTCAAATCCTAGGTTTGACCATGATTTAAACAAGTTTAATAAAACATGAATAGGAAAAATTAAGCATATATCCTTCTTAGTCACTCCAAAATGTAGATCTTGGTAGGGTTTTTAAAATTTCCATGTTTGAAACCAAAAACCACGACTTCTCTTCATGCATGCTTGACTTCATAAGACAGAGTTTAGGGCTAGGGTAGCTAGATACATGATGTTTCTGGTTTGAATATGTCTAGACCTTGTTTATCAACTTAATTGAATGCTTACTATATGACATAAGAAGACTATGTGCCTTGATTTTACATTTTTTAAAATTATGCCCATTTGAATCTTGGTCAAATCCTAGGTTTGACCATGATTTAAACAAGTTTGTTTATCAACTTGAATGCTTGCTATATGACATCAGAAGACTATGTGTTTGGTTTTTGTTTTTTGAATTTGTTATGCCCATTTGAATCTTAGTCAAATCCTAGGTTTGAATATATATGTCTAGACCTTGTATATCAACTTGAATGCTTACTATACATATGACATAAGAATGTTATGTGCTTTGGTTTTTCATTCTTTTCATTTTTTTCTGAATTTTTAGGGCCATTTGAATCTTGGTCAAATCCTTGGTTTGACCAAGATTTAAACAAATTTAAAACATGAAAATGAAAAGGGAGCTTATCTAGAGCTTGTTTTTAAATTTTTTATACCCATTTGATTCTTCGTCAAATCCTAGGTTTGTTGACCTAGATTTGAACAAGTTTAAAACATGAATATGAAAAGGTAAGCATGTATGCTTCTTAATTAGTCACTCCAAAATGAAGCTCTTGGGAGGGTTTTTGAAATTTCCATGATTTAAACCAAAAACCACTTCTCTTCATGCTTGACTTCATAAGTTAGGGTTTAGGGATATATAGGGGGTAGATACATCATGATTTTTCTGGTTTGAATATGTCTAGAGCTTGTTTATCAACTTAATTGAATGCTTACTATATGACATAAGAAGACTATGTGCCTTGATATTTCATTTTTTTAAAATTATGCCCTTTTGAATATTGGTCAAAACCTAGGTTTGACAAAGATTTAAAAAAGATTAAAACATGAAAATGAAAAAGTAAGCCTTGATCCTTCTTATTAACTCCAAAATGAAGGTTTTTGGGAGGGTTTTTGAAATATCCATGTTTGAAACCCAAAACCACTTCTCTTCGTGCAGAGTTTAGGGTTAGGGGTAGCTAGACACATGAATTTTCTGGTTTGATATGTCTAGACCTTGTTTATCAACTTAATTGAATGCTTACTATATGACATAAGAAGACTATGTGCCTTGATTTTACATTTTTTTAAAATTATGCCCATTTGAATCTTGGTCAAATCCTAGGTTTGACCATGATTTAAACAAGTTTGTTTATCAACTTGAATGCTTGCTATATGACATCAGAAGACTATGTGTTTGGTTTTTGTTTTTTGAATTTGTTATGCCCATTTGAATCTTAGTCAAATCCTAGGTTTGAATATATATGTCTAGACCTTGTATATCAACTTGAATGCTTACTATACATATGACATAAGAATGTTATGTGCTTTGGTTTTTCATTCTTTTCATTTTTTTCTGAATTTTTAGGGCCATTTGAATCTTGGTCAAATCCTTGGTTTGACCAAGATTTAAACAAATTTAAAACATGAAAATGAAAAGGGAAGTATGTATCCTTCTTAGTCACTCTAAAATGAAGCTTTTGGGATGTTCTTTAAATTTCAATGTTTGAAACCCAAAACGACTTCCCTTCATGCTAGACTTCATAAGATCGACAGGGGGTAGATACATGATTTGTCTGGTTTGGATATATCTAGACCTTGTTTATCAACTTGATTGCTTACGATATGACATAAGAAGACTATGTGATTTGGTTTTTCATTTTTCTGATTTTTTTGAATTTTGTGCCCACCCATTTGTATCTTCGTCAAATCCTAGGTTTGACCAAGATAATTTAAACAAGTTTAAAACATGAAAATGTAAAGGGAAGCATGTATCCTTCTTAGTCACTCTAAAATGAAGCTTTTGGGAGGTTTTTGAAATTTCGATGTTTGAAACCCAAAACCACTTCTCTTCACATGCTTGACTTCATAAGACAGAGTTTAGGGGTTAGGGGTATAGATACATGATTTGTCTGGTTTGAATATGTCTAGACCTTGTTTATCAACTTGAATGCTTACTATATGACATAAGAAGACTATGTGATTTGGTTTTTCATTTTTCTGTTTTTTAATTATTTTTCTGCCCATTTGAATCTTGGTCAAATCCTAGGTTTGAACAAGATTTAGACAAGTTTAACACGTGAAATTAAACGAATAAGTAAGCATTGATCCTTCTTAGTCACTCCAAAATGTACCAATTGATAGTGTTAACTTTGCTTCATGGAAAAAATAATGTCATGTAAATGAGTTAACTTGGATTTCCTACCCTTGAATCCATAGGAAACTTTGTTCTAATGCACTATTATAATCAACCGAGTTTTTACACCAACAGGTCTGTCACTTACGTGTGGTGCCCACGCGTGAGGTCCCACACTTCAGTGAGCACAAGTCACGTGCAATAGGTACGCCAACTCCCAGCCATCTTCTTTGTCAAGAGAAGACGCATCAGGATGCGTATTGGAAGTCCGTGGGTCCTTCTGGATCCTTCGGTTGTCCCTCTCACAAAAAAACAAATCTATCTCATTCTCGGCCTCGCTCGACTCGCTCGCTCGCTCGCACGTCCTGCGCACTGACAAACCCTGCACAACAGTCAACATCATCATCATCACCCGAAAAAGGGGAGACACCATAATGCTCTGCCTTTTTTCTCTCCTTCCGAGTGATCCCTCTTCCTCCGAGTTTCACTCGACGGGCAAACGCACATCTGCAGCATAGTAATAATAAAAAGGTAGAAAAATCGATATACGAATCTATAATTAAATAGGTTAAACTAGGGTTTTGCCCTGTACTACAGATCAAGGTTCAAAAAAATCCAACTACGGGGTTCGAACAACACGATTCTAATCCAAGAACTTTTTCGACCTCATCCAAGTGGCCTCAAACTATAGGGTTAGCATCTAGTGCAGTATGTGTGAAAATGTATGCACTATGTGTGCTATAACTTGTATGTCTTTCAAATTTGAACCAACTTTGAATAAGTTTGAAATATTTGAAATGGGGCTTTTGGCTTAAACGTTTGAAACTCAAAACGATTCTCTTCATGCTAGACTTCATAAGACCGAGTTTAGGGTTAGGGGTAGATACATGATTTGTCTGGTTTGAATATGTCTAAACCTTGTTTATCAACTTTAATGCTAACTTCTCAGTCACTCTAAAATGAAGTTTTTGGAGGTTTTTGAAATTTCCATCTTTGAAACCCAAAACCACTTCTCTTCATGCTTGACTTCATAAGAAAAAGTTTAGGGTTAGGGGGTATAGATACATGATTTGTATGGTTTGAATATGTCCAAACCTTGTTTATCAACTTGAATATGCTTACTATATGACATAAGAAGACTATGTACTTTGGTTTTTAATTTTTCTGATTTTTTTAATTTTCTGCGCATTTGAATCATATCTTGGTCAAATCCTAGGTTTCACCAAGATTTAGACAAGTTTAACACGTGAAAATGAGTAAGTAAGCATGGATCCTTCTTAGTCACTCTAAAATGAAGCTTTTGGGATGTTCTTGAAATTTCCATGTTTGAAACCCAAAACCACTTCTCTTCATGATTGACTTCCATAAGATCGACAGATCAGTTTAGGGTTAGGGGTAGATATATACATGATTTTTTGGTTTGAATATGTCTAGACCTTGTTTATCAACTTGAATGCTTACTATACATATGACATAAGAATGCTATGTGCTTTGGTTTTTCATTCTCTTTTGATTTTTTTCTAAATTTTTAGGCCCATTTGAATCTTGGTCAAATCCTTGGTTTGACCAAGATTTAAACAAGTTTAAAACATGAAAATGAAAAGGGAAGTCAGTATCCTTCGTAGTCACTCTAAAATGGAGAAGCTTTTGGGATGTTCTTGTAATTTCTATGTTTGAAACCGAAAACGAGTTCCCTTCATGCTAGTAGACTAGCTTCATAAGATCGACAGGCCGGGGGTAGATACATGATTTGTCTGGTTTGGATATATCTAGACCTTGTTTATCAACTTTAATGCTTACTATATGACATATATAAGAAAACTATTGCTTTGGTTTTTCCTTTTTCTGTTTTTTTTAATTTTGATGCCCATTTGAATCATGTCGAATCCTAGGTTTGACCAAGATAATTTAAACAAGTTTAAAACATGAAAATGAAAAGGGAAGCATGTATCCTTCTTAGTCACTCTAAAATGAAGCTTTTGGGAGGTTTTTGAAATTTCCATGTTTGAAACCCAAAACCACTTCTCTTCACATGCTTGACTTCATAAGACAGAGTTTAGGGGGTTAGGGGTATAGATACATGATTTGTCTGGTTGAATATGTCTAGACCTTGTTTATCAACTTTAATGCTTACTATATGACATAAGAAAACAATTGCTTTGGTTTTTCTTTTTCTGATTTTTTTGAATTTTGATGCCCATTTGAATCTTGTCAAATTCTAGGTTTGACCAAGATTTAAACAAGTTTAAAACATGAAAATGAAAAGGGAAGCATGTAACCTTCTCAGTCACTCTAAAATGAAGTTTTTGGGAGGTTTTTGATATTTCCATGTTTGAAACCCGAAACCACTTCTCTTCATGCTTGACTTCATAAGACAGAGTTTAGGGTTAGGGGTAGATACATGATTTGTATGGTTTGAATATGTCCAAACCTTGTTTATCAACTTGAATATGCTTATGTGCTTTGGTTTTTTATTTTTCTGATTTTTTTGAATTTTATGCCCATAAATCTTGGTCAAATCCTAGGTTTGACCAGGATTTAAACAAGTTTAAAACATGAAATGAAAAGATAAGCCTGGATCCTTCTTAGTCACTCTAAAATGAAGCTTTTGGGAGGTTCTTGAAATTTCCATATTTGAAACCCAAAACCACTTCTCTACATGATTGACTTCATAAGACATAGTTTAATTAGAGTTTTAGGGGTAGATATATACATGATTTTTCTGGTTTGAATATATATGTCTAGACCTTGTTTATCAACTTGAATGCTTACTATACATATGACATAAGAATGCTATATATGTGCTTTGGTTTTTCATTCTTTTGATTTTTTTCTGAATTTTTAGGGCCATTTGAATCTTGCATGGTTAAACTTGGGTTTTGCCCAGTTCTAAAGATCAAGGGTTCAAAAAAATCCAACTACGGGGTTCGAACAACACGATTCTAATCCAAGAATTTTTTCGACCTCATCCAAATGGCCTCAAACTATAGGGTTAGCATCTAGTGCAGTATGTGTGAAAATGTATGCACTATGTGTGCTATAACTTGTATGTCTTTCAAATTAAGTTGATAAACAAGGTCTAGACATATTCAAACCAGAATATTATACTGCATTAGTACAAAAAGTTTCCTATGGATTCATCAAGGGTAGTAAAGCCAAGTTAACTCATTGTCATGACTAAGAAGGATCCATGCTTACTTTTTCATTTTCATGTTTTAAACTTGTTTAAATCTTGGTCAAACCTAGGATTTGACCAAGATTCAAATGGTCATAAAAAATCAAACAAAATCAAGAAAATCAAAAACCAAACCACATAGTCTTCTTATGTAATATACTAAGCATTCAAGTTGATCAACGAAGTCTAGACATATTCAAACCAGAAAAATCATGTATCTACCCCCTAACCCTAAACGTTGTCTTATGAAGTCAAGCATGAAGAGAAGAAGTGGTTTTGGGTTTCAAACATGGAAATTTCAAAAACCCACCCAAAAGCTTCATTTTGGAGTGACTAAGAAGGATCCAAGCTTACTTTTTCATTTTCATGTTTCAAACTTGTTTAAATCTTTGTCAAACCTAGGATTTGACCAAGATTCAAATGGGCATAAAAATTCAAAAAAGAAATCAAAAAAATGAAACACCAAAGCACATAAACTTCTTATGTCATATAGTAATTAAGCATTCATGTTGATCAACAAAGTCTATATATATTTAAACAATAAAAATCATGTATATATACCCCCAAACCCAAAACCACTTCTCTTCACATGCTTGACTTCATAAGACAGAGTTTAGGGGTTAGGGGTATAGATACATGATTTGTCTGGTTTGAATATGTCTAGACCTTGTTTATCAACTTGAATGCTTACTATGTGATTTGGTTTTTCATTTTTCTGTTTTTTAATTATTTTTCTGCCCATTTGAATCTTGGTCAAATCCTAGGTTTGAACAAGATTTAGACAAGTTTAACACGTGAAATTAAACGAATAAGTAAGCATTGATCCTTCTTAGTCACTCCAAAATGTACCAATTGATAGTGTTAACTTTGCTTCATGGAAAAAATAATGTCATGTAAATGAGTTAACTTGGATTTCCTACCCTTGAATCCATAGGAAACTTTGTTCTAATGCACTATAATAATCAACCGAGTTTTTACACCAACAGGTCTGTCACTTACGTGTGGTGCCCACGCGTGTGGTCCCACACTTGAGTGAGCACAAGTCACGTGCAATAGGTACGCCAACTCCCAGCCATCTTCTTTGTCAAGAGAAGACGCATCAGGATGCGTATTGGAAGTCTGTGGGTCCTTCTGGATCCTTCGGTTGTCCCTCTCACAAAAAAACAAATCTCTCTCATTCTCGGCCTCGCTCGACTCGCTCGCTCGCTCGCTCGCACCTCCTGCGCACTGACAAACCCTGCACAACAGTCAACATCACCAGAAAAAGAATATACACCATCAATAAGAGGGGCCCCGTGACTGCTCTCCCTTCTTCTCCTTCCGAGTGATTCCTCTTCCTCCGAGTTTCACTCGACGGGCAAACACACATGTGCTGCATAGTAATAATAAAAAAGTAAAAGAATCGACTACGAATCTATTATTAAATAGGTTATAAACTAGGGTTTTCCCCAGTACTACAGATCAAGTTGAAAAAAAAATCCAACTACGGGGTTTGATTTTGGCCTACAAATAAAAAATTAAATAAGTTGAACTAGTATTCCTCTAAAAAATCATTTTGGTTTGCATTGTTTGATAATTTTCATAGCTAGAGTGCATCACAATTTTTTGATTTCATGCTTTGCTTTGCCAATTTTGATTTTTTCTAACCACCTTCTCTTTGATTTCAAATTTAGGTCAAACTATCGATGCCTACTATGTGTTCTACTTGAATTGGATGCAGCATGCGCACATGATATGTTTTGCCATTGTTTTGGGCTTCCACACATCTTGGGGCATCCAAGTATTTAAGTTACCTTGTTTTTTAATTGTAATTCATGTACCCTTTCCTCCCAATTAAATTTTGGTTTTACATTTTTAAATTTTTTAAATTTTTATGCCCATTCTGATGTCATATAGTTAGCATTTAAGTTGATAAACAAGGTCTAGACATATTCAAACCGGAAAAATCATGTATCTACCCCTAACCCAAAACTCTGTCTTATCAAGTCAAGCACGAAGAGAAGTCGTTTTGGGTTTCAAACATGGAATTTTCAAAAACCCTCCAAAAAGCTTCATTTTGGAGTGACTAAGAAGGATGGAGGCTTACCTTTTTCATTTTCATGTTTTAAACATGTTTAAATCTTGGTCAAACCTATTATTTGACAAAGAATCAGATGGGCTTAAAATTTCAAAAAAATCAAAAAATGAAAAACCAAAGCATGCAGTCTTCTTATATATGTCATATATATATTACGACACATTCAAGTTGATAAACAAGGTTTGGACATATTCAAACCAAAAAATCATGTATCTACCCCCTAACGCTAAACTCTGTCATATGAAGTCAAGCATATGAAGAGAAGTGGTTTTGGGTTTCAAACATGGAAATTTCCATGCTTGAAACCAAAAACCACTTCTCTTCATGCATGCTTGACTTCATAAGACAGAGTTTAGGGTTAGGTGGTAGATACATGATTTTCCTGGTTTGAATATGTGTAGACCTTGTTTATCAAATTAATTGAATGCTTACTATATAACATAAGAGAAGACCTTGTTTTTTTTTGAATTTTTATACCCATTTGAATCTTTGTCAAATCCTTGGTTCCACCAAGATTTGAATAAGTTAAAAACATGAATATGAAAAAGTAAGCATGTATGCTTCTTAGTCACTTCAAAATGAAGCTCTTGGGAGGGTTTTTGAATTTCCATATTCGAAACCAAAAACCACATATCTTCATGCTTGACTTCATGAAACAAAGTTTAGGGTTAGGGGTAGATACATGCATGATTTTTCTTGTTTGAATATGTCTAGAACTTGTTTATCAACTTAATTGAATGCCTACTATATAACATAAGAAGACCTTTTTTGTTTTTTTTAAATTTTTATACCCATTTGAATCTTGGTCAAATCCTAGGTTTCACCAAGATTTGAATAAGTTTAAAACATGAATATGAAAAAGTAAGCATGCATGTATGCTTCTTAATTAATCACTTCAAAATGAAGCTCTTGGGAGGGTTTTTGAAATTTCCATGTTTGAAACCAAAAACCACATATCTTCATGCATGCGCTTGACTTCATGAGACAGAGTTTAGTGTTAGGGGGTAGATACATGATTTCTCTCGTTTGAATATGTTTGAAACCAAAAACCACATATCTCTGGTTTGCCCGCACTTAGAAATGATATTTGCATCACTTATCATATGTTTGCCCATTTGAATCTTGTCAAATCCTAGATTTGACCAAGATAATTTAAACAAGTTTAAAACATGAAAATGAAAAGGCAAGCTTGTATCCTTCTTAGTCACTCTAAAATGAAGTTTGGGGAGGTTTTTGAAATTTCCATGCTTGAAACCAAAAACCACTTCTCTTCATGCTTGACTTCATAAGACAGAGTTTGGGGATATATAGGGGTAGATACATGATTTTTCTGGTTTGATATGTCTAGACCTTGTTTATCAACTTAATTGAATGCTTACTATATATATGACATAAGAAGACTATATGCCTTGATTTTACATTTTTTTAAATTATGCCCATTTGAATCTTGGTCAAATCCTAGGTTTGACCATGATTTAAACAAGTTTAAAACATGAATATGAAAATTAAGCATGTATCCTTCGTAGTCACTCCAAAATGAAGCTCTTGAGAGGGTTTTTGAAATTTCCATGTTTGAAACCAAAAAACCACGTACTTCTCTTCATGCTTGACTTCATAAGACAGAGTTTGGGGTTAGGGGTAGCTTGATACATGATTTTTCTCGTTTGAATATGTCTAGACCTTGTTATCAACTTAATTGAATGCTTACTATATATATCAAGGAATAAGGCGTCCTCGTTTTACAAGCTTTTTGTTTGACCAAGAATTACTTCAAATATATAAAGATTGTTTGTATGAAATTAGCATCATTACAAAGTGCTTTTCAATACGAATCCAACGATACTAATTACATATAATATAATCAAGATTTGGTTGCTCAACTTTTATGGTCAAACTTCGTCTTGGAATACGTGTGCGCCTTATTCCTTATATATATGACATAAGAAGACTATGTGCCTTGATTTTCCATTTTTTGTTTTTTCTGAATATTTATGCCCATTTGAATCTTGGTCAAATCCTAGGTTTGACCATGATTTAAACAAGTTTAATAAACATGAATATGAAATTTCCATGATTTATACCAAAAACCACTTCTCTTCATGCTTGACTTCATAAGTTAGGGTTTAGGGATATATAGGGGGTAGATTCATCATGATTTTTCTGGTTTGAATATGTCCAGAGCTTGTTTATCAACTTAATTGAATGCTTACTATATGACATAAGAAGACTATGTGCCTTGATTTTTCATTTTTTTAAATTATGCCCATTTGAATCTTGGTCAAATCCTAGGTTTGACCAAGATTTAAACAAGATTAAAACATGAAAATGAAAAATTAAGCCTTGATCCTTCTTATTCACTCCAAAATGAAGCTTTTGGGAGGGTTTTTGAGATATCCAGGTTTGAAACCCAAAACCACTTCTCTTCATGCATAGTTTAGGGTTAGGTGTAGATACATGAATTTTTGGTTTATAGTAAGCATTCAAGTTGATAAACAAGGTTTAGACATATTCAAACTAGAAAAATCATGTATATACCCCCTAAGGCTAAACTCTGTGATATATATGAAGTCAAGCATATAAGAGGAATGGTTTTGGGTTTCAAACATGGAAAATTCAAAAACCCTCCCAAAAGCTTCATTTTTTGAGTGAATAAGAAGGATCCAGGCTTACTTTTTCATTTTCATGTTACTGACTTGTTTAATTCTTGGTCAAACCTAGGATTTGACCAAGATTCAAATAGGCATAAAAATTCAATAAAGAATTCAAAAAATGAAAAACCAAAGCACATAATTAAGCTTCTTAAGTTATAGTAAGCATTCATGTTGATCAACGGAGTCTATACATATTTAAACATTAAAAATCATGTATATACCCCAACCCTAAACTCTGTCTAATGAAGTCAAGGACGAAGAGAAGTGGTTTTCGTTTTTTTTTTGAATTTTTATGCCCATTTGAATCTTGGTCAAATCCTTGCAGGTTTGACCAATATTTAAACAAGTTTAAAACATGAAAATGAAAAGTAAGTGTGGATCCTTCTTATTCACTCCAAAATGAAGCTTTTGGGAGGTTTTTTTAAATTTTCCATGTTCGAAACCCAAAATGATATCTCTCCGTGCTTTACTTCATAAGACAAAGTTTAGGGGTAGGGGGTAGATACATGATTTTTCTGGTTTGAATATGTCTAGACCTTGTTTATCAACTTGAATGCTTATTATGTGACATCAAAAGACTATGTGTTTAGTTTTTTTTTGAATTTGTTATGCCCATTTGAATCTTGGTCAAATCCTAGGTTTGACCAAGATTTAAACCAGTTTAAAACATGAAAATGAAAAGTAAGCCTGGATTCTTCTTAGTCACTCCAAAATGAAGCTTTTGGGAGGTTTTTTAAATTTCCATGTTTGAAACCCAAAACCACTCCTCTTAATGCTTGACTTCATAAGACAGAGTTTAGGGTTAGGGGCCAAGTATATACATGATTTTTCTTGTTTAAATATGTCTAGACTTTGTTTATCAACTTGAATGCTTACTATATGACATCAAAAGACTATGTGTTTGGTTTTGATTTTTTTGAATTTGTTATGTCCATTTGAATCTTGGTCAAATCCTAGGTTTGACCAAGATTTAAACCAATTTAAAACATGAAAATGAAAATGAAAGCCTGGATTCTTCTTAGTCACTCCAAAATGAAGCTTTTGGGAGTTTTTTCAATTTCCAATGTTTGAAACCCAAAACCACTTTTCTTCATGCTTGACTTCATAAGACAGAGTTTAGGGTTAGGGGGTATATACAATATTTTTCTGGTTTGAATATGTCTAGACTTCGTTGATCAACTGTAATGCTTACTATATGACATAAGAAGCTTATGTGCTTTGGTTTTTTTTTGATTTCTTTTTTGAATTTTTATGCCCACTTGAATCCTGGTCAAATCCTTTGTTTGACCAAGATTTAAACAAGTTAAAACATGAAAATGAAAAAGTAAGCCTGGCTCCTTCTTAGTCATGAAAATGAGTTAACTTGGCTTTCCAACCCTTGAATCCATAGGAAACTTTGTACTAATGCAGTATAATAATCACCCGAGTTTTTACACCAACAGGTCTGTCACTTACGTGTGGTGCCCATGCGTGAGGTCCCAAACTTCAGTGAGCACAAGTCACATGCGGTAGGCAGGCAAAATACCCGATCAATCCGGGCGGTGGCTGTTAAGGACCCGATCGCATTTCTTGCTTTCAGACTGGGGTCTACCATGTAAGAAGTTTGTTCCTTTTGGATGCATCACTCGTATTTGCAAGTTTTTTGGGGGTCCCGCAAATTCAGGGTAGCATCATGCCCCCCTTCCCACGCCAACACAAACAGAGTTCAACACAACCTAATTAAGCAAGGTTCAACACAGACATAGTTCAACAACCCCTAATTAAGCTAATAGGTTCACCACAAACGCTGCTGAGCAGCAAACATAAACAGAGTTCAACAAAAGATGCTGCTTTTGAAGCAGTAGGAGAGACAAACATGCACAACAGTTACGGAGTATATTTACCATCTTCTTCCTGTCGCCTCCTCCCGGTCCCGCTTCTTCTGCTTCTTGCTGCCCATACCTTTAATCTTTGGTGGCTTGGGCTTGGGAGGAGGCACACGACCGGTCTCGATAGCTTGGTTCAATTTCTTCCTTAGGAATAGCCCATAGGCCATGTGGTTGGCTATGAAGCCGGATCGGTTAACAGTTTCCCCAACTTTGAGACAGCCGGACCCACCGGCTTCGGCATGCTGCAGGACGCTTCGAAAGTCAACCTTTATGCTCTTTGTGCAGAAGGGGCAGCTGTTCCTGGCACCAGTCCAGGGTTCACTCCAATACTTGTCGAACTTCCCCGCCTTAAGCTTGTTGAGAGTGGCCCTGGCCTTCCTATGACGCGACTCGACATCGCTGTCAACCTCATCAGTAGCAACCTGATACATGCCAAATAAACAGGTGAAGCAAATATGTAGCAGTTGCAACTAATAATGAATATGAATCTAAAAAGATTCTGACGCTAATTCAAAACCCTATAGCGCAAAAAAAAGAGGGAGAGACCATAGAGCAAATCGATACAGGGCTATGTTAAATAAGGGAGAGAGGTGAATCGGATGTGAAGCAAATATGTAGCAGTTGCAACTAATACTGAATATGAATCTAAAAAGATTCTGACGCTAATTCAAAACGCTATAGCGCAAAAAAAGAGGGAGAGACCATAGCGCAAATCGATACAGGGCTATGTTGAATAAGGGAGAGAGGTGAATCGGAACATACTTCCTCCCCCTCGTCGACGATATTCTCGTCGAAGGTCGGCGGCGGCGGTTCAAAGATGAGTTCAACCTCGTCCTCGTCATCTAGGGGATGCTTCCCAAGAGAGTGGACCCATCTACCAACAGCATCAGATGCCGATGAGCGACCGATGGCCCGACCTTCGGCAATGGCCTCCGCTTCGTCTTTGGCATCCGCTGCGGCAATGATCGCCGCCGTTGCGGCCATGCGTGCTGCGGTCGCGGCTCTGCACGCCTCCTCTGCGGCTAAGGCCAGCCGCGCGGCTTTCGCTTTCGCTGCGTTGACGGCGTCGGTTGGGCTCTCCATCGGTGGAATGGGAAGGGGAAGTGAAGAGAGGGTTTTTTCCTAGTCCGTGGAGAGAGGGAGAAGTGTGGACGTGAAATGGATAACTGACGATATTTCAAGATTTGGGAGACATAGCACGAACCGGCAGATGACAGCGCGTGGGTGCATTACCTCATACTGCCTCTGTCCTAGAAAGAGCGTACGTGTGGGTTTTCAAGGCATATTAAGGATTTTATTATTACATTGGGAAACTGTCATCGACCATCACTTTCCTCTTCAACTTTTCCACCTCCAATGATCTAAATGCATGTAGTAAATAAGAAAACCATATTATGCTAAATACTACTACCTCCATCCCAAAGCGTAAGGCTTATATTATTTTTAGAAGCTCAAACTATGTCAAGGTAAACTAAGATTTTACCAAAAATCATTATCATGCAAAATACAAAATTAATATCAATACATAGACAACGATTTTTTTTGGTATGGTATCTACAAAATATTATATTAGTTGATAGATTGTTCTAAATTTTCGTCAACCTTTACTTGCTTTGACTCTTAAAAAAAGACTTAAGCTTTGTGATGGAGGTAGTACGTACTAGTCGTGAAGAAACTATATCCCTCGTGATGAGAAAGAAATATTTTTTACTACCACTCTTTTGTGGACAAATTTTGAAGTGCATTGCAAAACGAGAAGTACACTCTTTTATGGACAAATTTTAACTCTACACCCATTATTTCAGGATGGAGGGAGTATAACCCAACTTGTTTTTTTCTTCTGGGCACTACACTGCTTTTTCCCTGTGCAATGCTTGGTTCTACCCTTTTTCTCAATGTAATGGTCACTTTAAGTCATTTTTTCCCACACACATTTATTTTGTACTTCTCTACAGTGTTGACCGTGCTACTACTATTTGTGTTAGTGCGCCAAAAACAAAATGTTATTTTTTAAGTGCCAAATTAATCTAGGGCGTTGGTTGTGAATCGGTGAACAAAAAAGAGATAGCCCAAAAGAGGAACACACCAAGGTACAAAAACTAGCATATATGCATGTTTCTATGTACATATATATGACCCTGGGTTTGTAGATAAAAAACATTCATATATGCGCTTACTATTAATATACATAAGTTTATGCTGATTCTCTTGGTTTAGGTATATATATGGTTAGGCATCACTACTAATTCAGAAAAAAACAAAAATGTAACTCTTCAAGTGAAGTCATTTTAAGTGACCTAACAACTAAAATTCATATATAGGATTTGTATAGGAATTATGTAGGATTTAGATCACATGTGAATTTTCCCCACACTAGTTGTTTGATTCATAGGAACATATCCTATAGGAATCTTGCAGTGCAAATCCTATAAGAATAAAACATTAGGTCATACCTCATGGAAAATTTCCTTTGGCACAATCAAACACAACTCATCTTCCTATATGATTCAACTAGCCATTAAATCTCAATCCTATGTTTTCCATATTTCTATGGTTTTCCCATCCTATGAATCAAAGGAGCCTTAGGGCTTATATCTTTTTTTAGAAAGGCAAACTATGTTAAGATTGGCCAAGTTTTACGAAAAACCTTTAACATGCAAAATACAAAGTTGAGTCATTTCGTTTGAATCGGAGGGAGTACATTTGACGTTATGGTACTATTTGACAGCTGCTTGGCACTGTATTTTTTTCGAACCAAACTTCCCCCTTCATGAAGCTTTTATTTTAGCTTCAGTGACTTGATACATCCATATATCTAGACAAAGTTGAGTCAATTCATTTGAATCAGAGGGAGTACATTTGACTATATGGGTATTGTTTGACAACTGCTTGGCACTGTCTTCTTTTTTGAACCAAACTGCCCCCTTCACGAAGCTTTTATTTTGGGATAGAGCTTCACTGACTTGATACTTCCAAGTTTCACAGTGACTTGGTGCCACCATCCACCATCCATCTCAGATCCAATGTATGCGATCGACTTAGGATTTTAACCTAAATAATTATTATAATTGCTCAGAAATATTTCAAGAACTTCCAGTTAATCGTGCATATTTCGATTTATATTTTGGTGAAGTTTCATTCGATTTGAATCAAAGGTTTGTGAGCAAATATATACTCCCTCCGGTTCATATTAATTGACTCTAATATGGATGTACTAGACACATTTTAGTTCTAGATACATCCATATTGAAGTCAATTAATATGAATCAGAGGGAGTATTTAGTTTAAACTAGTGCTCGTATACGTAAAAAGCTCTTTAATCACAAGCTAATCGTCCGAGTGGGATGAAATATTCACAGATTTTAGAACAAGGCATCTACATTTTACTGGATTTTTTTCATAATTTTTGTTTTTAGGTTCGAAATAAGAGATTAGTTTGGAACGTTGGATCTCAAATGGTTGGTAGATGGTGGCACCAAGTCACAATGAGATTTGGAGACTTCAAGTCACTGCAGCTCTGTCCTTTTATTTTGACAAACTGCAGAGCCGCTGGTGCATCTATGCTTGCGTACGGCCGACGCCGATTCTTAGCAAGGAAGTTCTTCCTATAAGTAGTAGTATCCATACTCCACTCCAAGGCATGTATAAAAAAAAGAACCCATCCCGTTCTCGTTTTCCCGATCACTCTTCTCTGAAGATGGAGGAGGCCCTCTTCTTGTGCCCCCTCTGCCTGCTGCCCTTCAAACCCCCCATATCCAAGGTCGCTCCCTTCCGATTTCATTCTTAGGTTCACCTGTGAGAAATGTCAATGACAACTGATGCCACGTACGTTGTTCCGTGCAGTGCAAGGGCGGTCATATGGGCTGTCGGCGCTGCGTCGGCGAGCTTGCGCCGAACCCGTGCAAGAAGTGCGAGCAGCCGGCGTGGTTGCCGCCGTCGAATCGATCTGGGCCAAGATTGCCGCCGTCGAATCGATCTGGGGCAATGGTCAAGTGCGTCGGCTGCCAGAGCTTGGTCGCCTCCACGGAGTCCTACAAGCACTATATCGCGTGCCCGCATGGTCCGTGCGGCTGCACAGAGGCCATCAATACCGGCTGCAGCTTCACCGGCCCGCCGCGGGAGCTCCTGGTACACCTCCAAGCATCCCACTCCATCCCAGTGTTTACGTTCCAGTATGGCATACCCGCCTGGTGCATAGTTCGTGTTCCGGTACAACCGCGGGGACACCTGTTCATCGGCAGTGGGGAAGAAGACGGTAGCGTGTTCGCCATCACCGTTGGAGCGCTCGGCCCGACCACCATTGTGTCCTGTGTGTGCATCAGGTCGGCCGCGTGCTTGTTTCCGATGTACAAGGCGCAGCTGTTGGTGATTGGTCCGCCGGCGCCGGCGACGGCTGGGACCAGTGACCTCTCGACGGACACCTTGATGGCGGTAATCGAGCCGACGAGCTCCCCGACGCCTAGCTCGATCATGTTGCAGCAGCTCACTTCTTTCCTGGCGGTGCCGCCCCGTTACGCGAAGCAGAATGGAGGGCAGCGTGTGTTGCCTATCTGCGTTTGCATCAACAAGAAGGTTATACAATAATCTTCGTTTAGTCATACTGCAATGTAGTTACTCGAAGATCGGAGGGAGTAGTTTAGTTCGAAGTAGGGTTCGTTCGGATGTATTTTGGACTTGTATAGTAGTACTACTACTCCAGAACTATTAGCTAGCTAGTTGGAGTGCTAGAATGCAGCTCGGAGTATTATAGTATTTTGGCAGTACTACTAGTTATGTATGTGACTGCAAATTCAAACTAAAATGGAGTATTTCTTGCTAATGTTGTTCTTTTGGAGTCATCATTTTTTTCTGAACGTGTTAACTATGCTATTGTCTAAGGATTCGTTTAGATTTCTTTGGTTGAATTCATATTTCGTCTCTTCCTAATTTGGCAAAACTGCACTGTCATGGGCATTCTTACAAGGTCGCTGAAGTTTCAAAGTTTCTTAATGTATATTGCGTAGGGTGTACCCCCTTAACATGGATCTGTTGCATTTTTGGGTTGTATTTTTTTTGGCAATTTTCAGGACCATAAAATAGCACGCCTTCAGTTGAAATTTGAATTAGTGGCCGATACTAGCATGGAGTAGTGAAGTTTTTTTGTACTCCCTCGGTCCCACCAAAAGTGTCTCACCTTTGTTAAAATTTAGATGGATAGATGTATTTTTTTTACAAAGTTGAGACAACTTTGGTGGGACGGAGCCACGGAGTCGTAGTTGATGGCGAGAAGGTTGATGCCTTGCTAGGTTGGTGTACGTTGCAAAAAGAACAAGGTTGGTGTGTATTTGTTTTATTTGTTCACCATAATACTGACATGGCCATCGATTTGATTAGACAACACAAGCCTGGGGTGTTTCACTTATTTATTGTAGGAAGCACGATTAATGTTCTGTAATGATGGGGCTACTCCTATAGTCCGTCTGCTCGGCTCCTACTCGGGTGTCGGGTCACAGTCACACTCTCCTCTTTTTTTGAACACATTCACACTCTCCTCTTTTTTTGAACACATTCACACTCTCCTCTTTTTTTGAACACATTCACACTCTCCTCGAAACTGCAGTAGGCAGTATATGAGCGTCTCGGTTCACCTCCGTCGTCTATCCCCACTCCGCCCATCTTCCATAGCACGCGCCTGCGTCTCCGCCATGGCGCTTTCGCATCCTATCCAGCAGTGCCCAGTTTGAGAGCCTCTGTTCTCCAACTCAAACCCCCACCTGCCGCCATTGATCGCCATCTCTCTCCCAAAGTTCGAATCAGTAGATCTCCCAAGAAAATACCAACCCCATTGTACCACCTGCCTCATTGCGATGGCGAAATCGAGCAGGGTCTGTGGATCTGGGCTGTTTCACAAGGTGTTTACGGAAGGCCCCCTTGAAGTGCTCATCAGCCAGTGCGACGCCATCACCGCCGCGTCCCTAGTCGGTTCCTCCAAAAGTATTCTTCAGTCAGCCAAATACAGTGCCACTCTGCCTGCTTCTCAGCCGTTTGGCCTTCCGTGTGTTCTCTGTTGTGACCCGGCGGATAAACCATGGGCGGTGTTCAAGGAGGATTTGCCGGTGCACAGCAAGTGCAAACTACTGCCGCTGGACAGGTTCTCCTATGATGGCCTAATGCCACACGGTAAGGATGAGGAGCGGGCAGGCGCCAATGGAGATTGGATCGCCATGGTTGGCCCCGAAGGCAAGTGGAACCTCCTCAATGTCTACACTCATCGCAAGATTAAGCTTCCATCTTTGAGGAACAAGTTGGAAACCACACACAATCCACTTATATTCGAGTATCAGCGTTCTGCTATTCAACTGCAGAAGATAGCTATTTGCCAAGTTCCTACAGCTGCTAGGGGGTATCAAGATTTCTCCCTTGTCGCAATCTTCGACTTTGCAATTGCCTACCTCCATGGCGAATATCCTCGTGCATGGATATTTCTTGAAAACCAGTTTCAGTACGGCGCCATATACTGCGATGCAATTATACATAACGGACTTGTGTTCGCCGTTACTGAGCTTGGAAATGTTTATGCATGGGATCCTAATCAATTTGGTAACATTTCCTCCCTATCTTTTTTATATACGTAACTTATATAGTATTTCACCTCTTATTTGTTGAACTGTCTTGGCATCTTTTGGCTTAAAGGAATTCCATAGGCGCACACCATAACCCTCTTGTGGTATGGACATATATAGAATTTAACATCTATAGGAATTTTAGTATGGTCTAATGTGCATGTTGTTCCTTAGGAAAAAGGCCCCCTAGTAATTAAGTTTCTTTATTATTACTCCCTAGAAAATTTAAGGTAGAGTAGAAATAGAATCAATAAAGGTGCCATGCAATATTGATAAAGACTTTCATTTGTTTATATTCCCCCGGTTCTAGAGAATAAGGAGTACTATATTCAAACCATCTAAAATTTGGACCAATATTTTCGGGAACATGTTTTAAATCCATATGAAGTTTTACCAAGATGTTCGAAATATATTTCAAACCATCTTATGTTCGACCATGATTTTATAAAGTACTAGTATTGGCATCCCAATATCAAATCAATATCACTAGTAGATAAATCATGAAATATATTTTCATGTGACGTGTTCTTTCCTTTTTCAAGGTCCTATAGTGCTCCCTGCTCCATTCATTCCGTGGACGGCTGGATTTGATGACGATGATGATTTTGACTCTAATAGTCGTACGTGGTGGCTGGCAAGATCTCAAGATCGTTCTAGACTTCTCCTGGTCTATGCACGTGGCGTAATGGATTTTAACGCTGACGGTGCTCCAACTCATTATGATAGTACCCCTTCTGTCCATTGCGGTCGCGCTGTTCACAGCTATTCGGGGTATACCTGCATTGTATTCTCGAATGACACTAGTCGGTTACTTCCAGCCAACCCGTGGGAAAGGGTTACTAATCTTGGAGACTATTCTATGTTCCTTGGGTTGAACTATCCGATTTTCATGCCAGTGGGTGGTGCAACATTTCCCCCAGGATATTTGACAAGAAGAAACTGCATCTACACCACGCCTCAGGCCATTGGCTCTCAGTTTGACACATCACATCAAGAAATTTTCCGCTTCAGTCTAAATGGCGAAGACCACCAAAGCATATCTTTCTCAAGCAGCGGTCCAGGGGCCAACTGGCATACGGGGTTTTGGTTCATCCCAAGCTACACCAACGCGCTGGACTGGAACAAAGACAATCAGAGTTAGGGATATTTATGTAATAGTAGGATCATACTACTAGCTAGCTCAGTTGGTCTTGACTCCTATTTAACTATTTATAGCTAATGTACTTAGGTGATAAATTTATGCTATTTGCATGAACCCAGGCGCTTCTTTTAATTTGATCAAATACGGTCTATACACATGCATGGTTGTTTGGCTGTTTCAGTGTCCCTAGAGGCATACATATATACTGTTATTTAGCAATCTTTATTACAGTACAAAGGTCTTAACCTCATGGTTCACAGAAAGTATAAACGTAGATCAACCATCTAAACATAGAAGACATTCTAGTGTATGATTCTTACATATACACATCAACATCCTATCAGAAAATCTTAATGTGAATTGTACTGGCTGTACAAACCCGTGCATCATTCTCTAGCCGGTTGCACCCAAAAACCAAATCGTGGTACTTCATAGTTGACTGTATGTAGGACAACATACAGATCCAATGCGAAGCCATGGGTATCACCTGCATGACAGAACCATATTTCACATGGTTGGAGGTACTCCATATGGCATTTAAAATCATTCCTTGTCCTTCATATGGCCCTAAAAATAGTACAGTTGGATTTGTGGGTTTTAATTTTTTATTAACACACTCAATTGATTGCCCAAACATTGATTAATAATATTATTAAGGGGTGTGATGTTGAAAGCCATAAGAACAATGTGCCAAACAATCTTTGCTAGCGGACGGTAAATGTATACCCATCAGAAATAATCAGCAGACGTGCATGTTTCTTTGGTCAGAATAACTGCTGCACCATCTTAAAAGTAAATGGCATGACCATTTATTTGATTTGATAGCGTGCAGCTAGATGGCGTACATTACTATCTCTACTTCCTTGGGTCGCCCAAATCTGGAGTACTAAAAGCAAATCCTGGTGATTCATTTGACAAGACAACACAGATGCGTCCAAATTTCTCCGTCCATATTATTATAATCTGGAGTGCGTTGCCTCGTTGCCTTCCAAGAGAAGCTGCATTCCTTGCCAAAAAAGAGAGAGAGGCTGTATTTATAACTATCTCACCGGCCGCCACTAGTACAAACCATCACTCCCTCTCCACCTCCACCTCCATCTCTTCCCTAGTAGCTCCACCTCCATATCGGCGACGGACCACAATCGCGCGGCTTCGACTTCCTCTTCGACGGCGGCGGCGACAGAGGCGTGAGGCACCTTCTCCGCGGCGCATCACTCATCCTCGTCCCGCGGCAACAATGGCTGTATGTGAAATCACCATACCCTTTTGTATGGTAGAGATGATGATGTGCGGATAAAATTTTATTGGCGGTTGCTCATCCTTGTTTGAATATTTGGTGTAGATTCACATCTAGGGCAGGGTGTCAAGCGGGGTGGGTAGCGGGCTAGCTAGTTTCAGTGCGAGTGCTTTAAATCTGCTCTAATCTCAACCACTATTTGCTCTAATTTTCTGCTTTGCGGGACGATTCGCGGACGCCGCTTGCAACCCTAATCTAGGGTATTGATCCTAGTTTAGTAGACTACTAGGATTTACATGCCAATTTGTTTTTAGACTAGATCCGGATATTTGTCAATACTACTACGTACTTCTTCCGTTCGTATTTAATTGACTCTAGTTGAAAGCATCGACAGTTCATTTTCTTCTCTCCCTCGCGTCGACTAATTAAAACCGAACAGAGGGAGTATTAGGAATCCATGTGCATCCGTACTACCAGTAAGGTATTGCGTTGTTGCAGAGGCTCAGTGTAATCAATATCTTTCGATATTAATATACTCACTTTATCAGAAAATAAATTAGTAATCCATGTTCAAACTTGCTAGTTTGATCGACGTTTGATGATGATTTGTGAGGCCATGTATGGGCCTAGTTTGTTTTGCCTGGTGGTCAGTAGGCTGATGATTTTTTTTTGCTTGGTCGATCTGTGGTCGTTCCATGGCCACTGCTGATTAATCATTACTAGAATCAACAATTTTTTGCTTGTCTGGTGATTGGAATTGTATGCGCTCTTCTGAAGAGCACCATCGCACGATGATTAGTCTTAATGGAGATGCAGATGTCGATCAAGAGGGAGAAACATATCTTGATCATGCATTTCTCACGAGATTACTTGGTGATTGGAAGTAGAATCCACAATTTGTTGTGCAAACTTCTCAACATATGCATATATTCGTTGAATTGGCTTTATGTGATCAATATTACTTCTTATTGCAGATGGATGGAGGGGAAAGAGCGAAAAAACCGATACTTAGTGAAATGACTTCTCATTCTGTGACTTCTGATATCCTAGATGACAAGGTAAATATATAGAACGATGATTCGTAGGTGATGAAAGCAGAATCCACAATTTGCCGTGCAAACTTCTCAACATATGCATTTATTTGATTAATTAGTTTTATGTGATCAATAGTATTACTTATTCCAGATGGACGTAGGGGAAGGAACGAAAAAGCGGATGCTATGTGAAATGACTTCTAAATCTGTGTGTTCTGATATCCCAGATGACAAGGTAAACATATGGACCGACGCTTGTTTTGCTGCTGCCCCCGTTAGATGGCTAGATGCTCTGGTCTAATTTCTGTTCATGTGCTTATTATTGCAGAAACATAGAGTTGAAGAAAACTCTATATTGTCTGATGACAAAGGTGAAATGGCATGCCAGTCTTTTAAACCTCCGACGCCACCTTGTTTACTGTCTATGGAGACTGATGCAGCTGGACCTGGTACTGATGAGCCTATACGTGGCATCATCGTGCCACATGAAGAAGGTTGTGGATTGGGTTTACCCCCTGCTGAAGAAACTGGTGGTGCAGCTGGAGCTGCTAGTGTAGAGCCTCTAGTGAACGGTGTCGTGCCACGGGAATTCTCTGAACTAGAGCAAGACGGTTTACCTATTGTCAAGACCGATGTAACTGGTGCTGATGCTGGAGTTGCTACTGATGCTCCTGCACCCGAAGTTGCCACGCCACCCGAAGGAGGTTTTGTATTGGTAGAACCCGTCATGACTATGCCCACAGTACTGACTGGTGGTGGACCTGGAGCTGGTAGGGTAGAGCCTCTAGCGAAAGGTGTCGTGCCACGAGAATCCTCTGAAGTGGATATTGGTGGTTTACCCTCTGTAGATACTGGTGGTCTACCTGGAGCTGGTATTGTAGAGATTTCAGCAAACAGTGCTGTCCCACCCAACTCCTATGAACTGGAGCATGTACCTGATGTGCCTTCTGTAGAACCTGATGCACCTGTAAGTAGTGGTGATGATTCCGCTGAATCTGATCAAGAAGGATCTGCATCTCGAGGACAAGATGTCAGCTGTCATTCACCTGAACCCGAGCTGAAGTCAGCAACGGTAGCTTATATGGCACGGACTGTCCTTCAAGCTCTAAAGATCCAGTTGGGTGGTTCACAGGACCAGCTACTCCAAGCCATTGTCACTACAAAAGACCAGCCAGCATGCTTCGTTATCTCCTGCATACTGTTTGACAAGCTGAAGCACTGCAACTGGCGCATTGTTCAATCCCATCAGCATGGAGAGAGGAGCTATGTTTATGTCAAGATGATTCATGCTGATTTGGTAAGGTTCCATGATAAGATGTATGGGTGGGGTGAGGCAAGAGCCACATTTTGCAGCATTCACACAGTCTTCGCTCTTGAGCCAGACCCCATGGATGCTTACCCAGTGGTGCAGCTGTCCTGACTTGATATATGTTTTATGATCAGTATGCTGATGTCTCCAACGTATCGATAATTTCTTATGTTCCATGCTACTTTATTGATGATATCTACATGTTTTATGCACATTATATGTCGTATTTATGCATTTTCTGGAACTAACCTATTAACAAGATGCAGTTTTCTGCTGTTTTTGGTTTCAGAAATCCTAGTAACGAAATATTCTCGGAATTGGACGAAATCAACGCCCAGGTTCCTATTTTGCCCGGAAGCATCCAGAACACACGAGAACCGCCAGAGAGGGGGCACAGGCCCACCAAACCACAGGCCGGCGCGGCCTGGGGCCCGCGCCACCCTATGGTGTGGGCACCCCTTCGACCCTCCTGCGCCGCCTCTTCGCCTATTTAAAGCCCCTGCATCGAAAACCCTTACGGAGAGAGCCACGATACGCGAAACCTTCCAGAGCCGCCGCCATCGTGAAGCCAAGATCTAGGGGACAGGAGTCTCTGTTCCGGCACGCCGCCGGGACGGGGAAGTGCCCCCGGAAGGCTTCTCCATCGACACCGCTGCCATCTCCACCGCCATCTTCATCACCGCTGCTGCTCCCATGAAGAGGGAGTAGTTCTCCATCGAGGCTCGGGGCTGTACCGGTAGCTATGTGGTTCATCTCTCTCCTATGTACTTCAATACAATAATCTCATGAGCTGCCTTACATGATTGAGATTCATATGATGATGCTTGTAATCTAGATGTCATTATGCTAGTCAAGTGAGTTTTACTTATGTGATCTCCGGAGACTCCTTGTCCCACGTGTGTAAAGGTGACAGTGTGTGCACCGTGTGGGTCTCTTAGGCTATATTTCACAGAATACTTATTCACTGTTGAATGGCATAGTGAAGTGCTTATTTATATCTCTTTATGATTGCAATATGTTTTGTATCACAATTTATCTATGTGCTACTCTAGCAATGTTATTAAAGTAGTTTTATTCCTCCTGCACGATGTAATGGTGACAGTGTGTGCATCCGTGTTAGTACTTGGTTTATGCTATGATCATGATCTCTTGTAGATTGCGAAGTTAACTATTGCTATGATAGTATTGATGTGTATTATTCCTCCTACATATGCATGAAGGTGACAGTGTGCATGCTATGTTAGTACTTGGTTTAGTCTTTTGATCTATCTTACACTATAAGGTTACTAAAATATGAACATTAATTGTGGAGCTTGTTAACTCCGGCATTGAGGGTTCGTGTAATCCTACGCAATGTGTTCATCATCCAACAAAAGTGTAGAGTATGCATTTATCTATTCTGTCATGTGATCAATGTTGAGAGTGTCCACTAGTGAAAGTCTATTCCCTAGGCCTTGTTCCTAAATACTGCTCGCTTGTTTACTGTTTTACTGCGTTACTACTGCATGTTTACTTCCTACAATATTACTACCATCAACTGCACGCCAGTAAGCTATTCTCTGGCGCCGTACTACTGCTCATATTCATTCATACCACTTGTATTTCACTATCTCTTCGCCGAACTAGTACACCTATTAGGTGTGTTGGGGACACAAGAGACTTCTTGCTTTGTGGTTGCAGGGTTGCATGAGAGGGATATCTTTGACCTCTTCCTCCCTGAGTTCGATAAACCTTGGGTAATCCACTTAAGGGAAACTTGCTGCTGTTCTACAAACCTCTGCTCTTGGAGCCCAACACTGTCTACAAGAATAGAAGCACCCGTAGACATCAGTATGCTGCTGTCGTGGAACTGTGATGTGGAGCTACCTTTCTTATGGTTTCTAGGCTTTTGGTTTCAACATGTATTATGGAGCTTACCTTAGGACTTTCGCATGCGTTTGGCTGTTGACCTGTAATGTTTGTGGTTGGTTGTCTAATCTACTTGGCACAATCACATTGCAAAGGCAAATGTTCCTTTTCTCTTTAATTGTTATTATGACTTATGTGTTATAACCAGGCAAGAATATGCAATCTTGGTTCTCTGACCGATATATATGTACATACAACTTTTGTTCACATAATAACACTTACACGGGAAAAGAGTAGCTTTCTCTGTTGGACAAACACCAAACCACAAAAGGGTAACAACACAATATCCAAACTAGGTACGGCACCTGTTGAGCATACATGACTTTTGTCGTAAAATCACGTTAACCAACACTAGCAGCATCTTGTTCTTTGCAAGGTGCTATGCTTATCAGTCTAATCCCAATACACAACCTACTTCAGGTGGCACGATGATGTCAGGTGCAGGTTCACCAGTACCAACTCTCTTGCATCAGTCTCCATTGAAGGTACGCCACTGCTGCAGTAGACACCATTAGCAATGCAACCTGAAGGTGTTCTTATCCTCATATCAGGATCACATAATACAGGTGTCAAGCTTCATGCACTAGCCAACACAATCAAAAGTCCGAACTAGGATAGCTAGGAAAAAAACATGAAGATCTTTTTTTCGAATCCCACGCTGAACATCTTTTTTTTAACTAATTAGGTAAGCTCCTGCTGACAAACATATTACAGCAACTCCAGCAGTGGCTCTATATTTTGGCGCTGTGGGCTGATGCTGCGCATGGAGCCGGCAATAGCTTCACCGGAAGCTGCAAACTGTGGCGGCCAAATGCAGGGCTGAAACAGCGTATTTTCAGAGGCGCTATAATGCAGCGCCAAAAACAGAATATAATGAAAAATAGAGTGCAGTAAAACAGAAGATCAAATAAAGACTAGAAATAGACATAAAATAGGAGAAAATTAGCTTGATAGATACTCCGTAGTTCATATTTGTACAAAGTAGTGCGATAAAACTAAACTAAAACTCGACATCTGACGAGTCCGGTGTCGTGCCCGACACCGGATCCGACGAGAAGAGGTCAATCCAACGGGGGTCGTCCTCGCCAATGGTGGTCGGCCCGGCGAGCTGCGCTTCGATGAAGGCCCGCTTCGTCGCCTTCTCCGCCCTCCGTTGTGCGCGGTCCTCCTTCTTCGCAGCCCGCCTCGTAGCCTTCTCCGCCCTCCGTCTGCGGAAGTGCTCGTTCTCGGCGGCTACGTCCTCGGGGAAGCGGGCCGCCCACTCGCGCGCCGCGCGCTCGTCCCGCTCGGCAATGCGCAAACGGCGCTCCGTCTCGCGGCGGCGGCGCTGTTCCTCCTGTCTAACGATGTACGGCGGCGGCGCGAGATCCTCGGCCTGCTGGCGCGTCCACACGTCATGGAAATTCATCGACGATCGCGGGCGCCCGAGCCGCCACGCCACGGCGTCGTACGCGCGCGCGGCCTCGTGCGCGGTCTCGTAGGTGCCGAGGCCGATGCGCTCGCCGCCGTCACGTATCTCCGCGTAATACGTACCTTTGGGGCGCGCGCGGACGCCGCGGTACCCCGTGCCCGAGACGCGGCAGTACCGCGAGCTCGACGCGAGACGAGGCATGGCGGCGGCGGCGGAAGCGGAGCCGCGGCGGCGATATTAGGCGCAGATGGGCAAATTTCAGCAACCCGTGTCCATCTTTTTTTTTTGGCAGGATTACGCCATGTACCACCTTCCAATTAGAAAATAGTACTGTTCAGCCTTCCCCTGTTGGGCCCAATATTTCACTTTGGGTTGCCAACGGCCATCTACATGGTAATTGCTCTCGGCCTACTTGCTCCGGCCGTCGAAGCCCAATAACTACAAATGGGCCTTTCTGCTCATGCAATTTCGGCCCTTTTCTAATGAAACACAGATCCTATGAATGGCAAAAGAAAAAAACGCGGAGATTCTACATAAAAGTTGTTTTTAGTTATTTTGAATTATTGGGTTCCAATTTTTGAAACTGCTCATGCCCAATATGAAAATCCTTGTTCGCTCCATACCCACATGGATAACGGTATTTTTAATAATTCATAAAGTGGATTTGAAATTTAAAACATATCCTAATAATTCCATGATTTAATCTATCAACTTGCAAGATCTTGGAGAGAAAAAGCTTGTATTAGTCTGCAGAATCCGCACCGTTTCAAAGGCGGCAGTGGATCAAAAGAAAAAAGGAAGTAGCCAGAAATTAGGGGTCAAAAATAACTCCAAGAAATGAAACTTTTATTGTTCGTAGAGGATGACATGCGGGACCCATGAGCCAGCAGCTTACTCAACGTTTCAAAGGCGGCATGAGATCGGAAGAAAAATGCAAGTGACCAAATATCAGGTGCCAAAAATAATCCAAGAAATGAAACTTATTGTACATAGAGGATGACATGCGGGTCCCATTTTGCAGCAGCGGTTTCAGCGTTTCAAATGCGGTTTGAGATCAAAAGAAAAAGAAAGTAGCCAGAAATTAGGGGGTAAAAAACTCCAAAAAAAGAAAGTTGATTGTACATAGAGGATGACATGCGGGTCCCATGAGTCAGCAGCTTACTCAACGTTTCCAAGGCGGCAGGGGATCAAAAGAAAAAGGAAATAGCCAAAAATCAGAGGTGAAAAAAAACCAAGAAAAGAAATTTTATAGTACATAGAGGATGACATGCGGGTCCCATGAGCCAGCAGGTTCCTCAACGTTTTCAAAGGCCGGTGGGGATCAAAAGAAAAAGGCAAATAGCCAGAAATTAGGGGTAAACAATAAATCCAACAAAGGAAAGGTTTATTGTTCATAGATGCTGACATGTGGGACCCATGAGCCAGCAGCGTCAAGGCAAGTGACCAAAAATCAGGGGTAAAAAAAATCCAAGAAAAGAAACTTTATTGTACATAGAGGATGACATGTGGGTCCCATGAGCCAGCACCTTACTCAACGTTTCAGAGGCGGCTTGAGATCGAAAGAAAAAGGAAAGTGACCGAATATCAGGAGCTAAAAATAATCCAAGAAAGGAAACTTTTATTGTACATAGAGGTTGACATATGGGTCCCACTAATACAAGCTCTTTCGCTCGAAGATCTTGCAAGTTGATTGTACATAGAGGATGACATGCGGGCCCCATGTGTCAGCAGCTTACTCAATGTTTCCAAGGCGGCAGTGGATCAAAAGAAAAAGGAAATAGCCAAAATCAGAGGGTGAAGAATAAATCCAACAAAGGAGAGGTTTATTGTCCATGGAGGCTGACATCTGGGACCCACGAGCCAGCAGCGTCCTCTACGTTTAGAAGGCGACTGGGGATCGAAAGAAAAAAGGCAAATAGCCAGAAATTAGGGGTACAAAATAACTCCAAGAAAGGAAGTGTTTATTGTTCATAGAGGCTGACATGTGGGACCCATGAGCCAGCAAAGTCTTCAACGTTTCAAAGGCGGCAGGGGATCAAAAGAAAAAGGAAGTAGCCAGAAATTAGGGGTAAAAAATAACTCCAAGAAAGGAAACTTTTATTGTTCATAGAGGATGACATGCGGGACCCATGCTCCAGCAGCTTCCTCAACGTTTCAAAGGCGGCATGAGATCGAAAGAAAAAGGCAAGTGACCAAATATCAGGACCCGAAAATAATCGAAGAAAGAAATTTTATTGTACATAGATGATGACATGCGGGACCCATTTAGCAGCAGCGGTCTCAACGTTTCCAAGGCGGCACGGGATCAAAAGAAAAAGGAAGTAGCCAGAAATTAGGGTTCAAAAATAACTCCAAGAAAGGAAACTTTTATTGTTCGTAGAGGATGACATGCGGGACCCATGAGCCAGCAGCTTACTCAACGTTTCAAAGGCGGCATGAGATCGAAAGAAAAAGGCAAGTGACAAAATATCAGGAGACAAAGATAATCCAAGAAAAGAAAACTTTATTGTACATAGAGGATGACATGCGGGTCCCATTTAGCAGCAGCGGTCTCAACGTTTCAAATGCGGCTTGAGATCAAAAGAAAAAGAAAGTAGCCAGAAATCAGGGGGTACAAAAACTCCAATAAAGGAAAGTTTTATCGATGAGCCAGCAGAGTCCTCAACGTTTCAAAGGCGGCAGGATCAAAAGAAAAAGGAAATAGCCGAAAATCAGAGGGTGAAAAAAAACCAAGAAAATGAACTTTTATAGTACATAGAGGATGACATGCGGGTCCCATGAGCCAGCAGGTTTTTCAACGTTTCAAACGTGGCATGAGATCGAAAGAAAAAGGCAAGTGACCAAATATCAGGAGCCAAAAATAATTCAAGAAAAGAAACTTGATTGTACATAGAGTATGACATGCGGGTCCCATTTAGCAGCAGCGGTATCACCGTTTGAGAGGCTGCACGGGATCGAAAGAAAAAGGCAAGTGACCAAATATGAGGTGCCAAAAATAATCTAAGAAAAGAAAGTTTTATTGTACATAGAGGATGACATGCGGGTCCCATGAGCCAGCAGGTTTTTCAACGTTTCAAACGTGGCATGAGATCGAAAGAAAAAGGCAAGTGACCAAATATTAGGAGCCAAAAATAATTCAAGAAAAGAAACTTGATTGTACATAGAGGATGGCATGCGGGTCCCATTTAGCAGCAGCGGTATCACCGTTTGAGAGGCTGCACGGGATCGAAAGAAAAAGGCAAGTGACCAAATATCAGGAGCCAAAAATAATCTAAGAAAAGAAATTTTACTGTACATAGAGGATGACATGCGGGTCCCATTTTGCAGCAGCGGTCTCAACGTTTCCAAGGCGGCACAGGACCAAAAGAAAAATGAAGTAGCCAGAAATCAGGGGGTGAAAAAAATCCCAAAAAAGAACGATTTCAATTGGGCTGCATGTGGACATCTGGGCATTCGAACTATCCTGCTGGGCCTTTTGACTCGTACAATTTCAGCCCACTCCAAAGCAGGATAGTTCGGATTTTTCTAAAAAAACAGGAAAGTCCTATGCTTCGCAAAAACAAAAAACAAGGAGATTCAGCATATAAATTTGTTTATGTAAAAATAAAGATTTAATTTATCCGTTGAAATAGCTCAGAGCGCAATACACTGTTTATTGTCTGCAAAATAATCAAGATATCACATGTTTCTTGTACGGGGAGGCTGACATCGGGGACCCATGAGCCAGCAGCGTCGTTTTAAAGGCGGCAGGGGATGGAAAGAAAAATAAACCAAAAATCTGTTGGTAAAAAATCCAAGAAAAGAAACATTTTCGTTCTGAGAGGATGACATGCGGGACCCATGAGGCAGCAGCGTCCTCAGCGTTTATTGTTCATAGAGGCTGACATGTGGGACCCGTGAGCCAGCAGCGTCCTCAACGTTTTAAAGGCGGCAGGATATCGAAAGAAAAAATAAGCCAAAAATCATTTGGTAAACAATATCCAAGAAAAGAAACATTTACCGTTCTGAGAGGATGACATGCGGGACCCATGAGGCAGCAGCATCCTCAACGATTCCAAGGCGGCAGGGGATCAAAGAAAAAAAGGAAATATCCAGAAATTAATTAGGGGTTCAAAAAAATCCATCAAAGGAAACTTTTATTGTTCATAGAGGATGACTTGTGGGACCGACCTGCCAACAGCGTCCTCATCGTTTCAAAGGGGTAGGAGATCCAAAGAAAAAGGCAAATAGCCAGAAATTAGGGGTCAAAAATAACTCCAAGGAAGGAAACTTTTATTGTTCGTAGAGGATGACATGCGGGACCCATGAGCCAGCAGCTTACTCAACGTTTCAAAGGCGGCATGAGATCGAAAGAAAAAGGCAAGTGACAAAATATCAGGAGCAAAAGATAATCCAAGAAAAGAAACTTTATTGTACATAGAGGATGACATGTGGGTCCCATTTTGCAGCAGCGGTCTCAATGTTTGTAATGCGGCTTGAGATCAAAAGAAAAAGAAAGTAGCTAGTAATTAGGGGGTGAAAAAAATCCAAGAAAAGAAAGTTGATGGACATAGAGGATGACATGCGGGTCCCTTGAGCCAACAGCTTACTCAACGTTTCAAAGGGGGCAGGGGATCAAAAGAAAAAGGCAAGCCAAAAATCAGAGGGTGAAAAAAAATCCAACAAAGGAAACTTTTATAGCACATAGAGGATGACATGTGGGTCCCATGAGCCAGCAGGTTCCTCAACGTTTCAAACGTGGCATGAGATCGAAAGAAAAAGGCAAGTGCCCAAATATGAGGTGCCAAAAAATCCAAGAAAAGAAAGTTGATTGCTCATAGAGGATGACATGCGGGTCCCATGAGCCAGCAGGTTCCTCAACGTTTCAAACGTGGCATGAGATCGAAAGAAAAAGGCAAGTGCCCAAATATGAGGTGCCAAAAAAACTCCAAGAAAAGAAAGTTGATTGCTCATAGAGGATGACATGCGGGTCCCATGAGCCAGCAGGTTCCTCAACGTTTCAAACGTGGCATGAGATCGAAAGAAAAAGGCAAGTGACCAAATATGAGGAGCCAAAAATAATTCAAGAAAAGAAAGTTTTATAGTACATAGAGGATGACATGCGGGTCCCATTTAGCAGCAGCGGTATCACCGTTTGAGAGGCGGCAGGGGATCAAAAGAAAAAAGAAATTGCCAAAAATCAGAGGGTGAAAAAAAACCAAGAAAATGAACTTTTATAGTACATAGAGGATGACATGCGGGTCCCATGAGCCAGCAGGTTCCTCAACGTTTCAAACGTGGCATGAGATCGAAAGAAAAAGGCAAGTGACCAAATATGAGGAGCCAAAAATAATTCAAGAAAAGAAAGTTTTATAGTACATAGAGGATGACATGCGGGTCCCATTTAGCAGCAGCGGTATCACCGTTTGAGAGGCGGCAGGGGATCAAAAGAAAAAAGAAATTGCCAAATATCAGAGGGTGAAAAAAACCAAGAAAATGAACTTTTATAGTACATAGAGGATGACATACGGGTCCCATTTGGCAGCAGCGGTATCAGCGTTTGAGAGGTGGCAGGGGATCAAAAGAAAAAAAAAATTGCCAAAAATCAGATGGTGAAAAAAACCAAGAAAATGAACTTTTATAGTACATAGAGGATGACATGCGGGTCCCATGAGCCAGCAGGTTCCTCAACGTTTCAAACGTGGCATGAGATCGAAAGAAAAAGTCAAGTGACCAAATATGAGGGCCAAAAATAATTCAAGAAAAGAAAGTTTTATAGTACATAGAGGATGACATGCGGGTCCCATTTAGCAGCGGTATCACCGTTTGAGAGGCGAGGGGATCGAAAGAAAAAGGCAAGTGAAAAAATATGAGGAGCCAAAAATAATTCAAGAAAAGAAAGTTTTATAGTACATAGAGGATGACATGCGGGTCCCATTTAGCAGCAGCGGTATCACCGTTTGAGAGGCAGCAGATCGAAAGAAAAAGGCAAGTGACCAAATATGAGGTGCCAAAAAAATCCAAGAAAAGAAAATTTTATAGTACATAGAGGATGACATGCGGGTCCCATTTAGCAGCAATCACCGTTTGAGAGGCGGCAGGGGATCGAAAGAAAAAGGTAAGTGACCAAATATGAGGTGCCAAAAATAATTCAAGAAAAGAAAGTTTTATAGTACATAGAGGATGACATGCGGGTCCCATTTAGCAGCAGCGGTATCACCGTTTGAGAGGCGGCAGGGGATCGAAAGAAAAAGGCAAGTGACCAAATTTGAGGTGCCAAAAAAACTCCAAGAAAAGAAAGTTGATTGCACATAGAGGATGACATGCGGGTCCCATTTAGCAGCAGCGGTCTCAACGTTTCCAAGGCGGCAAGGGATCAAAAGAAAAAGGAAGTAGCCAGAAATCAGGGGGTCAAAAAATCCAAGAATAGAAAGAATTTTGGTTCATAGAGGATGACATGCGGGACCCATGATCCTGCATCGTAAACGGCTCGATCGGAGAACGTTGAACGAGATGGCGCGATCTAGAAAAAAACAATGCCAGAGAGGCTGCCATCTGGGCCCTACATCCCTCGGCGGTGCGGATTTGCGTTGACTCGGCCGGCGAACCCGAGATTTCGAGATGCACCACGTCCCGGGCCACCATACGCCACGTTTTGGCCGCTTTCGTCGGGCTAGGTGGCCTCAAAAACGAGAAAAAAAAGTTTTGACATGCACCACGGAGGGACCAAAATCGTCGGCCATGGTACACCAGCAACCACGGCGTGACTTCAACTTCGTCGGCCATGGCAACTTTTCTTGTAGTGACCACCGCCATCTCCATCAACGTTGTTGTCTCCCATGATGAGGAGGGAGTAGTTCTCCCTCGAGGCTAAGGGCTGTACCGGTAGCTATGTGGTTAATCTCTCTCTCGTACTTCAATACAATGATCTCATGAATTGCCTTGCATGATTGAGATCCATATGATGAGCTTTGTAATCTAGATGTAGTTATGTTATTCAAGTGGATTTTACTTATGTGATCTCCGGAGACTCCTTGTCCCACGTGTGTAAAGGTGACAGTGTGTGCACCGTGTGGGTCTCTTAGGCTATATTTCACAGAATACTTGTTCACTGGGTTATGATTTGAGTTGGATGTCTCTATGAAATTGTGGTGTGTTAGTACCTCCTATGAATGCTCAAAGTGACAGCGTGGGGTGTTTATTAGTACTTGGGAATGCATCTTTAAGGTTTGCTTTTGCATCCCTACATGGTGAATTAGTGTTCGTTATCCAGCCAGAGAGTAATTCAGAATAGCATAGTGAAGTGCTTATATTTATATTCAATTATGATTGCATTGTTGAGAGTGTCCACTAGTGAAAGTATGATCCCTAGGCCTTGTTTCTAAGCATTGAAACACCGTTTCCAACAAGTTCTGCTACATGTTCGCTTGCTGCAATATTTATTTCAGATCGCAATTACTGTTTACTACCATCTATACCACCTGTGTTTTACTATCTCTTCGCCGAACTAGTGCGCCTATACATCTGACAAGTGTATTAGGTGTGTTGGGGACACAAGAGACTTCTTGTATCTTAATTGCAGGGTTGCTTGAGAGGACTATCTTTGACCTCTACCTCCCTGAGTTCGATAAACCTTGGGTGATTCACTTAAGGGAAACTTGCTGCTGTTCTACAAACCTCTGCTCTTGGAGGCCCAACACTGTCTACAAGAATAGAAGCACACGTAGACATCAAGCTATTTTCTGGCGCCGTTGCCGGGGAGGTAAGGTAAAAGGTATTCACATCCTCCGACTACTAAGCTATTTCCTAGCATTGTTGCCGGTGTGTGAGTGCTCGAAGCTATCTCCTTTAGATTCTGCAATTTTATCTTTTTGTCTCTTGTTTTTATTTTCACTAGTTAGGCATAATGGAAAACAACAAAAAAATTAGTGAGCTTTTTAATCTTTTTCCTGATTTAGAATTGTTTGATGCGAAAATTAAAAAACCTATGGAACCTTATTTGCATGTTAGTAGCGATGTTATTAGTATGAACGCAATTACTGCTAATGCTATGGAAAAGTCTAAGCTTGGGGAAGCTAGTTTTTATGATCTTTGTAGCTTCCCAGTTTTAGGGGAGAAAATTTGCTCTGATAATACTTTATCTCCCATATGCGATAACTCTAATGATGCTTGTGATATTTTAAATCCACCTACTGAAAATATTCCTTTCAAGATACCTATGAAAATTATTGAACTTGTTATGGATAACCGCTATGAAGGGGATGGAACTGTCCATCCTGGAGATCATTTACTGTTTTTACATGAATTATGCGGGTTATTCAAGTGTGCAGGTATTTCTATGGATGAAGTTAGGAAGAAATTATTCTCTATGTCGCTGTCTGGTAAAGCGGCGCATTGGTATAAACTGCTGAAGGATGGGCATTCTCTTGATTGGAAGGATATTGTGCCTCTCTTTTATTCTAAATTTTATCCTCCTCATGAAGTGCATATTGATAGGAATTACATTTATAACTTTTATCCTCGTGATGGAGAGAGTATTTCCCAAGCGTGGGGGAGATTGAAGTCACTAATGCTCAAATGTCCCATTCATGAGCTCCCCCGTAATGTTATTACTAATAATTTTTATGCAAGGCTTTCAGGACACCACAAGGACTATCTAGATGCCTGTTTGGAGGGATCTTTCACAAGCAAGGAGGTTGAAGCTAGATGGGATCTTCTTGAAAGAATTCAAAGCAATACTGAAGATTGGGAGAATGACAAAGGTAAAGAATCAGGTATAAACTACGAGTATGATTGCATTAAGTCTTTCGCTCAAACTGCTGATTTTCAAGAGCTTAGTGCTAAATATGGTCTTGATCCTCAAATTATGGTCGATTGCTATAGAGCCTTTGCTTCTCATATTAATGTTCCTAAAGAAAATTGGTACATGTATCATGAACCTTTTAAAGACACTTGCATGGAAAATGAAATTGTTGTTAATGATTGCAATGAACATGTTCAAACTTCTGAAAATGCTATTTCCTATAAGCATGTTAATTTTTGTGGAGTTCATAGACCTTGTGAAAAGAATGAAATTGAAGAAGAATATTGTATCCATCATAGGAATGAAAAAACTAGAAAGTGGTCTAGGACTCTAGATGATCTTGGTAAAAAAGTTTGTGCCCTCTATCCTTTTATTTGTGAACTTTGCCATAGAGTGGGTCATTTTAATTTTCAATGCTCCTCCAATGATAATTCGAACCTTATGAGTGCTGCAAATTTGTATTGTGATGATGAAATCACTCCTAATCAGCATGATGAACTTACTTTATTTTTGGGGTGTGAAGAGTTATTGAGAAAAACTCTTTAGTTGTACTCAGTTTTCCCCAGATCCTTAGTTTTTCCTCAGTTTTCCCCAACCCCTTGTCTATAACCCGCAGAAAGAGCTCGGACGGAAGGAATCCCGTTTAGTTGACGTTGGTTGGTGCTGGCAAGTGGGGCCGCTGTTGGTGCCCCGCAGTGGACACGTCTCCACTTATCCAGATCATCGTGGGACCCACAACTTGTCCACGTTAGCGCGCCGGACCCACAGCTTACCCAGGTGACCGTTGCAAAATGGGAGCCCGAGCTAGCCCCGCGCCCGTGCCCGTGCCATTGCTTCCCCTTTCTTTCTCCGCGCCCCATTGTTCTTCTTCTCCGCCAGCGGCAGCCCTTCTCCGGCACGCGGGTGATGTCTAGTTTCTCTTCGACCTCCCGTTCTTCATGGCCGCAGTATGGACCCGTGCCTTTGACAAGATGCCCTGACTGCCCACGCCAGGAGCCTCTGAAGCGGTCGATCTGTAAGACGGACGAGAACGGCAACCGTGGACGTGAGTTCGTTGCATGCGAGAGCTTGCCATATAGAGAGGGGGATAAGGTTAGATCTCGCTCCAATTTCTCTGTTTTCTCTCGATTTTCTTGTTATTCCCTCGAATTTGGGATTTAGGGTTCACGTTGTTGTTTTCAGATCTTGAAGAAATGCAGGCATTTCGAGTGGATCGATGTGTACGTTCAGAGGCTTCAGTTGCAGGAATCAATTGGCGCTATTGGGGGCGCAATTTGGGAGGGGGGGACTTGCTGTAGAGAATGCGGCGGAGAGAGGAGCCGTTCCGATTAGGGACCTTCCGATTATGCCTAATGCTCCCAATGCAGAACTGGTGGAAGTGAAGGGAGAACTGAAGAAAATGAACAAGCAGTTAAGGCAGCTGATCGAGTTGAAGAAGCAAGCTAATCTGATGGCTGGTTGTTTTTTTTGTTGTATAATTACGATCGGATTCTTATCATTGCTCACCAGGCGCTAGAAGTTGTTACAAGGGATACCTTGTTACAAATCCATTATTCAGTTACATGTACTTGTAGTTGTTTTCAAAGTTAGTGTGTGCATTCACCGAAATTACCAACTATATTCCCTAAAAGAAAAGGAAAGCTAAAGATAGTTGATAATTGTTAGAGGGGTGACAAATAATGCAATCACCGAAATCCGCAAATATGTATGCCTCATGTTTATACCAAAATTATACCACTTTTAGGCCTTTCCAAAATACCAATACCATATCCCAAACTATATTCCCTAAAAGAAAAGGACAGCTAAAGATAGTTGATAATTGTTAGAGGGGTGACAAATAATGCAATCGCCGAAATTCGCAAAAATGTATGCCTCATGTTTATAGCAAAATTATACCACTTTTAGGCCGTTTCAAAATACCAATACTATATCCCAAACTATATTCCCTAAAAGAAAAGGACAGCTCAAGATAGTTGATAACTGTTAGAGGGGTGACAAATAATGCAATCCCCGAAATCCGCAAATATGTATGCCTCATGTTTATACCAAAATTATACCACTTTTAGGCCTTTCCAAAATACCAATACCATATCCCAAACTATATTCCCTAAAAGAAAAGGACAGCTAAAGATAGTTGATAATTGTTAGAGGGGTGACAAATAATGCAATCGCCGAAATCAGCAAAAATGTATGCCTCATGTTTATAACAAAATTATACCACTTTTAGGCCGTTTCAAAATACCAATACTATATCCCAAACTATATTCCCTAAAAGAAAAGGACAGCTAAAGATAGTTGATAATTGTTAGAGGGGTGACAAATAATGCAATCACCGAAATCCGCAAATATGTATGCCTCATGTTTATACCAATACTATATCCCAAACTATATTAAGTGGCAAACTCGTTATTGCATTCTCCACCGACAGAGAGAGAGAGAGATGGGTGGCCAGAGAGAGAGAGAGAGAGAGAGAGAGAGAGAGAGAGAGGTTGCCACGAAGAGACGGATAGGGGTATACTGCCCGTTAGATCAGTGGATCAACGGTTCGTGGAGTCGATCCGTGTGACAACGGCTCAACCAATCAGGATAAGTTTGGGCTTCTCAGAGCATTTGTGACAGTACTTGAGGGCAAAACTGAGTAGTACTAAGAATCCAAGGGCACATAAATAGTAAATAGACTAAGGGATTCAAACAAAAGAATTACAAAATGAAAAATGTGTGTTTTGTACAATATAATTCATATTGGGCTACATCAAATTATTTGCAATTCAAATATACATGAGTGTGACAATTATGGCATCATTTAGACAAACTATGTTTTGGGAAAGATGTTTTGCAAAGGGGTTTGGGTGGAAAACCATGCATCTTCATAGCTACACTAGTGATTCTGAGAAGTGGCAATTTGTGGTAAAACTTGATTTATATATGTTTGTTAAGGTTTTCTAGGTGGCAGGTTGCGTAGGAAGACTCCATGAGTAGTTGCCACTATGTTTTTATTTTTTTGGATTTTTTTGCGCATGAAATGACTCAATTAGCTATGTTAATCTCATTTGTTGACTCTCTGTTGACCAGCTACTTGAGGGTAAAACTGAGTATATTGCACTTGCCGGTCTAAGTCCTCGAGGGGAAAACTGAGTACAGATAAAATTTCTGTATAAGGCCCGAGGTTATAACTGAGTACACCAAACGTCCCAGGGTTAGACTCGTGTAGCGGTGCACGCTGCAGCCGTGCATAGCGGACGCGTGTTGCGGTACACGCCACCTTCGTCTTTATAGAGCCCCTCTTTCTCTCCCTCGACGCACGTTCTCACTGGCTCACTGCAACCGCCTCTCCTGTCCCATCATCTTCTCCACAACCGAAGAAAAAACCCCGAAGAAAACCGCCGGCGATGGAGAAGAATGAGATGCCCATTGTCGGCGCATCGGCCGCCGCCCCCGTCCAGGCCCCTGTCGCTGCTTCCAACGTAGCAGCCGGCGCATCGGCCGCCGCCCCCGTCCAGGCCCCTGTCGCTGCTTCCAACGTAGCAGCCGGCGCATCGGCCGCCGCCCCCGTCCAGGCCCCTGTCGCTGCTTCCAACGTAGCAGCCGGCGCATCGGCCGCCGCCCCCGTCCAGTCCCCCGTCGATTGGGACCCGTACGAACCAGTGCAGTACGACGCGCCGGAGAACCCCTACGACACCACCATCGTCGACTACGAGCCGGAGGTAACCCTTTGTTCCCTTGTTCTTATCTCATTTCAATCATTTTGTGTTAGATCTAGCGTTATTACGGTTCGTCTGTTCCTAGTTCAATCCTTTTGTGTTAGATCTTGCGTTATTACTGTTCGTCTCTTCCTAGTTCAATCCTTTTTTGTTAGATCTTGCGTTATTACTGTTCGTCTGTTCCTAGTTCAATCCTTTTGTGTTAGATCTTGCGTTATTACTGTTCGTCTGTTCCTAGTTCGATCCTTTTGTGTTAGATCTTGCGTTATTAGTGTTTGTGATTTGCTTTTGTTTCAGATTTGTGCCGATGATGATGAATATTTGGGCATCCCTAAATTGATTCAGGGTTTGGTCAGTAAACAATTGGTGTGTACAAATTTGTTGTGCATGATCTTTGGTTTACTGACTCAAATCCTGGATATAAGTGTGTCCAATGTAACTGAGGCTACCTCTTTTTTTCGAGCCCATATTATCATGCATGATTTTTTGTTCACTCTCTGTTCAATCATCGTTGCAATTGACTCCGTGTTTTTTGCACGATCTTTGGTGCTACGTGACAGGTGGAGAGCAGCGACGTCGACAGCGACGACGAGTCCTTCCACACCAAGACTCGTCACGTCCTCAGGAGGCTGCAGTCCGGCCAATACGATGGCCCCTTTGCTCGAGGCATTTACAAGTGCCCCTTCTGCAACAGGAGGCTCTTCGACACCAACTTCAACACCCTGCTGAACCATGTTGAATCCATTGGCAGATATGGCGCTAGAGTTGGAAGTACCGTGAACGTGCATGCGTACATGGCCAAACACAAAGCACTTGGGATTCACCTGCGCAACCTCCAAGCGAGTCACACGCGCCACCTGGAGGCGTTGAACGTGCCTACTGCACTCTCTGTATGTGACTGCTCTATCTGTAGAGCAGCTTAAATTCATGTAAAATGTAGCTTATGTTGGATCTATCGGTACTACATTTGGATCTGTCCTGAATATATCTATGCTATGTTGGTTGCTGTATGCAGCTTATCCTATATTTTCTCTCTGGATTTGTGCCCTAGATTTCCTACCTGATTGGGTAAAAACGAAGGCATAAAGAAATGAATGGCGTTAAAAAACAGAAGGAGAAGCTTCTCTAGATTTGCTACCAATTTGGGCTATCAAATATGAATGAGATCGAGCGATAGAGAGGAAAAAGGTACATTGAAAACTGCTAATCTGGGCGAAAGAGACAGAAACCACTCGTGCCCCCGTCCCGGACCCACACGGCTCCACACGCTACGGCCCTACACGCTACGGCCCCACAAACACGGCCTCGTCCTGTCCCACGCGGTCCCTTCCTACCAGCCCCACACGACGCGGTCCCACACGACGCGACCCCACAAACGACACGACCCCACTCGTCAGCACGGAACGGTCAACTTAACGGATTCCTTCCGTCCGAGCTCCTTCTGCGGTTCAGACAAACGTTTGGGTAAAACTGAGGAAAAATTTGTATTGTGATGATGAAATCACTCCTAATCAGCATGATGAACTTACTTTATTTTTGGGGTGTGAAGAGTTATTGAGAAAAACTTCTTTGGTGGATATGAGTGCTCTTGATATTAATAGTGTCCTGCATGGGTGTCTTTCTTATTGCATTGATAATTGCCACACAAATACTTACATACAAAATATTTTAGAAGATGACACTTTGCCAAAATATGATAGGACCGCTGTGTGTTTCAAACTTATTAATGAAAAGGAGGAATCCTCCCAAGTTTCTTCTATTGTTTCTGGAAATAAATCAGGTTATGTGGAGAAGCCTCCCTTCAAGCCTCTTCCTCCTAAAGAAGGGAACGAGGAGAACGAAAAGAAGAAGAAGAAGAAGAAGAAGAAGAAGAAGAAGAAGAGGAGGAGGAATAAAAAGAAAGAGGTAACGGCATATCCCCGCGTGTATGAGGTAACAATAGGTAACCGTAAGTATGTTGCTCCTAATGATTATTATGATAATGAATCTGAGTACAATGATCTTCCTATGCCCTTTACCCATATTAGTGATCATGATTTGGAAGAGCACACTACCTTTGATTTTGGAAATCTCTTTGGTATCGATTATGAAAGTAATGATGTTAGCACTATTCATGTTCCCTCAAACGATGATATTGAAAGCTCTAAGCTTGGGGATGTTGTGCTTGAAGATCCTATATTTGAGACCTTTACTTTTAGTGAAAATGATGATATTATATATTCTGGTTTAGATAATCGTTATAGAGATGGATATGACACATGTTATAATTATCCTTATGAAACTTGTCATAGTTATGATGGGATTGCCAAAAACCATTCCCTTAGTATGCAACTTGTTTACCATGTTCAAATTCTTGATAATGATACCTTTATGCATATGACCATGATAAGAATGTTTTAAGTGATGGTAATATTGTGGATTTCATCAATGATGCTGCTGAAAGTTATTTTGAGAGAGGGAAACATGGTTATATGCATCTTAATAATATTAAGTTTCCCCTCTTTATGTTGAAAATCTTGAAGTTACTCGTGTTTTATCTTCCAATGCTTGCCACTTTGTTCTTCATGAATTTATTTGTGTACAAGATTCCTATGCATAGGAAGCATGTTAGGCTTAAATGTGTTTTGAATTTGCTTCTTGATGCTCTCTTTTGCTTCAACTCTTATTTCTTGCGAGAGTATCATTAAAATTGCTGAGCCCATCTTAATGGCTATAAAGAAAGCACTTCTTGGGAGATAACCCATGTGTTTATTTTACTACTGTTTTGTTGAGTCTTGGAAGTTGTTACTACTGTAGCAACCTCTCCTTATCATGTTTTTGTGCCAAGTAAAGTCTCTATGGTAAAGTTGATGCTAGATTTGGATTGCTGCGCAGAAACAGAATTGCTGTCTGTCACGAATTTGCGTAGAACTCTCTGTATAAAAATCAAAAAAATCTGCCAATTTACGTGCGTGATCCTCAGATATGTACGCAACTTTCATTAGTTTTGAGTTTTTCCTTCTGAGCAAGTTAAGTGCCTCTGAAAAATTCGTCTTTACGGACTGTTCTGTTTTGACAGATTCTGCCTTTTATTTCACATTGCCTCTTTTGATATGTTGAATGGATTTCTTTGTTCCATTAACTTTCAGTAGCTTTGTGCAATGTCCAGAAGTGTAAAGAATGATTATGTCACCTCTGAATATGTGAATTTTTGATTATGCACTAACCCTCTAATGAGTTTGCTTTAAGTTTGGTGTGGAGGAAGTTTTCAAGGGTCAAGAGAAGAGGATGATACAATATGATCAAGAAGAGTGAAAAGTCTAAGCTTGGGGATGCCCCGGTGGTTCATCCCTGCATATTTTAAGAAGACTCAAGCATCTAAGCTTGGGGATGCCCAAGGCATCCCCTTCTTAATCGACAACTTATCAGGTCACTTCTAGTGAAACTATATTTTTATTCCTTCACATCTTATGTACTTTACTTGGAGCGACTTTTTTGCTTTTGTTTTTGTTTTGGTTTGAATAAAGTTGGATCCCACCATCCTTATATTGGAGATATTACGCTCCGCTTTTTTATATGGAACACTTGTGTTCTTAGTTGTGCTTTAATGTTCATGGCGAAGGCTGAAAATTGCTTCGTTGATTGCTATTTGGTTGGAATCAGAAAATGCTTCATATGGTTTGGAATAACTTGATACTTGGCAATTGTTTTGAGCTCTCATTAGATCATGTTTAAGCTCTTACATCATGTAGTTCAATGTATTAGTGGAGAACTACCGTATAGCTTGTTAAAATTTGGTTTGCATGATTGGTCTCTCTAAGTCTAGATATTTTTTGGTAAAGTGTTTAAACAACAAGGAAGACAGTGTAGAGTCTTATAATGCTTGCAATATGTTCTTGTGTAAGTTTTGCTGTACCTGTTCATACTTGTGTTTGCTTCAAACAAACTTGCTAGCCCAAAGCCTTGTACTGAGAGGAAATGCTTCTCGTGCATCCAAACACCTTGAGCCAAAACCCATGCCATTTGTGTCCACCATATCTACCTACTATGTGGTATTTTTCTGCCATTCCAAAGTAAATTATTTGAGTGCTACCTTTAAAATTTCATTCCTTTACCTTTGCAATATATAGCTCATGGGAAAATAGCTTAAAAACTATTGTGGTGATGAATATGTAGTTATGTGTCTTAGTTCTTATAAGTTGCTTGTTGAGCGGTAACCATGTTTCTGGGGACGCCATCAACTTTTTACCTTTGTTGGATATCATGTGAGATGCTATGCATGTTCGTCTTGTCTGAAGTAAGGGTGATTTATCATGATCAAATGGTTTGAGTATGCATATGTTAGAGAAGAACATTGGGCCGCTAACCAAAGCCATGTATCATGGTGGAAGTTTTCAGTTTGGACATTCATCCTCAATCTCTTATGAGAATATTATTTGTTGTTGAATGCTTATGCATTAAAGAGGAGTCCATTATCTGTTGTCTATGTTGTCCCGGTATGGATGTCCTAAGTTGAGATCTATTAAAAACGAGAAATCAAATGCAATTGATCTCCTTGGACCTTTGTACAGGCGGCATAGAGGTACCCCTTTGTGACACTTGGTTGAAACATATGTTATGCAATGATAATCCATGTAAATCCAAGCTAATTAGGACAAGGTGCGGGCACTATTGGTATTCTATGCATGAGGCTTGCAACTTGTAGGAAGTATTATGCATAGCACATATGAATTATTACTACCGTTGACAAAATTGTTTCTATGCTTTTCAAAACAAAAGCTCTAGCACAAAAATAGTAATCCATGCTTCCCTCTGCGAAGGGCCATTCTTTTACTTTATGTTGAGTCAGTTTACCTACTTCTTTCTATCTTAGAAGCAAACACTTGTGTTAACTGTGTTCATTGATTCTTACATGATTACTTATTGCACTTGTTATATTATTCTATGTTGACAATTATTCATGAGATATACATGTTACAAGTTGAAAGCAACTGCTGAAACTTAATCATCCTTTGTGTTGCTTCAATGCATTCTACTTTGAATCTATTGCTTTATGAGTTAACTCTTATGCAAGTCTTTTTGATGCTTGTTTTGAAAGTACTATTCATGAAAAGTTTTGCTATATGATTCATTTGTTTAGTCATTATCTCTTTGTTAGCAATCTATTGCTTCAGATCACTCCATTCATCTCATATGCTTTACAATAATGTTGATCAAGATTATGTTGGTAGCATGTCACTTCAGAAATTATTTGTGTTATCGTTTACCTACTCGAGGGCGAGTAGGAACTAAGCTTGGGGATGCTTGATACGTCTCCATCGTATCTATAATTTCTTATGTTCCATGCTAGTTTTATAACAATACCTACATGTTTTGTTCACACTTTATATCGTTTTGATGCATTTTCCGGAACTAACCTATTAACAAGATGCCGAAGTGCCAGTTCCTGTTTTCTGTTTTTGGTTTCAGAAATCCTACAAAGGAAATATTCTCGAAATTGGACGAAATCAACGCCCAGTATCTTATTTTTCCCGGAAGCTTCCAGAGCACCGAAGAAGGGCAGGGGAGCCCCCACCCCACAAGGCGGCGCGGCCGCGCCCCCTGTGGCTGCACCAGGGCTCCCCCGAGGCTGCCCTTCCGCCTATATAAAGCCTCCGTCGAAACCCTAAAGAGATAAGCCACGATACGAGAAAACTTCCGAGCCGTCGCCATCGCGGGCCAAGATTCGGGGACAAGTCTCGTTCCGGCACGCCGCCGGGATGGGGAATTGCCCCGGAAGGCATCTCCATCGACACCACCGCCATCTCCATCAACGCGTTGTCTCCCATGATGAGGAGGGAGTAGTTCTCCCCCGAGGCTAAGGGCTGTACCCGTAGCTATGTGGTCTCTCTCTCGTACTTCAATACAATGATCTCATGAATTGCCTTGCATGATTGAGATTCATATGATGAGCTTTGTAATCTAGATGTAGTTATGTTATTCAAGTGGATTTTACTTATGTGATCTCCGGAGACTCCTTGTCCCACGTGTGTAAAGGTGACAGTGTGTGCACCGTGTGGGTCCCTTAGGCTATATTTCACAGAATACTTGTTCACTGGGTTATGATTTGAGTTGGATGTCTCTATGAAATTGTGGTGTGTTAGTACCTCCTATGAATGCTCAAAGTGACAGCGTGGGGTGTTTATTAGTACTTGGGAATGCATCTTTAAGGTTTGCTTTTGCATCCCTACATGGTGAATTAGTGTTCGTTATCCAGCCAGAGAGTAATTCAGAATAGCATAATGAAGTGCTTATATTTATATTTAATTATGATTGCATTGTTGAGAGTGTCCACTAGTGAAAGTATGATCCCTATGCCTTGTTTCTAAGCATTGAAACACCGTTTCCAACAAGTTCTGCTACATGTTCGCTTGCTGCAATATTTATTTCAGATCGCAATTACTGTTTACTACCATCTATACCACCTGTGTTTTACTATCTCTTCGCCGAACTAGTGCGCCTATACATCTGACAAGTGTATTAGGTGTGTTGGGGACACAAGAGACTTCTTGTATCTTAATTGCAGGGTTGCTTGAGAGGACTAACTTTGACCTCTACCTCCCTGAGTTCGATAAACCTTGGGTGATTCACTTAAGGGAAACTTGCTGCTGTTCTACAAACCTCTGCTCTTGGAGGCCCAACACTGTCTACAGGAATAGAAGCACATGTAGACATCAAAGGCTAGAATTTAGCTTACAAAGAAGGTCCAATGATTTCGCTGGTGTTTTGTCTGGTGTGTTGAATTTAACAAGATGTTCTTTATGTGTGAAGAAAACGCCAAATCATAATTGTTATTTGGTGCAAGACTACCGGGAAGAGATGTGCATGAAGTTTCTCAAGCCAACATGATCCATGCTTCATGGAATCCGAGGCTAGGAAAATAAAATGAAAAGACTCTGTGATGGATAATAATATTGGTAGCCCTTCATCCCCGCGGCAGGAAAGAGTTTTTGGTTCATGGCTTGGCTTGTTATCTCTGTTTGGATGTGAGATCTATTCTTGTTTTCCTCTTCGTGTGGCAGCAACATGTATATAATCGTCTAACTTAGAAGGTGCTCTTCCACTGATTAGTTGGAGATTTAGTTAGCAGTTTCTCATTTCCTGTTGAGTTGGAGATATTTTTTTGAAAGGCGGAAACGATCCCCAGCCTCTGTATCAAAGTGATAAATATGAACTTTATTTCATTATTAAAAATTCAGTCTCAAAGTATCCTTTTTACAGTTCATGGATCACACAAAATTTTCTCCGGCAGAATAAACCCTAAAACCAAGAGAAAACAACAAAGTCTCAACATGTGAGCCTATGATCAAGCTGTCAGCCGCACCGGCAGAATAAACCCTAAGCAACCATTTTCAAACGGTGGCACCCAAAATTCTTGTCTTGGCGTTCGCCTCCACTGGAGACATAACCACGTATGTCTCCAGTGGGTAGCAAGTGGGATAAACTGTAAAAAAGAAGTGTGTTTTGGTTTTTTAAAGATAATATCATTTCTGACATGCCACATTTCCCATAAGAGAGAACAAACACCAACTCTCAATTGGATCTTAACTCTCTTTTGAACTCCATGCAACCAATTTCAAAACAAGTTTGTGATATTTTTCGGTGGTACTGTACGAAAATTCATATGAACAACACGACCAAACTATGAAATGTGGTTACTTTCATGTGAAACATGGTTCAGATGTGAACTATTTAGGATGGTATCTTTTAGAAGGAAAGAAGAGCTGACCTATTTTATCAACTAAAAAGGCGCACGATAAAGGTAAATATCATTTTCCCAAATAAATTATTGGAGTGTAATGATTCTCCCCCAATTGACAGAAGTGGGTCAATTACTTAATGTTCAGAGGTACCGATGCCATAAAATAAGAGTGAATTCTATATTTTAGATTTTTACCCCCAGTGGTGCATCTTACCCCATCTAGGGGGAATTTTCCCAAATTAACCCATTTAAGAAACTTTTGGTCCTTTTTCTAGTGTGTCATGGGCAAGGTGTGAGGTGATGATTGAGTCTCGAGGATATCAGGAGTAAGAAGAGGAGTGAACGCACGGAGCAAAAAGTCTGGACATGATCGTCGATCATGTCCTATGAGCTTTGCACATTTCTATCACATCAGATCAAGCTAACATGAGGTCATATCTAGCAAAGAAGGCAAAATTCTTAGATGGGGTAAAACTAGGTTCAAAGTTTCATGCATGGAATACTCGAGTAGAATTTTCACTAGATGGTGTAATATGTATCACAAGTGGACAATTGATCTGTTAAGATTGCATTCATTCAAACAGTAAATGATGGTTACATTGAGAATAAGATGGGCCTTCGTGTCATCCACTTTTTCTCCTACATTATTTAATATGGTTGTTGATATGTCTACTATACTTGATGAGTTTACAAAAGAAGATGGTCAAATCATAAGGGTCACGCATCGCCTTGCAGATGATGGTTTATCCATTCTACAACACGATGATGATATCATCTTATTTATGGATCATGATTTGTGGAAAATAAAAAATGAAACTCATTTCTATCAGTTTTTGAGGAGATTTATAGTTAAAAATTTAATTCCATAAGTATTCTGCCTATGTGAGGATTAGAAAGTTGTTACCCAATATAACAGCATATTTCGGTGTGAGTGGGGCCAGTTAGCTTTCTTCTATCTAGGGATTTTATATATTATTGGAGACTCACGGTTGCGAAATGGAACCACACAAGGATGAAATAACAATAAAACTGGCTCAATAGTTGGAAAGAAAGTGCTCCCTCCATTTTTAAATACAAGGCTACTATCTTAGTTTCCACATACCAACAAAACAAAAGCAACTAATAAATAAGAAGATTAATTGTGTGAAAAACCTCTCGTGTTTTGGCCTAGTTAAACATGTTGCACGTGGTTCTTATTTCTCACCTAATCAATTCTTCTCGGGGAGAGATTGTGGCCTTGTATGGCTGCAAATTGTATTTTTGATAGTAATCTTATATTCAAAAATGGAGGGGGTATTTGTTCAGTGGAGGACGTTTGCTATTAGTCAACTTTGTACTCATGAGCATGGTTAATTATATGCATGTTGTCTTTCTTCCTTGTTCCAAAATGAGTGTTACAAGGGTTGGAGCATCTCCAGTCAAGGTGTTATTGGCAATATGATAATGAATAAAGAAATATATGTCGCCTTGAGAAACGGAGTGTCCAGCATGTTCAAAAGATCAAAGTGAATTGAGAATTCATGATCTGTGAGATAAAAACACCGCCATGCACAGTAGATGGTTGCTCAAACTTTTCATTGAGGATGGAGTGTAGCAGGGGTACTCAAGAATACCTTGGTTCGAAAACCCTCTCTCATATCCATTAAAAATCAGGTGACTCCTAACGAAAACAAAAGGATCCGTTTTCAAATTTGGAACCTTCTCTGATAAATGGCTAGCTCCACTGGAATCACCGTCGTAGCCGTTACAGAACTGAATTAGCTAGCTAGCTAGCTAGTAGCAGATTCTGATGGGGAAATACTACTCTGCTACAAATTCTCCGAGAACTTCAAACAAACAGAAATCACATCACAACTATTTCCTTGCAAACATCGGTGCTATTAATCAGCTAATACGCTTTTCACGTACGCGTACGACGTATGCATATACACCGTCATCCCGGGAAACGTCATTCTACCATATCCTAAATGAGGCGACGCAAGTATATAGGCATAGCCCGATCGACTCGACTGTGTTAGATAAGCGTCTTTCCAAGCCCAGCAGCTCAAATAATTTCGACCGAATAAAGTGCTCTGCGCCATGAACTTGCAGCCGTGTACGTATCTGAGTTTGGTTTGGAGTCAGGTACTTACCCTGTCTAGTACGTATCAGCATCAGATGGGATACGCGTGATACAAGCCTCGTCCCGACCCATCAGCTAGAGCCGGAAGGTATATTTCAACGCATCAGAAAATGACTGTAGATTGCAGAAGCAGCTAACCCTAAAACGAACTTGGTATTCCCGGAATCGTGCAGGCAAGTGTGCCGTGGTACGCACCTAACTCACCTAACCACCCCCACACCTCCAGACACACGTGTGCTATATGCAATTTTTTGTTTGAGATTGCTATATGAAATTAATGGAAGGAATGCGATATATGCAAGGGAAAGCACCTGACCTGACGCTTTGCGGCTGCGCCTTCTTGCAAGTTAACTTTGGCGATAAGCATGAAACAGATTTTGTATGGACACGAGCCGATAATCCGGCCGGGAGAATCTTGTTAGCTTTTGGGAGTGCATCGGGAGAGAGAGCAGAAGGCTTGTGTGCAGCTTTCACTCCTTTTCGTTCCCCAACTAACTGAAAGTGGAGCCTCAGAAGAATAAACAATTTAAGGTGGGAATGATGGCACTTGTTGTATATTTTCCTTTTAAAAACTTGCTCTCAATGACTCCTCAATTTATCAACTGGGGCAAATCTTTTTGCAAAAAAAGATAGTATGTAATTTCTTCGTCCATAAAAAGATAAAAGGATGTCTTAGATTTGTTTAAAACTGAATGAATGTAGACACTATTTAGTGTCCAAATACATTTAAATTTAGACAAACCTAAGACACGTTTTTATGAACGGAGAGAGTATATAATTGATCATAGCTATAAGAGGAAAATAGTTTCGTCCTCACACTCTCGTGGGCGCGCGGGCGAAACCCTAACACGCCATGCCGCCACCTCCCTCCCTGTGTTCCTCTCCCGCTTCGTCGCTGCCAAGGTGCACAACATGAGCGAAGCTCAGGTGGCACCGGCGGCGGCGGGGCACCTCCTCTCCCCCACGCGGTGGCGGCGGCATGTGTCGTGGCGGCTGGTGGGGGCACGACGCTGGGCAGAGGCCGTCGGGGCGCGGCTGCTCGTCGGCGGCGCGGAGACTCCGAGGTCCTGGCGTGCTCCTCGCGGTGGCAGCTCCCTCCGGAGCATCCGCAGCAGCGAGCGACGCGAGCTCTGCCTGCTCCTGGCAGTGGGTGACGGGAGGCGGCGCTAGGGACGGTGATTCGGCGGCTGGTCAAGATGGCAGCGGCGCCGTTCTTGAGGAGGGCGGTGGGGAACGGGACGGGCAGGGGCAGCATGGCCGGCTGGTCGCCGCGCGCTTGGGCCGAGGCAGGGGCCCTGGGCCATGTCGTGGTCTCCCGTAAGCCCCAGATCTGGCGGTTTCTACAGCCATGGGGGCTGTAGGGTGTCGATCCCGCTGCACCCTCTCTCGTGGTGGTGCGGGTGCTTGCCGTCACATGTCCGCAGGTCCGTGCTCTTTGTGGTGGTTGCCCGTCTTCCTCAGTTCAGTGGCGAGCAGAGTTTGGGCGTCGGGGCGGCGGCCCTGGTCGGTGGGAGCCATTTTGGTTGGTGGGTATGCCAGTGGCTCAGGAGCTGGCAGCAGATTGATCGTTCATCCATCGATTTCCTGTGTAGAAGGCGATGAGTGTTCGTGGGGAAACCCTTGCCCGCTCGGGCCACGACGGCGATGTCCGCGGATGCCGCTCCCTTCTTGAAGTCGTTGTTGAGGCTTCTCCTTATCCTTCTACGTGCTCCAGGTGAAAGCCCAAGATTCTCGGATCGGGCGGTGGCGCCGCTCTTGTGTCGTGATCTTCTTGAAGACACCGCCTTGGAGTTCACAGTGTGTGGCTCTCTGTTGGTGGTGTGGATGAGGTGCGGTATTCGAAGAGCAATGTGCTTCGGGTGAAAACCTAAGATCTGCGGATCGGGCGGTGACGGCGCTCTTGTGTCGTGTTCTTCTTGAAGACATCGTCTTGGAGGTTACCATGTTTCTTCGGATGTCGTTGGCTCTTCGCTTGGCGACTTTCGGCAAGGCTTGCGTCCTGCCCTGCTTCCTCGTCGAGTTTCCATGGTGCTGCTTGTTGGGGTTCGAACGGCGGTGGTCGATGCACAGTGGTGGTCGGTCACTGGTGGCGCTGCCAGTGGCGGGGAGTTCTGTTGACGGCGTGCGTGTTCGATGGCTCTCTCTAGGGTGAGCTCCAGCCCGACACTATTGATGTCCGGTGTCTTCTCCGAGTCTTCGTAGGCTTCGTAAGGGTCGTGATCGTCGTTCGAGTTTCCTGTTGTAGTCATGTTGGCAAGATGGGTGTGTGGGTGTGTGTTGTGAGCTAGGTTCAGCTCTTTATACCTTGTCGATGTTGAGGACGTTATTAATTTCACGTTGGGCCTGTGCCCTTTGATCTAAAAAAAAAGAGTATATAATTTCTCTTGCGGTATTACATGGCGATTACCACGGTACATCGTACGCCACACTCAAGACACACTCCTAATTTTTTTTTGCGAGAAATCCACCGATCTATTAATAATCATCAACAGTAGTACAAATAATCCAAAAGGTAAAGAAAATTACAAATTGGTATTCAGACCACCTAGCGACGACTACAAACACTAGCACGAGCCGAAGGCGCGCCGCTGTCCTCGCCCCTCCATCGCCGGAGTCAGGCAAAGCTTGTCGTAGTAGAGCTTGTTGTAGTAGACAGACGGGAAGTCGTCGTGCTAAGGTCCCAAAGAACCAGCGCACCAGAGCAGCAACCATCGCCAATGATGACAACCGTAGATCGGAAGAGACTGACATGAAACCACACCAACAAACACGAAAACCGACGGATCCCAGGAGATCCGACGGGCACACAACTCACGCGTCCTCCGTCAGCGCTAGATGCACCACCGGAGCGAGGATAGGACGGGGAGGACCTTATTCGACTTCAGGATGTAGCCACCGCCTCACAATCCCAAAAAGACACTTAAAAGCAAACTAAATTAAGAACGAAACTCCCCGCCGGCGAGGACCGTGGTCCGCCACACCTCCAAGGCCCCAAGGCCACCGGAGGAGCGGACCGGCGGTATCGCCGCGAGGAGGACGGAACCCTAGATGGGTTTGTGACTTTTCCGCCGCCTCCTGGGTTGCGCACCGGTTCAAGACACACTCCTAATTAAAAGGTCCTTTCTCGGGAAAACATATACACGGTTAAAACTTAAAATTTCAGTTTTTGGAAGATGCACTGCAGGTGTCAAGGTGAGCAACGAGTTAAAGACGTCGGTGATTGGAGTCAGACACCCTGATTGCAGTATATTTGTAGTAAGCTGGTGTTCCACGCTAGACATATGTATTTCTTCTGAAGATTCTGAAAAGGTAGCTAGTGGTGTAGAGTAACAAGTGTATGCACGTAAGCGTTTGATGTGATACGTTACTGGTAACATCTCCCGACGAAACGTTCTTAGCACCATACCATCAGTTGGACTTGTCTTCTGATGGGAACCCAGCGGTTTTGCATCGTGGAATACCTCTTACACTAGGTTCTAAACCGCATGCTCTATGACATTTTTATTAGGTGTGGGAAAAAACGGCCGGTGTCGATCAGCTGCACCCGTCTGAAAGAGATACATGCTTAGGATATCATCATACTGCCTGATGGGATTTGACACCTCTATGTGGTGCTCTACTTGGAACCGTGGAGACGTTTACATATCCTCTTTTTTCTGTTTGTATAATTGAGATGCATGCTTCCTTTCCCTCCAATCCTGCACTTGGCAATTGGCCAAAAGCTGATGTCTGATCCGATCCAGCTAACTGACCGGTTCCTGGTGATTGATTCCCGAGCCATCCTAAATTCCTCGGTTAATTCTTTTAAAGTTTTTTTAGGAAAATGCTAATTCATTGTATAATTGATATGTTTGACTTCCCTCTAGTCCTTTGTACTCCCTGCGATCCATAATAAGTGTCAAAAACTTAGAACAAAAGTTGTACTAACTTAGTCGGAAATAGCTTAGTATTAAATCTCCGACATTTAGTTGGAGGGAGTATAATTGAGGTGTTTCCTTTCTCGTCAATCCAGCGCTTGGCAATTGTCACAATGTTGATGTCTGATCCGATCCAACTGACTGACCAGTTCTGGATGATGGTTGCCCAGGCCATCCTATATTCCTCGGCTAATTTCTTTAAATGGTTTTGTAGGAGAGCGATAAAAAAGAATTGATCGAACGGAACACACTACATTATAGGGGCTATAATTTTGGCCCAGCTCCAAGAGCCAGTGAACTGCTAACAGAAGTCAGTTGGGTAAAGGTGATCACTGAAAACTAACTGAAATCTTGCAGAAAGCAACACATAGGCACCAAATGTACACGTGGAAAATTAGCTAGTAGCTAGTACGTAATACTTCTTGTACAAGGACAAAGAGGATATCCATTTTGAATTTCCTAACACAAGTGTGACAGATGCGGCACGGTGGGTCTTAGACCGTGCAGGAGGTGGAAGAAGGGTGGGGACTGCATGAAGAAGGGTGTTCTCGTCCGTGCAGGTCACAGGTGGTCCGAGACGCTTTGGTTACGATGTGAAGTGATGGTGATGGCAGCGGCGGTGTGAACAACATGAACGGTTGCCCTAGTACGATCGGAGGGAAGGGAGAGGTGTGCGGCGATACAAACGAAAGTCTTTCCCTCTTCGATCGTCGGTACCGGTGACTACGACACCCGTGGGTGTCGTTCCTCTCCTTGGAGGTGTCGCCGAGGTGTGTCAACACTTCACTCGCTCTCACTTTAGTTTGGTAGATGTCTCCAGGCGAAAGCCTAGGTTTGAAGTTGGATCGGCGTGATGGCGACATCCACGTCGTGCCACTCTATTGGGAGTGTTGCGTTTGGAGACACGGCTTGAAGGTTCTATGTTGCACTCGTCATTGTCCAAGATTGATATTGAGGGGCAATCAGGTCCAAGACGATGTCCTTCTTGGAACCGACCAAGTCCCACCATCTACTTGCAATTTTCTTTAATTTAGGCATCAAGGGTATATGGTGGGTCGATATGAAAAATATAGTTGTAGTTGTTGATCTCCGGAGGCATCCGACATCGGTCGAGACATGGCTTTGTCTCTCAATCTAGGACCAATTATTTTGTGTTGTAGCTGTAATGACTATGGTGGTTGTCTTTGGACTAACCCTAGCTACCATGAAATTGTACTATGCTCCTTCTATAAAAGTTTGGCACGCCCTTTAAACGTATTCTCGACAAATAAAAAATATCCTAACACCACACGAGAAGTTATAACCATTAACCAACAAGTGCTGGGACCTCCCAGTCTAGCACCCAGCTCATTCGTATTGCATGTGCCAATATCATGAATTCCAACACCATCGAGACGTTTTAAAATGTTCATGCACCGCCGACTGCTCCGATCACTACTGAGCGCGTGAACTCAGAAGACCCGACCATCCCGTGAGACATGAAAATGGTTCTGTTAGTGCATAGGTGACGTCTTGGCGCACCAGGCGGGTCACCGCTTCCGTCGTCCGAGTCGTGCCCATTTTAGCATAGCCACGCACGGGGGGTTTCCGTACAACCGAAGCGAGAACCCCGCGCCGCACCGCACCGCATGGAGGGAATGCGTAGCCATCAGTTGGGGAAAAAGATGGCGATCTACGGGTGGACGAACACGCACGCCTGCCGCGGTGCCGGGGATAACAGATCGGGGGAAAATGAGGATGGGTGGTTTGGTTTAATCAAGGTTTAGGCGTCCTCGGCCGGTGGCTCTCGGTTTGGGCGATGGCGACCGTCGCGAGCTCGTGCTAGAGAAGTTCAATGTCTGCTTCGGTTAATTCTACAAGCTCGCCCGGGTGACCGGAATTGGATTGTTTCTTCTTTGGATGGAAGATGGAGCGAGAGCTTAACCTGTCTTGTGAACTGGACGTGTGTAGTGTAACCGGCAAAGATAGCCATCTGTTGTTCATCTGATCATAATCAAAGTGACAACGAGTTACTTTGGCAGTTTTTTGGACTCAGTTTTTCGGAGGTGCTCATAGGGGTAGGATGTATGTGTGTGTTCATAGAGTTAAATGTATCTACATATGTGTGAGTATCTGCGCCTATATTGTGTTTCGCAAAAACTTTCGCAAAAAACAAAAGTGACGAGGAGTTACTTTGACACGGGAAAACAAGTTCCCTACAGTGATTTTGTTTTTTTAATAATAAGAATCTAAATTCGTGTCCCTCGAAACTTGAACCTGGGTGGCTGGGTTGTACATAATAACAATACCGTATAGAGTTTTTGGTACTACCGCATTTTTTTGGCGATTTGTGCAAACAAGAGGATGTCATTAAGCATTCTAGGCTGCCGGGATCGAGAAATTCTGGGAAAAAGATGTCGCTCAGCTCCAGCGACACGGGCGACCCCACCGCCGCCACCACCGCCGCCGCCACCACCGCCACCGCCTCTGACTCAACTTCTTCCGTCCTCTCCTCCGATCAGCCGGAGTGTCAGGTTCGCAAAGCTGCCCTTATCTCCATCTCCAATGGCAGGATTGTGCGGGATTCGGGGTTCCTGAAAATTTCTGAATCGAGGGTTTCGGTGCTTGATCATAATCTGGTTCAACTTGGTCCCGAGGTGGTGCTGGATTCGATTAATGGTGGATCGAGCCGTTGGATCAATGGTGTGTGGGTCAAAATTGGGCCGGAATCGAGGTTGGATGTTGTTTCTCGCCGTAATTTTCGTCACGATCCGCCCTGCGTGCGCGTTTGTGATGTGGTTCGGCTCGGTGTTGGTCGAGGTCTGGTCCGATCCATGGCGGCCTTTGAGTTATCTGGGCCGCAGCCCAGTACTGTGCATGGACGACCCTTATCTGCTCCCACTCCGCCTCGGATCAACCCTAGATCCAATCAGACGGGTGTCGTCGTCTTCGTTCCTCACCTACTCTCGCCCAGATCCAAATCTCCCACATCCAATCCACCACAAAATTGGTTTGGAATAATCACCGGCGACCGGAGATCGTTCGTTCAGGTAGATGGATCGACGGTATGGTGGCCCTAGGCATTCTCCGCCGAGAAGATCGCCGCCAAGGAACTACTTCGCCAATCGTCCTCGACATGGTTCCGAGGCGGATCGGCGTGATGAACAGCGCCGTTGGGAGGAGGAGAGACGCCGCGATGCGGAATGGAGACTCGAAGATGAACGTCGAAGGGAAGAGGATCGAAGAGCGGCAGATCAAGAACGGATGCGTGCTGAGGAGCGCCGCCGTGTGGAGGAACGCGTCGCTTGGATGAGGACCGGCGTCGGGAGGCGTCTCGCATCTCTGAACGTCTGGCTCGTGAAAGAGCGCTGGCGGACAAGAGACGCAATGAAGATGAAGCTCGTGCGCGTGATCGTTGGGCTCATCGAGCTGAGATGCTGCCTGGTGATTCTTCTCATGGGGAGGATCCTCACAGATCTGTTGACGTAAGTATGAATAACACCTCTTCTATACCATCTTCGATTGCTGCTGCAGGGGTTGATAGAGCTGATGTTAGTCTGAACCAAAATCAACCAGTTCCTAGTTTAAATCAACTGCAATCTGTACCTAGCTTGATTGTGCCTCCAGTTCCTGTTGTTCTGCCAGAACCAGTGGGGTCCTCTGTACCTCCACCGGCTCTGGGCATGAATGTGTCTACTGCTAGGGCTTCTGATAATAGATTTGCTAAATTCAAAGGGTCTTGCATGAACTGTTGTGGTGAACATCACTTTGAAGTTTGTCAGAATAGAGAACCATGGGACTATAAGGCACCTTTCTATGGCAGTGAAGAATTTGGTTCTGGGTTCTATTCTATCCTAGTTCCTATTATGGAGAACCAACCTGTAGAACAACTGAACTATGCACATATCACTGTTGAAAAAGGTGAAGTAAACAACAGAAATATTGAGCATGAGTTTAATGTATGGGCTCAATCCATGAAGATTAATTGGAGGTTTTTTGCAAAAGAAGTATCTCCTACTGAGTTCAGAACGAGATTCCCCTCTGCTAAGGCCATTGATGAACTTGCACATTTTGGCAAACTCTTCATGAAGACGGTTCCTGGTGCTATTATTTCTTTGGAAAAATGGGTTGGTGATATCCAACCAGTTTCTAGGATGGAAGAAGCTTGGTTTCGGGTGAAAGGAATTCCCATGAATTTCAGATGCAGATCCACTGTTTTCTATGCTGCCAGCCTGGTAGGTAAACCTTTGGCTCTTGACAAAAACTTTCTCAGGAACTTCTCCTATGTCAGAGTTAAGATTGGGAGTCAGGATTTATCTCTTGTTCCCAATACAAGAATTGGTGAGATGAAGGAGGTTTCTATGAGCTTCAGTACACAAGAGAGTTGTGTGAACCTACCCCTACTCCTGGTACCAGAATCTTGGTTGCTGATGCTAATCAGGGTGGGGAGGGGGATCATGGGACACCAAAAAGACAAAGAACTGGCAGGAATGATTCTGATGCAGGTTCTCAATCTGCTCCTCCCAGGATAGCAAATACCTCTGATAGAATTAATGCTTCAACCAGAAAAACTACTGCAACAATTTATGTTGCTTCTGGCAGAGATAATGGCGAAAGGAAATTGTTTGAGAGAGACACTCAGGACAAGATTGATGGTGAGATGGATGTGGATCCTATCAATACCATTCCCCTGCAAGATAACAGTGGTGACAAAAATGTGTTGGCTGAGGTGCACAAATCTGTTACTAAAGCTTTTGCTCCATCAGTTATGTCTCCTGGGCAAGCTTCCTCTAGTGCTTCTGCTTCTACTGCATATACACAGTTCCTTCATACTTTGATAAAATCTGGGAGTGATAAAGCTTTCACTATTCAGAAGCAGTACAGAAAAGAGCTGGGACCCATTTTGGAAGAAGTCAATGAAGAAGATGTGTCTGAGGAACAGATTGATGACCCACAAGTATAGGGGATCGCATAGTCTTCGAGGGAAGTAAAACCCAAATTTATTGATTCGACACAAGGGGAGGTAAAGAATACTTATAAGCCTTAACAATGAGTTGTCAATTCAGCTTCACCTGAAAAAGCACTAGTAACGGGGTGATGTGAAAGGCAGTAATATGAGAGAAGTAGTAAAAGTAACACAGCAGTAGCATTAATATGAGAGCAATGACACCAGAAAATAGTTGATACTACTTCCAATGACATGTAGAACGAGTATATGATGATGCGAGATGGACCGGGGTTCCCAGCTATCTACACTAGTGCTAACTCTCCAATAACAAGTGTTGGGTGAACAAATTACAGTTGGGCAATTGATAGGATTGAAATAGCATTAAGACAGAATATCAAGTCTATTAATCATGTAGGCATGTTTCCCATATATAGTCATACGTGCTCGCAATGAGAAACTTGTACAACATCTTTTGTCCTACCAGCCGGTGGCAGCCGGGCCTCTAGGGAAACTACTGGAAATTAAGGTACTCCTTTTAATAGAGCACCGGAGCAAAGCATTAACACTCCGTGAAAACATGTGATCCTCATATCTAAGCCTTTCCCTCCAGTTGTCCCAATTTCTGTCACTTTGGGGCCTTTGGTTCCGGACATAGACATGTGCATACAACTTGTAGATACAATCTAAGCAATAATTATAGAGCTCAAATCTAAGATCATGCCACTCGGGCCCTAGTGACAAGCATTAAACACAACAAGATTGCAGCAACAATAACTTCACAAACTTTATAGATAGACAATCATAACGTAACAATCCATCGGATCCCAACAAACACAACACCGATTACATCAGATGAATCTCAATCATGTAAGGCAGCTCATGAGATCATTGTATTGAAGTACATGGGGAGAGTATACCAACTAGCTACAGCTAGAACCCGTAGTCCATGGGGGAACTACTCACGGAGCATGATGGAGGCGATGGCGTTGATGGAGATGGCTTCCGGGGCACTTCCTCGTCCGACAGGTGCCCGAACAGAGAGTTCCAGTTTCGCGATGGCGGCGGCGCCCCTGAGTCTTTTCTGGAGTTTCGTCAATCGGTACGCGTTTTTAGGTCGAAAGGGCTTAAATAGGCGAAGAGGCGGCGCAGAGGGGAGGGCGGCACAGGCCCCGGCCCTAGCGGTGTGTGTGGTGGCCCCTGGCTCTCCTCCGACTCCCTTCGGTGTTCTGGAGCCTCCCGGGAAAAATAAGATCTTTGGCGTTGATTTCGTCCAATTCCGAGAATATTGCCCGAACAGCCTTTCTGGAACCAAAAACAGCAGAAAACAGAACTGCACTGTGGCATCTTTTAATAGGTTAGTTCCGGTAAACGCATGAAATCATCATAAAGTGCAAGCAAAACATATCATAAAACAAGCATGGAACGTCGGTTATAGGTACGTTGGAGACGTATCATGGATTATGATTCTACTGAGTCCGATAGTGCTGCAACTTCTGTGAGATATATAAACCCTGGGCAGGGGATAATGGCACTAGCTGCTCCTACTCTTCAGGAAAGGATGGCAGTTGATAGTCCTATCATTGGCTCTCACTGAGATGGATGGAACACAGGAAGATCCTCTGTCCCAAGTGGATAATCCTACTGATGTGGAGACACAGGTTGATGCTGGTAAAAATGTTTCTCTTCCTCAAGCTGGTGATGATCCTCAACCTAGCCGAATGAGCTCCAGGCTTATTTCTCAAGATCTCCATGCAACCAGGATTCCTGAAAGAGCAAGTAGAAATGCTGCTGCAAGAGATGTCTCAGGTACCAATCTTACTTCTCATAACTCCTTTGCTTTACTTGATGATGATATTATTCATAATAGGGCCCTTGAGATGGGGGTCAATCCTGCTTCCTTGTCTATAGAAAAAATTAATTATTTGAAAGATCTTGAGCAAGCCAGACATGCAATTGTTGTTGGCCAGAGTAATCAGGAGGTTGAGGCAGACTCAGAATCACCTGAGAGAATTCTTTTATTGGGTTTTGGGAGAGAACATGAGAGTGATGATGATGATTTCACTCCTGTGGTTTCTAGAAGGAGCAAGAAAAAAAAAGAAAGGTGGTGGCAAATCTGGGAAATGGAAGGGGACACCAGCAAAATCAGGTGGACTCCTTGTGGGGGCACAATCAAAATCATGTGCTGCCAAGGGGAAGGTTAACAATGTGCACCCTTTGAGTGACATTGTTACTGGACCCAGATGCAGGAAAAAAAAATCCAAAATATTTATGATAGGAGTCTCTCTTAATTGCAGAGGGGTGGGGAAGAAAGGCATAAGCTGCTTTTTGTCCAATTTTATCAGGGAGCAGGATGTGGACTTTTTGGGGTTACAAGAGACAATCAAGAAGAATTACTCTCCTGCCTTTTTCAGGAGTATTGATCCACAAGGCCAATTTGAGTGGAAATGGATTAGCTCCATTGGTAGGAGTGGAGGTATTCTGGGTGGTTTTAGGCTATCCAGATTTTCCATTATTGATACTGCTGTTGGGAACTTTTTTTTATCAAAGTTACCTTACATGATTTGAAGCTCTGTTTGAACTGGGTTTTGGTGATTGTGTATGGTGCTGCTCAGTTGGTTGACAAGAATGATTTCCTGATAGAGCTGGGTATGGTTTGTAGTGATCAGAAGCTCCCCTTACTCATTGGTGGGGACTTCAATATTTTAAGATTCTCTTCTGGAAAAAACAAAGGGATGAGAAATAATAGGTGGTCTGATATGTTCAATGCTATTATCAACACTTATGCTCTCAGAGAGATTCATATGTCTGGAGGGCAATACACTTCGTCAAATAATCAGAATGTTCCCACTCTAGAGAAGCTGGATAGGTTCCTTATGAGTGATACCTGGGAAAATCTTTTTCCTTTGACTACTGTGCATAAGTTGAATAGGGAGGTTTCTGATCACAATCCTATCATTCTTGATACTATGGAAAACAAACCAAAAAAGAAGAATGTGTTCAGGTTTGAGAAAAGCTGGATAAATGAAGAAGGTTTTCTTGAAAGGGTTGACAGGGCTTGGAACCAGAGAGTTAATGCAACTAACAGTCTTGACAGATTGCAGAAGCTGAAGAATGTGAAGAATAGCTTGAAAGGTTGGGGCTGCAATTTGAGAGGTAAAAATAAGAAGAGGAAAAGTGATATATCTAGGGAGTTGACTGAGTTAGAAAATCTGGAGGAACTTTCTCCTTTACTCCCAGCAGAAATAGTAAGGAGGGCTGAGCTTCAGCAAGAATTGCTTGATATACTTGACAGAGAGGAAAAATTCTGGAGACAGAGGGCAAGAGATAACTGGCTGTTGCATGGGGACAGTAATACTGCCTATTTCCATCGACTTGCAAATGGTTGTAAAAGAAAGTCAACCATTTTTTCTTTGAAAAATGGGGAAACTCTGATACAAGGGGATGAGGAGTTGCTACAACATGCTACTGACTTCTACATGAATCTTTTTGGCCCTGAAGTGGATAGGGGAGTGAGATTGGATGATAATGTCTGGCATGCTAATGAGAAACTGAATGATGATGATAGAGAAAGGTTAGGCAGAAGATTCACTATGGAAGAGGTTAAAGAGGTAGTTGATCAGATGGAGAAAAATAAAACAGCTGGCCCTGATGGGATACCCATTGAATTCTATCAAGCATGTTGGGAAATCATCAAGAGTGATTTAATGGCTGTGTTTTGATGATCTGTTTGAACATAAAATTGAGCTTGCCAGAATTAACTATGGGATCATCACACTGATCCCAAAGGGAGAAGATGCTGACAGAATTCAAAGATTCAGGTCAATTTGCCTACTACAAGTGTTGTTTAAAATTTTCACTAAAACTCTAACTGTTAGAGTTGCCCCAGTTATGGAAAAATTGCTGGCTCCCTATCAAACTGCTTTCATCAAAGGGAGGTACATTACAGATGCAGTTATGTTGCTCCAAGAAGTCCTGAGGGAAAGTAAATTCAGGAAAAAGCAGGGTGTGGTGTTAAAAATAGACTTTGAAAAAGCATATGATAAAGTTAACTGGAATTTCCTGTTTGATTCTTGTACTCAAAAAGGTTTTAGTGCCAGCTGGATGGTTTGGATCAAGAATGTTGTTTCCAATGGCACTTTGAGTGTCAAAGTGAATGATAAAATTGGTCCCTATTTTGCCAGTTATAAGGGAGTCAGACAAGGTGATCCTTTTGCCCCTTTTTTGTTTAACATGGCAGCAAACAGTCTTTCCAAGATGATGAATTTGGCACAACAAAGTGGATTGATCGCTGGATTGGCTGATAATTTGGTTGAGAAAGGCATTGCAATTCTACAATATGCTGATGACACTATTTTCCTCATCCAGGATAGTGAGGAGCAAGCTGTGAATTTAAAACTGATGCTTTACATCTTTGAATCCATGTCTGGACAGAAAATTAACTTTGAGAAGAGTGAGGTTATGTTGATTCTAGAGGATGAAGTGAAAGCACAGAATTATGCCTCTTTGTTCAATTGTCAGCAAGGGAGTTGGCCTATTAAATATTTGGGTACTCCTGTATGTGCAAGAAATCCTTCTGTTGCAGAGATGAGCTTTCTTGTTGATAATACAGAAAAGAAGATGAGTGGTTGGATGGAAAACACCATGTCTGTTGGTGGGAGAGTGGTTAAGATTGATGCTTGTTTGTCTAGTACTGCTGTGTTTCAAATGTCTATGAGATTGCTCCATAAGACAAATATAGAGCAGATTGATAAACCCATTAGATCATTCTTCTGGGAGTGCTGACAAGAAAATATCATTTTGTGAGATGGAGCTGGTTTTGTAAACCCAAGAAAAAGGGTGGTTTGGGTATCAAAAACTTGCACAAATTCAATATCAGTCTGATGTGTAAGTGGTGGTGGAAGCTGGAATCTGGTTCTGGTCCTTGGCAAAAATTTATGAGGCATAAATATATGAGGCATGGTGGAGTGTTCTATAAAAAGAAACCTGGAGATTCTCCTCTGTGGACAGATATGCTACATGTCAAGAAATACTATTTGTGTGGCAGGAAAATGAAGGTGGGGAATGGCAGGAACACAAGTTTTTGGTGTGATGCTTGGTGTGACCAGTTACCTTTGAAGGATAGATTCCCTGAGATATATGATATCTGTCTTGAGCAAAATGTGACTGTGGATGAGGCAGCTGTGCTGAACTGGAATTTTTCCTTTAGAAGATGGATGACTCCTGACCTTGCCTGTCAGATTCATGGTTTACATCAAATTATGGCTCAAACTGTTCTCACTGAGGAACAAGGTAAACCTGTGTGGAAGTGGACCAAAGGAGGAAAGTTTACAGTCAAATCTGTGTATAATCATCTCTGTAATGCTGGGCTGGACAGATCTTTTAAACATCTCTGGAAAAGTAAAATTCCTTTGAAGATTAAGATCTGGTTATGGATGATTTGGCATAATGCCATTGCTACCAAAGACAACCTGCTTAAGAGAAATTGGCAAGGGAGTTCTAGCTGTCAGTTCTGTAATGGTGCTGAGACCATTCCTCATCTGTTCTTCACCTGCCCGGCTGCCAAATTTGTGTGGAGTGCTGTGGGATGTTTGATTGGTGCTCAGACTAGACCTGGATCCTTCACTCAGTTTTTCTGGTGGTTTCCCCAGTTTGTTCCTGCTAGCAGAAACACGCAGATTACGGGGTTGGCTGTGATCTGTTGGGCAATTTGGAAGCTTCGAAATCGTGCTTGTTTCGAGCATAAAATAATCAAAAGTCCTTTAGAACTAATCAGTTATTCTACTGTGTTCTTGAAATACTGGGCAGGTTTACACAATGAGAAAGACGCTGAAGATTTGCAGGCGGGTGCTGATGGTCTTCTGAGGCTGGCTAATGCAACTCATGTGGATGATGCTCCTGGAGGTGTTGGACGTACACAACCTGTTCTTCAGATCAGAGGCCCTTAATGGAGGATGATGTGGAAGATATGGACCGGGAGAACAAGAATGAAATTTGACATGTCTGCTGGCCTGTTTTGGTTCTTTTGCTGGAAGCTGTAGTTGTTTGTTGATGTCTGTCGGCTGTTAAGATATAACTTCCTCTGTAGCAGTTTCGCTTAGCATTAGGCGGCGCTTTTATTTCCTGTTTTCATAAACTTTCTGTTTAGTGGTGTGTACGTGTTGTGCTGAACATGTTGCTACATGTCAGTGTAAAACCCTTGTTTCGTTATCCTTGATAATGAAATCCGATCCTGTAATGTTTGAAAAATTTTAGGCTGGCCGGGGGAGGATGGAACAGGCTGGTACATATATATATCAACCTATCAGCCTATCAGGTGTTCAGGACTTTTTCGTCCGTGGAACATATCATCGCATCCGGCCCAAACTGACGGCCAGTGACTGCAGCTGAACTCTGAAACTGTGTTCACATAGAAGCCTCTTCTGTTGACCATGACTGATTCTCATGTCAGACTGACAATAGAAAGAAACCATATAAAAACAACTACTAGTACGATCATTTGGGTGTCTTGGAATTTTCTTTAAGAGTTTAGCCTAGAAATTAATGAAAGACTTGATAGCACTAAAAGAGAGTTATTTAATGAAACTAATCTCTATGTAGATGGGAACATTCCAAATTTTGTCTTGTTTTAAACAAATTGAGATACTACTTTACGGTGTCTTCCACACTGTCACACTCCATAAAGGGTCGACAACTCCGTTGGCCACTGAACGATCTACCACGAGATAAATTTTCAGATTTCGCTGAGGTTAACAAATATTTGTAAACAAAATATTATGATGAATAGAGTCTTGGTTTCCCTCAGGGAACTGACAGTAAACTTAAGTTCGGCATTCCTCTAACTAATATGAGAGATCATCAGAACTAAAAGGAGAAAGCTACCTTAGTTATGGTAATGAGTAT